>OX638311.1:53602537-54202537 GCA_951812415.1 Beris morrisii | reverse complement strand
CAATTTCATCAACGATTTTTTTTACCGTTGGGATAATATCAATTATCGCAGTTGCGCATTACAAAGATGTTGAGTGCAACAGCTGTCCTATTTAATCTACCTGTTGCTATAGCAACCAATACAAATGTATTTTGAATCAACAGCTACTCGAATACTACCATAAAGTATGGAAAATACTTTCACCAACGAGGGCAATTTTTTTTTAAAATAATTTACATATAGATAAAACAAATGAAGATCTCCTCTAATAAAAACAATTTCACCAAACAAAAATATTTTTTTTCACCAACATAATACACCAACATATACACGTAAACAGGCCTAATACGCCTGCTGCATTTAGATCTAGCTGCTATATATCAACAACACCATCACACAGATATCGAAAAACGAAACCGTATCGAGCGAGAAAGCAACAACCGAATCGAATTTACACCAACGAGCGATATTGAAATCCCCACCAAATGATGTGATATGGAAACGAAAATTCAACCGAAAAGAAAAAAATGCTCACTATTAATATAAATTTCGAAAGAATTTAACCGAAAACGACCGACCCGTTCCAATCCATTCACCAACATATTGAACAGGACTACAATCACAATATCGGCTAAACTATTTTCGAAAAAACCGTTCAACGATAAATCTACTAACGAAATAATAAAAAAAAATCGCGCGATGCGTTTCATCTACAACCGACGTTCGCACAAGACTGATAAATTTTCGTATTGAACGCACGCTACACACCATATTCCGATAACAATACATTTACAACAATATCATCACCTGAACACTCTTGGCTCGAAATCAACCCCGCTTGCTAATAGCTTTCTCCAACGTGTCATATTTCTGCGATAGTAAGCGGCGAATTCAGTTCGCGTTAGCTACCCCTTCGAAAAAATTGCATTGGTGTAAACGTATTGGTGAAAGCAAACAAGAAAAAGCTCTATGCAATAGTGTGATGTGGGATCCGGTATTCAAACAGTTGTTGCTTGGATCCTTCGAGAACATCATGTTACTGGAAGATTATCGGGGAGAGATAGCTAGTGGTTACACCAACAAGACGCTGGGATCTAGGGCCTTAATAAAAGTAAAAAATGGAAAAAAAAGAAAGCATTTTCCACTCAGCGATGGATGAATGCAGATTATTATTGTATGGGTGTATTTGGTTTTTGTCTGCTACGTCCTGGGAATTTTATTTGAATTTTATATCCTTCAGAGAAGGAGATTCATTGCTGGTTACGACAGCGTTATCTTGTCTGTGGACGTTATCATGATATGATAGAGAGCAAGGTGGTTTGTTTTTCGTAAAGTTTTCGAGCATGTTGTGAATCACGAACTGCACTGAAGTGCTCAGCATACCTGCAAGGATATTATATTTTGACGGTTATGCTACGAAATTAAGGGATGAAGTTATCACAACGTTGAATTGGGTCTGTCATGTATGTGGAGAGTTTGGATAGACGTGAGTTTTTGAATTTTCCTGCCCGTCAATTTCGGGATTACGGACTATTTACTATCGAGGGTGGTAGCAGATGCATTTGGTTATTTTCCAGGAGAATGAAATTACGGAAGGAAGTCGTGTGCTAAATGGGAAACAGTTGTTTATGTTTTGGGAACAATGAAAACAACTCGGCAATTCCAGTAGGGAGTCACTGCATACTAAGAGTAATATTGTTGCAGTGTGTTCCTAGTTTGGAGACATGATGATAGGATCATGTGTTTTGAAGATAACCTGACAACTGAATACATTGTGTACTTTTCTGACCGAGTTCAAGATTCAAGAGTCCTGTAGAGCAGCTAGCATCCAAGACGTTTAAATAGGCTATGAATTGATGTGGTTGTGATATTTCTAAGTCTTCTCGCTTGAGCTTAATTTAATCACCACATTGCTAGTTTGGGGAGGACTCCAATAGTCGCCAATAGATGAAACAATTTCGAAATCGGAAGGCAATGAAACAACCAACCCTTAACCAGCATTGTCACCAACTTATTCATTGATTCAGTTACTCCCAAGCCCCATTCATGGACGAAGTGGTATGGCAAGTAAGAACCCTCTCTTCACAAGAATAAGATGAATATCTCAAAATCTCATGATATGTGCTTCCAATTATTAGTCTCAGAATGGACCAGCAATGGACGCCCGGGGAAGCAACCTTACTGCACTATATTTCGAACAATCCCTTTCACCCTCAAACGCCCTGTCGGAAAAAATATCACTACCAACAGTACATACAGGCAAAACGTAATATCCAGCGAAAGAATATTCTGACATCTACCAAAGTAAAGTAGGAACCTTTTTATCGACTAAATCGCTTTCACCGCTTAACCGGTTAGCAAACTTGCGATGCATTTAAAGCTCTAATTAAACGAGCTTTTAAATGAAATTATAGGCAAAGCGAGGCGGAGCGTCAAGGGTTGCGACGCGATGATAGCTGACTAAAACTTATGTTGGTGTGTGCTACCAGCTGTAGTGATATCTCATCATTTCGCGCGTGTTAATTAAATAGCCACATTTCTTATTTCATCGCGCCTGTATCCCGATTTGGACACTTGCATGGAAACAATGCGTCCAAAACGCTTGAAAGCTGGGATTGATCCATTCTAAAATCCATATCTCCTGAACGATTGATGTCAGATGGCCGAACTTTTGTAGTTGTATTAAGGGATACTAGGAGATTAGAAAGGGGTTACAATTTTTAATGGAAGTAGTTAGGTATGGGGGTGGGAGGTGAAAAACTTTGAATTACAATATCTTCTGACTCAATTGTGCTAAGAAGATAAAATTTGGTTTTTGTATATATAATTACCGGTGGAGTCTACTGAATGTAAAATTTTTGAAGGAGGAGGTGAAGCTCTGAAGGTGGGGTACAGCCATTTTTCAAAAAATTACATTTTTTATATCTCATGAACCGTATCAGATATGATCTTCAAATTTTTACAGGAGTTAGGACCAGTAAACCTCTAGCGGAGAAAGAGTGTGGGTGTAGGGAGTGATGGTGGGAGGGGGTGGAAATGAAGAAATTCTGATTTTAATTTCTCGAAAGCCGCAAAGAATAGAAATCAAAAAATTGATAACTGTATAGAGATGCTATAGAGACATCCCAGAAAAAAGAGTAGCAAGGTACGGGGGTGGTTTTTCATATCTCAGAAACGGCTTATGCTAGAAAGTTGAAACTTAGTATGTATATTTAGAAGTACTACAGGAGTAGTTAAAGCTAAAAAAATGTTAAAAGTTTTTTTGATGCACAGAGCTGGAGTAAAACAAATGTGCGTGAAAATTGGTTTTTCCAACATTTTCATGAATTTCGTTATTTTAACCTAAAGAATAACCAGGAGGCTATTTGGAACATCATTTTTTAGGTTATCAGTCGCATGGTGACCTACACCGCATCTCAGTATTAAACACGTTTCGGACTTCTACCCAAAAAATAATAAAGTTGCGCCTCAAAAAATTATCGCCTTCAGGTAACGATTTAGTACTACAAAGCAAAGACGTTTATTCGATAAAAGACTGAATTAATCTCTCGACGAAATTTAGGAATTTGATAATAAAATTCACCATGAAAATTACTAATGAATTTTATCACGATTTTTTTATGAACAAATCTATGAACACCCAGCGGATTTGTCATAACAACTATGTAACCGATCATTCATTTGGCTGATTTATTGTTTTCGTACTTCACTCCATGTAAGTGTTTTGAATTTTTCATGACTTATGTCTTGAATTTCACCAGGAATTAATTTATTTCCTCATGACTAATATCATCACGAATCGCATCATGAAATACTTGTTAAAAATAATCACGAAATTCCTAATAAATTTCATCCACAAATTCATTGAAATAAGAAAGAGTTATTTCAACTAAGAGGGCGAATTCCAGCACATAAAAAATTCATCAAAATGAATTTGAATTTTGGGTTTTGTTTTTCCCTTTTTTTTCTATTAATTATTAGCTCTTAATAGAAACAATTGTGATAAGCTCCAAAACGTTACGCATCACAATATTCATTTAATTCCATTGCAGTACTGATTTTTCATAAAATCGGTATCAATTTTTGCAGTTCTGCATCGGTACTGAAAAACAAAATTCGTAACACAGAGCCGGTAAATGCTAATTCAAATACGATCCTGTGCCTAGCTTTTTCGCTGATAGATTAGAGTACTGAAAATTTATATTAAGTCGCCAAAATAAAATCCGATTTCAGTTTAAGGATATTTACTCTGAGAATTTTCCGTCAGTACCTAAAAATTGTATGCGGGAAATGGCCATAGATGATTTAATGGACTTGTGATCTGTGCTTTAAAAAATCAGCACTGCAACCAGAAAGATGAAGGAAACAATTCAATTTCGTAACAATTTCAACGCAGTTTCGACTGTCTTAGCTAGTGAAAGTTTTTCACCATGCAATAACTCTCATTGACGAAGAATACTGTTGCAACTGCCTTCTCCAGTCTGGAGTCATGCATAGAAAGTTTAGAACTCACAAAAAATTGCCAGCTTATAAATTTCAATATTCTTAGCGATTGATATTCTGACAAAGTCATACCTCTAATAATCACTAAATAAAGTTCCCCTAATTGGCAATATTCCAACCAAACGAACCACATTTTCCTTTAAAATAAACCTTTACCTTTCCGTTCAATATAATTTCGACTTAAAGTTGCTCCAAATTGAAAAGTTCCATTAGCACCTGTAACCTGGTTACCACAATATTATCCTTTCTCTCCCTGACTTACTTTAGAAAACTTAAACTGATACCGACTAATGTAAAGTTTCAGGTAAAATTCTGTTTGAAAATTCTCAAAGAAGAACAATAGCCAATTCTATCTACTAAAAACCGGGTACTTTCTACTTTCATTTTCAATTTCATTTTTATTTTTTGAATTCAGGATTTTCTTCTCGGTTGGAAAACTGTCTGCCTCGGAAAATTTGTCAGCTCTCTTAAACATTAACAGATTTTCTTATTTTCCATCTCAGCTGTATCAGGAAGAAAGGAAGCTGTGTACGGTAGGTACTTTGTTCACGTCTATATTTTTCAACTCATTTCAAAAAAGATTTTCTTCAGGGTTTTACCTGCAAATGAATGGTGGATTATTGTGGACTCGTTCCTTATGTAGAGCGGCAACTTGAAAGGATGATTCATATATAAATGTGAGGTAGAGTTGCACAATACTCGAGTGGAATTAGGAAAAAAAAACCGAATCCCTAGCAGATAAATGCACGACCATATCCTGGAAAAAAGGACGAAATCGGATCATCCATGTGCAACTGGAAATTAATGGAAGGTAATTTTTTATGCTAATAAAGTTTTTCTTTTTTCTGCTGTGTGCATGATTTAATATTCTGTTTAAAATTTTTGATCTACTGTTGGTTCAGGTTTTTATCAAAATCAGAAAAGCATTTTAAATCCGGTTGGATGATAAGACATGGTTTCGTCTGTAGCGCCATTGATAGGCTCTTTAAATCATACTTAAGAATTTGACGGCAATTTTTACTAGACACCAATTAGGAAAAATCTGGACACAATATCCCTTACTTACTATAACAGGTTTAATTAAATATGTAATTTAATATTTTATGGCAAATTGATAAAATTAGTTCGGCACTATGTCCGTAAAAGCCTAGACGAGGACCTCGGTACTATAGTCGAATATTCCACCCTGTTGCAGTACATGCTGATGGTGATGAGTTTGGTTAATTAATTTATAAACCATTCATACGAAATAGAGAGGCATATCTTTTCGATGTAACGTATACAGAATGTCTCATTTTAATGGTAGCTTGCTATTTTACGAGTAGTTACACAACTTAATTGAATTATAAATTACTGTTAGATATGAAATTTAATTCAGTTGAATGCATCCAAGAGGAATGTTTAGCATCCTCACTAGACTATTTAAGATTTTTAATTTCAATTAAGTTTAGTTCGGTTGAGTCTTTCGGTAAAAGTGCAGTCTGTGAAAAACTAAACGACTAAAATAAGAAGCTAGACGACTAGGTCTTGATCTAAAAGTAAGATGCAATAACAATCGATAAAACCTGCTTCCACGAATTAAACTGGGCGCAACTTTATTATTTTATGGGTAGAAGTCCGAAATGTGTTTAATGCTGAGATGCGGTGTAGGTTACTATGGAACTGACAGCCTAAGGAATAACCAGGAGGCAATTTGGAACTTTATTTTTAATAAAGCTGCTTCTTCCGACAGTTGGCCGATTGGTAACAAAACATTTTTGATCACTGTCGGCCCATGTATTAAAATCTTATGCATGGTGGGAGTCATGGGATACCATGGGTCACCGTGGCTCACATACAACTTTGCAGTGTCCATAGCGTAGGTTGCGAATTTCTAAGTATTAACCTTGTGTCCAGAGGATATGACTTCGAGGATTATTTTAAATCTTTGTATCAAATTAACATCGACTCCAGTTATTTTAGCCGATAACTCCGGATCCGCAAAAAACCTTCGGCTGGTATTTCCATCATTGGTATTGCCAAATCCTTGCTTGGGAATATCAACAATGAGGCCTAATCTTTCTCGAAAATTTTGTTGTAAGCTGTGTTTTCGCATATTCACAGCAGTTTTGTCATCTTTAGACTTTATTTGCCACTTCTTTACATCTAATTTATATGACAAGTGCAATAAGGTTTCGAATAACCGTATTCTGGCATGTAATATCGAAAGACCAAATTTCAGTGCTAATGGAGATTGTTGTAGAGATTGCTGGTTAAAATCTTTCGAAGTCTCACCGCAAATGTAACATCTCATCAAAGATGTTGTTTGGTAGCAGCATTACATACTTTACCGTCAACCATAGTGAATGTTAGTAAGTGCTTTACTGTGAGCGTTCAGTTTCCTTCAATTATTGACTTTTTTAAATTGTCAATTTGATCCTGTATGTATTTAATTTTTCTATTAATAATTTTCGTAGATTCTTTTGTAAAAACTATTCTAATCGGACGACAGTATCGAGGAGAAGACGGTGTAGGATTTTGCCAAAGAACTTTAATCGTGTTATTTATTTTACAGATCAATTGTAGCGGCACAATGAAACTTTGAAAAACGTTACTGTCAGAGTCCAAATTATTTTCGAATCTTTGTTTATATAGGGTCTGTTGTGATCCATCGCATCCCCACTTTGTTATCACCTGCATTGATTGAGCTTCGTTCAAGGAACTTACTACTTCACTGAGGTATTCAATTAATCTTGCACTTGTATGATCCAACATCTTGCAGATTAACTTCTGCATAAGTAGCTGATACTTGGTATGATTCTGGCCTAGGGTAACAGTTTTTATAAGATTTTATAACAGGGGTAAGCCTTAGGAGCACCAGTTCTAATTATTTCATATTGGTTTCTGCTCAAATCTGCTTCAACGAATATTGCAAGGGCATGTGGCTTGTCTTTTTTTTCCAAGTAGCTGCGGTACGATTCTTGTACGATACTTAGTTACCCGAGTTGGACTCCACGTAATATCCTGTAAGACTTTTGAGGCATCCCTCTTTCCGGAAGATCGTAGTTTCATCCGGGCAGCAAAAGTCAATTCACCCGTGCTCATCTTTTCACGCACTGTTTTCGTTTTCCTTCGTTTTGTTCGATCGCTTGATTCCTTGAAAATTTTAGCTGGTCGTCCTGCCTGAGAAGTGCTATTAGGTATTTCGAAGGTTTCTTTGAGGCAATTTTCGTTTTTCTCCCTGAATATACTATCCATCCTGCTTGCAGCTACCCATTTACTATTGAAATTCGCCATTAAACTCTGCACATTCTTCTTAAAAGCACCCAGCAAATTCTCCGCTAAACTCGCACGTTGACATAGGTAATTTTCCGAAAATTCCAACTTTTTGTTAAAGTCGCGGTATCCGCTTTCTTCCATCACTCCGTATAAATAATTCCTTGTCAGTAGTGTAACTCCAGATGATGCTACAAAGAACGAGAAAAAAATTGTAGCAGAACTAAAATTCAAAGTATGAATATTTCGAATAAATTATGAATTTTAATATTTGACCTTCATATTGTCACATAAATTTTGACGGGGTCTTACTAACTAAATCAATTTCGAAATTGTACCTTTTCCGAAAAATAGATCTCAAATGTTACCAAAATTTGAAACTATCTAGTTCAAAAACTATATATCCTTGAAAAACCATAAATTGTAAAAATCAAATACATACCTGCTACTTCAATATCCATTATTCGAAACTTCCTAATTTTCCTTTAAAATCACGAAAAAATTATGTGAGCTCAGTTAGTTTTAAACAGAGTTTTTTCTGTAACAACTGATCTTTTACGAATGGCTACGTTGAGCTGAGCCCGCGGCTTTAATAATAAATACAGGTAAAAAAAGCATTACTCAAACTCCCTAATTTGTTAAGACAATTAAGACATAAAATGCTGGTTAACAATTACATGTTTGAAAAACCGAATTTTGGCCAGCTAGATTGAAAAAATGCCCCACTGTGCGGCGGACAGACGGACATTTTTTTTGTTTTTTACTTTTTTGGTGTTTACTAGTCCTAAAACGTGTAAATACAAAATTTCATGGTAGCAAATTTTTTTTTAAATTTCAGTTCGATCATAATACTTTATTATTAAAAAATAATAAAGTAAAACTAGTGAAATATTCCGCATTGGAGACATACACCAAGTTCAAACCGAGATTTAAATCCATTGGTTCTTGACACGGAAATTTTTTTCTGTTGTATTCGATGAAAGAGAAATAATATTTTTGTAAATATTGTCGCGAGCTAGGGGTTCGCCGAGATTTCAAGTAAAACACAATTCGTTTAAAATCAAAATAAGTAACAATTTATTTAATTCGCACTTTAATTCTGTTCGCACAATTATTCAATTAGCACAATTATTCGCACTATATGGCAATACCGCCCGCTTATCTATATCGCTTGATTCGACCACTTTCGCTATCTACCAACACGGTCGCGTATACACGCTGTCACAGTCGACGTAATAAAAATTACTATGTCCTCGCTGAAAGCTTCACCTGCTTTTATACTAGCCGGTTGCAGTCTAGGATGTACTTGAATGTTCGCTCGGGGATGTATGTGGATGGTTCTAGAAAGCTTTAGAGCTTTCGATTTTGATCTTCGTTCGGTGGTGTATGTAGAGGGTTCTAGTGACCTTGAGATCTTTCGACTTTGATCCTCATTGGATTCTAATACATTGGAGAGCATTCGATAAGAAGGGTAATACTATCGTGTTGTTTCGCCTTATTTTCTTCAGCTAGGCTTTTGATTGGGTTACTTTGCAGCTTAGGTATTCGGTTGTTGCTGTTTCCCTATTCGTAATCGATCGAGTTGCGCGGTGGCCAGGCTTACACGTAACAATATGATTGAAGGTATTCTACTTTCCAGTTTTGCTACAGGTTGATACTTATGAAAGATCAAAATAACTCAGCAGGCTTTGATAAAATTTTGTAAACAGCCAGACGTATCAAACTTAAAAAGTCCGACAATAGTTGACTCTAATTTTATTATTTTTCGATCAAAATTTGGAATTCGATGAATGCGTAATTTTTTTTAAAAATCTCCCCCAAATTCACTGAGCCATACGTGATACATTTTTCATTTTAAATTTTAGTAGAATATTTTACCAATTTGATATTTTTTGGACCCAAATACTTTACTGGTATAATTCTAAACAGTGTACCAATAATGTCTTCGTACAACAGCCATTTGAAACTCAACGGATTAAAAACAATAAATTGTTGCAAGAAATTTGAAAAAGTTTGAATGCAGATTTATTCATTAAACATTTTTATTTAATTTAGAAACAAAAACAAATACATTTAAAGTATTCAATACAAAGTTATTAACTAAAAATAAAACAAAGTCGACAATTTGCCTCCAATAATGTCTTCGTACACTTACAAAACAGTTCATGAAAAATCTTAAAAACTATAGATACATTTTTTGTTAATACTTAGTTGGGTAGCCTTTATTTTTAATCACGGCTTTAAGGCGGTGTGGCATCGATTCTACAAGTTTTTTTGCATAGCTTGGCAAATGTGGATTTTTGTACGCCAAGAACATCCTAGTATTATGAGCCATGTGCTTAGGATCATTATCTTGTTGAAAGTAAAAATCCTTTGATACACCAGATTTTTCAGCAGTTGGCTCCAAATTTCTTTTTGCGATTTACTTCACTTACCAGTGGCTTCCTGCGAGGTGTACGAGACTTAAATCCGGCATCAATCACGCATTTCCGTACTGTTTCCGGATGAACTTCTTTGTGATTGGAGTGAAGGAGCTCTGCACTAATTTTTGGTGCACTTATAAACGGATCCTTGGCAATCATACGCTTGATTTGCAGCCGATCTGCTTTAGTGAGAATTACAGGACGTCCTGATTTAGGCTTATTTTCTACGCGGCCTTCATATTTAAAGCGCCCGATTACAGATTGGATAGTGGAACGGCTCCGATCCAGTAGTTTTGCTATTTCCGCGTATGATTTTTGCTCCTTTACGTGTGAATTCAATATAAGTTTACGCTCTTCAAACGACAAGTGTTTGCCAGGCATTATTTCGATTTATACTGAGCGAAACTCATAAAATTTTCATTCGACAATAAACACACTTGTTCGTTTGTTTACGATTATAACAAACCGGTATGTGTGGCAAATAATTATGATCGATAATTAACAGTAAAGAGAGCGAAGGGTAAGCGAAACCTTAAATGTACGAAGACATTATTGGAGGCAAATTGTCGACTTAGTTTTATTTTTAGTTAATAACTTTGTATTGAATAATTTCAATGGATTAGTTTTTTTTCTAAATTAATTCAAAATGTTCAATGCATAAATCTGCATCAAAACTTTTTCAAATTTCTTGGAACAATTTATTGTTTTTAATCCGTTGAGTTTCAAATAGCTGCTGTACGAAGACATTATTGGTACACTGTACATGTAGCAATTTTTAACTTTCTAGCATTAACCATTCAAGAAGTATTCCATTTACATTGTTTTGTGGTGGGGTTAATTAGTACGGGATGAGCACACTACTAATGAAAACAAATATTTATTTTGTTGGCCGAATGGTTTCTCCTTGTTAACACAGGTTTTTGTGTCTAGTCGAAATTCACCTCCAAAACTTGATAAAATATTGAATCACTACAAATACAAATGAATTTTTTGGTGAAAAGCGGTTAACGAATACCTTAATATATCTTCTAATGGCGGTTAAATCTAACGTCTAAAACTGATTTTTGTAGCTTTCCTTTACATAACTAAATACCTTTAAATACCTATTCCTTTCAAGTTTTTTGCTTAAGCTCGATATTTAGCCCGAGGTTTAAAATAGCCTAATCATGTTTTTACAAATTTCTCAATATTATCTGATAAGCTCAATGACACAGTCAACTCGATTTTCTTTCTACAGACTATTTTGACAAATGCCTAATTTCGTGATTTTTTGATTTTAAATCGAATTCCGCAATATTTGTTTAAACGCTACTTACAGAAAGGTTTAAAAATTTATTTTATTTTATTCTTATTTTGTTGTTATTTCCATATTTAGATTAAAAAATTCAAGATTTTTCGCTATTCACTACCAATGAGTCGGAAATGTATTTTCAAAAATTCTTCTATTTAATATTTTTCCGATTCTTAAGCTGACTGGACGGTACATGACTCAATTAATGGTTGAATCCTAAGTCCAGATCCGTATTACAAAAAAAGGACCTGTAAACTGTCTTAGGCAGGATTGTTCCAGTTATTAAAGCTATTTATACAAACGCCTAAAAATTTTGAAAATTTTGAAACTACATATTTATAAAAACGCCTAAAAAATTAGGTATTTTTTTAAATTTAATATTCGAAAAGGTGAACAGGAAATTTTATTTGCTCAATGTTCCTTGTTTTGAAAGGTGTCTTTCCGAAAACGATTGAAAGTGTCTGCACTCATGGCTTGCTTGCATGATCTTTAGGTATGAGATGACATTTCTGTCTAATTATTCACTCTTCGATTCAGAAACGGGAACAAACAAATCACAGTAGATGGGTTTTTTTAATTAATGTATGGTACGCAGAAAGTATTTCTCTCCAGAAAGGAGGCGCAAGTATGTGAACCAACCTAAAAAGAAACAATGCCAGGAGCGAATTAATAAGTACTTAGTAAGCACTAACACAACAGAAGAGGAGCTGGAAGATGGTTAATAATACTGTTGCGAGCTAGGGGTTCGCCGGGATTTCAAGTAAAACACAATTCGTTTAAAATCAAAATAAGTGATAATTTATTATTCGCACTACAATTCTATTCGCACAATAACTCGCACTGTATGGCAATACCGCCCGCTTATACCAGATATCGCTTGACTCGATCACTTTCGCTCTCTACCAACACAGTCGCGTATACACGCTGGCTGTCACAGTCGATGAATTAAAAATTACTATCTCTCTCGCTGAAAGCTTCACCTGCTTTTATAGTAGCCGGTTGCAGTCTAGGATGTACTTGAATGTTCGCTCGGTGATGTATGTGGAATCTTCTCGAAAGCTTTAGAGCTTTCGATTTTGATCTTCGTTCGATTCTAGTACATTGGAGACCATTCGATAAGAAGGGAGATATAATCGTGTTGCTCCGCTCTCCTTATTTACTCAACTAGGCTTTTGATTGGGTTACTTTGCAGCTTAGGTATTCGGTTGTTGCTGTTTCCCTATTCGTAATCGATCGAGTTGTGCGGTGGCCAGGCTTACACGTAACAATACGTAGGATTCGGAATTATTAATATGATGAATTATTATATTAGGTTTAGTTTTAGTTAGGATAAGGAACGTGAAGTACTGCTAGGATTAGGAATTGCTACGATGATGAATTATTAGGATTAAGAATTATTAATATTGGGGTAGGATTAAATTGGAACACAACATTAAACGCAAATTTAACAATAAATGGTAAATCACATATAGCACACAACGTCGAACACTGAACACGAATCACATCACTGAAAACGTAAACCATCACATAAACTTCACTGAGGACGGAGAAATGTCATATTCGAATTTGCAGTGTAAACATGGAGAACTTACACTGCGCGAATTGCAAGTGATAAGGTAGATCACCGGTTTGGGTCCATGCTAAAGAGTCGGATGGAGAATAAAAAGTGGCCACCGAATCACCTAAGAGAAAGCGGGAGTAATAACCTTGGAGAAACCAGTCGTTGACACAGGAAAACGGGAATTAACCGATATAAAAGCTGACCCGAGTTTTCGAGGGAAGTGCTGGACTGAAAAACGGTCTCTTTTTTTCACAAGTGACCTGGAGAGTGGAAGCAAGATTATGTCTTAAAATAATTAAATCGGTAGCTGAAGTTGATTTGAAATAAGAAGTGCGAACTCAAGTCTGAATTATCACAAGTCGGTGATTTCCGAGGATCCGGGCAAAAAGGAGCATCTGTGAAGTGGTTGGCAGAATTTCTGGTGGAGTGTTGCGGCGGAGCGTGGCAGTGAAATTAAGAATGAGAATACGTTAAAGGAACTCCGAGTGACGACACGCGCCCTAATTTAAGTACATTTGTGGCTAGGGTCAGGTAGAGTAGTTTACTGAGGAATTTATGAGGTACTTTTTTCATTAAAATAATTGTTATAACGAAAGTGCGAAGTGTTTACTTTAGCTGAGTGTTCTCCTTCTTAAAAATTTGTGACGTGTTTCAGTTCTTCCTCCATTGGTTTTCTTTTTTTGTGTGCGTAGAACTCTTCCCCGAACTCGTGATTTGGTCCAGGAAAAGAACAGAACGGGTCCATAAAAAGGGATCACTGGCACCCACGACCCTTCTCTGGGTTGGCCGGACAAGGCCCCGTTCGCCCCTTTTGTTACTAGGGGTTCAAATGGTTTTTCCACCGGGAAAAAACGGTAATAGCCAGAAGTAGTTGTAGTTTTAGTTTTTAAGGGTATTTATACAAACGCCTAAAAATTTAGGTGTTTTTCGATATTTAATTTTCGAGAATAGAAACAGAAAATTTTATATGCTCGAGGTCTCTTGTTTTGATAGACGCTTTCTCGAAAACTATTGAAGTACCTGCCACGTCGTGAGTAAAAGTTATGGATTCATATTTCCGTTGAATTATTCTTTAGAAACGTTTAACAACGTTTAAAAAAATCTGCCAATGGTCTGGGCGAAACTTTATTATTCTTCGGGTCAAAGTTCGGGAGCGGTCAAAGTCGGAGTATATCATCAGTTGTTTCGAAATTATTAGGTTTCTTGGAAAGTTAGTTTTGTTCTTAAAAAAAAAATTTAAAATAGAGATTTTTAGCCAATTAAACGTTGGAAAAGCCCTTGTAGACTATTCGAATTTTGGGATATTATGTATGTACACTAATTGTTAAAACGTATATAAAACCATTACTTCAACTTGGGGTTTGAATTTCGAAAATATTGTGAAACAGGTTTTTAACTTGATATCTCATGAGACACGAGGGATATTGTAAAAATTGTGAAAACGTAAGCAAACCCTTCACATCCACTTGGTTTTTGAAATTCTGAAAATCGTGAAATTGGTTTTTAGGCCATTATATCAAATGCCGTAATAACAAAAATTGTGAAAACATATGCAAACTCTTGGAGGTTGAATATCGAAAAATTGAGAAATGGGGTTGTAGGCGATCATATCAAAAGTCTGTGGAAGTGAAAAGCGATCTAATATCTAATCAAACCTAAGAAATATGTCGAAGCTTTGAAAAGCATACAACCCCTATACATCCCTTAGGATTGAATATCTAAAAATACGGAAATTTACTTTTTGGCGCTTATATAGGAAACCTTAGGAAGTAATAATGAATTCGATATATCATCAGATATGCAACCTTCTTACACCCACTTGGGGGTTGAATATCCAAAAATTCTGAAAGGAGTTAATAGATAAATATGAAGACAACACGAGAAAGTAAAAACCAATTCATTTTCTTATCACTTATAAAAGATATGACGGAATTCGTGAAAATTTGTTCAACCCTTTTATACCCTCTTAGGGGCTGAAAACGGAAAAAATATAAAAACGAGTTTTAGGCGATTATTACGCACGCCCTTGAAAGTGAAAAGATATTCGATATCTGACCAGACCTGAGCGATATGGCAGAATTCGTGAAAAAGTATACAACCCCCTTTCCACCCCCTTAGGGGACGAATTTCAAAAAATCCTGAAAACACTTTCTAGGTATTTATATGAAGAATCCGTGGAATAAATATGGATTTAATATTTTGAAAAGACCTAATAGATATGACGAAAACTGTGAAAATATATGCATTCCATTTTCACTGATCATTTTTTTCGCCTTCCTTTCAAACGCCAATGGATATTTAAATTTTTCAATCTGAATTACGTTAATTGATTTATATATACATACCGAGTTTCGACTTTGTAGCATAAGCCGTTATATAGATAGGAAAAACACCCCCCACCCCCGTAATCTTTTCCTTTTCACCCTCCTCACCCACACCCTCTACACACTCACCCTCAAAATTTCTGCTAGTGGTCTATAAGTCCTACTTCTGGTAAAAATTTGAAGCATCTTTCTTACACGGTTCTTGAGATATATGACGTGATTTTTTAGAAAAATTCGTATCCCCTTCACTTTCATGCTCCACCGCCTCCTTAAAAAATTTTGCTTTCAGCAAACTTCATCCGTTAACCTTTATACACAAACCGAATTTTATTTATGTAGTACAATTGGTTCGTGAGATATCGTAATCCATAGTTTTTCACCCTCCACCCCCGTACGCCACTGTACCCACTCAAAAATTTGTTTTCAATCTATTCTCCTAGTATACCTACAGATATTCCTTAAGTTTCAATTTTGTGACTTTAACCGCTTAGGGGATATGGATTTTAGAATGTGTCGATCTCGGCTTTTTTGCGTTTCGGACGCATTATTTTTCCCCCACTCCCACAAAAAAAAAATGTCAGGGTAACAAATTTTTTTTTTTTTTAAATCGATCACAATACTGTATTATTAGAAAATAATAAAGTAAAAGAAAGCTAGCAGGTCCCTGTAGATTGTTCGTTTTCAGTGTAATATAGGGAACGGGGAGGTGTTTTACCCAGAAAAGGAACACGTAACTACGGAAGGCACAAGTAGTTTCGAATATGGTAAAAACAGGAGCTATAAAGTGGCGAACGAGCAAAATTTTATGCTTTTTTTTCATTTAAAAAAACCTCCATGTATCCATCTGTCGCTCCACTTTAACAGCAACCAACTTACTACCCTTACTGATTTATGGCCATAATAAAGTGCCTACTCTAACTCTACTCAAAACTATATACATGTAACTATTTCGAGTTCCAACCAAGGTAAACGGCCTTAAATTTCTATTAAGAACTACTACACTGGATTTAAGTTGCACTTCTTCAAACTCGTTGCAATTGCCTTTTCCTCGTCGTAACCTGTACTACCCCATAGCATTTTTCACTACTCCGGCCTCCAGGATATTCGAATTGTCAAGGACTCCTCTAATATAAATCTTCTTGGAAGTTAACTGAGCGTTAAAACAGCGGCATCTCGTGGCGAAACCAAGTATAAAACCTAATTGGTACAGCCAGAACTCACCGTATCCATTCGTCGACATCGTCATTTCCACAACGAATTAATCCGTAATTTAAATTTTAATTGCTTTCTTGTAATTTTGGCATAGGCTAATTGTTTTATTATAATCTCAATAATTGCTAGGAATAGAACTTTTCGCGTGGAATTTTCGTAAAATGTTTCTTTCCACTCTGTGAACTTAATCGCTATCCATGATTTCAGTGAGCAAAGTAATTGGATTAAATCCGTGAATTATAAGATTGACCGAAAGTTAACAATCGAATAAAAAACAGAAAACGCCTGAAGTTTATTTGAAACGAAGCGAATTTAATTTAGCTTCTATTAGTTTTAAGATTTGTAAATCTGTTATCTGGTTAAACAAAAAAAAAATACTTAATTATTGCGCTCCACCAATAGCTATGCAATTCAATTTCTGTATCTAAGAAATACGCACAGTTTGAGCGCCACTAAAGCACTGTAGTGTACATAGCATTAGCAAGCAAATACTTCACTCGAGAAAAACGATTTGCGTGCGACTTTTCACAACCTAGAGAAAAAATAAGAATAACGAGAATGTGAAGTGAAAAATAAAAGTGCCCACAAGGAAAAATTGATCCGCTGAGTAGTGAATCAATTCCATGTCTTTCCTCAACCTGATGTTCCGGTGGCTTCCAATCGACTCGTTTTTAAGCAATTTTTTGTCTATCAACATCGGAAATGAAATTTGATTAAAATAAATCTACTCCTCATTAATCGAATAATCTTGACCTCTAATTAAATTTTTTCCAAATGCTTCGTGGAAAATTAAGGACGAAAACAATTTTTCAAAAAAAAAATCTCGGTATAAAAATTCACTCAAAATGAAAGGTACACAAGGAAAAGATCCGATAACGAGACATTTTTCTCTTGAAATTGATAAGGAGCTCCCAGCAGAAATAGGACTTTACAAAAAGAAAGTCATCTGCATTACATAAAGCATAACCGCGAATAATGCCCCATTTTTAAACTAAGGGAAAATCACTGCCCTTGACAAAAGACCAAGAGATAGGACAATTTCTGTTACAGATTTTAGGGGCTTAATTTTTTTTTGTAATAACGACAACGCAAAAAATCAATACATCAACTGATAGCAATGTCTCAAAAGGACGAAAATATAAGAATCGGACATGAAATACCTGGAGGCCCTCTTCAACTCCGCACTTTCTGTCGAAAAGTGGAAGATAAACACCAGAATACATTTTTTTGTGCCATTTCTCGTTGTATGTTTATCGGGGCGTAGTATCCTTGCTAGTACATAAAATCAACCCCCGCAGGATATATCGGAAGGATGGGCTAGGAAAAAAAAAGATTTTCCTCTGTGGAAATTAATTGATCTCCATAATTCCAAGTGTGCTTGAACGTGATGTTTTCCATGAAATCATCATCATCATCATCACCGTCATATCGTCCTGATGGAATCCTTCTCGGTCGTCCTGTTGACGTCGAGTACTAAGCCTTACTCTGATTACCATTTTCTCGGTTAGGTGGTAGTATTCCAAAAATCATATAGAACGGTTCGTCGTATGTAAGATAGCTGTGCTATTAATGGAATATACCCATCAGGAATTTCGTTCTGATTTCATATCTCGACTAGCAATATTTGTGAAGAGTACCTACACAATGGTTTCCATGGAAACATATCCTGAAGCACTGTTGCCCGGGTGTATACAGTTGTCATTGGCTTCCCTAGCCCAGAAGCATCCAGGAAAAATATGTTTAGCTTTCGACTGCGTATAAATTGGTGAAGTTATGAGGTTTCGAGTAATTTCCAGAATTGAAAAATCTACAATGGCTTAGAACTTGTGGCTTATTATTCCCCGAATTTGGTTTCAAGTAACTTCCAGCTTAGGTTTCAATTTGATTTGTTGGTCTCTTGAGAAAACGAAATTTCATTATCCCTCAACAGACTTTAAACATCCTTAGAACAGGAAAAATTGAAAAAAATTGTACATCGATAATAACAATTTTACTATTATAACACACTAATAGGGTCTTTCACAATTTTTACTATTTACTACTTTAAATAACGTTCCAAATAGCCTCCTGATTATTTTTTAGGTTGTCAGTCCCATAGTTACCAATACCGCATTTCAGCATTAAACGCTTTAGGGACCTCTACCCATAACATAATAAAGTTGCGCCCAGACTGTTAGCCCATTTTTTTTTATTTATTTAAGTATCTCTTTTTCAATAGAAGATTCAATAGAAGTAAAAGCGAATTCGATCTCAATGAACATAAAAGGTTTTCGGTGTTCGTGAAAATTTGAACAATACCTTGCTCCCACAGGAGGTTTAATACCAAAAAATGTGAAAACAAATTTTTTTCAGGGAAGCAAATTTTTTTTTTTTTTAAATATAACAACACTTTATTATTAAAATAATAAAGTAAAATTGTTTAATAATAAAGTAAAATCTAAAAACATAAAATTATTGACTGCTGAAAACATGTATCGCAGCGACCAAATAAATGTCGGCTAAAATTTGGAGGTGGCGTTCGCCAGAAAAAGGATTACTCGACAAAACGTGGAGCTATCGAGTTTAAATTAAATGCGATTAATTGCTCAGATAATCCACGCCAATAAAATTACTCAGGCCCCACTCGACTCTTGTATTATCCCTAAATACAACATAAATCGAAGTTTGAATTTCATCTGGAAGCTTCTTATCTTACCGGCGATATTTTTACAAAAAGATTCTAGAAATGTGCTTAACTCTATTAAACACCTCGGCAAAGCCATCACCGTTTTGATAAATGATTTGACCCAGCTATAAAAATAATTGAAATTCATTTTTTTTTCTTTTGTCCTCAATAGTTCGAATCGATATTCAAGTCTCTAGAGTACGGCAAATCTATCGCTGAATTAATCGGTTGCGTGTTTACCTAATTAATTAATAATGTGATAGGTCTCATAAATTTCTCAATAGCAGGCGATTTTAAGGAGGTCCAAAAATAATCCAGCTTATAATTCCGGAATAAAAGACGGGTTTTAAGTTACTTCCTTGATAGCGTCTTACCGGTAAAATTTTATGTCGGCATCTTCCAGTTTTCAAGATTTTTCGAGAATAATGAAACTGATCAGTCTGAAGGGTTTAATTGGATTCGACGGGTCACAACTGACCATTGGGAATTAACTGAATCGGGTTGAATGTGATAGCTTAGCGTACGTACTCATATCCGAATGTAGTCTCAATTGTATCCCAGCAATTCTGTAGATAGGCAGATACCGACATTTGTATCTTATAGATCTAATGTATGACTTTATTGAAGAAGATGAAGCTAATCCCCATTGAACGTGTACTGCTGGCTAATTGGATTGCTTTCAGGAGGAAAAAACGTGCAGATATATAGCAGGGATATAGTCACACTATACTATAGAGTGGTACTAAGCTTCTTCAAATCGATGAATGGCTCCATCGTATCGACATTCTTTGTATTAAGTACAGATAAATAGAATTAGGTTTACAATACTTTGAGTGGCCATTATTTCCTATCAGGATTAGGTATCATGTGCGCTAGTTTATTCACATCTGGAGTGTAGACTTTTGGACAGAAATGGCAATTCAATGCCGCATCTCTCAATATTTAAAAAACACAAAAATCGCTCTAGATAGTTGTAGCAGACGTATTAAGCTATGTTTGGTACCATTTTTTTTGTTGAAAATTTGATCAAAAATGACTAAGGGCCGGTTTCACAGTCGAAGTTTAAACCACAAATTTTGTTTAAACTTAGGAACAAACGAATAAGTTCCTAAGTTTAAACCAAATTTTTGGTTTAAACTTCGACTGTGAAACCGGCTCTAAGTCGTTTGAAATCTAAAACCCAGCAATATTCCAATTTTAAAAGACTGATATTTGACTTTAGACAAAAGGGTTTAATTTTTATGTGGGGCGTGACTTTATGATATAATGCCAACTGAGCGACATTTTTAAGCACAATAAAATTTATTTTATGAGGAGAAAAATAAATTCGTTAGTATATCTCACCAGCTAATAATGGTAGAAAAATTTTTTTATGATAGTACTAATGTACGGGAAGAAGAATGAGGGTGAAAAGGAAAAAGTTCTGATTTTTATATCTCGAAAAGCCATGCTGACTTGGTATTCAGATAGAGATATTGGAGCGGCATGTTGTAAAAATATAATTTTAATTAGGTGTAGTATGGTACGGCGCTGGGGGTGTTGCTTGAAAGTTGAAACATGGTAAATAGATGTAGATCTACTAGAAAAGTAATTCATATAAAAATAATTTTAAATATTCATTGGAAGGGGGGCAAAAAAATTATGAAATGGGATGCATATATTTTCACGAATTTTGTCATATCTCTTAGGTCATATGAAATATTTGATTAATTTTTATTTTACAGATTCTTCACATCAATGCATGGCATTTATTTTGAGAATTTTTTAAAATTCGACCCCTAAGTTGGTGTAAAGGGGTTGTATACATTTTTACGAATTCACGCATATTCTTTAGGTCTCATTCTATATCTAATAACTATTTGCTTCCACGGGCTTGTCTAATAATCGCCTAAAACCGGTTTTCAGCATTTTTTTCTTTTCAACCCCTTAGAGACTATAAAAGGGTTGAACACGTTTTCACGAATTCCGTCATATATCTTAGGAGTGATAAGACATCGAACTGGTTTTTACTTCATCGGTCTTTCTTTATATTTATCCAAAAATTTGTTCAAGGATTTGTAGATATTCAACCTCTAAGTGGCTGTAAGGGGGTTGCATACATTTTCATAATTCTTGCCATATCTCTTACGTTTGATTAAATATTAAATTGTTTTTCACTTCGACAGAGTTTTTATATAATCGCCAATAAGCCAATTTTAGGATTTACTAATAATCAACCTCCAAGGCAGTGTAAAGTTGCATACAGTTTCACATATTCCTAGGTATTTCTTTGATCTGATGAGATCGCATTGATTTTTACTTCCTGAGGCTTCATATATGTACCTACATATAATCACGAAAAAGTTTATTTCAGGGTTTTTGGATATTCTAGCCCAAGTGATTGTAAGGGGGTTGCATACGTTTTCAAACGTTTCAACATATTTCCTATTTTTTTCTTTATTTTATCTTAATTCTTTTAGAAGTAGGAAAAACATCCCCACACCCGGTACCATGCTAACGCTATTAAAAACTACATTTTTAGGACGTCCAACCTTTATGTAAATACCAATTTGTAGCTTTCCATCGTTATCGGTACTCGAGATATAAAAACTCTGCCAACAGTTTGAGCGCAACTTTACTATTTTTTTGGTTAGAAGTCAGGAACACGTTTAATGCTTAGATGTAGTGTAGGTTACTATGCGACTGAATTTAGGTTGTCTAAGGCAAGGGTTAGCCGTTTGCCAGATCTTGTTGTGAAAAATTCAAAACACAACCGATGCATGTGTCAACATCGCGTTACATGCTCGAGTGTAAAGTAAAAAATATCATCGCGTGGTATCGCTAAACGCGTGCGTAACATTCGCATTAATTCCACCTTCAACTGCTTAAGCCAAAAGCTTTAAATATCTTTTTTTTTAAAATTTAACGGAATACCATCACCAAATTTAAGATATCTCAAAAACGCAACACAATATGAACTTGAATTTGTAAGATTAAGTTCGTATTTCATGTTTTCCTGATGAAATATCTGAAAGTTAAAAAAAATTAAAGCAAGAGACCAGATTAGAGAAAAACCTTCTGATTTTTATATCTCTAAAACGATTAAACCTACTAATTTAAAACTTTAGACTTACGTATAATAAATCTAGATGAATAATTTAAAGGTTTGCTTTTGGAGAGTGGTTCTAAAATTGGGTAGTAGTGGTCTAATTATGGTAGACGCAACACTTTTTACACTGAAGTTTGGAGCCCTCCTCAGAACAAGCTCTTGTTGGTACCATCGGAAAATATTAAGTTTTCTTTTTTTAGTAATTAGAAAAGAAATAGCTATCCAACTCTTAGCAAAATAAACTTTCTTGTTTTTAGTAATTGGTAACGAAATAGGTGGTATCAAATCCATAACAAAGAAATTCTATCTTCTAAAGATACGGGCAAATTTTATCGAAAAAAAATTCCGATAATAAATATATATTAATTAGCTTTTATGATTTATTATCTCCGTAATACGACTCAAATTCTATAGCAGACTCCTTTATACCTACATACTTTCTATGTTATTATCTATCAATTTATTCCATAAATAATCGACTATAACACAATAAATCCGACGAAGGCAACTGCTTACGTTAGCACCCCCATTTCTGAACTTACTAAGACAATTTTCTTCGAATCAGGTGTAATTTCGTGAGTAGAAATTACGATGACAACGGCAGAAAATTGAATAAATCACCGACGAATAAGTGTAATCAAATGGACAATAAATATCTGGTTTTGATTGGTGTCCAGTAATTTATAAACATTTAATGTCTGAATTCTAGTACCAAAAGAAAATATTTTTTCGAACAATTGTTATTATATCGGAAAATGAAAATAATTAAAATGTTTAGATAGGTATGTATTATACATTGAAAAAAAAAATAAATGTTCAGCGCAAAGTAAAACTTGTATGTTAGTATTTGTCGATTTTTGCAACATGACTACAATTTCAATAAAAATTAAAGTCAAAAAATACATGGCAATTTCCCGCTTAACTTCTACGCAAATTGGGTTTTTGCGCAAATATGAATCGTTATGGATATAATATGAGCGAACATTTCGAATCTATATAGGAACACAGTGGCGATTTGATATCGAATCACCTTCCTGAAATTAAGTCGGTCCGCCAAGCCGGACATATATTGCATCCTTTGCTTGGATGAGAATCGAGTCACTCTATCGAATCGAAAACAGAACATTGTTCAGTGCAAAAACAAATCGTTCGCTCGGAAGCAACATTATTGTTTATGGGGTTGTATATTATACACAGACTAATATAATAATATTTCTTAAGTAACCTAATCTTTGGTTTTATCCCTTCACATACTCTCATATTTAAAGCAGCAATTTTGTACTTAATTCCAACTCATGAAGAACTACTGACTTCATCGTTAGGTAGGTAGTATACAAGAGTCTTCCAGCTCCTCCTTATCAGACTCATCTTAGAAATAAAATATTTATTTTACCCAATAATTGCATTCCCAGGTGTACAGGCTAATTAATACACCAAACTTAATTTATTATACTGAACTTTAAATAAAATGAGAATGGGTTAATAGTTTTTGGCGTTGCAAAAATTAAAACTATAGAGAGTCATTCCATCAAGAATCGCCAAAGTTGTGACCTTACCATCTTGTACTTGAAGAACTAGTGAAAAAAATAATTGAAATTCAATATTTTGTTTCTTTCTCATTTTTTTTGTTAGTTATAGTTAGTATGTTAAAGTTTTCGCATGCATTCTGAAATATTCAAGTATAAAGGACAAAATCGTCATCCTTGAAAAAGATTTCAAGGATAATTTTTATTCGTATTTTTTTTATATTGCGACAACCTCTCCCTTTAAAATAAGACATATTTTATTATTCTAGGATAAAAATTACCAGAGATATGAATTTTCAAAGAGGACTCGGACACCATTTTTGTGAAAACTTTTACATACTATAACTAACAAAAAAAATTAAATAGAAACAAAAAATTTAATTCCAATTATTTTTTTCACTAGTTCTTCAAGCACAAGCATTTTCAAAAGAATCGGTCACAAATTTCGTCATTTTTGGCGATTCTTGATGGAATGACCTTAGAGTTCATAAAAATATCGCGGCCAGTGTAGGGCCAATTGCATAGCATTTCCCATGCTTATGGAAATACTTGCGTTAACCGTTCAAATTTTACTTTACTATTTTTATAATAATTAAATATATTTGTTGAGTGTAAGATAAAAAAATACTTTTCTAAAATTTCCATGTTTTAACAATAAAAAAAGCAAAAATTGGTAAAACATATGCAAACCCTTAGGGGTTGAATATCCAAAAATTGATAAGTGGGTTTATAGGCAATTATATAAAAAGTCTGTGGAAGTGAAAAGCGATCTAATATCTCATCAAACCTAAGAAATATGTCGAAGCTTTGAAAAGCATACAACCCCCTTACACCTCTTAGGATTGAATATCTAAACATATTGAAATTGACTTTTTGGCGCTTATATAGGAAACCTTAGGAAGTAAAAATAAATTCGATATATCATCAGATCTAAACTATATGTAAGAATCTGTGAAAACATATGCTACCTTCTTACACCCACTTGGGGGTTGAATATCCAAACATCCTGAAAGGGGTTAATAAATAAATATGAAAACATCTCGTGCTGTAAAAACCAATTCAATTTCTTTTTACTCCTAAAAGATATGACGAAATTCGTGAAAACGTGTTCAACCCTTTTATACCCTCTCAGGGGCTGAAAAAGAAAAAAACATAAAAATAAGTTTTTGGCGATTATTACGCAAGCCCATGAAAGTAAAAAGATATTCGATATCGATCGGATAAGGCAGAATTCGTGAAAAAGTATACAACCCCTTTTCAACCCCCTTAGGGGTCGAATTTCAAAAAATCCTGAAAACACTTTCTAGGTATTTAAATGAAGAATCTGTGGAATAAAAATGAATTTAATATTTGAAAAGCCCTAATAGATATGACGAAAACCGCGAAAATATATGCATTCCATTTTCACTGAACATTTTTTTTGCCCCACTTCCGAACGCCAAAAGATATTTCAAATTATTTTGATCTAAATTACTTTTCTGGTTGATTTACAAATACTTACCGAGATTCAACTTTGCAGCATAAGCCGTTCTATAGATAGGAAAAACATCCCCCACCCCGTACCATACTACCCCTATAAAAAATTATATTTTTCCAACATGCTACTACTATAGCTCTATCTAAATACCATGTTTCAGTTTTATATCAACATGGGTTTTCGAGATATAAAAATCGGAACTTTTTCCTTTTCACCCTCCCACACCCTCACCCTCTACACCCACACCCCCAAAATTTTTTTTCATCTAGGGGTCGATTAGGCCTACTTCTGGTAAAAATTTTAAACATCTACCTTACACTGTTCTTGAGATATGTGACGTGATTTTTTAGAAAAATTCATATCCCCTCCACTTTCATGCTCCACCAACCTCTTAAAAAATTTTACTTTCAGCCATAGATATATATATACTGGATATGACAAGCAGCGATTGAGTTGAAGGCAGACATCGTCGCATTCACTTACACGCAAAACAACAACAATTTATATAACGAACCTGTGTTTTCTCACTCACATTTATATTATGTCCCGCTCTTGAAACACGCAAAACAACAACAATTTGATATAACGAACCTGTTTTGTCTCACTTCTCTGGCTTCAAAGCGCTTTATACAAAACCGTTGGCTTGTCATCTCCATTAGCTCTACGCTTTCAGCAAACTTCATTTGTCAGCCTTTATACACAAACCGAATTTTATTTGTCTAGTATAATTGATTCGTCAGATATCGTAATCTAAAGTTTTTCACCCTCCACCTCCGTACGCCACTGCCCCACTCAAAAATTTATTTCCGATCTATTCTCCTAGTATACCTGCAGATATTCATTAAGTTTAAATTTTGTGACATTAACCGTTTAGGAGATATGCATTTTAGAATGTGTCGATCTCGGCTTTCTTGCGTTTCGGACGCATTATTTTCCCCCTCACTCCCACATCGCTTCACCCATATTGACAATTTTTATGCAAATGGGTCCACTATCAAAGCTCTATATAAACTCCAAGTTTCAGCCTCCTAGCATAAGCAGTTGATGAGATATAAAAACCAAAATTTTCCGTCTAAAACGCACCCCCTTCCCCCCTTACCCTCCCCCCCTAAGAATCTGGTCACTTCAAGGAGCCTACCCAGTCTATTCATAAACTTCAAACGATTTTGCGTACGGCGGACGGCGTACGGCGGAGAGACGGACTGAATTTAAGAAAAAAATTTTCTGGGTAGCACATTTTTTTTTTTAAAAATCGATCACAATACTGTATTATTGAAATAATAAAGTAAAAAAATAATTGTTTCTGCTATTGATGTCCTTATCTGCCGGACCATTAATTAAATTATTAATTCTTTAATAATTCCATAGCCATTCGAGGACAAGTACTTGAAGTTTTTAAAAATAGACAATTTCTGTAACATTACAGACAAAAACTTTGATTTATGGCCATTTTGTTTGAAAACGGTATCGTCGACTAGTTTTTTTTCCAATATTATTAAATCCGATTTAGTCATCCTTAATTACAAGCTAAGGTCATCATGCTAAGTTAACTATCTAAGAAGTTATTCACATTTAACTAAACCCTTTTATCACTTGTACAATTTTTTGGCTCTTACCTTTAACGGTCTCATGAGAAGAGGTGCTACTTTTAGAACATGTTCTTTGAGCGTTATATTAGGAAAGAAAATGTTGACATCTAACAAGTTTTACAGCCGAGTGATCCAAATAGCAGAAACAGAAGGATATTTCAAATATGGGCTGGTATATTACGTCTTGTAAAAGGTTTTTTTTGCATTTTCAGTTGCACTTCATTAAAAAAAAGGATTCATAGTAACTAAAATGGTTCATTTTAAAGGTATATAACTTTTAAAGTGCTTAAGCTAAAGCAATTAATTTTACTCTTGTATGAAAGGTCGCAGCTTTTTGTAATACACAGAAATCAAATTAGGTAATCATCCAGTTAGTCAGTAAAATTACTATGAACCATCATTTTTGTACGTGTTTTTACAAAAAAGGCTACAGATGAAGTTCTTACAATACACACACCAATAAATCAAATTATTTCTAAAAACTACAACTAATAGTCCTCGGAAGTTGAACAACGACAGAACTCTTACAATTGGCATATCTCAAAAATGGTACAAAAACGGGGATATCTTTCCATGGGTATTTTCTTTAATTTTATCATTATGTGCTCTTAACATTATTAAAAAACCCATCATCTTACTAAATTTTTTCAAATTCAAATTCAAATTCATATTTATTTCCAATAATGTAAATTTCTCTTAAATGTTAACATCACTTTAAGTGGTCAGGCTGTCGCCTCTTCAACTATTGGTTACATTAGTTTAGCATGTGCTAGTAAATACAGTTCTTAGGATTAATTTTTTAGGAAAATGGAAAGCAAAAACCTTATGAATTAACTAAAACTACCTTACTAAATTTTATTTTCAATTGCTGTTTGAAACTAAGCTATTTCCCAAAAACTTTGAAGTACGCAAACGTCATACCAATTCCTAAATCTGGTAAGGACCCTAGCTGCCCTAAAAACTTCCGGCCTATTGGCCTATTACCCTCACTCAGCAAAGTCTTTGAGCGAATTATTTTAAATAGAATACACACTTTTCTCGAGATCAAAAAAATTATACCCAACTTCCAGTTCGGATTCAGATTAGGACATTCGACTACACACCAACTATATAGAGTCACGAAGGACATAAAAAAATCGCTTAACGCCAAGGAATCTGTTGGAATGGTCGTCCTAGACATCGAAAAAGCTATTGACTCTATCTGGCACCAAGGTCTATTATGTAAGCTATTGAAGTTCTCATTTCCAATATACGTTGTGAAAATCATACGTTCATTTCTATACAATGGATCCTTCGCAGTAAAAATTAAGTCAAGCAAATCCAACCATTTTTCGATACCCGCAGGTGTTCCACAGGGGTCATGCTTAAGTCCAACACTATACAATATTTATACTGCAGACGTACCTACCAGCGCTAATTGTGAACTAGCAATCTTTGCGGATGACACCAGCATATACTCTCACTCAAAATACCCTGCCTCAATAATAACCGAACTAGAGCTATATCTGAACAGGCAATGCCAAGAACAATAGATGGAAGATCAAAATTAATCCCACGAAAACTCAGGCGATATACTTTACCAAAAAACGGAAAAGCAACAATCTTCCGAACAGGCCCATCAATTTCTTAGGACAACCCATCGAATGGGCTAACCACATCAACTACCTTGGGCTTACTCTTGGCAAGAAGCTGATACTAACAGACTATATCGAGAAGTTATGCTCCAAGGTATCCAAATCCATTCATTCCCTGTACCCATTAATAAACAGGAAATCCAAGTTTTCAACGGACAACAAGCCCTTATTTTTAAACAGGTGATCCAAGCCCATAATTTCCTATGCCGTTCCTGTATGGAATCAGACTTCAACTATCCACTAAAAGACGCTACAAATAGTTTAAAATAAATGCTTGAAAATCGTACTTGACCTACCATTTTATTTTTCATCTAAGCGTTTACACAAAACAGCTAATATGCTTGAAATCGCGGCTCTTGCTGAAACTAGACTTATACTATGTTCAGACTACGAGATTGACGCGTTTAAATCGAGTTAAATGCGCTGAAAACACTTCCCGGACGCGTTTACGAAAACAAGTAGCTACTACGCGTTTAACCGAAAACATGTACTGCGACCCTCGCGGAAATCGAAGTAAACTTCAAACAATTTAGAAAGCATAAATTTGCTAATGAAACACAGCTGAATGTCTACTTGTCAAAACAAGTCACATCAAGCTATCATGTATCAAAATAAAACGAGTTGCCTAGTCTGAACACTACTTTTTTAACATGTTAAATTTACCTACTTAAATGC
This sequence comes from Beris morrisii, assembly GCA_951812415.1. Lineage (NCBI taxonomy): Eukaryota > Metazoa > Arthropoda > Insecta > Diptera > Stratiomyidae > Beris > Beris morrisii. The sequence goes on along the minus strand of OX638311.1, from coordinate 54,173,335 downwards.
GTTTAAAACGCATAGTCTGTACAGGGTATTAGCTCCTTCTTGACGAAATCAATTCATCTAGACAACTCTCTTGTAGCATCCTTCCTATAATCTGACGTACTCTTGAGTCAACGAATGTAGCCAACATGTTTACTTGCATTCCTTTATATTATTTATTTCCTACAAGCACTTCAGTGGATTTATTTGTTTTAGCAGTAAGATCGATTAAATAGTTTAAGTTTAAATAGTTAAGGTTTTTTTTGCAATTTTCCTTGTGTAAACTAACACCAAATTTTTTTAAATTACAATCCTACAGTCATGCGCTTAAAATATAACGTAGTTCTACAGATATTTGCCTAATCTCTAAAATAAGTCATACATGTAATCCATAAAAATTATTCCTGGCAATAAAGAAATTTGAATTTGAATTTGATCTTAACATTATTACAATACACCCTGTATAGTTAAATACTATGGTTCAACTCTTTACTGTACGCACCTTGAATCTTACAAATCTTAACTATCATCGACATAAACAAAACTTTTCGAATGGAATTTAGTTAAGTTGCAATGTTATCTTTCAATTGAAGATCCTAATAAACAAATATTTTAAATCTTAATACGTTGGAATTAGCACATACATTAGAACTCGTAATTAAAACAATTCTTGAGTCGTTTTTGCTAGAACCTCTGAATAAGTTCAACGGCTACATTCTGAGTCTAGAATCCTTCTGAATAGATGCTTTAAAAGAACAACAAACTCCACTCCTTCCACAATCCTCAACAAACTCCTAAGATTTCGCTGAACTTTATCGAGACTTTTGTCTGAGTCTGCGCTAATATTATCGTTATAAATGTTTATTCTTCGTCGCTAAACTGCATCTAAAGATTGTGCAGAAATTTATATTTTTAGATACATAGTATACAAAAGCATGCATAAGCTATGCAAACTATTCCGAACATAATAATGAAGTAATTTCTATGCAATTTGAAATTGTCTGACATCATTCTCCGGAGATATCTTGTCCGATTATTCTGTTCATTTCTTTGAGAAAATCAGATATTTGACCGCCCACACATTAGAATCCTTTTGTGAACGTTTGAACGATAAATTGACGACATATAGATTTGTTCTAAATTTTCTGGTCTGTATTATTGCAATGAAACGGTCAGGATTGGGAATTGTTTATTAAGCATTTTTTTATACATACAATTCGAAATAGCTAAATTCATTATTTGTCAAAATATGAGAAAATCGAGAAATAGATATCCACAATTGAGGCAAGTACACAATGCTTATAAAATATGCCTCCTGATGAGCACAATAGAACAATTTCGGTTCAACTTGAGCTTGAAAATTCGTAAAAAAACATACTGCAGTCACGATCGGCTGCAAGCCAATCGTATAATACTCTAGATGAATACTGAACTCCGATTTATATTGTAGTTGGGGATAAAGTAGAATTACGTGTGTGCATGTTGTATGTCCTTTATTAAGGACTGCTATTAGATTGCTACTCAAAACTAAAAGATAATATTCAGTGTGTAACTTCATACCTTGAACTGGGTAAGTCATCGAAAAAAAATTTCCTTTTTAAAGGACTTTCACATGGGAGGTGCAGGAAGGACTCACTCGATTTCTTACATATTTATCCTTTTTCTTGGAACCATTCAAAAATAAACGTGTACAAAATTTCAAATTCCTAGCTTGAAGCGTTCAAAAGTTATCGAAAAATATTGTTGAACACGTGTCTTAAGGACATTTTGTATGGCAGCTACCAGAAGGAGTAAAAGGATTTCGCTGATTAGTAAACTCGAACTTTGTTTTTAACTCAAAACTAATTTGTACAAAATTTCCAATTCATAGCTAAAAGATTACTTGAGTTATAGTAAGTTCCATAAATTAAATAAAAACGTTTTGACAGGATATTTGTATGGCAGCTACACGAAGGACTAATAGGATTTTCTTCATAATCATACATTTAGCTCCAACTATTGGAAAAATAACACATACAAAATTTCAAAGACGTAGCTTAAACCCTTTTGAAGTTATCGGCCAATATTCGTAAACACGTGTTTTAAGGACATTTTGTATGGCAGCTACCAGAAGGAGTAAAAGGATTTCGTTGACTAGTAAAGTCGAACTTCCTTTTCACTCAAAACTAATTTGTACAACATTTTGAATTCGTAGCTAAAAGATTACTTGAGTTATAGTGAGTTTCGTAAATTAAGTGAATACATTTTGACAGGATATTTGTATGGCAGCTACACGAAGGACTAACAGGATTTTCTTCATAATCATGTATTTAGCTCAAACTTTTGAAAAAATAACATGTACAAAATTTCAAAGTCGTAGCTTAAACCTTTCTGAAGTTATCGACCAATATTCTTGAACACGTGTTTTAAGGATATTTTGTATGGGAGCTACCAGAAGGAGTAAAACGATTTCGCTGACTATTAAACTCGAACTTCCTTTTAACTCAAAACTAATTTCTACAAAATTCCGAAATCGTAGGTAAAAGATTACTTGAGTTATAGTGAGTTTCGTAAATTAAGTGAATACATTTTGGCAGGATATTTGTATGGCAGCTACACGAAGGACTAACAGGATTTTCTTCATAGTCATATATTTAGCTCTAACTATTGGAAAAATAACACGTACAAAATTTCAAAGTCGTAGCTTAAACCCTTCTGAAGTTATCGACCTATATTCTTGAACACGTGTTTTAAGGACATTTTGTATGGCAGCTACCCGAAGGAGTAGGACGATTTTGCCCGTTAACGAACTTAGCCTTACAAATTCAACCAAAAATCCAAATTCAAAATTTCAAGATCCTAGGTGAAGGCGTTCTTGAGTTATCGTGTTCACGGACAGACGGACGGACGGACGGACGGACGGACGGACGGACGGACGGACGGACGGACGGACGTCAGGCGGATTTGAGGTTTTTGGCCACAAATAAACAAAAAATAATATATAACTTTTTTTCGTCCGAGGCTTGGTTCTATGCGTTACAAACTTTTGGGCTGGATTAAACTTATAATACTCTATATGATTTCATCTAGAGTATAAAAATTTAACAAAAAATCATCAATTGAACGAAACCAACCAAGTGTATTTACTTCCGGACAGGACTCTGAACAAGAAGCAAAACCCCAACAAATGCTTACTTCTGAAGAAAAGTACCACCCTCGATTCAAAAAAGAAATCAATTCATAATATTGTTGAATACGATTAAATGAAATTCTTTGGATTAATGAAAAAATTATCATGATCTATGAATTGTACATTAACACTATCAATCTCATTTAAATTTTCAAAAAATTTAAAATAAAGAGTTATAGTCTCTTTTGTCAAAAGGCTATCAACAAAACATGATATTCGACCAAGCTGATTTATTTTTAAAACAAGTCATTTTTAATATTTATTTATTTTTTAATTATTTATTTTGAAATTTTGTTTGTTTTTAAAATGTCCAAAAAAGTTTGTGGACAAATCTGTTTATTTTCAAGCAAAAAATTTAGTCAAATTTTATACGATTTCTTATCAGACGAACGACTGATGCTAAAAAGTTAAAACTTGCAAAGATATATTTTAAAAAAGTAACACGATACCACAACTTTAAAAAAATATTAAGTTGATATCTCGCGATCGACTTTGAGATTTTATGTACGTCAACACATTTCTTCACCCAACCTCAGAAAAAGAATGCATATGTAAGGAAGAATGAGTATGTGGTCTTTTGGTTAAATTAGGGGTATCTGGAAATACGGAAAGCCTAGGGGTGGGTCATGAATGGAAATCGAACCGACGATGTCTAAAACGATAGACAAACATTCACATAGTATGCAACAGAGGACAAGATATTTTGAAAGTCGATTTCTTCTACAGTAGCATAGAAAATGCTACTGCCGTCGGGGTCACCAATATAGAGTCATTTCGTCCGGCAAAAGTATCAAATCTATTGAGGTCGTTCGTTGCTGTCAACTTGATGTTAGCTTTTATCCCGAACGTTTATGGTATTGACAATGACTTAGGTACTGACACGCCCTCATCCCAGACTTAACAACTTGGTTGCAAATTAGACGCTCAGTTTCTTTATAGTGCAAATGGTTAGGGTGGCTCTAGTAAACACAATGTAAATATTATTATTAATTATCTCGACCCTGACATCTTCCACTCTACTTCATCTGTCCAGCTATTTTCATTTAATTTTTCACTGAACAAAATTTAAAAAAAAAAACTACTCTTTTCATCCTGTCAGACTTCCACTCAGTTTAATGCTTAAAAATAGAAGAAACGTGAGGATGAGAAATTCCACGGACAAATTCATTTTGCTAATAGGCGTAATTAATTGCAAGGGTCAATGGAGACCTTGTTAACATAGTTGGCTGATTGGCCTTATCTTCAACCCCTGCCCCATTGGGCAGGGTTTTTAACGTTAAGAGAGCATCAGTCGCAGCATAGAGCTTATCACTTGCAGTAAAGATCAAAGAAAATGGAAAATTTATAACAAGCAGTTTGATTTCAAGCTAACATCCCTCGAAGATAAAGGGTAGTTGGCAAAGAAAAAGGACGATTCTTCTAAAGTAATTCGCCTTTTTTGTTCAATTTCTACGAAGCTATTGCGACTACAACTTGGCTCATTTCATCAGGTGCTTATATATTCCAGGAAAACTTGGGGATGATATTTACCGAACTCTTGTCAACACACGGTTTCAGGCAATTCCAAACAATTTTATTTAAATTTGAATTTAGTTTGGCGCTGGCAAAGGGTTTTCTTTTCCTTTGCCAGGATATAAATGCAAACACACTTTAAGGCGGTGCTGTAAAGTAAAAATCAAACCTTCTAGGGCGAAAATAAAGAAGAATTTATTCGATTGATTTCGAGTATTTTAACCATTTTTTTGGTGTTTACGAAAGGACTAAGTAAAGTACGTAGCCGTGTTTTGATGGTTTTGGGATCAAATTGAAATGTAGGTTCAAAAGTGTAAAATATTGCAGAAGTCTGCACGTATCCTTCGAATAAAGCTGGATCGTGTTCGATGGAAGCGAAAATATTGTTATAGGGGCTTATTTCAGTCGTTAGTGCGTTTGATGGGGATCAGGGTAAAATATTGAGCGTTATACTGTAAAACCATTTGCCTTACAATATTCTAAAGTGGTTTACATTTTCAAACTTTCTAGGTCACCATTAAAGTTGAAACCAAATTGAATAATTAAATTAGTGTCTTTTTTAATACTACGAACATGAATATCTGAAATTGGTACCTATATAAAAAAATTGGACTGACAGAATTCTTTGGGAAAATTGAACCCTAATTTTGCTGGAAACGACCAAGTGATCCCTTTTTGCTTCGGCAAGATTTTTATGATAATATTTCATTTTGTAATCGACATTTTAAAAACGAATTGCTACTGTGATATTTTGTACTTTTAGCCTAAAAAAATGGTTCAAACCATATGTCCGCCGTACGCAAATGAGTTTAAAGCTCGTATCTCAAAAAGTCTTGGAGCTATTACATTCAACTCTCTTTAATGGGTCGATTGCGTGGACCCCTTTTCGTTGTGCTCTTTGACCTGATAAAATATCGAATAAGTTTTACACGGGCTTTTTATACACTCGTCTAAAAGTTCCGCAAAGAATTTTTTGCTATTTAACCCCTGAAAGACTGTGAAAGGGTTGTATACGTTTTCACGAATTCCGTCATTTCTCTTAGGTGTTATACGATATCAAATTGGCTTGTACTTCCACTGACTTTTTGTATAATCTCCTGAATAAAAATTTCAGTATTTGTAGATATTCATCCCCATAAGGGGCGAAAAGGAGTTGCATACGTTTTCACGAATTCCGTCATTTCTCTTAGGTGTGGTACGGTATCGAATTAGCTTTTACTTCCACAGACTTTTCATATAATCCATTAAATACAGATTTCAGTATTTGTAGATATTCATCTCCAGAAGTATAAAGTAGTTGCATACATTTTCACGAATTTCGACATATCTCTTGGAATGGTGAAAAATAAAATCGTAATTGGTGTTTTAAAGGTTTCTGACGTATCGATATTTCTGTCGCACCTCGATATTAACAGCTTCCCGGACTTTGTTTCGAAAAATAATAAAGCTACGGCCAGATTTTTTAAATAATAAAGTTTTGTGATCGACTGGAAATATCAAATTGTTGCTCTCAAATTTTGTATTCCTACAGTGTAGGGGTAGGGGAAACCAAAAACCCAAAACAAAAGATCGTCTAATGAAGTTGTTCCAGTTAAAGAGCAAAATTATTATCTTACTAGCGCTAATAAATTTTAATCATTCTAGTTGTTAATTTTTTCACTCATTATTTTCTCACATTTCAAACTTTGCCCGAAGAAGTTTTAACTAACCAACTTCCTGGCTTCAGAGAGTCACTCAGGAGTTACGTTAAAAATATGAAAAACTGGAAAACAGGCAACTTTAGAAGGGAAATTAAAAAAATTACAATTAACACTCAAGACTGTATTTTTTTTTCATTCTCTGGAACAATTTGTACAAACTTAAAAGTTGGTCGTACAAAGTGTGGCCAAATGATGGCAATAGGTTCTTTAAGTTTTTTCCGGATAATGTCCTTCACAACTGAAGGTGTCCAAAGTTCGACCGCATACAAGGATTGTAATGGGAGTTTTATTGCAATTCGGTAGCCTTGTTCGATTGGAGCGGGCAGAAAACAATCCAATAAAATCCCTACGAAAACGAATTGAATTTATTCCGATTACTCCAGGGGGTTTTGTTGGGGTAGTAACCCCATAGATTTTTAGTTAATTGGATGCGCATGAATGATTTCGAATATGGGTGGTCGGGGTTAGGGTTGGAGTTGCTAATAAATAATTTTTTTTTTGGGGGATTTCCGGCTTAAGGGAGTTTGGTTTTCTTTTCATCAAGTAGATTTTATGTGATTTCTTCGGATATGTGGCACTAGAAGAAATGTGGTCGAATCGTTAGTAGTCCAAAGGAAATTACCCAGTGAATTTATTGGGGCTAATTTTGTTTGGGTGTTACTTTTTATGTCAAGGAACTGTCGGTGTGAGTAATTTGCAAAGGCATCACGGCGCCTAACTTACTTATTACTGATAATGCGTTTGTTGTTGTAACTACGACAGTAAAACGTCTGTAACTCATTCGTTTGAACAATTTATGGTTTAATTGGATCTCAACTATTTGAACATCCGTTCCATCGCACCTGCTGCATTCATCCTTTTTACTTTATTATTTTAATAATAAATTTTGCGGGTGAGGGTGTATAGGGTGAGGCTGTGGGAGGGTGGAAAGGAAATAGTTCCGATTTTTATCTCTCGAAAATCTTAAATGATATAAATCTGAAACTTGGTATTCAGATAGAGATATAGTAGTAGCATGTTGGAAAAATATAATTTTTTATAGCGGTAGTATGGTACGGGGGGAGAGGGGTTTTTTCCTAACTATAGAACGGCTTATGCTAGAAAGTCAAAACTCGGTATGTATATGTAAATCAACTACAGTGAAATACGCTTATAATGACAAATCATTTAGTATCACACAACTGCGCTAAGAAGTTTGGTTTTTATATAAAAAGTATGCATTTTAATTCGCTTAGAATGACTTCGGTTAATATGACCAACCGCTTATAATGACGCATTAGTTCGGTTATTATGACGTTTACATTTAATTGTTTTCATATTAACTCACACCGCTAATCTTTGCTATAGAAAATTATTTCCTTAAAATTTGTTATGTAAATACATAAGTACATCTCAGTTTTCCTGTTGCTTTTGTCATAATATTGTTGCAAGCTAGGGGTTCGCCGGGATTTCAAGTAAAACACAATTCGGTTAAAATAAAAATAAGTGATAATTTATTATTCGCACTTCAATTCTTTTCGCACAATAATTCGCACTGTATGGCAACAGTGCCCGCTTATTTATATCGCTTGACTCGATCACTTTCGCTTTCTGCCAACACGGTCGCGTATACACGCTCGCTGTCACAGTCGACGTAATCAAAATTACTATGTTCCTCGCTGAAAGCTTTATCTGCTTTTATACCAGTTGTCTGCAGTCGAGACTGTTCTTGAATCTTCGTTCGGTGGTGTGTGTAGAGGGTTATTGTGAGCTTGAGATCATTCCATTTGATCTTCTAGGCTGTTCTAATACATTCGAGCGCATTCGATTAGAGGGGAGATATAATCGTGTTGCTCCGCTCTCCTTATTTACTCAACTAGGCTTTTGATTGGGTTACTTTGCAGCTTAGGTATTCGGTTGTTGCTGTTTCTCTATTCGTAATCGATCGAATTGCGCGGTGGCCAGGCTTACACGTCACAATATGTAAAAACGATTCTATCGAAATGCCTGTTTTCATTGCTCCTAAATTTTTCATGTACACTAAAGGCACTTTTGATGGCTGCTTCATTATCAAATTGTTTGGTCGTCAAAAAATGATTCAAATGTTTAAAAAAGTGGTAGTCGGCTGGTGAAAGGTCTGGTGAGTATGGTGGATGAGGAAGAGTCTCATACTGCTACTCGTTTAATTTTTGGACCGTTGTTCCTGAAACATGAGGCCGTACGTTGTTATGAAGCAGTATAACTCCATCTCTGTTGACCAATCTAGCCCGTTGAACATTCAATTTCTGATGCATTTCATTGAGTTGGGCACAATACTTCTCTACATTAATGGTTTCACCACGCTTCGAAAAGGAATAGTGAATAACTCCAGCTGCAGTCACCTTTATCTTCCCGGATGGAGGCCTGGTTTCGGCATGTGTTTTGGGGTCTCATAAGTATCCAGCCATTGTGCCGATTGCCGACGATTGTCATACAGTATCCACTTTTCATCACATATCACTATTCTGTTCAGAAACGGATCGTTTCTCTCCCGGGAGAGCAGGGAACTGCAAATTTCCAGTCCACGCGTCATGTTTTGCTCAGTAAGCTCATGCGAAACCCACTTATCAAGCTTTTTGATTTTTCCAAGCTGTTGCAAGTGCCGCCAAACTGTCGAATTGTGAACGCAAAATTTCTCTGCAATGCCCCTTACAGCTTGGCATGAGTCAGATTGCACTAAAAAATTCAGCTCGTCCTTATCGATCGAAGGTCCTGGGTGACCACGTGGCTCACTTCCAAGGGTCAAATCTCCTGATCCGAATTTTTCGAACCATCGCTGTGTGGTTCGTTTGTTTACCATATCAGTTCCAAATGCCCTGTTGATGTTTTCAGTTGCCTCCCTTGCGCTGTGGCCAAGTTTAAATTCATAAAGGAAAATTACCCATTGTTGACTCCAATCCATGTTTTTTTCTATTTGATCACCATGAAGTCGAAAACTGAAATGATTCCGTGAGCAGTTTGAGACATGAAAATCGCAACTGACTGCACTTCATAGAAAAAACGACATTTCATCTGCAGCAACCTAATATATCAAAATTCGTGAATATGTACACAACCACTTTACACCCCCTTCGGGGTTCGATATCGAACATTTTGAAGAGCGTTACTAGCCGCTTATATAAATAGCCCGCAGAAGTAAAATTGCTTTGATAGCTGGACATGTCTAAAAGTTTTGACGAAATTCGTGAAAATGTGGATTAATTGATATTTTTTTTCCTCAACCTCTGAACGCTAATAAAAATCTGAACTTTTTTTTGCTTTAATTACTCTAATAGCTCATCTACATATACAACTTTCAACATTCAACATTTCAACTTTCTAGCATAAGCCGTTTCTGAGATATAAAAAACCACCCCTCACCCCCGTTCCTTGCTATCCCATTTTTTCTAGGATGTTTCTATAGTGGCTCTACATAATCCTAAATTTTTAGCTTGGTTACTATGGTTTTCGAGAAATGAAAATCAGAATGTTTTCCTTTCTACCCCCTTTCACCATCACCCCCAACTCCCACACCGCCAACATTTTTTTCAAACTATAGGTTTACCGACCCCAACTCCTGTAAAATTTTCGAGATCATATCTGATACGGTTTCTGAGATATAAAAATTACGTTTTTAGAGAAATTGCTATACACCCTTTCCGTGCTCCACCTCCCCCTCAAAAAATTTACTTTCAGTAGACTCCTCTTGTGATCCCATACACGGAAACTAAATTTTATCTTCCTGGTATAATTGGTTCGGAAGATATTGTAATCCAAAGTTTTTCACCCCCCACCCCCACAACCCACCGCCACTCTTAAAAATGTTACCCCTTGTCTAATCTTGAAGTATCTCTAAGAACAACAACAAAGTATCAATCTTCTGACATCAATTGTTCAGGAGATTTCGATTTACTTTATTATTTTTTAATAATAAAGTATTGTTATCGACCTGAAATTTCCAAAAAATTTGCTACCCTGAAATTTTGAATTTTCACGTTTTAGGACTAGTAAGCCCCAAAAACCAAAAAAACCAAACAAAAATGTTCGTCTGTCCGCCGTACGCCGTCCGCCATCCGACGTACGCAAAATCGTTTGAAGGCGCGTAGCACCCAAACCCGTTGAGATATTATCATGCAATTTTTATGGTGGGTAGATTGGGTGAATCCCTACGACTGGTATCTTTTAAAGGTTTGCGGGTATGAGAAGGGAGGAGAGGGGAGCGGGTTTTGGGTTCTAGATCTCAGGAACCACTTATGTGTGCTACGAGGCACTTATGTAGTACTATGATTACATGAAATCGGAAATGCGTTTGTAGGCGATTATATAACAAGTCTGTAAAAGTGCAAACCAATCTAATATCTCATCAATCTTAAGAAATATGTCGAAACCCTTACGTCCTATTGGAGTTGAATAACAAACATCCTGAAATCAACTTTTTGACGACTATGTAGGAAGCCTTAGGAAGTAAAAATGAATTCGATATCTCATTAGAACTAAGAAATATGTAAGAATTTGTGAAAACATACCATATACAACCCCCTTGCACCCACTTTGGGGTTGAATATCCAAAAATCCTGACATGGGTTTTTAGATATATATAAAGAAAGCCCGAGGAAGTAAAAACCAATCCGATATCTTATCACTTCTAAGAGATATGACCGACTTCATGAAAACGTGTTCAACCCTTTTTTACACTCTTAGGGGTTGGAAAAGGAAAAAACGTGAAAATAAGTTTTAGGTGATTATTAAATAAGCCCGTGGAAGTGAAAAGTTATTCGATATCTCATCAGACCTGTTAGCTGTTAAAATATTGAATTATCTGTTCTCTAAATTATTAATTATAAGATGGTAGACATAAGTGGAAAAACTAATAAATATTGATTGAATTGAAAAAAAATTTAATCAGACCTGAGGGATACGGCTGAATCGGTGAAAATGTATACATCCCCTTTACACCACCTTCGGGGTCGAATTTCAAAAAATCCTGAAAACACTTTCTAGGTATTTCTATGAAGAACCCGCACAAAAAAAATTAATTCAGTATTTGGAAAGACCTAATAGATATGACGAAAATTGTGAAAATATATGCATTCCATTTTCACTGATCATTTTTCTTGCCCCACTTCCGAACGCCAATGGATATTTGATTTTTTTTTATCAGAATTACTTTTCTAGTTGATTTACATATATATATCGAATTTCAACTTTCTAGCATAAGCCGTTCTATAGTTAGGAAAAGCACCCTCCACCCCCGTACCATACTACCTACCACTATAAAAATGATATTTTTCCAACATGCTACTACCATAGCTCTATCTAAATACTAAGTTTGAGCTTTATATCATTATAGGTTCTCGAGATATAAAAATCGGAACTTTTTACTTTTCACCCTCCCCCACCCTCACCCTCTACACCCTTATCCCTTTTCTGCTGGGGGTTTATTAGGCCTACTTCCGGTAAAAATTGTAAGCGTCTATCTTACACCGTTCTTGAGATATGAGACGTGATTTTTTAAAAAAATTCTTACCCCCTCCACTTCCATGCTCCACCACCTTAAAAAAATTTACTTTCAGCAAACTTTATTTAACAACCCTTATACAGAAACCAAATTTTATTTCTCTAGTACAATTGGTTCGTGAGATATCGTAATATTTTTGCAAATGGGTCCACTATCGAAGCTCTATATAAATTCCAAGTTTCAGGCTCTTAACATAAGCGGTTGCTGAGATCTAGAAACCAAAATTGTTCGTCTAAAACTCTTCCCCCACCTCCCCATCACACTCCCACCCCCCCAAAAAGTGGTCACTTCAAGAGTCCTACTCATTCTTTTAAAAAAAAAATATCAATTGAATAGCTCATAGGGTTTGGGCTTATAGCTCCTCAAACGTTTTGTGGACGGCGCACAGACGGACTAAAGTTTTTTTTGGCTTTTTTGGTGCTTATTAGTCATAAAACGTATAAAAAAAATTTTTCAGGGTAACAAATTATTTTTTTAAAAAATTGATAACAATACTTTATTATTAAAATAATAAAGCAAAATGAACCAGAGTTAGCCCAGACCGGATCGGCTCTGCAGGTAAAAACGAAATGTATTTGCAAAAAAAAATTTAAAAATAAATAAATAAGATTTTAGAAAATTATTTGCTTTATTAAATTCATTATGATTATAACTTTTTACATTTATAAATTCATTCATTGCGGCCATAGCCCTGGTCCGGTATAAGTTCGGCGAGCCTGAACAGTTCGAGCGATCCTAAGCAGGCTTGCCTTACTCATACCAGACGTAGCCTTAATCCGGTGCAAGTTGAGCAAGCTTGAGCAGGCTTGCCTTACTCATATCAGACGTGGCCCTGATCAGATATACGGCCAATCAGGCTATCCTGAGAAAATTTCTACTCGGGTATATCAGTCAAAAAAGTAGTAACATTTTCCTCCCCCATCGTGACTAGCCAATATAATAGTACGTACTCTTATCGGAATACCGTATGTAATATAAACTAATATTTCACGTTTACGTTCATCACACTTCAAAGGTAACGATGCGTGAAAATGGAAATGTCAAAAATGTGCTGAATGCAGCTGACAATCTTTTGCTGACATGAGCTTTTACAATAAAGTACAATTCGGTTCATAGCTGAAATGAAATTGCTATTCTTGTCGTGGTTTTCGTATGGGAAATTACTTGATTTCAATCGGGATTTTCATCATATGATTCAACTCAGTATGGTTGTACAATACATTGTCAATTCAGATGTCGGATATAGTGCCGTATTTTAGTAGAATCGTGCATAAGCGGCTGGATGTGAAAATTTCTTTAACAATTCTCTAAATTAACTCCCAGATGTTAAGCAATTATTTCATTTATAAACTGGGTAATTGCTAACTGATTTTATTGCCCTTTTATTTTTCTCCCTGCATACCAACAAAACCTCCTTTTCGTACTTCATAAAACCCGAATGGAAAAAGTTTAACAAAAAAAATAATGGGGACCATTCAATAGCGAATACTTCTTCGTTGAAAGAGTGTTCATGTGGAAATCGGATCAATTCATTAAAACCCTCAGCAGTTTTTCCCTTCCGAAATGGCCTCTATTACATCGTCCATAAAAACTGTGCAAATCGCCCATACCCCGACCTATACATAAGTGTAATTTCTTATACTAAAGTTCGAGTTGTATGGGAAGAATTTCAACAATTCTCAAGAAGTTGGTCATTTCTTCCACAATTGGTAATCTTCTTCGTCTTTTATCTTGTCTGCCCTCGAGGTCAGATCTTTCTCTTATCTGGTTTTTTTTTGGGATGAGAAGGGGCGGTTTGACCTCTACATTTTCTGTTCAAAGCGCCGAACAAATGAACATTTTCCTTTCATTCGGAGAAAAACTTTCAATTTTCTATCTCGATTGTAACTTGTTCGGATCGAATATCCCAAAACGATAAGTAGAGAGGAGAAAGTGCTTAAAGAAGGGCTTCTTTTGTGTCCTTGTTGGGCCTCATATTTCTTATGTTCCTTTTAAAATTTCCTTGAAGCGAGACCAACGGGGCTTCATCCGGTACTCGAAGGACTCTAACTGGTAGTGCTTTTTATCATAAATTACCGGCATAATAAAGGCTGGATGCTTCTCGTGTTGTAGAGTTACGACTTAGGTGCTCCGGGGAAAAGACAAAAAATTGTGATATCGAATAGGATTGATCCCATCATACAACCTCTTCCAGTTAATCTTGCTTGCTATAAGCCTTCATAGAGAAAGCAGACGTTTTGCGTAACATATCTTTATCCCATAATAACACAACGTCATAATCTTCATAATCAATACGAGAGTAACTTAATCCTTGGAATACCTTTCATGGCTAATTTCCCATGTGACTATTTATATAATACTTACCTAATCAACTCGAAATCGTGTCCCATCACCATCCCGTGCTCCTGCACTGTCCTTTCCATAAGGACATCTAATAGGATGACATAGGTCAAAAATGAAAAGGAATTTGTCCCAAAATATCAAACGTATAAAACTCTACGGATGTGATTTAGATTTCCACATGATTGGAATTCACCTGAGGTTATTTAGGTCCATACACCAAGTGGACTTTCCTACTTTTTTCCGGTGGATTTCGAAATCGATCAGTCGTCCTTATGATGAAGGAATTTCGATGGGGTCTGTAAGCCTCCATAAGATTCATAACAAATGCTCCGCTGTGAGGATTAGGGGTGGTCGTCAGGATAACGAAAGTCTAAATAATGCGACAACAGCTCTTCAACTTTGTCGGCTTTTCATGTTTGCATCAACTTGATAAGTAACAAAAAAAAAAGGAAACTGGAAAATGGAAAATGAAAAATTTCAAGAAACGAAATTCAAACTGAACTTACTTCCTTGTCGGCCTTTTTTGTGATAAATTCAAAGGTAAATATTTCCTGTCGTTTTATACAGATCGCAATTTCACGTAGATATTACTTTTGGGGGAGAGGTGATAAAAAAGGTCGAAAGTTTTAAATTTCTTTTTGATTCGGCAGCAGAACACGACCTAATGGATACGTAGGTTTTTCTTTTCGAAGACAGTCAAAGATGGTAGGTGAGATTCTTGAGTATTCATTTCTTTTTTAATTTTTGAGAAGAGATGGAAGGAATACCTACGAATGGTAAATGAAATTAATAACGCGTATTTCTTAGAGAAAAGAAACGTATCTTTCAGTACAGCAACTAGATATTAAAAATAAACCAAAGCAACAAAGGCCAGCATACTCTAGACGAAATGCTGGATATTTTGCTGTATATTAAGGTGAAATGATAGTTCAGCGAAGCACGCGACGCGATAGAATAATCGCGTCGCGCGCCAAATTGCGGCACCAATTATACAGTCCCTGGCCAAATTATTAGACGCACCCAGAAATTTTTTAAAATTATACCTTTGCGGAGTAAAATTAAAACTTTCTATAGAAGAACTCTACTAAAATAATTAGTTTTGCATTTTGCAGGCTATTAGGTAAATAAAACTCATAACTGCGATAAAATTTTGTAGGACATGTATCTGTAAACAATATAATGAAGAAAGGGAAAAAACTCGCAGATTTTTTTTATGCTTATGTCTTTTTCGAATACTTTGTTTCGTCTACGTCTACACCGACTATCACTTTTTTAAACATTTGGATCATTTTTTGGCGAACAAATAATTCAATAATGAAGCGGGCATCAAAAATGGCTTCGAGGAATTTCTTCGCTCTAGGAAGTCGGACTTCTACGAAACTGGCGAAAATGCACTTGTATCTCGTTGGGAGAAGTGTATTGCATGTGCTGGTGCCGATTTTGATTAATAAAATTAAGTTTTATAAAAGTTGCAGTTGTTTGAAATTGCACTACCAAAAACGACATTTCATCTGCAACAACCTAATAGTTTTTCAACGAAAATCAATGTGGATTTAATAAGGCGCACAAACTTACTCCATGGCGCCACCAGCCCTCAGTCTCGAAAAAATCAACCTCTTAAGACTCCTTGTACGCTTTCACCTTCACTCCAAACGTTGCTTCATGCGTATGCTACTAATAAACAATCAGCTACAAAATATCTTCTATCAGAGGCCCAATAGAGAATTGCACGTTTAAGCTCGGCCTCAAAATGTCTAAAGTAGAAAATGAGCTTCTAAAATATTGAACCTTGGCTGAAATTTCGAGGTCTCTAAGAGAATATCTTGATTCTAAGGATTAAGATTGGGAAGAGTAGGAGTTATAGGAAGGACTTATTCTTCTCATCCGATATTCAAACATTACTAGGAGCAGTTTTGGACCCAAATACGAACTTATAACCTCTTCCTTTTTATTCAAGTCATATAAAGTTGCACTCAGGGACTCGTCAGACTATAGCATTGGCTAAAATGAAATTCTGTCATGCAAATTTCAATTTTATTTGCGAAAGTTGCTCCATTCAAACTGCATTCCCCAAACAACACTCGACTTACAATCTTCACTGCTCGTCCTCCTCACAATTTGGAACATTTCTCCCACAGTTACAACAAAAGATTTTCCACCTACTTTTCGCAATAATCTAGTACTCTATCTTCATCCCTTTGCCATTTCTTCGAATTGTTCTCTACAGGACACTCACGACGTAAAGAAAACTTCTAGACGGAAAAATTGCAATAAATTTTCATTTACCATCCTGATGAAATGTAAACCTGTAAGGAAAGTGAAAAATGCACGTAGAACATGGAGCGGTGGGTGGATTATTGGATACAATGAAAAACCGGAACAAGAGGGCGATACTCAAAAGGCACCCTCCTACGGAATAATCGAAAAAAGATTACCCACCATTCCGGATAAAAAAAAGACCGTGTTATTTTGTTTTCATGAAATATTCAACAAAAACTGGTGGAAAATCCCATAAGATGGTGAAAATTTGAAAGCAGGATGGGTAGGGTAGAGTTCTACTTTTTTATAAGGAAATTATTGATAGAAAAATTATATTAAATCAGTTGCCGGGTTTTTATGAACCGAAATCAGGGGCGGAAAAAGTTGACCTCGATCCACTAGATCGAAAATATTTAAAGGTTATCAAAGTGATTACCACAAACGACCTGTTTTATATGAAACAGAGAGTCTTAGAAGTTATAGGATATTTTCGAGGGTAAAATAGGACAATTTTGAGCAAAATCTCAATCCTAATTTTTCCTGCAGCTTTCTTACATCAAGTTTATTATATTTTTAATCCACGATAGTAACTTCTAAACTCAGCTCAGCTCGATGCCACTGATATCATTACACGTGAACATTTTCGAGCAGAAGAAAAATTTGCCTTTAAATATTACAAACCGCTTAATGATTCATCTATAAATCGTTAGTGAATTCACTTGCAAATATATAATTCACCTAGGTGAACCATTAGTGATTCATTTGCGATGTTTTTACTTTATTATTTTTAATAATAAAGTATTGTGATCGACCTGAAATTGAAAAAAAATTTGCTACCCCGAAATTTTGTATTTTCAAGTTTTAGGACTAGTAAACCCCAAAAAAGCAAAATAAATGTCCGTCTGTCCGCCGTAGACGCCGTACGCCGTCCGCCGTTTGAAGGCGCGTAGCTCCCAAACCCGTTGAGATATTAAGATGAAATTTGTATGATGGGTAGATTGGATGAACCCCTACGACTGTATCTTTTGGTGGGGTTGGGGTATGAGGAGGGAGGAGAGGGGAGCGTTTTAGGCGAAAAATTTTGGTTTCAAGATCTCAGGAACCACTTGTGCTAGGAGCCTGAAACTTGGAACTTATGTAGTACTATGATAGTGGACTCATTTACAAAAACATACTGCAGTCACGATCGGCTGCAAGCCAATCGTATAATACTCTAGATGAATACTGAACTCCGATTTATATTGTAGCTGGGGATAAAGTAGAATTACGTGTGTGCATGCTGTATGTCCTTTATTAAGGACTGCTATTAGATTGCTACTCAAACCTAAAAGACAATATTCAGTGTTTAACTTCATACCTTGAAGGACTTTCACATGGGAGGAGCAGGAAGGACTCACTCGATTTCTTACATATTTATCCTTTTCCTTGGAACCATTCAAAAATTAATGTGTACAAAATTTCAAATTCGTAGCTTGAAGCGTTCAGAAGTTATCGGAAAATATTGTTGAACACGTGTTTTAAGGATATTTTGTATGGCAGCTACCAGAAGGAGTAAAAGGATTTCGCTGATTAGTAAACTCGAACTTTCTTTTCATTCAAAATTAACTTGTGCAAAATTCCGAATTCGTAGCTAAAAGATTACTTGAGTTATAGTGAGTTTCGTAAATTAAGTGAATACATTTTGACAGGATATTTGTATGGCAGCTACACGAAGGACTAACAGGATTTTCTTCATAATCATATATTTAGCTCCAACTATTGGAAAAATAACACATACAAAATTTCAATGTCGTAGCTTAAACCCTTCTGAAGTTATCGACCAATATTCTTGAACACGTGTTTTAAGGACATTTTGTATGGCAGCTACCCGAAGGAGTACGACGATTTTGCCCGTTAACAAACTTAGCCTTACAAATTCAACCAAACATCCAGATTCAAAATTTCAAGATCCTAGGTGAAGGCGTTCTTGAGTTATCGTGTTCACGGACAGACGGACGGACGGACGGACGGACGTCAGGCGGATTTGAGGTTTTTGGCCACAAATAAACAAAAAATAATATATATCTTTTTTTCGTCCGAGGCTTGGTTCTATGCGTTACAAACTTTTCGGCTGGATTAAACTTATAATACTCTATATGATTTCATCTAGAGTATAAAAATGGTCGAAACGGGTTGAGGGATGTGGAAGTGGGGAGGAAAACAGTTAGTCCGAAACGCTTGAAAGTCGGGATTGAAACATTCTTAAATCGATATATCCTGAACAATTGATGTCAGAAAATTGAAACTTTGTGCTTATCCTTAGTGATACTTCAAGATTAGACAAGGGCTAACATTTTTAAGGGAGGTGGTAGGGTGTGGCGGTGGGGGTGTGAAAAACTTTGGATTACAATATCTTCCGAACCAATTACACCAGGAAAATAAAGTTTAGTTTCTGTATATGGGATCACAAGAGGAGTCTACTGAAAGTAAATTTTTTAAGGGGGGAGGTGGAGCACGAAAGTGGGGGACAGATTTTTAGAAAAAATTAATTTTTATATCTCAAAAACCGAACCAGATATGATCTTGAAAATTTTTCAGGTGTTGGGGTCGGTAGAGCTCTAGTAAGGAAAAATGTTGGGGGTGATGGTGAAAGGGGTAGAAAGGAAAAAAATTCTGATTTTTATTTCTCGAAAACCGTTGTGAATAGAAAGCTAAAAATTTGGGATTATATAGAGCCACTATAGAGACATCCTAGAAAAAAATTTTTGATAGGGGCAGCAAGGTACGGGGGTAAGGGGTGATTTTTTATATCTCAGAATCTGCTTATGCTAGAAAGTTGAAACTTAGTTCGTATATTTAGATGTTTAGGGTGTTTTTTTAGGTGCAAGAGAACTTAAAATTATAATACAAGACAGAAATATTGTTGGAATGAATTTTTTTTATTATATTCTGGTAGATAATTTAATGGCATCTATTTTTTAAATATGATTTCCGTCATATGTCCGCCGCGGCTACGAGTTACATGGTCCATTCGATCAGTCCAATTTTTGACTACTTTTTTCAATAAATCTGGCCGTATGGCGTCAATAGTGGCTTGAATATTGGCTTGCAATGCTTCAAGAGTTGCTGATTTGTCGGTATAAACGCATGACTTAATACAGCCCAATAAAAAGTAATCCAGAGTCGTTAAATCGCATGAACGAGGGGGCCAGTTAACAGAACCACTTCTGGAAATCAAGTTGTCACCAAATTGATTTTGCAATAAATCGATTGTTAAGCGCGCTGTATGGCAAGTTGCGCCGTCTTGTTGGAACCAAATGTTGGCGATGTTCAGTCAAAATGGCTCGATAGCGCTTGCTATTCACCGTAACGGCTGCTCCTTCCTCATTTCGAAAGAAATAAGGACCGATGATGCCGCCAGAGTGTAAACCGCACCAAACAGTCAATTTTAATGGATGTAATTGTGATTCGTTAAGAGAAGAGTAAAATTAGTGCGAAAACGATCAATAACTGCACGAATTGCTTGCTCACTAGGCCGATTATGTTGACCGTAAAATGGACGAAGTGCTCTATGAACTTCGCGAACAGATTTATTTTTTTCAAAGTAAATTTCCACAATTTGGAAGCGTTGTTCTGGCGTTAAACGATTCATGATGACTTGCCAAACCTCACTGAACAGAAATGTCAACACAGTTTGACATTCTCAGCTATCAAACCACAGTTATCGATATCGATAGTTCTCTTGCACCGAAAAAAACACCCTTTACTATTAGAGTAATTAAAGCAAAAAAAAGTTCAGATTTTTATTGGCGTTCAGAGGTTGAGTAAAAAAAATGTCCGTGAATCCGAATTTCGTTAAAACTTTAAGACATAGCGAACTATCAAAGCAATTTTAAGCGTCTAGAAGCGTTCTTCAAAAATTTTCTATGTCCAACCCCTAAGTGGGTGTAAAGTGGTTGTGGACATATTCACGAATTCTGATATATTTCTTAGGTATATTGAGATTTGGAGTTCACTTTCACTTCTATAAGATTTAAACATAGTCAGGGATTTAAGTAATTTTCCCTATTAAACCTCCTGCGGGAAAGTTTCAAATAGCCTCCTGGTAATTCCTTAGATTGTCAGTCTCACAGTAACCTACAACGCATCTCAGTATTAAACACGTTTCGAACTTCTACCCATAAAATAATAAAGTTGCGCCCAGACTGTTGGCAGATTTTTTTTTGTTGGTAGAAAACAAATCTTAAAATGCAATCACTTAAAAAGAAAACCGATAAAATAGAGATATTTCTTCCAAATGAAGTATGTAAAATCCTGTGAGTATTTTGTTATGATACAGATTATTGGATATTATTTTATTAAGGAGCCTTATTAAGCCCTTTTATGAAAATATTCAACCAAAATTTCCTTTACTTATCCTTCGATTCGAACTTAATATCCGACTTAATTCTCATATACGCAAACATTAAGGGGTCGACGACAAACCTATTTAATAACGTTCAGCTACGGATTATCCTTTCGGAACATTCTTTAGCTTTTGAATGTAAGTATGCCATAATTTCTGTTGATTATCTTCGTGGCACCGCAAAATAACTCGCAAAATTTTCACAATCTGGAATTTATCGTGAAAATTTTACAGTCCTTTGTGAAGATCCTTCCTAGACATGGGGGTTGTCAGTTTACGATTACGGGGGTTATAAGGTATGGAAAATGGTTGTTTTTGTTTATCTTCGAACCGATAGATACCTTAACTTTATCCTTTCTTTTTCGGAACACTGGATTTCCATAAGCTCGTTCATCATCGTCATCTCGTCGTGCGTGTAACCCTTTTGTTTATATAGTGGAAAAGACATCCTTTTTTTTGGTATGCGGGGGTGGATGATAGGGAAAGAAGTATTCGAACGATTTTTTCCAGGATAAACCAATAAAAATACTTGAGATACTGTGGGCACTTATCATGTCAACATACTGTGCCCGTACGAGGTAGTGTACATCTTTACAGCATGCGTGGTAAGGCCGAGTCCTTGTATATGAGGAAATTGCTGGAAAGGAAATCAAATTAAAGTCCGGAACAACGAGTTCGGGAATATTGCAAAGAATTTTGTCGACATAAGGGTGCTGGCTGAACAACCGTTGAGCACATAGAAAAGGGTTCAAGTTGAATTCGGAACAGCAAGAGAATAGGTTCAATTTATTGTCGAGTTTATTATTGAGTGGAGAATTTTCCGTAATTAGACAGGTACTTAAGGAGAAATTGATGTTTACAAAGGATCACAAATGATGTAGAAAGGTGGATTCAGGTGGTTTTTTTGGGAACCTTTCCTTCATCTAGTCTTCCGGATCGACGCAAAAGTTCGAATATTGTGGTTAATTTTCATAATTCGATGCATTCCTTTGTATGTAAAAAGTAAATAAAATGTAAGAGTCGTAAAAGATTAAAGAAAAAATTTCAATGTAATCTGTTCTAAATTCTTAGCCGTAAACGAAATATTAAAATTTTTGACAATTTAGAGAATCATCAAGACTGAAGACTTAGTTAAGAAATAAAACTGTGTTGAGAAATAACAGAAGCTCCTTAACGTTTCTTAACAAAAGAAGGTTATGCGCATTCTCATTGCCTTAAATGGGATTGGGTGCGTAATTCCGTAAAAAAATCTCATATTTTCAAAAGAACTCTGCATGCCAAAATCCCAAAATTCAAAATCACGCATTCCACAATGCCGTATACCACAAGTCCGTACACGAGAATCCTATTTTTAAAAATCCCACTACCAAATAATGGCACATTGGATGTTAAAATCGTCGATATTGAAAATTAAAAAATCTGCCAACAGTCTGGGCGGTACTTTATTATTTTATGGGTAGAAGTCCGAAACGTGTTTAATGATGAGATGCGGTGTAGGTGACTATGGGACTGACACCCTAAAAAATTACGTTCCAAATAGTCTCCTGGTTATTTCTTAGGTTGTAAGCCAATCTACCCACCATAAAAATTTCAATTTCATATCTCAACGGGTTTGGAAGCTACGCGCCTTCAAATGATTTTGCGTACGGCGTACGGCGTCTACGGCGGATAGACGGACATTTTTTTTTTTTTTGCTTTTTTGGGGTTTACTAGTTCTAAAACGTGAAAATACAAAATTTCAGGGTAGCAAATTTTTTTGAAATTTCACTTTATTATTAAAACATACTGCAGTCACGATCGGCTGCAAGCCAATCGTATAATACTCTAGATGAATACTGAATTCCGATTTATATTGTAGTTGGGGATAAAGTAGAATTACGTGTGTGCATGTTGTATGTCCTTTATTAAGGACTGCTATTAGATTGCTACTCAAAACTAAAAGACAATATTCAGTGTTTAACTTCATACCTTGAACTGGGTAAGTCATCGAAAAAAAATGTCCTTTTTAAAGGACTTTCACATGGGAGGTGCAGGAAGGACTCACTCGATTTCTTACATATTTATCCTTTTCCTTGGAACTATTTCAAATTCGTAGCTTGAAGCGTTCAAAAGTTATCGAAAAATATTGTTGAACACGTGTCTTAAGGACATTTTGTATGGCAGCTACCAGAAGGAGTAAAAGGATTTCGCTGATTAGTAAACTCGAACATCCTTTTTACTCAAAACTAATTTGTACAAAATTCCGAATTCGTAGCTAAAAGATTACTTGAGTTATAGCGAGTTCCGTAAATTAAGTGATAACGTTTTGACAGGATATTTGTATGGCAGCTACACGAAGGACTAATAGGATTTTCTTCATAATCATACATTTAACTCAAACTATTGGAAAAATACTACATACAAAATTTCAAAGACGTAGCTAAAACCGTTCTGAAGTTATTGGTAATATTCTTGAACACGTGTTTTAAGGACATTTTGTATGGCAGCTACCAGAAGGAGTAAAAGGATTTTGCTGATTAGTAAACTCGAACTTTTTTTTCACTCAAAACTAATTTGTACAAAATTCCGAATTCGTAGCTAGAAGATTACTTGAGTTATAGTGAGTTTCGTAAATTAATTGAATACATTTTGACAGGATATTTGTATGGCAGCTACACGAAGGACTAACAGGATTTCTTTCATAATCATATATTTAGCTCCAACTATTGAAAAAATAACACATACAACATTTGAATGACGTAGCTTAAACCCTTCTGAAGTTATCGACCAATATTCTTGAAGAAGTGTTTTAAGGACATTTTGTATGGCAGCTACCAGAAGGAGTAAAAGGATTTCGCTGATTAGTAAACTTCGACTTCCTTTTCACTCAAAACTAACTTGTACAAAATTCCGAATTCGTAGCTAAAAGATTACTTGAGTTATTGTGAGTTTTGTAAATTAAGTGAATACATTTTGACAGGATATTTGTATGGCAGCTACACGAAGGACTAACAGGATTTTCTTCATAATCATATATTTAGCTCCAACTATTGGAAAAATAACACATACAAAATTTCAAAGACGTAGCTTAAACCCTTCTGAAGTTATCGACCAATATTCTTGAACACGTGTTTTAAGGACATTTTGTATGGCAGCTACCCGAAGGAGTAGGACGATTTTGCCCGTTAACGAACTTAGCCTTACAAATTCAACCAAACATCCAGATTCAAAATTTCAAGATCCTAGGTGAAGGCGTTCTTGAGTTATCGTGTTCACGGACAGACGGACGGACGGACGGACGGACGGACGGACGGACGGACGTCAGGCGGATTTGAGGTTTTTGGCCACAAATAAACAAAAAATAATATATAACTTTTTTTCGTCCGAGGCTTGGTTCTATGCGTTACAAACTTTTGGGCTGGATTAAACTTATAATACTCTATATGATTTCATCTAGAGTATAAAAATAATAAAGTAAAAATATTAAAAAAATCGGCCAATAGTCTGGGCGCAACTTTGTTATTTTTTCGGTAGAAGTTCGGAATGCGTTCAATTCTGAGACGCGGTGTAGGTTACTATGTGACTGAAAACTCAGAAAAAAGTTCAGAAAAGGTTAGAATGGGGTCGCGGTAGAATACTTACGCCGCTACCACATATAACATATGAATTACATAATTGGGTCATACTCCGGGACGAGGTCTAAGTCGTAGTATAATATCAGTTGTTACGTGATTATGAGATTTTTAGTGATTTGGTTTTGGGCCATTTCATGAAATCGGAAATGCATTTGTAGGCGATAATATAAAAAGTCGGTGGAAGTGAAAACCAATCTGATATCTTATCAATCGTAAGAAATATGTCGAAAGCCTTACGTCCTATTGGAGTTGAATATCTAAAAACACTGAAATCAACTTTTGACGATTATGTAGGAAGCCTTAGGAAGTAAAAATGAATTTGATATCTCATTAGAACTAAGAAATATGTAGAAATTTGTGAAAACATATGCAACCCCCTTGTACCCACTTAGGGGTTGAATATTAAAAAATCCTGAAATGGGTTTTTAGATATATGTAAAGAAAGCCCGATGAAGTAAAAACCAATCCCATGTCTTATCACTCCTAAGAGATATGACGAAATTCGTGAAAACGTATTCAACCCGTTTATACACTCTTAGGGGTTGAAAAAGGAAAAAATTTGAAAACGTGTTTTAGGTGATTATTAAACAAGCTCGTAGAAGTAAAAATATATTCGATATCTAATCAGACCGGAGAGATACGGCTGAATTCGTGAAAATGTATACAACCCCTGTACACCATCGTGGGGGTAGAATTTCAAAAAATACTGAAAACGCTTTCTAGGTATTTATATGAAAAATACGTGGAATAAAAATAAATTCAATATTTCAAAAGACCTAATAGATATGACGAAAATCGTGAAAATATATGCCACCCTTCTGTACGCCAATGGATATTTAATTTTTTTTTTTAATCAAAATTACTTTTCTAGTTGACTTACATATACATACTGAGTTTCAACTTTCTAGCATAATCCGTTCTATAGTTAGGAAAAACACCCCCCACCCCCGTACCATACTACCCCTATACAAATATATAAATACATTTTCTAACATGCTACTACTATAGTTCTATCTGAATACCAAGTTTCAGCTTGATGTCATTTTAGGTTCTCGAGATATAAGAATTGGAACTTTTTCCTTTTCACCCTCCCCCAGCCTCACCCTCTACACCCACACCCTCACCCTTCCTGCTAGGGGTCTATTGGGCCTATTTCTGGTAAAAATTCTAAGCATCTATCGTACATTGTTCTTGAGATATGAGACGTGATTTTTTAGAAAAATTCTTATCCTCTCCACTTCCACACTCCACCTCCCCCTTCAAAATTTTTACTTTCAGCAAACTTTATTTATCAACCTTAATACAGAAACCGAATTTCGTTGTTCTAGTTCGTGAGATATCGTAATCTAAAGTTTTTCACCCCCCACCTCCTTACGCTACTGCCCCCTCTCAAAAATTTGTTTCCGATCTATTCTCCTAGTATACCCACAGATGTTCATTAATTTTTAATTTCGTAACATTAACCGATTAGGAGATATGGATTTTAGAATATCTCAATCTCGGCTTTTTTGCTTTTCGGACGCATTATTATTCCCCCCCCCCCCACTCCCACACCCCTTTACCTATATCATAATTTTTTTTGCAAATGGGTCCACTATCGATGCTCTATATAAATTCCAAGTTTCAGCTTCCTAGCCTAAGTGGTTACTGAGATCTGGAAACCAAAATTTTCCGTCTAAAACGCTTTCCCCACCTCCCCCCTCGCACCCACGCCACTCAAAAGGTGGCCACTTGAAGGGGTCTGCTCAGTCTACTAACAGAAAAAAATTCAACTTAATAGCTCAAAGAGTTTGAGAGTTATAAGCTTTCAAACGTTTTGCGTACGGCGGACGGCGGACGGCGGACGGCGGACGGCGTACGGCGCACAGACGGACTGAAAATTTTTTTTGCTTTTTAGTCAAAAATCGTATAAAAAAAAATTTTCAGGGTAGCAAATTTTTTTTTTTAAAAATCGATAACAATACTTTATTATTAAAATAATAAAGTAAAATCGAAAGATTATTTAAAAGAAAAATAAAAATAATTGAAAAATAAGAATGTTTGGAGCTTAATTGCTTTTTATTAATATTGATTTATTGCTTTATTTGATTTATTTAATTTTTGAATAAATCAAATTAATTAATTTTAAAATTTGAGAATTTAATTTAAACAAATTTAATTTCCTATTTTGCACCTACGTGACCTCAAAGTTATATAATTACAGGATTTTTGGCTTACGGGATTAAGGATTTCAGGATTTTAAAATTGTAATTCTGGCATAATTCCAAACAATTCCAGTCGTTAAAAAACGTTCACATCATTGTTAATACAAGAGCAGGACAACATGGGATCAACAATTTGTATTGAAGCCTAAAGAATTGGTGTGATTCAGTGATAATTCAGTAATGATTCTGCGATGCTTTAGCGATAATTTAGCGATGATTCAGCAATGATTCAATAATGACTCAGCTTTAATTTAAGGTTTTAGCAAGATTACTTATATTTTACATTTTTCTTAGACTTCTTTGTAACCGACCGAATTTCTTCAAATTACTAAAGACATTAATTTTATAGTAATGCCGTGTAATTAAATAGAAATTATGAAAACGAGTTGCAAGTTATGAGTTAACATTTTTGGGGACAATTAAAATAGATAAGTGCGGAATCTGAATAATCTGAGAAGAAGCGCTGATATAATGAAAAAACTTTTGTTTATTAAGTCTGTAGCTACCAGTCAAAAATTTCATAAACATTAATTTTACCTTAACTTTGACCGACATTTATAATGAAACTAGTGCATCGGTCTTTTTCAATATTTTGAGTTCGTACTAAATTTCTCAAACATTAATATTACCTTAATTTTGAAGGACATTATTATGAGGAGTCAGGCGTGTGACCAAGCCACACCCTGGCCAAGGACTTTAGACCAGTCTCTCATCGCTTTTGCTGAAAACAATGGAGAGACTGATGGACTATTATCTCAGATGTGTTCTGGGCGCGAGAGGCTTCTCAGCTACTCAGCACGCCTATATGAAGGGAAAATCCGTCGAAAGGGCCTTACATGAGGTCGTTTTCACGGTTGAAGAATCTTTGAATGTTAAAAAGTGTACTCTAGCAGCGTTTCTAGTTATTGAGGGTGCCTTCAATAATGTGTAGACGAGTGCGTTCGAGAAGGCATTGAATAGATTGGGCGTTGACTCATTCATTTCGTGCTGGATTGTCTCGATGCTAGGGGGTAGAATTATCAACTCCTCTATGGGGGATGGATGTAGCAGAATGAAAGCAACCCGGGGAACCCCACAGGGTGGGGTGCTATCTCCACTGCTGTGGGTCAAAGTGGTTGAGGAAACTTTACAGGCTCTATCTTTGACTGGAGTCAAGGTGGTTGCCTACGCGGATGATATCGTTCTGATGGTGAGATGTAAGTTGTCCAGCGATTTACTAGAAGTTGGGCTCAAATCCTTAAGCAGGTGGGCTGGTCTCAACATCAATCCGAAGAAAACCGACCTTATCCTCTTTACGAGGAAAAAAGACCGAGAATTCAGGCTCCCACGTTTGAATGGCGTTACCATCCCGCTCTCTCCTAGCGTGAAGTACTTAGAAATCTATCTCCATCCTAGGTTGAACTGAAAACTCACGATTGACGACAGGATCAAGAAGGCATGGAATTCTTACTACGCTTGTCAGAAAATGGTAGAGAAAACCTGGGGCCTTAACCCGAGGATAGTGCACTGGCTGTACATCACGGTAGTTAGACCTGTTCTTACTTACGGGTCACTGGTGTGGTGGCATGCGTTGGAGGTCGGGACTAACAGGGTCGCCATGAGCAGAATTCAAAGAATGGCACTCATTGGGATCATTAGGCCCTTACGTACCACGGCCTCGCAGGCTCTGGAAGTAATGTTCCACATAATCCCATTGGAATTAGCGGTAAAATAAATAGCAGCAAAGGATGCTTTGCGTCTGCGTGAGGCAGGCTATTGGATGGGAGGCAGTGTGGGTCACACTAGGATCTTGTCAATTTCCCTGCCATGCCGGAGCGCACCGACTACAGGACACCGTCTTGCAGTTTCGGAGATGAACATAGAGCTGGCCGACGAGTCGGTTCTATGTCCCATGGAATGTGTGAAGGGAATGATTGATATTGAAGTGCTCAGACAGACGGAGGGAGCCTGGGTGAATCTCTCGGGATGCCGGCAAGTAAGAATCTGCTGGCCGAAACTTGATAGGAGGAACTCTAGCTTCATTTTGTCTTTGGTCAGGGACATTTGCAGACAACTTATAGGGGTCCTAACGGGACACTGTCCCTTTGGGAGGTATGGAGAAAGGCTGGGAATACCCATGGCTGATATGTGTCGCTGTGGTGATGAGAATGTTGAGCCAACACTGAAGCATCTAATGTGTGAATGTGAAAGCCTGGCACGTACCAGGTATCGGTACTTGGGGAAATTCTCCTTCACCGATCTATCAGAACTTGCGATGATTCCTTTATGGAGAACTACTCTCTTCATAAGGAAGAGCAATATTTGGAATCAGTAGTCTAGAGCCTAGTTTTATACGAGGGGACCATAATGGACTGTGGCACATTGCTTCAGTCCACCCTTCTCAACCTAACCTAACCTTCCTATCAGATTCACAAATACCATTAGAGCTGCCAGACAGTAGTTGATTTGATATAGGCAACTTTGCTGTTCTGGTAGATCGTATCACAGCCAATAGTACTGAAAAATTATTATCATTAACACCTGCTAGTACACTGCCATACCCGGCTCGATTCCTGATCTTCCTTCCCATTCCTAATAACTGATTAAGTTCGATATCCCCTTTCTTCTCCACAATTCCTTCCAACTCTCCTCTCCTTCGCACCAAGATACACGGAAAACAATCCCGCGGCCAATTGGGCTTAGTTTGATCTTGAAAAATTAGCCAAAAAACAGTCATCAGCCGTAGGCGCCATGCCATGGTGCAGCGTGATCACAACTGACCCATCTAGCGGTCTATGTGCTAGCTACCCATCTAACCTAACCTAACCTACCCTGGCAACCCACACAACTCGATCAGTTACCAGTGAGAAAAAGAACAACCTCCCAATACCCAACTGGAAAGCGGAGAAAAACATCCGACTATACACCTTGCAATACCCAACGGGAACGGCGTGGAAAATTCTGCAAATTTCAACATTCTTCTCGAACTCTTTTCCCCTTTCTGGATTGTTCTCAACATTCGCCCCCCCCCTCAAATACACCACTAAATACGCGAGAAAGCTCTCGACTCAACACATGCAGTATATAAGCACGGCAAAGTTTGCAGCCAAAGACACTTTCTACAATGGTGAAACGAATCGATGTTCAACGCGAAAGTATTTGTAAAGCGATTTTTAATGGAAGCTGTAATCGAGCAGTAATCAACGTTATTATTTTCATCGATTTTAAACGAATTGCTGCCTTGAAACTCTGGCAAATGTCAGCTCGAGTCGGAATTAAAGTGAAATGGTCTTCAAAACTACTAATCAAAATCCATTCTCCATGGAAATATACCTTCCTAGAAATAACGACTTTTTTGCAACACTTTCATAAATCCCTTGTTATAGTTGAGGTTTAACTCAATTATATTTCGGGACAAACTAAGATGCAGTCCAGCTTATTGTTTGCATAGTTCGATCGGATCATTCAACTCGAAACCTTTCGGGAATAATTCCGGTTCGGTTTCCTTTCGAAAACAATGTCAACCTTAATTCAAAAGTGATTTGATTAAAACCGTATTACGTGCCCGGAAAAAGGATACCAGAGATCCAGCTTCTTCGTCCCTCATCATATCGACCATGCATAAAATCTCAAACACATTTTATCTCTTCCTCGACAGCTTCAATCCCCGTGATAATCGCTTGAAAGTGCATCACTTTCCGTGACACTCCTAGCTCAATCTTCGTCCTTTTTCCCTTCTTGCTTTATGGCACAAGTAATTAAATTTACTTGGAAACTTTATTAATATCGGGGTGAACCGAAGACAAACAATTCGCCGGATGAGGAGGCTCCTTGATCCGGGAAAGTTGGTCTGCATTTGAGCAAAGTTCCGGCTATTGGTCATTGGAAAATCTGTTGCTTTTTCATTTTTATAGCGTTCACACATTTATTGCTGTGTTCTAGTTCTATAGGTTCCGGAAATGCTTTTCCTAGACGGACAGGTGCCCTGGCTACTCTGAACGTAACTAGGATGTACCTTTTGCTATCTATAGATTGTTCGAAGCCGGTGCGATGATAAGCTTGGAGCGATGAACATTTTATGAGATTTCCTTTTATTAATACTAAAGGTGACTTTACGAGCCACGGTTGATTTTAACACGATGAATTTCCGGTGCAAAGCTTGCGGTGGAAATTTCATTCGCTTCGGATGTTAGTAAATTTAAAATTTTCGTTTCTTTTAGAAAAAAATTTAATGGGAAATATTTTGCATGATAGAAGAATTCCGTTGTAAAATTAGAAAAAGCCTTTAAAATCAGATTTTAAAAAAATAAAGTAAAATTTAAAATGGTTCCTTAAAATTAAATTAAAATAAAAAAGTACGTATACAAACGCATTACATCCACTTAGGGGTTGAATTTCGAAAAAAATTGTGGAACTGATTTTTAGCCGATTTCATAAGAAGAAACTTGGTATCTCATCAGACACTAAGGATTTTGAAAAATTTGTGAAAAGGTAAGCAAACACTTCACATCTTGGTTTTTGAAATTCGAAAAATCGTGAAATTGGTTTTTCGGCCATTACATCAAATGCCGTAATAACCAATTTTATATAGAACTAAGGGATGGCAAAAATTGTGAAAACATGTGCAAGCCCTTGGGGATTGAATAGCCGAAAAATGGAGAAATGGATTTGTAGGCGTTTATATAAAAAGTCTGTGGAAATGACAACCAATCTAATATCTCATCAAACCAAAAAAATAAGTTGAAGCCGTGAAAAGTAAACAACCCGTTTACACACCCTTAGGGTTGAACATCTAAAAATCCTGAAATTGACTATGAAGCGTTAGGAAGTAAAAGTAAATTCAATATCTCATCAGATCTAAGCAAAATGAGGAATTAGTGAAAACATATGCAACCTGCTTACACCAACTTAGGTGTTGAATAACAAAAATCCTGAAAGGAGTTCCTAGATAAATATGAAGACAGTGCGAGGAAGTAAGAACCAACTCAATTTCTCTTAGGGGTTGAAAAGGGAAAAAACTTAAAAGCAAGTTTTAGGCGATTATAACACAAGCTCGTGAAAGTGAAAAGATATTCGATATCTAATCAGACCTGAGGGATATGGCTGAATTCGTGGAAATGTATACAACCCTTTTACACCCCCTTTGGGGTCGAATTTTAAAAAATCTTGAAAACACTTACTAGGTATTTTTGTAAGGAATCCATAGAATAAAAATTAATTCAATATTTAAAAAGACCTATGAGATATGACGAAATTCTTCAAAATATATGCATTCTATTTTCTTTAATCATTTTTTTGCCCTCCTTCCGTACGCCAATGGATATTTAAATTTTTTTTTATCTAAATTAATTTTCTAGTTGATTTACATATACATACCGAGTTTCAGTTTTGTAGCATAAGCCGTTCTATAGATACGAAAATACCCCTACCCCCGTACCATACTACCGCCATAAAAAATTATATTTTTTCAACATGACACTAGTATAGCTCTATCCAAATATTAAGTTTAAATTATCTGAAATTATGGGTTCTCGAGATATAAAAATCAGAAATTTTTCCACCCACACCTCTAAAAAAATTTTCCGGACTAAGGGTTAAGCTTCTATCTTTAACTTGTTATCCCCCCACTTCCATGCCCCACTGCCCTGTCGAATTTTATATTTCTGGCGCAATTGGTTCAAGAGATATCGCAATCTAAAGTTTTTTCACTCCCACCCCGCACGCTGCTCACCCCACACAAAATTTTGTTTTAAGTCTTTTCTCCTACACAGAAAAAAATACTTTACTATTAAAATAATAAAGTAATTAAATAGACTTTTTATCAAATAGCATTTAGATGATGACAATTTTCAATGACTTGCCGAAAAAATATATAAATTGTTTTCAGTAGTACCTCAAAACAGCTACTCTGCATTATATGTTTCATGGAGATCATATTATATAAATGAAAAATAACAAAAAGTTGTATGTTTCCTACTACTTCAAAATAGATGATTTTATTATAAATTTTATTAATCTATAGAATAACTGGTTGACTTAACAGCTCGAATTAGTCCACTTTTGAAATTGGCATAGTGTTGATTTACATATTAATATAAGAAAAATCGACCACATAATTCAATAGTTCATCTAAAAAAAAATTGCTCTTAATAACTATGGTATAATACCAAAAATTGACAAATTAAAGGGCGAATAGATATTTCATCTACTTGCAAGACAAAAAATTAATAAATTAAAAGAAGAATAGATATTTTGTCTACTTCTTAGTTGTCGGAGCATAATCAAGTATATTGCGCAGTGAATCAATGATTTGCAACAAGTGCCACGAAGTGTTAAGTTTGGGTGTTTATTCAACATTAAATACGTAGTAGGTACGAGTACCTTATTTAATAATTAATATTTTAATAAAAAAGCAAAGTGTAAAATGAGTGATCAAAGCTTCAGCTTTTCAATGGATGATCAATTTTTGAACATCCGACAAGATCATAATTCTATATATGTGTTGAATGACGGGGAAGAAGCAGTAGCAAATTTGCTCTCAAGTAGGGGCCTATCAGAATCTGTACCTCTTGTCGCAAGTAAGATCCTCTTCTGGAATTATTAATAAAGTAAAATTTTAGTGAAAGTGTGTTTTAGATAAAGGAATCGATATTGAAGTTTTGAAGGAGATGACAGCCGCTGCTAACATTACATCGAGAAGAAATATTTCCTTAAGGCTTGGCACGAAAATCCAGTTGAAATTAGCAACATATTTTTTAAGTAGTGAAAAATAATGAATTAACACATCCCAAAATCAAATTTATCGATTTGCAAAATGAAGTAGATTGCCAAAGCTTAAATAAAGCGATAGGAGTTAATTTTAGTAATGTTGCTTTAACAATATGCTGTCAAATACAATACCAAATACAAAATTAAACATGTTATTGTTACTGGTAAAAAGGAAAATCCATCCTTTTTTTGTATTTAATATATCATACATGATGATCGAAAAAATATTTGGTTAATGATAAATGAATTACACACTGAGAAGTATCCAAATTATTATAATACTTCTGTAGTTAAAAAAGAAATGAATTCCAAATGTAAAATGTTTGAATTAAATACTATTTTGTATCCCCCTATTAACATTCTTACATTGAATAATAATGATTTAGTTTTATGTTCAAAACAACCATTTGAAGGATTATATGTCATACCAGTTTTTCATTTAATAAAAAAACTACAATAATACCAATCAATTTTTCTTTTCCTTCCCGTATCAACAGAAAAATTTGGCTATTTAACAACCATTTAGTAAATAAAATGGAACCATATAATAAATATTGATTTTTGATGTTTTGAAACTGAATCGATTCATAGTTGTATACACAGCTTGATATTCTGCATAATTCATTTTTATTTCGTAAAAAATGCAGATGGTACGTTTTGTACTGGACCACTCATATATAATTAATTTATATAATTCCTATTAATGATTTTACCAAAGTAAAGTTGATGTTTAATCATATTTTGAGAAGAATCAACAATATTCGTTGGAATTTCCAATAAATATCTGTTAATGTGTTACATATTGTTGTACATCGAATGTCTAGAACTTTTAGACAATTTAACAACTTATATTCTTGGTTTATGGAAAGCCATTATCATTACCATCTAATTAGTTAATATTTGAATCAATGCAATATTAACCAGATTTATCAAATTGAATTAGCAGGCTTAAAAACGCTAAAAGTTTGACGTTGAATTAAATATTTTTTACATGATTTCTCTATTTTCTTCTTTCTGTGTAGTATATCTACAGTCCGTCTTTAAGTTTCAACTAGGTCAAAGGTTTATATAAATTCCAAGTTTCAGTCGCCTAGCGAAAACGGTTGCTGAGATCTAGAAACCAAAATTTTCCGTCTAAAACGCTCCTCCCACCTCTACCCCCTTAAAAGTGGTCACTAAAAGGGGTTCACCAAATCTAACCACAAAAAAACTTCAACTTAATAGCTCAAAGGGTGTAGGAGCTATGAGGCTTCGAACAATTTTGCGTACAGCGATCGACGTACGGCGTACGACGGACAGACGGACTGATTTTTTTTTTTACTTTTTTTGTGTCTACTATTCATGAAACGTGGAAAAAAATGTTTTTCAGGATAGCAAATTTTTATTTTTTTTTAAAACCGATCACAATACGTAGGATGCTACTTAAGTTTTGAGATATGGCAACACTGATGTGAATACGTCAAATCTGACATTGTCTTCGTAATGTTTGACATTTTTAGTGGTGAACGTACTCAGAACGTGTTGTCATACGATTGCTATTTGTGTTGTTTACAGATACTTGAAATATTCATCTTGGTCGAAAAATGGAATTAAATCGTGAACATTTTCGTGCGATGATTTTCTATGACTTTCGACGTGGATTAAACCAACAGCAGTATGCCGATCAACTCGCTTCGACTTTTGGTGATGATGCATCATCTCGAGCCACCGTGTTTCGCTGATTTTCTGAATTCAATCGTGGTCGCACTTCGCTACAGGACGAATTTCGTGAAGGTCGTCCAAAATGGTCAGTTGTGCCAGAAAACATAGATGCTGTGCGTGAACTGATATTGCAAGATCGTCATGTGACATACCATGAGATTGAGGCATTCCTAGGTATTAGTTCCACTCGCATACATTCAATATTGCATGAACATTTTGCTGTCAAAAAGATTTGTTCGCGTTGGATACCGCATAATTTGACAATCGCTCAAAAAAAAGCTCGTGTCGATTGGTGCAAAGAAATGTTGAAAAAATTCAAAAGTGTGTTGATCTTCATGGAGAATATTTTGAAAAACAATAAAGCCATTTTTGATTATAAATATTTGTTTTTATTTGTCTATCTCAAAACATAAGTAGCAACCTACGTACTGTAGTATTGAAAGAATAAAGTAATTGTTACTAAGTCGACGGCCTTTACCGCAATCAATTAAAAATTAAATCTAAACCCTCTTTTTATTTCTATTTTTATTAAAACTTAGTTAAAAATCTGCCAAAACTCTTGGCGTAATATTACTGTTTTTTGGACAAAAGTCCGAAACACGTTTAATGCTGAAATACAGCGTATGTCATATGCGATTTACAATCTAAAAAGAGTAATATTCCAATTAGACCTCTGATTAACCCTGTTATAATTTGCAATAAGAACCAATAAAATAAACAGGGAAGCAGCACAGGTCCTTTTGTAAAGCCACAAAACCAAACACTTCTCCAAATCCACCTAGGCTACTAAATGAAAATGTTCCCAGGAGAAATCTTACTTAATTCGTTTGAAAAGAAAAATGAAAATTCCGAGCACGGGTGCACATTTGCACACATTCGCACTAAAAGGACTCTTTCTTAGACGCTTGTAGCCTGTCTCTAGTTCTCCAGTCTAGTGAATTATTAATGTGCGGAGATGGATATTAAGTGTAATTGTATTGTACCCAGAGTTGTAGGCGTAGATGCGACATACGAAATTGAACTTAGTGAAAATGTTGGTGGATAAGCGACTGTGTCCTGTCTTTGATAAATTTGGGAAAATAAAAAGCCTGTCTCGGCAGCTCCCCCATTTACTTTCGATTTAATTCGAAAGTTAACGAAGAATTACTACAGAAACGATTCTGTGAAAGTTTAGAATGTTTGGTAATTTTTTTATAAATGGCACCAATTTAATTCAAAAATGTGGTACACTTTGCTCATTGCTTCTGTCTGTGGAGCAATTTTCTTACTTTTCGGTTAAATATAGTTTGTTTCTTTAAAAAAAATTGCTTTCAAAATACTGTTTTAGTTAATGTTGTTTAGGTTGGCCGCGGTAGAGCAATTAGTTTGTTGCCTTCTAGATTTTTATTAGTGGTTCCTAAAAAATATATCTTAGATACCGACTCCCACAAAAATTTATAACTCTGGAGTTTTGTCTACCTCATATGGAGCATCAGTATACTCGCATTGTTTCTATATACATTTTTGTGAATTAAAATAATTCACTCGAGTGAATATCATAAGCTTTTAGTAAGTAGGAGTCGCGTCAGCTAGGAACTTAAGTACTTTCCGCTATTAAACAACTGTTGGCGCTGCGTTCGTTCTGCATTTAATGCACTATGCATGAGTTTTTACGATTTTCTAAAAGCAAAGTCGTTTGATTGTCGAGCCTTCCAAGATTGCTAAACTCCTAAACAATTTCCAGATGAAGCATAGTGGTTGGTTCTCACTGACCCTATTTTCATTTCACACCTGAGTGTTGGTATAGACGTTGCATTTTTTTGGTAGAGATACCGCTTGAAGGTTGCAATTTATTAATGTGATTACTGATTAATATTTGTATTTAAATTTAAGGAATACAATGCTTTCTAATTACCGGAAAAAAAATTTAATGGTGGTCCACTGACTAAAAGCCTATAGAAAAGCCGAGTGGTTATATGGGGTGCCACCAAGAACATTGAGCAACGATTAAATTCAGGAAACTTCAGAAAAGGATCCTTCAAATAAATTCAACTGAAATATTAGAATTGCAGCACGTTCACCTGTTCTACATTTTCAGATTTACCTGGCGAGCAACCTGGTGAACAAACTTTCGACAGCGAGGCTTGCGCCTGATAGAACAGCTGCGCGTAAAAGGGCGAAATCAATTTGCCGTGGAACTGAAAGTTGCTTACTCATTCAATAGTTTGGAATTTTCACCGAATCACGGTTTTGATTACAATTAAATGTAGGAAAATTGTAATCCGGAAATATATCGCAAACTTCTCTTCATTCAAATTTCGACATATAGATGGCGCTGTTGACTTAATTTTAGTTTGAACTACTAATTCATCTGCAAAAAATTTACATCTGTGAATAAAAATCGTGTAAAATAGATATCAAAACACAACTTTGTTTATCGCAGTCGACCTCTCATAAATTGTAACACCACGCATGCAATACGCGCTTGTTTGAGAGCCCTACGTTGGGCGCCATTTTCAACTATCTTCGCAGCTTCGAGCTTTGCGATGGCGACAAAAATCCAAGAAATGATATCAGTCTCCGTACCAAACCAAACTCTCCAGTTGTTAAAAAACAGACTGTCCCACCAGCAGATACTTTATTCTACCAGCGCAATTGTGACACGGACCGTAATGCCAGTGATCGCCAAAAGATGACATTACAAGTCCACTCACTAAAAAAATGTGCCCTATATAAATTCCAAATTTCAACTTTCTAACATGAGCAGTATGAGATATTTACACCTAAATTTTTTTTATCGTTTACAATACTTTGTTATTAAAATACTAAAGCAATGATTAAAAAGGCAATGAAGGTCAATTGTAATTAAAGATGATTTTTATTGTACCCAAATTACGGTTCGAATTAAATGGGCACAAGTTCTATTGTTTTGAAGTAATTCCATACGACTAACGACTAAAGTTTACTTGAATTATTTTAACTAGTATCCAATTGAGCCCTGCAGGGAGTCATAAAATTCGAAATAGGATCTAAAGCTCATGCTTTCACCCCTATCACAATACCGGCTTTGGTTTAATTCTATAGGAAAATACTAAAGACAAATAATCAAAATACAAACGACCTGTAGATTAATTCTATTTAAGATTTCCTCTCAAGGAAAATTAGAGACAAAAACAATAACAGGGCTTTTCGTCGACAGGGATGATCCCGGGGAAAACTGAAAATGCCTTTCTCTCTCTGGCTCCGTGAGATAATGGGACTCAAATGGACCATTTATAATACAATCAAGGGAGGGAAAAGATTTCAAGCCTCCAGGTGTTTTCTGTTTAGGTTTTATTAGGTCGAAATGAAATTATTGAGCCGTTTCATCCACCCGCACTTCCTGACGTCGCAATCTTCGCGTCGCGCGCGCTTAGAATGTAGCGTCGAGGTCGAAAATTAAACGAATTTGTTATGCACTGGCTTTTTTCGCGAAGGATATGTTTTGTCGAACACGAAGCTTCCTTCGAGTATTTTCTGAACTGATGATGAAAGGAAGTATTCGGAAAACCCATTTCAGGAAAAGCCGGCAAAACTCGATGGAAGGGGCTCTACTTTGATAAGCTTACCGGAATAATGAACGGATTTAATATCGCGATAGGCTACAAAGCTACCGAACAATTTCATCATGGAATTTTTTTTTCTTTCACCCCCTTTTTTGGGGTGTAGATAGTAAGTAAAGCGTTTTATTAAGTGTATAAGCTATGGAAAAGAGATTATTATTTCGAGATGGTAGCTATTAAAATCAGCATCAAACGGATTGGTATTTGGAAGAATTTTCTTCGCTTTTTTTTTTGTAGGAAAGAATTCCGGATTTTTTTCCAGAAGATTTTTATTTTATTTGAACGTAAGACAAATAACCCTTCAGTAGGGAAATATTTAGGTGTAGCTTGAATAAGTAGCGAAATAAGATGGATTAAAAGCTGAAGTGGAAATGAAGTCAGGGAAAATTGAGTAAGCATGTAATTTTTTTGGAGATTTTGCATGGAAAAAAATCAGTAAGGAAATATTCGATATATTTAAAAAATTAAGTACTCGTACAGGTAAGTGTTTATATTTGTCAAGTAAAAAATCAAATTTAAGCCCCTGATTTCCAGAATTCAGGGCTTCTGTCGCCTTATACAGAGAGAATACAATAGGGAGGTTAGTCAGGACAAAGGATGAGAGATTTCTTAGGCGCGCCGTTGGGATGCCAGGAGGGGCCGGGGCTCCCCAGGCCTCGGCTTGGACCCTCCCAGAAAAAAAATGCTGGCCCCTTCCAGAAAAGTAATTCCTTCCTATCCGCAAACTTTTTGTTGCTAATTGTTTTTTGTCAAATGTTTTTTAACCATACAAACAATTTAAAAGAATCTTTTAAAATGAACGAAGCAAATCTCAACGGACTTTTGAAAATAACAAGACATTTCTGAATTTTACAATCATTGTTCTTTCGATCAGACGAGAGCTTTACAAGATTTTTATTTGAGCAAAATAAATTGGAAATTGTTTTTGAAAACAACAAGATTCTCATGAAAAATTTTGGAGTTTTACGAAATTGTAATAAGATTTTCTTCAAGTTTATAAACGTTTTTGAATGTAACCAGCTTTTTTTGAGAATGCCTTTACATTTTACAAGAACTTTAGAAGATGTTTTCAATTTAACAAAGTAGAAATTGGTTTTACAAATGGTTTTTTGCAATATTTTTTGATGTTATGAGATCCTAGAATAAATAAATTATTCTTAAGTAGAATTGGTTTTTGAATATATCGAGTTTTTTATGAAATACATACCTACGATATTGGATTCGTATATTTGGATTTCGGAACAATTATTGGTAACTGAAGTCTTACCACCTTGAATTATTACTTTGATGGTATTGAAATCAGAAAACTTTTGGTTATACGCTTAAATATATATATAATATTATAAATATAATAGTAATCATAAATAATAACGTTAAGAGAGAATTGCGAAAACAGCGAAAAAATAGAAAATAAGCTAGGAATGTAAATATTATATAAATGCAATTTTTTTATCGAAATTGAAGAAAACATCTTACGTGTACAAAAAAAAAAAATCTTCGAATTGAAGAAAAATCTTCAAATCTGGCATCGCTGCTACTACTCAAGATATATTCTCGAATCTCTTAATCACATTGAATTCAATTTTAAGGACTCTCTTTTGGTTGGAACTCGAAATTAAAAGACAGTGAGTTCCGTAAATTGAGTGAAGACATTTTTACAGGATTTTTCTATGGTAGCTACTCGAAGGAGGACTCATAGAAATAGGGCCACCCAATATAGCCCTGGGGCGCAAGCCTTTTGGGAGTGGCAATTTTTATTGATGTTATGTTTTAAATTTTTTTAGAAAATACTGACCACAGGAAGGCAGTAATGGAAGATTGTATTTTAAAACTATTATCTGATTTAGATATCAATTTCGAAGATTGTAAAGGGCAATCTTATGACAATGCTTCTAATATGTCGGGTATATATAGCGGCCTCCAAGCGCGTATTAAATCTATAAAAATCTTGCCATTTACGTACTCTGTGCAGCACATTCTTTAAATTTAATTGGAGAGTCGGTGGCGGAATGCTACGTACAAGCAACTAAATTATTTTTATTTCTTTAAAATCTATACAATTTCTTTGCCGCGTCAACATCAAGATGGGAAATTTTGAAAGATACGCTAGCATCAAAAAAACAAAGTGCCCAAAAAATTAGCAAGAGCTGATTCAGTGAAGGCAACTGTTTCCGGCTATGAAAATTTTAAAAATGCTTTGAATAAAATTTTCGAATATAATTTCCAAAAGCCTGCAACAAAATTTGAAGATGAGTGGTTGTTAAATGAGTCCAACTCACTGGAGACTGCTATTATGGTAGCAGTCTGGAGCGAAATATTAGAAATCATAGATAAAACTAATATACCACTACAAAAAGTTGGTACTACAATTGAAAGCATTATTTGATTATACGCTTCTTTAGAAACGAAACGAAACGAAATACAGAATCATTTAACCTTTACAAATCCGAAGATAAAAAATTGTCTAATTCTAAACCTTTTATATCTTGTATTTGCCGCTTCCACGAGCCATCAAAATTGTATTTTCTTATGACGGGGGGCGCATTATTTTTAGTAGCCCACGGGCGCCGAATATCTTAGGACGGCACTGCATAGGAACCATTTCAAATTTTTTCCTTCAACTGCAGCTAGTGGAAAAGCAATGTACGAGTATAAAACATTTTAAAGTCACAACCTAAGACTAATCATTCGTTGTTTATACGAACATCCAATTTGTAAGCACAAAACGGACGAACTTGAATGAAAAGCATGGTGTGCCTTTCGGAAGAAGTCGTATGTTCTGAGCCATTCGGCAGTCTGTGGAAGTGAAAACTAATCTGATATCTTATCAATCCTAAGAAATATGTCGAAAGCCTTACGTTCTATTGGAGTTGAATATCTAAAAATACTGAAATCAACTTTTAACGATTATATAGGAAGCCTTAGGAAGTAAAAATGAATTTGATATCTCATTAGAACTAAGAAATATGTAGGAATTTGTGAAAACATATGCAACCCCCTTGCACCCACTTGGGGGTTGAATATCAAAAAATCCTGAAATTAGTTTTTAGATATATGTAAAGAAAGCCCGAGGAAGTGAAAACCAATCCCATGTCTTATCAATCCTAAGAGATATGACAGAATTCATGAAAACGTGTTCAACCCGTTTTTACACTCGTAGGGGTTGAAAAAGGAAAAAACTTGAAAAAGAGTTTTAGGTGATTATTAAAGAAGCCCGTGGAAGTAAAAAGTTATTCGATATCTAATCATACCGAAGGAATATGGCTGAATTCGTGAAAATGTACACAACCCCTTTACACAAACGTGAAGGTCGAATTTCAAAAAATCCTGAAAACAGTTTCTATGTATTTATATGAAGAATCCGTACAATAAAAATAAATTCAATATTTGGAAAGACCTAATAGATATGACGAAAATCGTGAAAATATATGCATTCCATTTTCACAGATCATTTTTTTGCCCCCCTTCCGTACGGCAATGCATATTTGAAATATTTTTTAATCTAAATTACTTTTATAGTTGACTTAAATATACGTACCGAATTTTGACTTTCTAGCATATGCCGTTCTATAGTTAGGAAAAACACCCCCCACCCCCGTACCATACTACTCCTATAAAAAATTATATTTTTTCAACATGCTACTACTATAGTTCTATCGAAATACCAAGTTTCAGCTTTATATCATTATAGGTTCTCGAGATTTAAGAATCGGAACTTTTTCCTTTTCACCCTTCCCCACCCTCACCCTCTACACCCACACCCCCAAAATTTTTTTTTTCTGCTAGGGGTCTAAATTTTTTTTGCTTTTTTGGTGTCTATTAGTCATGAAACGTGGAAAAAAAAATTTTCAGGGTAGCAAATTTTTTTGTTTTAAAAATCGATAACAATACTTTATTATTAAAATAATAAAGTAAAATATAGAAAATTAAATTCCAGTCGTCTGTTGGATTAAATCTGCTAGTGTTAAGGCTGAAATACAACATTTGCAAATTACATCACTAAATTTTCGGTTCTCTAGTCATAATGATGAAAAATAATAGTTCACACAATATCTGTCTGGTATTTACAAACTAAAATTAATTTAGAATCGGTTCATTATTTGTGAACTTTCTATAAATGAACCACTTTCTTTCAAGTTATGGACACTCAGAGAAATATATTATAACATGCAAGAAACAATAGATTTACCAATATTGATGACTGTCATAGAGTTCTTTATTTTTTGCATAATTTATTAATTATAATTTTTGCTGGATTGGTAGACAACACGTGTTGGAAAAGTTTCAGTCCCTCCAAAGTTATTGTTGCATGTGCACTCTGGCAATCCGAACAACTCACTTATTGTTGATATTAAAGTTTCCAGAGGAAAACAACAACCTTGCAATATTGTAGAGAGCTCTAAATGCTTCTCGCATGTTCTAGACACTTCTCGCATGTAATAAGTACTTCTTCCGCGTTCCATACAAACAACAATGCTGAAAATTTCTCGACTAAACACATGCGGTATATAAACGCCGTAGAGCCAGGGGATAAGTTTTTCTACTGCGAGAGTGAAACGACGATCTACGCGAAAGAGTATTTTTAAGTAGGTCTTTAAAATTGCAAAGTTGAGCGCGGTATTTGTGGTACAAGTCTTCGTGCGGGTTTTGGGCTATTTCATACAGCTCACTCGGTGGGTTCTGCAGCCAACTATCTGGCAACCCTAGTCAGGACTTGATTAAGGTGTCACAGGACACACGGAGTAGTCTAAGTGACTGCCACTCTACTGACCCTAATCTAACCTGAACATACAGTCCTAAAATGGTTACATATTTCCAAGGCGGTCCTTCTCATTTACTCGTTAGCTATGTTCCTCTACGACTCCACTTCACCCGCAATAGGTACTTAAAATGATGCACGTGCTTACGAGTATGTCATTCAAAAACCTTACGTACAGAAGTACCCACTCATCCTGCTCAATTTTTATTTTTCTACGGAATAGGGA
Organism: Beris morrisii; assembly: GCA_951812415.1. Classification (NCBI taxonomy): domain Eukaryota; kingdom Metazoa; phylum Arthropoda; class Insecta; order Diptera; family Stratiomyidae; genus Beris; species Beris morrisii. The sequence goes on along the minus strand of OX638311.1, from coordinate 54,129,645 downwards.
GCATCCAATCTAGTCCTTTTTGCGTTACTTGTTAGTTTAGTTTTACATCTATAAAATAAATTGCACTTTTTTAACGAATATATGAAAAATATTGTGTAGGTCCTTTCGCGTAATTTTCTTAAAGATTTTCACACCTTCACCTCAATGAAATTCCAAATCCAGTCGACCCCTGAGTTAAAAGACTTGCCACGCTCATCACTAGACAACCAAGAACCGTAGCTAGTGCATATTTTAAAGCACTTGCCTTTCTGGTCGACTAAACAAATGTTCACCTGTATTCAGTAATTGTTGGCAGTACTTCCTGTTTAATATCCGGTATACCAGGCGATGCATTCTGAACCGGAAAATACAAATAGTGTTTTCCTTTTGATCATGGTTAATGCGTGCTCTCAAGGGTGCACAAACTATTCATGAAAATCTATCGCTTTGAGAATTCTTTGCTTTCCGTGAAAATACAAAACGTTCGTTTTGTGCTCGTACAACACACAAACGATGACGCTGTGACGATAAAAGCTGAAGAAGTTCATTTCCTTCTTTATATTTTCTTGAAAAAATTTTATTCATGTTAATGAGGTGCAAGAAAATTTCTTGGAAAACGTTGAATTTTTTTAAAAATAATCGAATTAAATATGATTTTTGTTAAAGAAATGTACCTAATGTCGGGGCGGTGAACGCAACGCGAGCGTTTTAAGCGACGCGACGCGATCACAGATAATTAGAGCACATGTAAAGGTTAGCGCACACAGCAGGCGGACGCAACGCATCGCATTTCAAACCATAAATCCGACTGACTGGCTTACATACTGTTACATGCTACCCTACTAACCCCCACAACTCGATGAGTTTCCAGTGAGAAAAATCAACAACCTCCCAATACCTAACTGGCAAGCGGAGAAAAACATCCGATTGGCAACCTTGCAATAAAATAACCAATGGGAAAGGCGTGGAAAAATGTGCAAGCTTCTGCATATTTCAACATTCTTCTCGAACACTTTTCACCTTCTCGGATGGTTCTTAACATTCCCCGAACATTCCATATACATCACCGAATGCGCGAGAAAACTTTTCACTCAACACATGCAGTATTTAAGCTCGGAAAAGTTCGTAGCCAAACACAGTTTCTAGTACGGTGAAGAGACGGTCAGTTCTGTGCGACAATATTTGTAAAGCGATTTGGATTGGAGTGATCAAGTAGTATATAAAATCGAGCAACGTTGCCAGTAGTGCAATTATTAGTTCGATTATTGATATATTCTTGTATATATTCTTCCTTCCAGAACCAGGGCTGCAGACCCAATTGCGTGAATATGCGAATTGTTTTTAAGTCGACCCTGATTGTAAATTTTTACAAGATCTAATGTTGTGAAATATTTTTTGATCCTTCACAGAAAATGTAGGCGTTTGGAGGCTTCAAAAACTACTTCGAACCACTTCAATCAAGTTTTTTAGTAATGTTCATTCCTAGAAACTGGAAATGCTCCAAAGTGAAGGATTGAAAATAGTATGAAGGACCAACGTATCATGTTTGAAGAAAAGCTGATAGACGTTTTAATGGAATTACAATTTACTCGATTTAACTTCTACGTAGATCGTAAGATCGTAGTTTGAAGGAACAAATAACTGACTACGTTTTGGCCACCAAAGATTTAATTTTACTGTTCTGCATTCCTGAAGTTAACATTTTTTACTGCATTTTTCAACCGGGTAACACTTCATGAACTGTGGTGAAAAAAAGGCTAATATCTTTCCTCATTCTATTTTTTCCTGAAAAAACGTCTGAATGCAACTTTATTGTTAATATTTTGCCGTAGTTCTCGCAAGTATCAAACGTTTGACTCGATATTCCGTATCCTACATACCAACTCTGTTATCTATTCAAAAATTAACCCAAGAGTGATAATCCCACAAGCAAAAGCCAATTTTCCATATGGCAATTTCGAGCAAGTTATACAGCCCCTATTCCATCCAGATTCAACTTTATCCGACTAATCTTAAATTGTAGCTCTATCCCAGTGGGAGTATATTTTGTGGAATTTTTTGCTCGCAGGGGCTTCGTTAAGATCATTTCGCTATTACGAAGATGGACTCAGGGGTTAGTTTTGAAGTGTAAATTTTTCACCAAAACAGTCGGAATAAACCCAAATACCCACTTCCTTATCGTTCTTGTTACTTACTTGATTGCAACCCTTTACAAACACGGACTAAACTCCAAATCCCGGATCAGGACACAGTTTATACCGAAATCTTGTCACCTCCCCGAGCACCTGAGTTCTCGGCAAATCCTGGGTCTCGCCGTACATTTCTAACTTGTTGCGTTCAACCATTGTCGCGACTTGAAAGCTGCAACAAGTGTCGCTTTATCAGGGTAACCTGTTGGCCACACACACCATCGGGGTGCTTTCGACCTTGCGCACCACCCAAACTCCCACCTTATTTTTGAATTCGCCGTAAAGCTACAATTTACCAATACCCACATACCGTTCTTAAGATCCTTTTTTGAGCAATATAAGACCCGATTTGTTTTGAAGTCCGCCAGTTTTTCCACAAAAGCCAAACAGAACTCGGATCTGTTTAGAATTTTTCTTCGAAAAATTTCGTAAAGTTCGTGAATATTCGCTTTAGCAATTAAAAAAAAAGTTGTTGTTCCGGGGTTCGTCCTGGTCTTTCAAAATGTCCCGGGATCAAAGAGAATTTTTTTTAATGATTCCCGAATCGTGTCAGAAACACTTCGAAATTTCGGTTATGACTCGAAAAAAAGGTTATACTGTTGCGAACAAATTTTCTGTTTTAATAGTCCTGAAATATGGTTTTTAATGGAAAAACGAAGCGAACTGGAATGGGATGAAAATAGCATAAAATAGAAAAATGAAAAGGTGAAAATATACCCGGAGCTATAGTTTGATTATGTTTCAATAGGAGATGGAAAAAAATTAATTGAATACCGATCAGGTTGTATGTGCGTTTCAATAAGTTGTTTTTATCGAGGCCCTCTTTTCGAACATATCCCCTTTTAGATGGGAGGCACGTTTCAGTTTTATTCAATTAAAAATTTCGTGTTTTTTTTCATACAATACCTCGTATTTCCTCGGTGAATCAACCTGAAGTTTAATGATATGTTGCTTCACTTTTCGCTTAGCAACAGACTTCACATGAACTTCCACTTTAATTTTATTTTTATTTTATTTTATTTACTTTCGGAGTTCTGATAAACTTTTACCTCACAAAACAACTCTTCGGCTCATATTTCATCATTTTACCGATAATGTAATATGTGAAAACAGAGGCGAATTTACGCGTTACAGGTTTCGTGTTCGTCGAAAAAAAAACTTTCCTAATTAGAACTCGGCAAAGTTTGTCTTGCGGTGGCTTTAGAGATTTGAAAATTGAAAAGATTTTCGTTAGACAAAATATTGAAAGTGGCTTGTATATGTTTGTTGAGCTCATATTTCGTGATATATGGAATGTGAGTTGTAGTCGGTATGGTGTACTTTAGAAGTAAAATTCACGTTCCATTTATTGTTGAACAAACATTTTATTTTAATCAATTCATGAAGCAGATACGGGTGCGTTTTGGCCTTCTTAAGACTCCCTTCTGTACTTCCTCCGCGGCTGCTGTTCTCGCAGCTCATTATCCATTCTGGCTGAATTAAACATCCCCCAGCTGCACTCTATCGAAAATACTGTTGTATGATTACTATTTCTTCGACAACACAATAAACCCAAAAGTTCCACATATTATTCAAAGCTCTGCCCTCACATTCACGCAAATTAAAAAAAGACAGGTAACGTCCCTTAATGCGTCTGCTACACCCATTTTGACTTCGTCAATTCATCTGAATGGAACTCTAGCCACTTGCATTCAACCAGCCGTCATGAATTCAGATAAAACGTTTTGATCTCGAGTACATTCGACGGTGTGTTTGAAATATACGTGAAAGGTGCACAACTTCATACGCTATTCCAGTTGGATATTGAAAAGATATGGTTGTCTCTTGAAACTTTGAATCTATTGATACTCGATTTAGTGATTCTAGTTGTCAGGGTATGCAGTAGCAATTTAAACCTAAAGTTGCTCTTACACGAGTAATTTTTCAAGCAATTGATTGCCCGACAACTATTGCCGAAACTAGTGGAGCGATTAATGGAGCAATACAGGGCAATATCATGCTAGTTAAGGCAATATTTCGGCAATGTGGCAATGTCCCTATAGTTGCTGTATTCCCACTAGCTTGGAAAATTCCGAGCAATTGTCCTCGTTCGGTAATTCATTCGTCAAGTTTTGTTTTGAGTTTTGCTTTTATTTGTCAAGTTTCGTGTTGTAATGGCTTGAAATTCAAATATTTCAAAGTTTTATTTTAAGTTTTAGATTTGTTTCTCAATTTTGCTTTCATGTTGTTCATAGACTGAATTAGTCGTGTAAGCCCTTATTGCCGAATTGCTAGATATTGGTCAATATCGCTCATCACAATTCAGCAACGAGTTGATCAAAAATTGATCCACATCGCCTGTTGCTATTGTTGCTGTGTGTTGCTTCATATTATGGTGACGTAAAAATTTACGAATATGGCTGCAAATTGAGCAATTTTAATCTCTCGTGTAAATGCACCTTAAAATAAAATACTGTTTAATAATATGAAAGCATCAACCAAACCAATTTAAAAGCAAAAAAAATTTTCAGTCCTTCTGTCCGCCGTACGCCGTACGCCGTACGTCGACCGCTGTACGCAAAATCGTTTGAAGGCTCGTAACTCCCAAGCCCTTTAAGCTATAAAATTGAAATTTTATGAATAGACTGGGTAAGCCCCTTGAAGTGGCCAAGTTTGTAGGGGTGGGGGTGTAAAGGGAGAGGAGGGGGAAGTGTTTTAGACAGAAAATGTTGGTTTCTAGATCTCAGCAACCGCTTATGCTAAGAGGCTGAAATTTGGAATTTATATAGATCTTCAGTAGTGGACCCATTTGCAAAAAAATTGCCGATATAGGTGAAGGGGTTTGGGAGTGGGGGGAAAAATAATGCGTCCGAAACGCAAAAAAGGTGAGATCGACACTTTCTAAAATCCATATCTCCTAAACGGTTAATGTCACAAAATTGAAACTTAATGAATATCTGTAGGTATACTAGGAGAATAGATCGGAAACAAAAATTTGAGTGGGGGCAGTGGCGTACGGGAGTGGGGGGTAAAAAACTGTAGATTACGATATCTCACGAACCAATTGCACTAGACAAATAAAATTTGGTTTGTGTATAAAGGTTGACAGTTTGATGAAAGCAAAATTTTTCAAGGGGGCGGTGGAGCATGAAAGTGGAGGGGATAAGAATTTTTCTAAAAAATCACGTCTCATATCTCAAGAACAGTGTAAGATAAAAGCTTAAAATTTTTACCAGAAGTAGGTCTAATAGACCCCTAGCAGAACACAAAATTTTGGAAGTGTGGGTGTAGTGGGTGAGGGTGGGGGAGGGTGAAAAGGAAAAAGTTCCGATTTTAATATCTCGACAACCTATTATGATATGGAGCTGAAACTTGGTATTTAGATAGAACTATATTAGTAGCATTTTGGAAAAATATAATTTTTTATAGGGGTAGTATGGTACGGGGTGGGGGGTGTTTTTCCTATCTATAAAACGGCTTATGCTACAAAGTTGAAACTCGGTACGTTTATGTAAATCAACTAGAAAACTAATTTCGAAAAAAAAAAATTTTAAATATCCGTTGGCGTTCGGAGGGGGGGCAAAAAAAATGATCAGTGAAAATGAAATGCATATATTTTCACGGTTTTCGTCATATCTATTAGGTCTTTCCAAATATTGAGTTCATTTTTATTCTACGGCTTCTTCATGTAAATACCTAGAAAGCGTTTTCAGGATTTTTTAAAATTCGACCCCTAAGGGGGTGCAAAGGGGGTTGTAAACTTTTTCACGAATTCTACTATATCCCCACGTCTTATCAGATATCGAATATCTTTTTACTTTCACGTGCTTGAGTAATAATCGACTAAAACCTGTTTTTAAGTTTTTTTCCTTTTTCAGCCCCTAAGAGGGTATAAACGGTTTGAACACGTTTTCACAAGTTCCGTCATTTCTTTTAGAAGTAATAAGAAATTGAATTGGTTCCTACTTTCTCGTACTGTCTTCATATTTATTTATTAACTCCTTTCATGATTTTTGGATATTCAACCCCCAAGTGAGTGTAAGGAGGTTGCATATCTGGTGATATATCGAATTCATTTTTACTTCCTAAGGTTTCCTATATAAAAAAGCCAAAAAGTCAATTTCAGTATTTTAGATATTCAATCCTAATGGGTGTAAGGGGGTTGTATGCTTTTCAAAGTTTCGACATATTTCTTAGGTTCAATGAGATATTAGATCGCTTTTCATTTCCACAGACTTTTTATATAATCGCCTACAAACCCATTTCTCAATTTTTTTATATTCAACCCCCAAGGGTTTGTATATGTTTTCACAATTTTTGCCATTCCTTAGTTCTGATGAGATATAAAATTGATTATTACGGCCAACCAATTCACGATTTTTCGAATTTCCAGAACCAAGGAGGTGTGAAGGGTTTGCTTAAGTTTTCACAAATTTTTCAAAATCCGTCTTGTCTCATGAGATATCAAGTTACTTCTTATGAAATCGTCTAAAAACCTGTTTCACAATTTTTTCGAAATTCAAACCCCAAGTGGAAGTAATGGGTTTGTATACGTTTTAACAATTCGTCATATCTCTTAATTCTGATAAGGCAACAAATTCGTTTTTACTTCTATGGGCTTTTAGTGTACATAATATACTGAAATTCGAATAGTATACGCGGACTTTTTCAATGTTTAATCGGCTTAAAATCTCTATTTTAAATATTTTTATATTAAGAACAAAAATAATTTTCCAAGAAATCTAATAATCTCAAAGCAACTCATGATACACTCCGACTTTGACCGCTCCCGAACTTTGACCCGAAAAATAATAAAGTTTCGCCCAGACCATTGGCAGATTTTTTAAAATAAAAACAAGATAGAAAATTTAACAGCGCATGCAAGTAAAATACAATTCGATATCTGATAAAACGTAACCAACTCCCTTAGACCCCTTAGGGGTAGAACATTCAAAAATTCTGAAAGAGATTTTTAGGCAAAAAAAAACTTAGGAGATATGTAAAAAATCTGCCAACTGTCTGGGTACAAACTGAAATCAACTTTTTAACGAAAATGTAGGAAGCCTTAAGAAGTAAAAATGAATTCGATATGTCATCAGAACTAAGAAATATGTAGGAATTTGTGAAAACATATGCAACCCCCTTGCACCCCTTTGGGGTTGAATATCCAAATATCCCGAAATGGGTTTTTAAATATATATAAAGAAAGCTGAATTTGATGTCTTATCACTCCCAAGAGATATGACGGAATTCGTGAAAACGAGTTTAACCCGTTTATAACCTCTTAGTGGTTGAAAAAAGAAAAAACTTGAAAAGGAGTTTTAGTCGATTATAAAACAAGCCCATGGAAGTGAAAAGCTATTCAATATCTAATCAGACCTAAGTGATACGGCTGAATTCGTTAAAATGTATGCAACTTCTTTACACCCCTTAGGGTTGAATTTCAAAAAACACTTTCTAGGTATTGATATGAGGAATCCGTAAAATGAAAATCAATTCATAATTTTAAAAAACCTAAGAGATATGACGAAATTCGTGAAAATGTACGAGTATGCATTTCGTTTTCACTAATCACTTTTTTAGGCGCCCTTCCGTACACCAATGGATATTTTAAAATTTTTCTTATCTAAATTACTTTTCTAATAGATCTACGTATAGTCTCCAAGTTTCAACTTTTTTGCACATGCCGTTCTATAGATAGGATAGCTTTCCATAATTATAGGTACTCGAGATATAATAATCGGAACGTTTTCCTTTTCACCCTCCGCCACCCTCACTCCCTACACCCAGATCATTATTTTTCCTGCTAGGGGTCTATTAGGTCTACTTCTGGGAAAAATTCTAAGCATCTATCTTCCACTGTTCTTGAGATATGAGACGCGATGTTTTTGAAAAATTCGTATCCCCTCCACTTCCATTTATACAGAAGCCGAATTTTATTTTTCTAGTGCAATTGGTTTAGTGAGATATCGTAATCTAAAGACCAGTCTATTAAAAGTTTCAATTTAATAGCTCACAGTTTGGGAGCTATAAACCCTCAAACGATTTTGAGTACGGCGGACAGCGCCGGCGGTCGGCGGACGGCGCACAGACGGAGTGAAATTTCTTTGTGCTTTTTGGTGTTTACTAGTCATGAAACGTGTAAAAAAAATGTCAAGGTAGCAAATTTTTTTTTTTTAAAATCGATAATAATACTTTATTATTAAAATAATAAAGTAAAATTCGTTAAAACGTTTGAATAGCAAAAAAATCCAGAATTCCATTTTTAAGCGATTTCATAAAAAGTTCACTAAAATACGACGAAATTCGTGAAGACCTGTACAACTCCCTAAACTCTTTTAAAGTTGAATATTAGAAAGTCCTTAAATCTAGTGATAGGTCATTATACAAGAAGCCCGTTGAATTAAAAACAAATTTAACATTTAATCAGACCTAAGAAAAAACTATGAAACTCCATTCACACCCTTAGGGGCTAAATGTAAAAAATCTAAAATATACGAGGCAACTGCAAGTAGAAACCGCATCTAATATATGCGAAATTCATGGAAACGTATGCAACCCCTTTTCACCCTATTGGAGTTGAGTATCGAAAATCCTGAAAACCACTTTTATTGCTTTCTCAGAAGACCAAAGAGATATGACGAAATTCGTGAAAATATATGAATCCTTTGCACACTGACAATTTTTCTTGCCTTCGGGCCCCGATGGAAAATTTTAAATTTTTTTCTACGAAAAAATGCCAATGTCAACAACTAGATTACGGTTGATGTCTTGTGATTGACATTTTACAACTGCTACATAAAATTCATAACATTAATTGTTTTCCCAATTATCCCTGAACCCTAAATATCCTTGAATAATAGAAATCGAATTATTTTCTCGCCATGTTCGAAAATTTCGCCATACAAACATCCTCTCGTGGAATCGTAATTTAAATATAATTGTTTTTGTTATCGATAAAAATAAATTCGTCTATGCCCCGAACCAGAAACGTCGTTGCCACACCATAAAATAAGCAAATAATAAACCAAAATGCTTCTAAGCAAATTGACTAGCCAAAATAAACCTGAAGCCAATGTCACCTTATATTTCAAATTCTCAGAAAATATCATCACATTTTATAAGTGTGTCTATGCGCGTGTAAGGTCTCCAATATCTTGCATTATTTATCCCACTTCTGCCACCAAATTTCATTGATTTTATGTCAAGTTTCCGTGATATGCTTCGAAGAACCGAAGGACCTGTGTAATACAAATAGGTTTTGTCTTTCAGACAATTTTACCGTATTTTCTTATCATCAAGACCATAACATGTAAGCCGTATCGCGTTATTTGGAATACGAGTAGATATCGTAATTTGTAAACAACTTTAGACATTTATGAGATACCTTTTGCACTTAGCTTTGAGAAGGGTACGATTAGAAATGTGATCATCGAAATAATTTCGTTCTCAGCGGAAAAACTGTATATTTATAATTTATCTGGAATTTAAAAAGATCCAGTTTTCATTTCGCTGGAAAGCGTCATTTCACTTTCTGTAGATGTGTTTTTTTAAAGGTATAAAAATGGAAATGTTTCACTAAATTTTCTGTTAAAGAATGGAGAAATTATATACGAATTCGATGGACACTTCCAGTCGAGATAAATTCATTTAATCTTAATTTAAAAATAATTTTAAGAATATCGATAAAAATTGCAATGCACTGGTACTAGTTGATTTAGAGTTACCGGGTTTGTACTAATTATTCATTAAAATTTTGGACAATTTCCTACAATTCAAAATCAAAAATGGCAGCATACTCGTATTATTATCCATTTAAAGATTTACAAGATTTCAAAGGAGTCGTTGGGAATTACGGAAATTTTCCGACAAATTTTTTATTTGAATTTGAATTCTGTTTCATATTAGAAATTACATTAAAAGTGAAATAAAATACTTTCGATTGAAACTAAAAATGGAACGTAGTCTTTTGTGTTCTGAGAGTTGTGTATTGTCCAGAATTTGCAAATTTCTTTTGAACTTTTCGAGAAACAAGTTTTTGCCATTTATAGGCGGCACATTTCTGCCTTCAGTTCCTATGTAATCCCAATAAGACTGGAAGGCAGCAACAGCGCTCTGCAAAAGCCTACGGCTTGGACGAGAGGCTCTAACTTCGCGTTCCTCTACCCAAAAAACTTTAATGTTTCGCCACATTTGCTGGAATTCGTAAAAAAGTAAGCAATCTATGGTTACCTTGGTGGTTACCTTAGGTGCTAAATATCTCAAAATTCTGAAATTAATTTTTAGTCGGATATATATTAAGCCCATAGTAAAAGCGAATTCCATATCCAACTAGACCTAAAAAAAATTTCAGAATTCGTGAAAAAGTACAGAACTACCTACGCCTGCCTGGGGTTGGAATATGGAAAAATACTTAAATTAGTTTTAAGACCAGTATTTTTAAAGTCCTTAGCAGGAAAAGTAAATTCGATATAACAACAACTTTACCCACCCTTAGGAATTGAATATCAAAAAATCAGTAAAACAGTTTCTAGGCGTTTCCATAACAATCCTTCACAACTGAAATTAAGTCGATACCTTGACAGACCTAGAAGATATGACAGAATTCGTGAAAACGTGGACAAACCCCTTTTCACGAAAATTTATTTTGGCCTATCTCCGCACACCAATGAAAATATGCATTTTTATACTCTAGATGAAATCATATATAGAGCATTACAAGTTTAATTCAGCCCGAAAAGTTTGTAACGCATAGAACCGAGCCTCGGACGAAAAAAATTATACATTATTTTGTGTTTAGTTGTGTCCGTCCGTCCGTTTGCACGATAATTCAAGAACGCGTTGGCCTAGGAAGTTGAAGTTTTGTAACCACCTGTAAAATGGAAAAAGTAAGGCTAAGTTCGTTAATGGTCAATATCCTTCCACTACTTCGGTCAGGCTTTCATGGACCCATCGGAATTCATGACCATTCCTCTTCGCAAAATACTAAGCTTCATCGAAAGCGCAGGGATTGAAGAGGAATCATAGTCAATCCGGGGGACGTCACAATAAGCCCAACTGTAGCTGCAATGACAGAGGTTAATCATACCAACCCCTATTTTTAATCTAATCTAATCTAATCGGGTACCTCCCATACAAGAGTTTTTAAAACACTTATTCACAATTATTGCTCGAATGCTTCAAGTTAGGAACTTAAAGTTTACTGAAAGTTTACAATGTTTGAAGCGAAAGTTCTGGATATGATGCAAATCGAATGAGTCCTTCGTGTAGCAGCCTACAAAAGTCCTTCAAAAACTTATGTAAGTTACAGAATCCACTATAACTCTAGTACGAGTTAAAGCAGGGATTCAAAATTTTACAGGAATTAGTTTTATGTCAAAAGCAAGACTACTTTTCATGTACATATTCATACATTCCAACGTTCAACTTTCTAGCGCGTAAGCGGTTTCTGAGAGATAGTCCTATCCCCGTACCATGCAACCCCTAACAAACATTTTTCTAATATTCCCCTGTAGTGACAGATGTCAACTCTTAGCTTTCTATCAATCTATTAAATCTATTTCTAGCAAAAAAAAGTCAGAATTTTACCTCATTACCATTTACCATTATTTGTTCTGTTTTTTTCCTACGATGTTCAGTTAAGTTCTAACTGGAATTTTAACTGACAGATTTTCATACAAAACTTCCAGTTAAAGTTCCGGTTAGAGTTTAACTGAAGATCATAATAATGGCCCTAAAAATCTCCTGAGCCTTCTGTAAAATTTTAAGAACCATGTCTGAAACGTTCCTTGAAATATAAAGTTAAATTTTTTAGAAAATTATGAATATCCCCTCTTCTGTGCTTTATCAACCCCTTGAAAATGTGGCAATAGTCAACTTAATAATTTTTCGGGACAAAGTCGTTGAAGTCGAATTCCGACAAAACATGTAAAAAAACCGCGGAAATAAAAACCAATTTGATATTTTCGCAAACGTAAGAGATAAGTCGGATATTGTGAAAACGTACTCAATCGCTTTAATCTTCCTTAGGAGTTCAACATCAAAAAAAAACTGAAATTAGTTTTTAGGCGATTACATAGAATGCGTGTACAAGTAGAAAACAATTTGCTACCTCATCAAACTTAAGCGATAAGACAAAATTTATGAAAAGGTGTATATCCCCTTTACACCACTTTTGTGGTTGAATTTAAAAAAAAAATCGTGGAAAAAGTTTTTAAGCGATTACATAAACAGCACGTAGTGTTAAAACCGGAACAATATGATGTCTTAGCAGGCCTAAGAGATGTGACGGAATTCGTGAAAATGTATTCTACACCAACTGTTCTTATGTGATTATTTAAAAGCTCGTGGTAGTAAGTTTTTTTTCTATATCTAGTCGGGGGTTAAATATCAAAAAATTCCGAACCCGATTCTTAATGGATTTTATAGAAAGACTGTTAAAGTTCAAAAAAAAAATATTTTTTGCCCTATTTCGGTAAGCCAATGCAAATTGGTACATATACATATATATAGTATAATAAGTTTCAACTTTGTAGAATAGGAGATTCCTGAAATTCAAAAAATTACCTGCCACTCCCGTACCTCTTGCTTCCCTCATCAAAGATTTTGTTTTTCTAAAATGGCTCTACATTGCGATAAATTTTTAGCTTTCTATACTTCACGGTTCTCGAGAAATGAATCAGGACTTCCGCCCTCCTTCAACTATTTATTATTAAAAATGAAAAATGGAAAATTGTTGCTAATAATTATAGGGTGATGTCGCTGGAGATATTGGCATCGAAGAGGCTGCCCTAAGCATCAATGCTGGAATTTTTGCTGCCGATCTTCTTGCATAAATGAATAATAAATAATTAATCAATTAAATTAATATTAGGTGTGTTTTTTATGAGATTTTATGAATTAACATTGAAAACACCATGAATATTGCAGTTTTTGTTGATAGTAGGCGAATATAGATTTTAACAGAAATAGCTGCCCCAGTAACTGGAGCCCAGTAAGCTCACTGGGGCAGCTATTCGCTATAAATTCCCTAATCTAGACGACTATCTATGGAAAAAAGTTATAAAAAATCATAAAAACAGCAATGTTGTTGTTATTTTGTGTATAAATTTTCTAACCTACTCTGTTCTGCATAAAGCCTACTACACTCATACCTCGCTATACGGCCGATCTTTTCAATTATGGCGCTTTTTCGTTTTACGACGCTTGCTTTTATACCACTGACATCTAGTAGCGAACTGTAGAATTTATTTCACTCTACTTCGAAGGTACATTTTCCGTTCGTTTTCGTTTCGCCGAACACAGTACTATATTTAAGTGTGCAAAAAAACACACCTATTAGAATAAATAAATAAATGCATTAATATTCTTGTAAAATATTTTTTTAAAGACACTTCAACTCCTTAGAAAAGTGACGGATGCAAAGGTACTGTGTCGCATTTTAGGAAATGTTGGAAAATATGAACGAAACGTGGGGACGGCAAAAAAATCAAAAATCAGTATCGAACTGGATGTAGAAAATTTAGAAAAAAAGATACAGAATCACATATTACGTTTCATATTTTTTATAGTAAGATTGTTATTTTCGTATCAAAAATAAAATTTAAAAATCAAAAATATTTTGAAAAAATTCTGCTGTTTTGAGCCATAAATAAAATAAATGTAAAATAAAAATTACCACACTTTGTTCAGAAAATGTTGTAAAATTAATGAAAATTCCAGTTTCATTGTATCTTCACCAGAGAACACGTAAGTGAATGCAAAAATGGCTTTGAACATGCCTAGATTGTTAGTGTTTTACTGTAATTAAATGGCTTGAATGTGACTCACCCTTTGAGATTTTAATTTGGAAAATATCCTCTGGCTGCTATAAAATTTCCCTTGTATTCCTAAGATACGTTTAGATTATATTGTGACACCAGCTATTGCCATTTTAAATTTAAAGCTCATTAAAAATCTAATAAAGCAAAAGATTCCTAGTGACCTTTCCATTAGAGTCAGGTATAAAAGCTTATTTTGTTGAAAATTATGACTTACGGTTTTTTCCCTACCTGTTCTCCATACTTTAGGTAGATATTGAAACTTTTTAATAAGCTGTTATTCTTAGAATTAGTGAAACTTATACTGGTTTTTTGAAAACCAGTTTTTAAGGGCAAGAAGGATTTATTTTCTATATATAAGAGCATTTCATTTAAGAATACCTCATTTTCAAAATAACTATAAAAGTCGGAGGTTCTGCTCGAGAAATCTACTTCAACCGCATCAAACATGTTTGACATAAACTATATGCACTACGTCATAGGATTAATTGGCTTCTCAGTTGTACTCACCGTAGCCCTATTCAAATCTAAACTATTGCAACTGAACCCCTTGAAAACGGACTTGAACGTGGAAATGGAATCTTCTAAAGTTTTGGTTGACAATAATAAAACAGCCCTCGAGATGACGAACCAAAGGAATGAACTGAAGGAGCAGAATGCCCATGGAAATCTAAAGGACGAACCGAAACCAATTCACCAGAAGCGAGGACAACAGTTCAATAGGACATCGAAAATCAAGAAATATGCCCGACATGCAATCACTTTGGACTATATGCCAGTCATTGATGCAAACTTTACGTTATCTATGCTCTATGTCGATGCCGAGGAAGTTGCCAGGCCAACGGAAACTACTTCCTGGAGACGACGAGATAGAACCAAGGCCAGAAGATGTTTGAAGTTTTAACTGGAAGGAGTTCTATTGCGGTTGTAATTTTGCCAACTAAAAGAGGATTGAAAAGAATTTTTTAATACATTGCCATTTTTAATATTGTATTATAAGCATTAATAAAATACGAATAGTAATTTCAGTAATAAATTGATTTTTCTTACATGAAATGCTGTGTAGCTAATAAAATTATTAGTGGCATCTCAACTAACGAACCCATCCGAGCATAACACTCAAGATTTGCATATTCCTCTCACAAGAATCTCATAACTGCGAGGGTAGGGCAGTGACTATTATAAGAACTCTCACAGCTTTAAACTTCAACTTTCTAAAAAGGATTGGACTCTCATATCATGACCATTAAATTTTTATAAGACAAGACTCTCATAAATTGTACCAGCTAATGTATTCGAATACTCATAGCACACTATAAGAACAAAATTATGAAAGTTTTGTTCTTATAAGCAAAATGGATGCTGTACAAAACAAAATCAATAACAATCAACCTTGCACTAATTCAGCAAAATTCTTCTTTTGGTCCCAATTATGGAATAGCCAGTGCCACAATTTTTATTGTGTCGACATCGAGTCTTCCAAGTGTTATTTTATTACTACCATAAAAAATGGCTCCTTGATCTTAACAAAGTCCCCGACAAGATAGAACAATATGCCACACAACATGTTCCTTAAACAAGTTGTTTTTGCTTTGCGTATCTTATTGCGTATAAATTTTAAGGACGACAAATTCGGTTCAAGAAAGAAATAGCTAGAAGTAAGACTGTCCTTAAGGATCAGATACACCATTTCGGCAGTACTTTGTAAACTTTTAGATGGACACAAACAATACGACTGAGTGGTTTTATATACGACTATGGCGTACAATAAGGATACAAATTCAGTCAGTTTATTTATTTTCTTTTTTGTGCGGAAGAAAAGGTCCTTCAAAACGATTATTATGATTATCATTCCGAAAATAATTGGAATGAAATTACTTTACGTCGGGATCAAACAGCCGCAAATGTCCCTAATAAAATTAACACAATGTGCTCGAAGAAGCTTTGTGGTTTCATCTGAGGATCTGGGTTTTGGTGGTAGATTCAGATAACGATTATCTGTAGATGATTTATTGGAATTGTTTTTGGAAGTGCGGTTTCTGGTTTCATTGGTAATCAGATGGCTTTTGCCTAATGTCTTTTTAATCAGACGAACCTCCTTTTCTGTGTT
Source organism: Beris morrisii (assembly GCA_951812415.1). Lineage (NCBI taxonomy): Eukaryota > Metazoa > Arthropoda > Insecta > Diptera > Stratiomyidae > Beris > Beris morrisii. The sequence continues at coordinate 54,113,569 of OX638311.1, read as the reverse complement.
AATGTGAGTTTCAAGCTAATTTCAAATAGTAATTCTTCATTGGATTCCATCAGAAGGTATAGTATGCAATTATCTGAAATACCTTTACATCTGTTGGTATTGCCACGAATTCCCCAAAATGTGCATTCTTTAACAGAAATTCATATCCACGAATTATAACAATCCAAAGTTTGCCATAGTGAATTTGTTTAGCTATATACACAGCAGTTGCCCTCATATTTAAACCAAGTTGGTTGCTCACTAGGATGTTAATTCTAATCGTAGATTGAATGCACTAATTACATTTTTTTAATTGACGAAATTTTAAGAAAGCAAGCAATATTTCGTATGCAAACTTTCAAAACCATTTAAGGGGAGCTTGTAGCGAATGCAAAAATTTTTAAGATCCATTTTCTCTTAAACCGCCAATCGTATCACTCTAAATTTTTTTTTTATTTCTAAAACTCTGTTAGTACTACTACTTGATCAAAGCATTTTTAAAAATCGCTTGACTTTTTTTTATAACAGCTGTTTAAAGATTGCTACTTTTTGAACATTCTTTTATGGCCTACAGGTCGATACTGCGTTATTTAAATTTGATAATCTTCAATCAACTAATTCTTTTATCCAAAACAAACAAAACAAAAAAAAATGAATGAATTCTGATAAGCGGTTAGCGAGAAAACGGGGCAAACGCTTCAAACAACATGATTTTTCACGAAACCATTTTGTTTACAACTACAGTGTGTCAGCTACATTTCGGCTGTGCGTCATTTCTTTGAGAATCTTATGTTAATAAATTTTCGTAATTTTTCTAGTATTTTTTATATCTTATAAAATAACTGTGGCAACACTGATTTTTATCATTTGACAATAAAATCATCAGATGATACGAGTATTATAGATTTGATTAACTTGAAATTTTTTTTTTAATTTTTCCATTTTAATTTCAAAATTTATTTTTAGGCACTTCCCGGCCCTCAAATGTCGCAATTTTGGTCTTGTTTTATGAGGAAAAATATAAGTTTTAATAATCAGTCGAAAACCAAAAATTGATTCTTTTTCGTTTTTTACCCTACAAGCTCCTCTTAAATTTTAATGAAGATTCTATTTAAAAATTTCATGATTACTAATTTACAGAGAACTGCGTGGAAGAAAACATGTATCTCTAGAAATTGTTAATTGAGTAAAATTTGGAACGTTACTACGCATGTCATAATTCTTTAGGACACTGGAGATGTAATTATCTTGGGATCACTTAAGCTTGCATTGCACTGCATGCCATGCTATCAAATATTTGACTCAAAAATGTTTGACGAAAAATTCAGTCAAATTTTTTTCATCAAATTTCTTAAGTCAAATATTCGACAGCATGACATAATGTGTACTACCTTTATACTTAAGTTTTGACGATTAGCTACTATCTGACTGCATTTGCCACCACAAAAAGTCAAATAGTTCACATAGTGGCATACAGTGTAATACAGACTTTACAGAATAACTAATATAATATAATTGCGCCCAAAATATTGGCAATATTTTTATTGGTATCAATAAAATTCTTCTAATCTCAGAACAATTTTAATTTAGTGTTTATTTTTCCATTTCGTTCATTTTTAATCGAATACAAAAACCAATCTGGTTTGAAAATTAAATGGGTTCTGGTCTACACTAGCAAATATAATAATTAATATTATAATTGGATTTTATCACATTATAGAATTGAAACTAGGATTTTGATCGATTTTAGAAAGTAATGGTTTAAAAAAAACTACTGCAGAAGAAAATTAAAGTGGCTAGAGCAGGTTAAGAAAGATTTTTTTCCAGTGCTATTACTAATACTTTTTTGGTCATCAGTTTTTCTTGGATAAATCGGGAGCAGATTTCTTAAAATAATATTTATCATTTCCTTCCAAAAGTCAGAACAGATAAATGTTCGTAAACTAAAAGTGTTCCCTTAGAACGTTATGAAAATAGTTTAAAATATGGAAAACAATAATCAAGGGTTTTTTTGAAAATCTACAATTATTTTTCCTCTTACTGTAAAAAAAATGGTTTAAAAACTTTAAACAAAATGGCAGCAATAACAATAACAACGGTAGGCAAACTGGTATATACTTGTAAGAGTGTTTAACTCAGTGTTTTGAACCGTACTGCGCTCCTAACTTTATAACAAAACACCCTGTATAAAAAGAAAACATTTTTTATCTATCATGTCCTTTAGCTTCAATTTCGCTTTGATTAAGACTAGGCACAGTAGCGTCTTATCCAAGTCGAGAATTGTGTGTGGTGATCTTTACAGACTACTGTGTGATACCGGAGAATGCCCAAAAGTTGCTTAGCTATATAAACACAGTTAAAACCAAATAAAACAATTTTCCTTTAATATTTAAAACAAAAGTATTTTAAAATAATAATACCAGAAGTGATATTTACATTAACTTTTAGTTTTACAGTTTAATATTTCTGTTAACATAATTTTCATTCTAAAATTAAGAAGCAACCGTAATATTATAAAACAATATGGTCCTACATTCATGGTTTATTCTTTGTACATTTTTCCACTACAAAATTGGTATTAGCGCATCAACAAACAAAAATGGCTAAATAAATGAATGGAATGACTACAATAGGGCTAACAAAAGTATTCTTACAATTGGAAATTATAAAAATATCTACGAAAAAGTAGTTCCAAGCAAATGGAAAAATAGATGCTGGGTGTTGATTCCAGTATATACGAGTATGATGTTGTACACTTCGGTCAATAAAAAAGAATATACGAATTTTTCAAAATATTTTTCCTAAAAATTTCGATATTATCTGATTTAATTGCAAATATGTAGCAATATTTTAAATCTAAACTTTAAAAAAAAAAAATTTAATTTTGTTGTTAAAAGATTTGATTTTTCGCAATTGAATCGATAAGATAAGAAAAATTTAAATAGACTTAAATTTTGATCAAAAATAGCGATAATTTCTAAACGCTTCGGATTTGCTATTTAAAGCCCCGAGCACTTACTGCAAATTTAGTATTCGTATCGAAACCGAGAGTTTTACTTCCATAAAAACGATGAAATTCGCAAGTATTGTCCTTATTGTTGCTATCGCTTTTCTGCTTATTGCAGGACCCGAAATGGTCGAGGCTGGAGCAGTTGGCGATACTTTAACCAAGGCTGTAAGAATTTTTTAACTTAACCGGCGAAAATTTAAAACAATTACTTATATTTCTTTTCTTATTTCTTTTTACAATTTCCAGGCTCTTATTGGACATAAAATTGTTGCTGTCTTACAGAAAGTACTTCCAGTCGTTGATAAAGTTAAAGATTGGTTGTAAAACACTTCGGTTTTGATACATCAGAAATATTCAACACAATGACCGAAAGAAACTATCAAGAAAAAAATTAGAATAAACTCAAAGGATACAAAGAATACTCATTTTCGCATTAGGATACTAAATAAATGATCATTGGAAATTAAAAAAAATACATTTTTATTAAAAAACAGAGTCGTAGGGACGTCCACGTCCATTAGACTTCACCCCTTAAAGTACCTTCGTTCGGATTTTTTTAAATAATCCGATTTAATTTCTTTTACTCGGATTTTAAGGGTACCTATTTTCTTCCCTTGACCTCTGTAGCCAAGTGTGAACACGCAAGTCTATCACAACAAAGGTCGTTATTTCTGCCTTGTCCTTATACCCAGTTTTTCGTTGCTTCTCTTCAAAATCCATTCCCACTATCCAATTCCCAACTATCCTTTCACTTATTCCCTTGAGGTTGGGTGATAAGCTAACGATTCATCCCCGGAAAAAAAAGGGATGTTACAGAGCTTCGAGGAAAAACTCAGATCGATCGAGGGGATAACTCCATGGTCCCTTTTAAATCGCAGAATTTTCATCGAAGAGACCAAGGTCCGATTTTGGCTGTAGTGGCGTAGAAGAATTTCCTTTCTACTAATTGAAAATAGCGTCAAAAGCCTAGTGGCTAGTGTTTTCAGTCTACAAGTCGAAGATTTAAGCGTTTTTGCAACTCCAAAGTAAACAGGACAAAAACTGAAGGGACGCCATATTTCTTATGAAACAAACAGTCAAAATTCGTTATTCTCCTCGATGACGCGACAGCCACATCTGGTCACACACTCCAGAACGCATTGTCTTTTATTATCGGATGGTCGAAATATCCTCGTAGTGATTTCCATCTGCGCTGATTGCGTCCTTCCATCATTAGACCAGATTCACTTAGAACTGATTAGAACAAAAAAAATATTAAAAATTATCGTTCCCATTCTAAGCCACCTTCATGCAACTCTCACTTATCCTAACCCATTCTCAGCTAAACTAATCTGAACAACCAGAAATTTATGTTACTTGAATCAATCTAATCGACTATAAATAAACTTTAAAAACAAAAATCTATAGACCACTTTTTTACCAATTATAAGAAATTTCTTCGCTATTGTTTATACCATTTATTAAAAAAAAAAAATATTAATTATCTCGAATGCCTTATTTGAATGCAATCAGATTGATGTTATCTCATTTTTAATTGGTCATTCGTCACAGTTCTTGCTATTCAAATCAGAAGCGATAAGATACGAAACAATAATTTCAAAGATTGTTCAACTTTTTTGAAAGTATTTAAGACTACAAGACAAAAATACCATCAGTTTGATTCGTTTAGTTAAAGGCAAAATTAAATTCCCTGGAAATGATTTGCCTGGGCAATTCCTTAATTTATTGGAGGATTAGTAACCACCTTGAGCTACAGTGCCATAGAAGAACTCAGTAAAATCTACGAATACGAAAGACAATTTCCTGACATTATTAAGCGAAGAAGAATGTACAGTGATTGCCTGAACCAATTTAAGAAAACTAAGACCAGGATTTAACTGTTCAAGTCCCAGAACAAGGCTATAAAACGACAACACAAGCATAAATGTTCGATTCCGTTCCTTTATGAGCAGTTCTGGTGCATAGGCTGTAATAGCTCAGAAGAATATTTTATTCGAAAATGATTCAAAAGTGAATCACTAACGCGAGTTTACTATTCAAAAGCGAATTCATCTGCTACTCGAAATTCAGCTGTACGCAATCCAGATCCAATTATGATTGTTTATTACGAATAAAAACTGATTTAACTAATCTTTTGTACACAAAACCCAATATATTCACTTTGATCAATCGTTTTTAAATCATATTGAAGATTCGTATATAAATGTACATTACTTATAACTGGAGAATCGATTTTCAGTCTTATGTACGATTTCGAAGAATTAGATGAATTATTAGTGAATCTATTTCGAATAGAAAAACGTAGCACAGTTTCCAAACTTTTGCATTTGCTTTCAACAAAACAATTCGGTTCGAAAACGAGTCAGTAGTAAAACTCGAAACTTATTTTCAATTAGTTTCTCTGGTGGACCAAATGTGTATTCACCGGCAAATTAGATTGCTGATGTGTAAATGATTCGCTTAGGCGATTTAATGGCAAATAATAATAAATAATATACTTACAATATTTCTTCGTTTATGTGAATTATTTATATCAACAATTTCGTTTGCCTGGTAATAGGCAGTCGGTTTACTGGAAACGTTACTTACGAACATTTGGTAAATTTGTAAGTGAAGGAAACATTCACTCTCAAATATTACTACTGACTCTGCGGGTTTTTCCAGCTTTCAAACAAATCGTGGGATCCGAATGATATAAGACGATCCATCCTGGAAAATGAGACTCAATTTTGTTGCCATGTAACTCGTACACCATGATTGGACTTAACTGACATAAAAGTCACAATTTGTCGTTTTTTTATGACATAGACGATGTAGGTTTTGTATTCTTTCGATTAAAAAACATTCGCCTGTATTTCACTAAGGTGAAAAAATTTCGAAGATCAGGAAATATTTCTTTGAACAAAATGACCTATGATTTTTTTTAAAGTCACACGTCTTGTTGTTTGTTTCTTTTATTTATTTTCCTAATTCGATTTTTCTTCACCATTGGTGAATCTGCACTAAAATGCTGTTAGTTTTTTTTACAACATATTATTTTTCTACTTCTTTTGTTTACCTGGAGCGCTCCAGTTACGAGTGTGTGTTAAAACTTTTAGCTGAATAATTCGCTACATATTTAAAATCAACGTGTCTGGTGAACCAAATGTCCATTCGACGGTGAATTAAATTCTTAATTTATAAATGATTCGCCTAGGCGATTAAATGCCAAATATGATTATACAGGAGTTCAGTATTTCATCGAAACTAGAGCAAAGCAGACTCGTAAGTATTTCACTCCCTGCAATTTTAGGACAATTAATTACATCTATGCCGACCTACTCGCATGTTTCATTAACGATTTGATTCTTTTTGAAAAACCTTGACTATAAGGAACAAACCCTGATCCGTGTAATTATGGGAATCAATTTAAAATTTAAAAGCCACTTGAAAGAAAGCAGTTTCCGAATTACCTTTAATTGTATGTACTTCCGATTTTCGAAGGAGCTCGTGACACTTAAAAAAATCCAATTGCCTTTCTCGAACTATCTACTCCCTCACAACCTCGCGGTGGAACATGAAATCCATTCCGTATGGCTTCTTAAGACCCCACCTTAGAAGATGGTAAGTCCCTACATTCAGGACATAGGTAATTTATGGCTTTGTTCCAATGAAAAACGATGGTGTTTTAAGTGATGGTATTGTACGAATACACAAATCTCTCATTCAATCCGAAAGTCAAATAAGCCTTAGCTCAATGGAACCGGGGATCCTTTTTGGAGATATGTCGCGTTTCGAGGATTTCCTTTGGATATATTCCGCCAGGTATATACACGATATAAAGACTGGAGCCATACGTGACAGGAAATGTAATCAGAATGGTCTTAGATCCAGGTAAATTGTGAAGCGTGGTCTATGATGATGTTTGACGGTGGATATCAGAACGTTGTGTACAGTTCATCAAGGGAAATTTTAAGGGTTAATTCAGTCAGGTGTGGAGGAACGTAGCTATTCTAGGCGTGTGTTCAACGAGGTAGTACAACAATATGATTTAAATCAATTCTGAGTTTGCATTTGCATTGAGTATCGAGCTATGTAAGTTACGGTGGGGTGATGTACTTTCACAATTAAATCAGATGTTGTACCTAAACTCTATCAAATCAGATAAAATTCTATTCGAGTTCTGCAAATTACCCTTTCGCCGGTGTTTTTTAATACTGCTGGAATGTCTCAAGTAAGTCTAATTCAGCACTTATTATTTACTTTAAATGTAAGGCATAGAATGCAGTAATTTTATAGGTTCGCAAATGTTTGAACAATTTTTTTTTTCAATGTTGCATGAACGTACCAGGTTCTGCAAAGAATATGTTAAAGATACACCACAGTTCTCGCAGCATATTAAAATACTTTATTATAAAAAAATAATAAAGTAAAAAATCATAAATGCTCACTGTAATGAATAATATAAATCACTCACGCACAATGATACACATGCCTTCAGGGATGAGCCACCTAAATGATTTACTTACGATCCACCTAAGTGAATACGTGTAACAATTGATTCACCTAAGAATTCATATGAACTTATATCTCACCTAGATTTATCGTTTCTTCTTCACTTGCTAAAATTTTAGTTTGCTGCGAAGTTTGTAGGAATTTAGTAATTAAGTAATGAAACTAAGAAATTAACCCCATTTTCAGGAAAATTAGCTCCGTTTGAGTACAAAGGTACAAAGATGTTCTACGATACCAGAAAAATAACTTCGAAAAATTGAAATCGATATTGATTCTCGATACCAATGCCGAAGTCCATCATTGATCTGGAAAAAATATAGATTTTAACAAATATCGGTAGTTTTACAATTCAATCAGCTACAGTATCCTGATTCCCAGTAGCGGAAGTATTTGTTTGGTGCGATTTATTAATCTAGCGAGTTGATATTTCTTACGTTGACCACCCTAAAAACTTCAGACAAAAGCACTGCCTTACCAAATCTAATTTTTAGAAGAACAGTGGCGTACAGAAGGAGTATATAACAAATTTCCTCAATAATCACGTTTTATATCTTCAGGATTCTTTGGGATACGATCTTAAAATTTATATGGTGCGTAGATTTGATGGAGTCCATCTGCAGTAAGAATTCGGAGTGTTAGCAGATTTTTATTTTATATCAAGAACATCTCGTGGTCAAAAGTTTAAAGATGGTATTTTTTTTCATTGGGATATAGAGCTGTGGGTGATTTTTCTACCTCAGAAGTATTATAGACTTTTTGGGAGTGATTCAAAGTAAATTAGACAAACTTATAGAGCAAGTAGTTGTAGTCAAACAATAATAATTCTAGAGATGGGTCCGCAAATGTATTATTACAATTCAGGTTTTGGTTTTTTCGGTTTCAGAGAGTGATGGATGTACGATGTTCCTATCAATCTTTCTCAATAATCCAAGAAGTCTACACTTTTAGGTTAATTTAAACAAATTGAATTAAAGAATTGAAATTCTTTGAAAAATGAATTTCAGAAGACTTAAAATCGGTTTAAAAAGGGTTTAAAAACACGACTTAAAAAAATCAAAATCTTTCGAAAATCCTTTTTTACTAGATTTTATCCGGTTATGGTTTTTTTATTTTCCCAATCAGGAAGCGAGAGCTTTTGATTTCGCGTAAAAAATATTTTAATAACTTTTTGTTTATTACCTACTTTTTAAGTTATGTGTATTGTGTAAAATAGGGAGCTTACGTTAATTTTGAATTAAAATCTTTTATTAAAGAGGTTACACCTAAATTAAAGTCATACTGAATACTTTATAATGTACATGTGTACATAATTTTACTAAATGAACTACAATAAAAAACTATTTAAAATATTTTTAAAATAAACTGCTATTTCATTGCTTTCTCAATTAACATTGCATAAATAATTGATGCTATTTAAGACCAACTGAAAAATTCATAAGGATGAATTTTTATTTACTATAATTGGCTTTCAGATTACGAAAAAAAATTTAACTAAACGCAGAAAAAATCGGAAAAAACGATAATTGTTGGAATTCTTTTTATATTTCTACAAAGAATTGATTACACTATTGAAAACAGTGAGAAGATTTCAGTATTTAAATTCATCACTCCCTGTAGCCGTGAATGAAACGTTAAATACCTATTGAAAGTAAACGCATATTTCCGGACACCTCCTTAAATTATTTACCTTATTTTTTTAATAATAAGGTCTTATGATCAGTTTAAAAACAAGAAATTGCTACCCGTTATGTTTAAAGACTAATAGACCCCAAAAATAAAAACAAAAAATTTGTCTTACCGCAGTCTACTGTACCCAAACTCGTTTTAAGGTAGCTCCTATACCCCTTGACGCCATCATCATCAATGGCGCGACAGCCCAAGTCGGGCTGGCCTCCTTTGAGGTATTAAGTCCGAAATTTTATAGTGTGTAATTTGGCAGTAAAAAGTGAGTTCATATATTTTTACGAATTTCTTCATATCTCTTAAGTCTTTTAAGATATCGAATTAATTTTACTCCCACTTCAGATAAAAGCATAAAAATTGACATAACAATTTTTTAATATTTTCACCGAAATACTCCCCGAGGTTGTATAAGTTTTCACGAATTCTGAAATATTTCTCAGTTTTAGTATTATAAAATATCGAATTGTTTGCTAATTTCACAGCTTTTCATGTAATCACCTAAAAATTCAATTTCTGGATTTTTCATTATTCAAACACAAAGAGGCTGTAAAGACAAATTTGTACATGTTTTTACGAATTCCGCTAAATCTCTTAGGTCTAATAACACATTATGTCGATATCTATTTCAACCAGCTTTGTATACTATACTCGCCCCAAAACTGATTTCAGGATTTCTCGATACTCGACCCATAAGAGGGTGTAATCAGGTTGTATCTGTTTCCACGAATTTCGCCAAATCTCATGGGTCTAATGAGATATCGAAATTACTTGAACTAGCTTTCTGTGCATTCGGCTCCAAATTAATTTCGGGATTTTTTAATGCTCGACCCCTAAGCAGGTGTAAGGGAGATGTATACAATTCTAAGAATTCCTCAATATCTCTTAGGTTCGATGAGGTCTCAATATAATCGCCAAAAAATTAATTTCGGGATTTTCTTGTATTCAACCCTTGAGGCAGGGTAAAGGGGTTTTATATATGTTTTCACGACTCGATGACATTGAACGCCTTTTTATGTAATCGCCTGAAAACCAAATATAGAATTTTTTAAATATCGAACCCCTAAGGGGGTGTAAAGGATTGCCTACGTTTGCACCAGTTTCTCAATATCTCTTGAAACTGATGTTGTTAATAATCGGTTTAAAATTCAATTTTTCGTTATCCCCTAAGGACAATAAAAGGTATATCTTCATTCTTACGAATTTCGCCATATGTTTTAGGTCTAATTAGATATTGAATGAATATAAATTACCAAATATTCGACAATTCCACCAAGGGAATATTAAAAACATTTCCATTATTGGAAACCTTCTCAATCACCTAAATAACCCAATCTCAATCACCTAAATACAAATTACCTGTTTGAAAATTTTAAGTTTTGTCCTTTGAATGTTTGTTTTGAATACTTTGAATACTAAATATTTTTATAATGGTTTGTTGACTTGATTTAATGTCTGGCTCTAGTTATTAAACAGAACTTATTACTAAAGAATAATTCGCGCCATTAAAATATATTATAGGTTAGCATAGAGCAAACAATCTGTAATCGTATGATTCCTCGGATGAGTCAGAATCATTTCTCCCACCGAGTTAAATTTTTAACTGGTCTTTTCACTGAAGGTTTTCCATTCTGTCGTACTCTCAATGTCTTAATTTCGATTTAAGTAGTACTAGCCAAGGTAGCATTCTATTTCAGTGGGGAAGTTCATGTGGTGGTTTTCACAAACAGGTAAACACAAACAAAATTTCATAAATATACCTTTAAAAATTTTACTTAACTTTCACGTCCAAGTAAAAATGTCAGGTAGTTAACAAGACGGCTTAGTCACCAAGCCTTTTTTAATTACCTCCTTACTTTCCTCATTTAAGTTCCTTCAATTCCTAGAAAATCCTTTAAAATTCCAGGTATTAACCTGACTCATTTTATTTTCGTAAGGGTATAAAACAATGCTTTTAACTGAAATATTCCACATTCTCAAACAAAGCGTCGATCGTGTTAGTCGATCTTGCCAAATTGCTCTACACGAAAAGAAAAGCTCGAATTTTTCAACATGTCCGTTTTCGAAATAATCCAAGTGTTTTTCCTAATCGCAGGTGTAATAATTTTTCTAAAGATCGTTGAAGTACTGATCGAAAAAAATTCAGTTGCCGATCGCGATCCGAAGGAAAAGCGATCTGACCGTAAAAATCCTTCACCGATCAAATATCGGGTCAACATTGGAGGATTTCATCTACGTAAAGGATTCAATCAACGCCTGGTAGGAAGCCGACTGGTTCTGACCTCTACTCCAAATGATTGTGGACAGGATCTTCCAGCTAAAAAAATCACGCCAACTAAAACGCTCAGTCAGATTCGACGCAGAATTGATTTTAGTAATTTATTGTAAATTGAATTTATTTTTAAAATAAAAACAAATATTTATTTTAAAACAAAATTAATTTTTTTGTTTTTACAATTGACAATGAACGGAACGAGTTTTCCACGATTGCAATTAAAAATTCCGAATTACAGGGAAAAGTTGTTCTGTTTTGCACCGAGGAAAATCGACCCTCAAAGCATTTCGACTGTAACTCATTTAAATCCGAGATGGACGGAATTGAGGTCTCAGGTGGCGCTAAATCATCAACTTTGTTATAAATGATAGAAGCGATGTGGTAGGTAAACCCCATCAGTTTTGCAATTAACTCCCTCCCCGTTTTGGCTACTCTCGGAGAAGATTGAACGGAAAAAATATTACCGAGTCTCGTATAATTTCATCCCCTAGATAGAGTGAATGTGATAACCGATAAGATTCTAACCCGAAAAATTGGAAGATGGCATCGTAAATCTTCTGAAAGTGGTGAACCTGTTGCAGTGTTGTGAAAAATGATATGAAAATTTGTACACGCCGGGAGTGTATCTGCAAGTTTTTGTAATGATAGGAGTTATGAGGTTTTAGAGGGAGAAAAATTACGGTGATAAATTGATTAGAACCGAACAGGTGACCACCTCCATTTTCTTGAAAAATCGGAGTAGATCCTGAAATTGGTTTCATCAGTTCCTTACATTAAAATGAGGCTTATTCAATAACACCATTAGCAAGCAGATTGGGATTCCCACATCGATACCCCCAAAATAGAGAGCTTTGTTCTTCCTTGAAATGATGACCAATTTCAAGCATCAACGTAGTCTGGATACAGTAGTTGTCTGTCCGCATTTTGCTGGAAATGCACACAGGATCGTTGAAAATCTGGTCAAGTATTGGCCACAAACGCTTTTTTGTAGCAGACGAATGAAGCAACATTCAATGGCGAATATCAACTGGAGTTGGAATAAATTTTATTTATTAGAATTTCCACAACAGAGTTTCAAGTGCTGCTTTTGCAAGCAAATTTTCAAGGACTATGGAGGATTTTTTAGTTGAAAATGCATAAAGAGTCGAGTATGGTTTTCCACCAGTCCGAGATATCATTGCATCAGAATTTCTTATACACACAGTAAAAAAATCCATTGAATTTTACATCTTTTGGATAGTAGGCAAATATGCCACACTTCAAGTAAATTTACATTGGGATGTAATAGTCAATTTGAATATAATTTTCAATTTGCAATCAGAAAATTTCAACTTCGAAAGCAGCAAATTTACACTCTGAGAAAAATGAAGTTTCTTGGGCTCCGAAACGGAGTTCTATACTATCCATCACTTTTCGGTGTAAAGTTAAACTTTTCCGAATTATTGAAAGAAAACTTCATTTCGGAGTGGAAACTTAACTCAACATCCAACTTCGTGGTTTCATATAGTACATATCTGTTATCATAAAATTTAAATAGATAAGTAGAATTACACGAAAAAGAACGCAATTTTCAATTCATATATATATATAGTTAATTTTACAGGAAATGGTGCGTAATTATGTGATCCTTTTCATGTAAATTGTACGGTTCAGTTGAAAAGTACATGAATAATTTACTAATATCAGTAATTTCGTGTAAAAGTGATTGAAATGTGTACCTTTACTTGAAAAAATGAAATATACTGGAAATTTCAAGTAAAAATATTAAAACGTGCAGCTCTAACTAAAACACATTCGATAGGAGCACCTATGAAAAAAATACATCCCTAATTTTAAATACGAATTTATTTTTCGAACCAGATTGATCGATTCGCATCACTTTCTACTCATCAGGAATGGAGTTAAAAGTTCCATTGGTAGTGGGAAAATAATTGTGGAATTTTTCTCGGCCGAAATACCGCTGAGCGTTTGAAGGTATCGCAGCTAGAATTAAAAAAAAAACATTAAATTAATCGAAACGTAGATAAGTTTAAAATCGATCTGTTACTTGAAGTGCCGCTGGACTTTCGGAAATAATATCGGATGCTTCCTTTAATGCACGCGCTGATTTCATTTCACCTTCGGCAGCTATTACTTTAGCTCGAGCTTCACGAGCAGCTTCTGCTTCAGCAGCCATAGCACGTTGCAGGGCAGTCGGTAAGGATACGTCCTTGCTAAAAATTATAAAAAAAAAACAAATTGAACACCCAATCCAAAATTTAAATTTCAATTCCAGCGCCACGTACATTTCCACACGTTCGACCTTAACTCCCCAAGGATCTGTCGCTTCGTCCAACGAAACTTGCATTGTGTGCGAAATTGCTTCGCGCTCGGTAAGCAATTCGGACAAATTACGCGTTCCCAGGACATTTCGGAGCGTTGTTGCGGCCAAAAGTCGTGTCGAGTGACTATAGTTGGCGACTTGGATAACAGCCTTGAGTGGATCACTAATGCGATAATAGACAACAGCATCAACGGAAACTGTTACGGAATCTTTCGAAAGGACCTCTTGTGGCGGAACATCGAAGGACACGGTACGTAAGTCAACTTTACAGTAGTTATCAACGCATGGCAGGACAAAGAACACTCCAGGTCCTCGGGCACCACCACTCCTAGAATGCGATTTGATTATGGTTTTTAGTGCGAAAAAGTTGAATTCGAATTACCTAAGGCGACCCATTCGGAATATGACAGACCGTTCGAATTCCGAAACGACTTTAAAGCAAATAAATATCGAGATTGGAAATGTTATGACCATTATAATTATTGACATTACTGTTGCCAGTACTTCGATGCATCCCATGTTTTCATCTTCGGCTGGAAAGTGTAAAAAAAATTATTAATTCATTTGAAAGTTCAAGGATATCTAGGACCAATCAACGATAATATTAATTATCTAAACTTATCTAATATCATTGGTTCTTAAATACATATTCCACGGTCCATATCTAGCAGCTACCATTCAAAAGTCATTACAAAACGAACACCCTATAAATCGTGAACGGATTAGGCTAGAAGTTTGAATTTTTTATATATTTTTGCGAAACTTTTTTTTTAACTAGATAGCAAAAGCTATATTCAAGGTAAACTTTGATTACAAGTGATTTATTTACTAATTAAATTACGTTTAAAAATAAAATAAAATATGGTTACGACTGTCATGACTATAATTCGATCATTATTTAACAAGTTTCTTAAATCAAGTCATCAGAAAATTGTTTCTTCTTAGTGCGCTTCAATATAAGACGGTATTATGCAACGTAAATTTCGTATGTGTGACTCCATGATAAAATCTCTGAATTCAGGCGTTCGTTCATTCTGAGTCCTGAGTGTCTGAACTGATTTCGAAAATAATTATATTTTTCAGTTTTCAGAATAAATACTGAAATTAGAGTTTCAGTACTGCAAATGAAAACAGCAATTCAGTTTTCCAGTACCGCAGCACAACTGTTGAAAAATAATAAATGTTGATTAAAAAAGTTTTCTCGTGAAATAAGGACTGTAACGGTATTGTATCAGTGCTGAATACCATTTGAACGCAAATGCTTGATTTTTTTTTAATGATAAAGTTATTATTAATTGGGTTACGTTAAACACATAATATTTCTTGTTTGATAACATAGTTATTTCCGGGAAGTCTGTTAAATAGTCTGATTGTACAGTGAATCACTTCCTTCAATGTATTGATAATATTGTTCTAACTTATTGTAATCTATTGTCTTCTAAGGTCACTATTTCCTCACTTTCTAATGTTACAACATTTTAAAATTCCCCAAAGAAAAAAAAAACTATAATGCTTTAACTAATTATTTTATAAATATCTGAAGTAGTAATTGATTTCGGGATCAAAAGAGTAACTATACACAAATTAGACTGCGAGTTCTTAAGATCAGTTTCGTGTCAGTACTGCATTAATACTGTAGGCAAAAATTGATAAATTACATAGGACACAGTGCTGGATAGCCAAGTTGCTAGAGGGTTTGTCTACAGATTAAGTTCATTTTAAAATATTTTCTAAATATATAATGTATGTTACAATACTATATAATAACCAATAAAGAAAATTTTACCATTATAGAAAACGAATTAAGAAAACATTTCAGTAGTACTAAATAGATATTGTTTGTAGACAATGAATAATAACTCGCAATGAACTTCAACAAACTCAATGTGTTATACTCAGGGTTGCCAGATAGTTGGCTGCAGAGCCCACCGAGTGAGCTATATAAAATAGCCCCAAAACCTGCACGAAGACTTGTAGCTCAAATACTGCGCTCAACTTTGCACTTTATCAGACCTACTTAAATGTGTTGAGCGCAGATATCCTGCGTCTAAAGAAGATCAAGCCGGCTCCCGATTAGCGTCATACATTGTTGCACACAAGCGGTTCAACTTAATGTTGCTACCTAGAGGTTCGCCGAGATTTCAAGTAAAACACAGTTCGATTTAATAGGAAATACATGATCGCTGTTATCGATGAAAATAGACTTTCGCGCAGAACTGATCGTCGTTTCACTCTCGCAGTAGAAAAACATATTA
Organism: Beris morrisii; assembly: GCA_951812415.1. NCBI lineage: Eukaryota > Metazoa > Arthropoda > Insecta > Diptera > Stratiomyidae > Beris > Beris morrisii. Next base: position 54,097,553 of record OX638311.1, on the reverse strand, counting down.
CCCAGCTCTGCGGCGCTTATATACTGCATGGATTGAGTCGGTATATTCGGTTGTTTGTGTGGAACGCGCAAGAAGTAACCATTACATGCGACAAATGTCTAGAACATGCTAGAAGTATATAGAGCTCTCTAGGATATTGCAAGGTTGTTGTTTTTCTCTGGAAACTTTAATACCAATAATAAGTGAGTTGTTCGGGTTGCCAGAGCACTCATGTAACAACAAATTTGTAACAATAACGTTGTATTTGAACCGGTAAAACTAGCAGATTTAACCCATTTTCTAATTTTTATATTTCTATTTTTTCCTCGTAAATCGGCGCTGTTGTAAACTAGCAAAATAACACAATTTACGTTGGCCCAATAGCCCAAAAAGCATGAAGTAGTTTTTCGAAATTTTTACCAGCGAAAAAATATAGCTCAAATCGCGGTAAATAGCCCAATCTGGCAGCCTTGGTTATACTGATGAAGTTCTTATGTTCAGTACTGTATAAATTTAGCTGAATTTAGTATTCTGCCAAATACAGAATAGGGAAGAATCGTCCGGCAGAATACCGGTGGAGTACCGATAAGCAATTCGGGATAGTGTTACCTATGTCAACAGTAAGGTTATTTATCAATAACCAATCACTACACTTATTGAGGGTTATGTACAATTCATTGGTTTGGTTTTATCCTCTGTACAGCCGGAAAGTACCACCCGAAAATATCACACTTTTACCCAATAATCGTGCTTCACATATACGAGTTTCATTAATTTGCAGTAGGCAAATCGTTCGTTCTATGTTAATATCAATCATTCCGGAAAACTGAAGTCCGAATTATTTTATTTAAAACAACTACAAGCTACACGATTGTTAAGAATATATTATACTTTTTTATTTAAAAAAAAAAGTTTACTATCAACACTACCGTTTATTTAAAAAAAATACTTTAATATTAAAGAAGTCACACATCCATATAAGACGTTGTAGCAAGTTGCACGTACTTACAAGAGAACGTGTGACTTGTATCACGTACAGCTGAAAGCTGCACGTACTAGCAAATGCGACTTGTTGCACTTCAAAAGATTGGGTTACATAAATAAAAATAAGTCACGTAAATTCAAATAATATTCAAAATTCTGAAATAAGTGTAACCATGAACAGTCTGGGAATAAATATATACAGAATAAAATAAGCGACGATAATTAAGCTAACAAAATTATTTATACACTTTGAAATTAATTCTAATTTAGACGGTTAGTAAGTAAGGCCGCGAGAAGTCGCGGTTTAAAATTGTTCTTTCATTGCGATAGTTATAAAAAAATTAATTTTTGACCAAAATGTCTAATGTAGGGTGGGATACCCCAGTCACGGCCTCATAAATATAGATACTGTCCGACTTATGGTAGAAGGAAGATATCATATTTGAATATAATGCTCAGTTTACAAAAGGGTTATTCATAGAAATTTCAGTACAGAATAAATCTCGGAAGTATTAAAAAAAATGCTAAAGGCCTTTTGAATGCTGCGATACTTCTTTAAGAAATATTTGAATTTTTAATCGTTTTACTACTAAATGAAAATAAATGTGGGATAATTTCGTTGGAAACCATAACATAAAATACGGTTTCTCGTAGAAAATCTGAAAAAAACGTAAAATAAACGTATTTGTAGCACGTTTGGTCGAACAACAATATAGTAAAGTGGATATAAAAAAATAATTTTTTTAAATAAAAAAATAATTACTCTAGTGTCCAACATAACTTGTAAGTAAGACGCCGTACTCTTTGAAATGCTAAATATTACTTACTTCCAAAAGTCGCAATAGCAATTGCTTTTATTGTACAATGTGATAAACATTTTGAATGTAAATTTGATGTACCTACTTAAAAAATCGTAAACAATTAACATAAGAATCTTAACGCAGTGCGCCTCACGCACGTTTTAAGCCTAATACTGTTTTCCGAACGAAACGAAATGAACTGTCGAATCGCATAAAACTCACTCAATTTACGCGACGAAATATTTGTGATTTTCAGTACTGGGCTAATCGACATAATTGACATTTAAGCTAGTCACCAATAGGTGGTGCTGGGTTTCATTTCAAAGGTAGCGTACCCTTTTATGACAGATGACATTTTATGACAGTTGGAAATTTTCAACCGTTCGCTGTCAGTTCATTTCGTTTCTGCTCGGGAAGCTATTTTGTTGTTTTATGTCCCGGAATTGTAATTTTTTGCTAATATTTTAATTTCTTGTGAATGTCGCGCGCTTTTTTATCAGTGACATCTAGTATCGAACAGTATAGATTATTTCACTCTACTTCGAAGGAACCTTTCCGTTCGATTTCGTTTCGCCAGAACACAGTACTATACTTTATGGACAGAAAAAAGCTGCGCCATCAGTTGTGTAATAGCGGAAACTACTTAAGTCATGCGGCATCTATCCTCGCGCGGCATCACACCTTGATTTACCCTATGCATTCCAATATAAGTTTAAAAAAAGGTTTCCAAATTGTTATTTTTTAATTAAATTTCAATTCACTTTCACTAAATATGAAGCGATCGAACAGATGGACGGAAGTAATTTTGAGTTTTGTATCACTGAACAATTTTTTTTAAGATCTACATATTTTTGTGCCCGCTTAATTTACTGCGATTTTCAAATTATTTTAGCACAACGTTTTCCAATTAGGTACTAAAACTTTTATTGCACTCTACGCAAATCAGACCTATAGAACCTAGTTTGCTGTGAAAGGAATTGGCCCCAAAATTAAAAACAAAACGTTAAATTATAAAACTAATGACATAAAGTTAAGTAAACTAATTTCTAAATTGAAATAATTTAAACAATGTATTCACGAAACTTTGTATAACCCATGGAAAAACACACCTAGCGGATTTTGACGACACTTTGCCAAAAAAATATTATTTAATTTAAAATCAAGTTTCTTACTCTTAAATATGCACTCATACCGACCAGAGCTCGTCTTATGGCAGTCGATATCCATAATAATCACAGAAAAACTTTTGTTATTTTATTTTTAATTTTTTATTTCGAACACTTAAATCTTTTATTTTCTTAAAATTGAATATCTATGTGCCATTTTTCTTTAGTATCGGTTTTAACTTTTTCAAAAAAAAACAATGTAATAATAATAATCTTGTCAATAAAAACGTTGCGAATTCATTTATCTTAATTTAAAAAAAAATATATCGAAATTGTATTTTCTTCAAATTTTCACTTTTCCGTTCGGATAAAAATAAGAAACGACAAAAAAAATTTCATAGCGCGGCGTTATCCTCGTTTTTTTTTTTAATTAATTTTAACAATTCGAGCGATTTTCAACTGGAACGAATTTCCCAAAAGAGTTTTCCTCCAGCGAAACGTACTCAAAACAGTTCGAAGTATTTTCCATTTAGTGTTTTTCCTATTAACGCGTTCGAAGCTATTTAAGATCACACCCACAATCGCGTTCGAACAATTCCACTAATTCCGATCCAAGAAAAATGATAGTGCTGCGATCGCAATGTGGTGACTGGATATGGGTGATATGTTGGTTTGCGTGTCAGAAAGATATACCCAAGATTTTCACACATGGGCGAAAATTTAATTAACCGAATTTTACCTTAATATCGCAACACATTATATTCAGAAAATAATTAACCCAACCGTCTGAAATAAATAAATATTGAAATTTCAACAAAACGTATTCAGATATCACGACGATCGGAGGGAGTGAGGGTGGAATTTTTCAATTATTTCAAGCAGAACTTTGTTTTTCACCTGAGTGAATTTGGAAGAAAAGTTCGGTGAAAATTTCATACAAAGAAATTGAAAATGCCGGGTTTATTTTCGGACCAAGGAGTTCTTGGCCCAACAGCAAATAAATGTGTCAATAAAAGTCTAAACTTTTGGAAGACGAAAAAGAAGATTGATTTTGTTTTGAGTTTATTGTCGGTGGTTTTATTTCACCTTGAAGGAATGTTGGCCACATGCTCTTCAATGGATCAAATATTTTTCCAGATTTTTTATTGATTTATCTATAAATCACCACGTATACACTAAACACAGATATTTACTTAACATTAACAGAAAGAACGGAAAGAAGTCCGAAATTATCGACATTCCTTAAACAGAATTACTTTGATTTTGAGTAAGTTGCTGTGAGACTGCCTTTTTATTTCGTCGACGATTTTGAAGTTTCTTTCGGAAAAGTTTCAAACAATTTCCAACTTCGTAGACAAATTGAAAAGTGGATTCAATTTTAAGGAGTCGTGTAATACTCTTTTTTAAAATATTGAACTTCAATTTACACAAGAATAAAAAGTATGTGTATTGTGTTTCTAGTTTAACAATTTTTTTAATTATAGTGTGTTCCATAAGATTTAAGCACATATTTGTGAAGGACTTTTGTGTGAATGCAACTATCATTTTCTCGATACCAATCCTTTATACTGCAGCCATTGAAACAATCTGCCAACAGTCTGGGAGCAACTTTATTATTTTATGGGTAGAAGTCCGGAACGCGCGCGTTTAATGCTGAAATGCGGTGTAGGTTACTATGCGAATGAAAACCTAAAAAATAACGTTCCAAATAACCTCCTGGTTATTCCTTCAAACGCTTTTGCGAACGGCGTACGGCGTCTACGATAGATAAACGGACATTTTGTTTGGCTTTTTGGTGTTCACTAGTCCTAAAACGTAAAAATACATCATTTCAGGGTAGCAAATTTTTTTTGAATTTCAAGTCGAGCACAATACTTTATTGTTAAAAAATAATAAAGTAAAATTAGTATGTGCAAAATTTCAAATAAAGGTCATTCACTAGGTACATAACAATTTTGTATTTTAATACAAACGCACCCATAAACTTTTTTGCTGGTCTGTCAATGTCAAAACCTCAGTCAAGGTTTACATTTTTATCATGGTGAAGTTTACGAACGAGCAACGTTTGGAAATTATCTTAATTGTTCTGTGTTTTATTTAAATACAAAATTGTTATATCTCTATTGAATAACCCTTTACTATGCTTAAAGTATTCTGAAATTAAAAGCCAATAATTTTCATAAGCACGTTTTTTAACAACTTTTGTGTTAGAACTGCTCGAGAGAGAAGAGAGCTATCGGTCACCAACAAAATCGATATCTCTTTCTACTCAAAACTAATTTGTGTAAAATGTTGTCTTCCAGAATCAATTTTTTTTTGAGTTACGGTAAGTTCCGAAAGTTAATGGCACATATTTTTCTTGTGCTTTTGTGTGGCAACTTTAAGAAGGTTAGCATAAAAGCGATGAAAAATTAAAGTGTGCGAAATTTTAAATTTTATCCTTTGAGTGTTTTAAAACTATAAGCGATCAATGTTCGTGAACATTTATTTTAGGGGGTTTTGTATGGGAACAACTCGAAGGAGTGAAGAACTTTCATAATTAATTAGTGTAAAATATTTCGTTCCTTTCTCACCTAGAGTTACAATGGGTTCCAAAAGATGAAGATATAATTTTTTCGTGAACTTTTGTATGGCCAGTTTAAGGGGGCCGTCCTGTGTGCTGAGTAGGAATTTATTTTTTTTTTGTTCCTAAATTAATTCCAAATTATTCCTAGTATATGTATGTAAAAGGATTTCTCCGTATTTTCTCCGCCGTATAATGGAGCAGCTGTTCGAAGCTCGCCCGGGCCACCACTGATCTTTATTTGCGTTTTTCTCAAAACTGCATTTTTCAAATTGGCTGCCACGATTCAGAAAAAACTACTCAACCGATTGCGCTGAAATTTTCATAACATGTTCAGCGGATCCCTAGTTACAACTGGTACCAAAATCTTAGCGATACCTGTCATAGTTTTTTTTGCTGAAGCTAAATTCATTGAAAAAAACGCAAAAATTTAAAAAAAAAATTTCAAAGTTAGGCCAATTTTTTAATTTTCAAAATTTTGACTTAATTCTGGTACTAGTTATAGTCACAGGCCTATAAATGAAGTATCAATTTCATTTTTTGATTTCAGATGAAGATGACAGCCTGAATCATGGCAGCCATTTGACAACTTTTTTTTTCAGTGTCCACTTTCAAGAGCTCTGCACTCAAAAAAAAACAATATTTCTCCTTAAAAAAATGTCTAACGTTTTTTGAAATATGAATAAATATGTTTTAAAAATTTCAAAGTTGGTTCTTTCTTAATCTGCAAAATATAAATTCCCGAAAAAAGCGGAAAAAAGCGGAAAAAACTGACCGTCACATTAGACGACCCCCTTAAAAGAACATAATTAATTTTCTGCTTACTCACTTATTTGCCTAAAACCGTTGAAAACTTGATATATACCAAACTTTAATTTCCTAACTTAATACATTCTGAAATTTTCCGTAGTGTGAAAGCAGGCGTTAAAAATGTTTTTGCCTTTTCTGAAAAGAAACAAAATGGTGCAATTTCTTAAAAAAAACCATTAAACTAGAATATTAGCCCTAACTCAGTTTTGGATTTCTGTGATATTTTTATCCAAATTATAATTTTTTAATTGTCCAAACTAAACGTGTAAATTCAATCTAAATTCAATTTTAAATTGGTAATACCTAATACTAGAGGATGAAGTTAGATATTGATTTGGAGTTTTTAGAGCTAATTGATTCTTTCATTCTTTTTTTCCGGGTAAATATAATAGATATTGGCATGTGATTACGTTTCTGAGACGATATGAAAAAACTTCAATCGTCAAAAATCGTAAATTCAGGAAGTGTATTCATCTAAAAAGGTTTTTGAAAGAATGGTGCATAATTTTTAGTATGCAGTACTTTGCATCGCCAGAAGAAGGCAGAATTCCTAACTTTACTTTTTGTTTGTGAAGCTACAAAATATTGTCGAACACTTAGCTCTATGAATTTGCACAGCTGAAACTATCTGGAAGTTCTGGGTGAACACAATTATTTTCAACTCGCTAAGACCAACACATTTCTAAGAGCCCTTCCTTTGCTCACATTCCTGAAGTATGAACTAATTTTAGTATTTCCTGGCAACATATCTTCACAATTTATTTTTTTTTCGCACCAATAAAATTTGAATTTCTTTCAATATCTACCGAAAAATATGTTCCCATCTGATTTGAAAAGAGTAAATTCCAAATTTAAAGGAATTTTCTCAAAGGCAAGACAATTAAATGGTGTTGTTAACCAGCATGCGGTAAACAAAACCAATGCCATAAAAAATCCCGCCCGAATTAAAATTTACGCAATTTTAACAGAAAATAGGCACCTAATAATCCCATTGATTAATTGGGACAGAATGTCGAATAGGAATTTTCGAAATGATTTAAGACTAGAACACGGCAAACATGTTTTGTTTACTTCTTGCGAAAAGCTCGTGAAAACCGCAATTTAAGAAAAACTTAAGTCGTGAAAAACGATGTGGTGTCATATGGCCGTATAAACAAACTGTCTAAATTTCGAGAAAATTAAGTCTTCGTTATGATGTGGCTTAGAACGCCTACACACAATAATAATAGCAATTTATGGCGCCAATCTTTTTGTTTATATTTTCTCTAATGTAGTAAAATATTTTGAGAGCTTCATAAAGAAAATTTTTCATAAGAAAAGAAAACGTTTTTCCAAGCTTTGAGTTTTGTTTCGGCGATTTTTTGGAGGAGTGTTAATTGGACACGGGGAGAATTAATTTAAATTATTAAATAGTTACTGGTCAATTTTATGGTATACCATGGCGTATTTTTTTCCGTACAGAAAAAAATATACAACAATCGCTTATAAAGAAGATAACAAAATTAGAAGAAAATCTATAGAAAATATGGTGCAATCAAAACTACCATTACCAACTGAAAAACTTTATAAAAAAATATAAAATAAAATTTGGAATTCAGTGGTAACAAATCAACTACTTGTAGATATTATCCAAGTTCACTGATCAATCACGAATTCAAATAGATCGGAATTTTTTTGCCCATCCGGAAAATCATGTCTCCCTGCGTCACTGCTAGCAGTTACTTAATTATTTCCATGCTCCAGTGCGGTTGTTGTCTTGGATTTTCATATAGCGTGAACACTTAAAGCTGTAAACTTGAAACTTACTCAAAATATAATTGAGAGAAATATTTTTGGAATGCGGGCTAATGAAGTGGATTTTTATTCGAACCAAATTTTATACTTTTCCAATCCTTTGGGAAATCTTCATCAATGGCGCGACAGCCCAAATCGGCCCCTGGCTTCCTTTGGGAAATAAACGTATAAAATTGTATAGGTTGTTTCATTACAAGATTTTTGCTTTCTTTGAAAAGACTATCGACTTTATTAGACGTTACGTCAGCAATTTTAACTGCAAGAAATTTATAAAACTACTGAGTCATGAAAATACTTTGTTCTGGTTGGTAGCGTTCTGCTTCAATGTTCTCATTTTGCTTAATAATTTCAGTGAGGAAAATAGATTGAATTTTGGTCAGAAAGCCTGAATTCCACGTTAATTACAGTATGAATATGCCTATTTATGTTGCCTGAATACTTGTACTTCAAAAAAATTTATTAAGTTAATATATTTTGAAACATTTCATCCCTATCTCATCAAATAACATGCTCCGTACTCCGTCCTTTTAAAATGTTTGTTTTTATAATTCACTGCAAAAAAGCGAGTCTCTCTCGCAGTTAACTCCACTACGCTTCATAAATTTTTTGAAATATGTGTATGTAGGTGTGTCTATATTTCCATTCATTTAAGGGAAGATAAAAAGGCCATGGAAATTCTGGAGTGATAGCCACCATTTGCAGTGCACAACCTTATTAAATCGTACACATATTTCAATAGTAACCACGGCTAAATATTTCTGTACACCATATCGGTATAATTTTCGTCCTTAAAAGGTTTCAATCTTTTGTTCGAAAGGTTACAACCGAAGTGAAAACAGGGGTTGTAGGTACGGTGGAGAGCATAAAGTTTCGTCGAAAAAGATGATATTATTCAGTCATGGTGCTTCTCACTTATTTGGTGTAAGCTCTGGTGCAAATATTGACTGAAAGCAGGAGTAAACAGACAGCCCTTACAGAAAGGGTCGAAACCTTTTTAACTTTCATTTTAGAATAAAAGGTTTTCGTGTAAAATATCGAACTTAATACGGCCAGTCTATGTATCTATACCGACTTTTATACATTATTTTTTCATAATAAAGTATTTTAACAATGAAGATTGTGATCAACCAGAAATTATCTAAAAACAAAATTTCCTACCCTTAAAAAGGGAGGATTTATATTTTATTTAGATCTAAAAAAGAAGGAAAAAATTGTCCAGCTTTTTGTCGAATGCATAAAAAATTTTAATCTGGAATGTAATTAATTCGATCGTGCAGTCATCTGATTATAAGGAATAGTTGAACAAGGCTTCAAACTGGTCTCACTCAAGGTTACACAGCCCACCTATACTTTTTCTTTGCTTTCCTTGAAATACCTCTCAGTCTTCTTGATAATTGCAAAATTATTAAAAATCTCCGACTGGTCAAGTTTTGACTTGATTATTTCTGCTCAAAATGTTTATTCCATTAACTTAAGCAAAATTACACGGAACATACTGTAAATTTACATAATATTTATAATATATTCGTGTAAATATAAATTAATTTCGTAAAAAAATGTTTAATCTTACATCGTTGAAAGTTATAAATTTACTTTCAGTTTTACTGTAAAATTTCGACTACTCTGGATTAGAACATGGAGAAAACTATTTGTTACGCAGTACAGCTTGTATACATGCTGTCAAATGTTTGCCTAAAAATTTGACGAAAAGTTCAGTCAAATATTTTCTGTCAAAATATACCTTATAAAATAATGCGACAAAAAAATTTAGCGATTACACTTGTTGTCAGCGAGAGAAGACAAATATTTGACATAGTCGCATACAGTGTAGTACAGGCTTAAAAACAGAACAGTATCCGGAATTTTTAAACTGAGTAGTAGGAGTTCGATTTGATCGTTTAGGCGGATGAACAAGCCAAACAATTTAATTTCATTGTAAATCCAAAAAAATGCTAAAGCTTTGCCAAATAAATCTCCTTACCTGGAGTTTTAATTTTATTTCTATAAAGTTCAAAACGATCACTTTCGATTTCAAAATCAAATCGCATTTTCAACAAAAATTTAACTCTGTCAAATTAAACACCAAGTGAAATATTATTTATTTGAATATTATAAAAAATTTCGAAAACATTTGTATGCCTCTCCGAACAGATCTCTCGAAACTAGCTCCCATCCAACTCTAACGCGCATTGTCGTTTTTTAAAATCAAACAGTTAACGACAAAATCCTTGAACATTTTGCAATCTGGTGGATATTTTTATAAAAATCTTCGGTTTAGTGAGTGGAAAATTTTTTATAGATTCTCGCTGCACGAACACTGTTCCAATTTGCAACGATCTGGCATTCATCGGTTTATGTATTTGAAAATAAAAAATTGCGTAAAACTCGAGGAATATCTTATTGCATTTGTTAAGTTTACCACATGCTGATTGTGCAATTTTGAATCAAATAGATGCACAATTTTTTTTTAAATAATTTACTAATGTTTTGTGCGATTGAATTAAATTCAAGTCAGTCATGTTGTCAGAATAATACGCTAAAATTTAGGCCTAACATATTTTAAAAAGAATGCAATTTATTAAGTAGCTAAACATTTTATTTTCATCGGTTTCAGGTCTCGACGTGGACTGAAGCGCTATGAAATATTTAAAAAAAAAAATATCTGTAAAATATCTCACCAGAGACAATCATCGAACATCTTAATTTGTTGAATTTTCTGCGCAAAATAGCATCGTGTTTGCTGTTTTTCGTCATGTTTATACCACTCTCTCAGAAATCTAGAACATAACAACAAACATTAAAATTGTTGATCTTTTCGGAAGTTATGTCCGAAAACATGTAAAAACAATTCGCACACCTACAATGAGGCATGTCTGCAACTAAAATAAATCATTCGCGATTTTTGCACAAAAAGAAAACACTTTCATTGGAGAAATATTTGCTAAGAAAACCAGATGAACTTTGGTTTTTACATGGCAATGTAAAATTTTCGGATAAACATCCCAAAAAAAGCTAATCAAAAATGATATACCGAAAGTTATGTATCTTTCTTTTGAAAATAATAAACAAATTATTTTAAACAATTTTTATTTTGTGTATAACTTTTTGCGGTTTTAATAAAAACCCGACGGAGTTTAAGATGTCATGCTGAGGAATTAGAGGATTTTTATCTCCAAGGCGAAGATCTCTTCCGATAAATCAATTTGTTTAGATAAAGTTAATTGGATTTCGAAATTAAAAAAAACCATAAGGTTGTTTTAAAAAAAAACATTTTTTTTTCTAGAAAATAAATTCTAATTGCTCGTAGGTCTTATTACTGAGGGCATAAATCAAGTCAATTCGGAATTTCCCTTTGAAGAAATAGTACCTAATTTTTTATGAAGGTTGGAATTGGGGGTTCATAAATTGTTAAATCTGGAAATAATTGAAAACAAACTAAGTTACTTTAAAATTTCGGAGATTGGTTCAATTTGCGCAATGTGCGAGCACTTTTGATACCACAACTGGCAATATCTCACCTCTTAATTCGATCCTGTAGGAGTTCAGAAAGATTATAAAATGCATAAACAGGATGTGGAAGAATGATGTGTCCAATATTTGATATCTACTCAGATAATGACCGAATAACAAAAAAGGAGATGAAAGAGGAGTTAATTTTTGATTTCAGTTCAGGGGTATTGGTTAAAGATTTGGAACTTGAACCAAATTCTCCCTACATCAGTCTTGAGGGGTTCAGAAAGATAAGGTTAGTTTTGAGTGGCGCTCATTTCGTTGTGATACCACCACAGAACCATTTTAAGCATTCAACGAAACGTTGGATTCTCGTAAGCGCAAAATCGTCCAGGTCCCTGCGAAGTAAAGTCCTGGACCAGTCCTTGCGGATGGAACTAGACAGGTACAACGAATGGAAATATCAACACTCTCATTATATTTTCTTAGATCAAATTCAAGCCTTCGAAGCAGTCGAAAATCCTACAAGGAGATAAAAGAGAGAATGAGTAATGGGGTGGTTACAGATTTCATAGTTGAACCAAATTTCCGTAATTAGGACAAAAATTCCATAATTAGGACATACTGCGGGACGTGATCAAAGTCGAAATGTAACATTGATTCTTTCGAAACAAGCAAGTTTTTTTAATATCAATTTTTAGGTGATTGCAAAAAAGCCCATAGAATTAAAAAACCAATTTGCTACCTCATCAGACCTAAAAGAAATGAAGAAATTCGTGAAACCGTATAGAAATCCAATACCACTTGGTGGCTAAATTTCGGAAAATCGTGAAAAAAGTTTCTAGGCGCTTCCAAGAAAAACTTGAAGAAGATAAACCCAATTTGATATCTCATCAGGCCTAAGAGATATTGCAAAATTTGTGAAACGTATGTAACCCCTTCACCCCTTTTTCCGTATTTTTCGAAATTCAACTCCTAAGTGGGTGAAAAGTAATTGTGTACATTTTCACGAAATCCGACATATCTTTTAGTTTAAATGGAATATGAAATTTGTTTTTACTTCTGTAGCCCTTAAATAGAATCGCCTTAAATTTAATTTCAGGATTTTAACCTCTAAGCGGGTGTGAAGTGATTGTTAATGTTTTTACGAATTCCGACATATTTTTAGGTCTGATTAAATATCGAATTGTTTCTTACTTTCTATAGTATCACCTAAAAATCGGATTCAGATTTTTTTCTTATTTAACTCCTAGGGTGACACATCTATGTTTTCATTGAAACTGAAAAATAAATAAATAAAAAATATGCCAGCAGGCTCGGCACAACTTAATTATTTTTTGAATATAAGGCCGGAACGCGTTTAATGCTGAGAAGATGAGAGCAGGATACTATGCGACTGGTAACCTAAAAATAACCAGGAGGATACTTGGAACGTTATTTTATATTAGATTGTCAATCGCATAGTAACCTGTCGCACATCTTAACATCAAACTCGTTCCGGACTTCTACCCAAAAAATAATAATAAAATTGCGCCCAGACTATTGACAGATTTTTTTTCTTCAGTTGAATTCAAAAAACGGAATTCTGATGATATTCAACCGGCAAAATTATCCTTCTCTTTTGGGTAGTTTCCTTACAAAAATCTTTAAAAAAAATGTTTTCACGAATGTTGCCCATTCTATTTAGAATGCTTGTAGCTAGGAATTTGATATATTGAGTGGGATACTACTTTACTTTATTATATTCTAATAATGCAGTATTGTGATCGATTTTTAAAAGAAAAAAATTTGCTGCAATGAAAATTTTTTTTTCACGTTTCGTGACTAGTAGACACAAAAAAAGCTAAAAAAAATTTCAGTCCGTCTGTCCGCCGTACGCAAAATCGTTTGAAGGCTCGTAGCTCCCAAACGGTTTGAGATATTAAATTAAATTTTTTTATGAATAGACTGTAAGGCCCCTTGAAGTGACCAAATTATGATGGGTAGGGGTGTGAGGGGGGAAGAGTGGGATGCGTTTTAGGCGAAAAATTTTGGTTTCTAGATCTCAGTAACCGCTTATGCTAAGAGGCTGAAACTTGGAATTTATATAGAACTTTGATAGTGGACCCATTTGCATAAAAATTGTCAATAAGGGTGAAGGGGTGTGGGAGTGGGGGGAAAAATAATGCGTCCGGAATGCAAAAAAGGCGAGATCGACACATTCTAAAATCCATATCTCCTAAACGGTTAATGTCACAAAATTGAAACTGAATGAATGTAGGTATACTACAAGAATATATTGGAAATAAATTTTGAGTGGTGGCAGTGGCGTACGGGGGTGGGGGGTGAAAAGGTTTAGATTACAATATCTCACGAACCAATTGCACTAGACAAATAAAATTCGGTTTCTGTATAAAAGTTAACAAATGGAGTTTGCTGAAAGTAAAATTTTTTAAGGGGATGAAGGAAGGAGGGGATACGAATTTTTCTAAAAAATCACGTCTCATATCGCAAGAACAGTGTAAGACAGATGCTTAAAATTTTTACCAGAAGTAGGCCTAATAGAAGCCTAGCAGAAAAAAAAATGCTTGTGGTAGTTAGGGTGCAGAGTGTGAGGGTGGGGAGGGTGAAAAGGAAAAGGTTCCAATTTTTATATCTCGAGAACCTATAATGATATAAAGCTGAAACTTGGTATTTAGATAGAACTATATTAGTAGCATGCTGGAAAAAATATAATTTTTTATAGGAGTAGTATGGTACGGGGGTGGGGGGTGTTTTTATTATCTATAGAACGGCTTATGCTACAAAGTTGAAAATCGGTATGTACGAGTATATGTAAATCAACTAGAAAAGTTATTTCGATACAATAAAAAAAAATATTCAAAATCCCTTGGCGTTCGGAAGGGGTGCAAAAAAAAAGATAAGTGAAAATGGAATACATATATTTATCACGGTTTTCGTCATATCTATTAGGTCTTCCCAAATATTGAATTCATTTTTATTGTACGACTTCTTCATATAAATACCTAGAAAGTTTTTTCAGGATTTTTTGAAATTCGACCCCTAAGGTGGTGGAAAAGCGGTTATATACTTTTTGGCGAATTCTGCCATATCCCCAGGTCTGATCAGATATCGAATATCTTTTCACTTTCATGGGCTTGCGTAATAATCGCCCGAAACTTGTTTTTAAGTTTTTTCCTTTTTCAGCCCCGAAGAGGGTATAAAAGGTTTGAACAAGTTTTCACGAATTCCGTCATATCTTTTAGAAATAATAAGAAATTGAATTGGATTTTATTTTCTCGTGTTGTCTTCATATTTATCTATTAACTCCTTTCAGGATTTTTGGATATTCAACCCCCAAGGGGGTGTAAGGAGGTTGCATATCTGAAGATATATCGAATTCATTCTTACTTCCTAAGGTTTCCATATAAGCGCCAAGAATTCAATTACAGTATTTTTAGATATTCAATCCTAGGGTGTTGAAAAGGGGTTGTATGCTTTTCAAAGCTTCGACATACTCGTATTTCTTAGGTTTGATGAGATATTAGATCGCTTTTTACTTCCACAGACTTTTTATATAATCGCCTACAAACCCATTTCTCAGTTTTTGAATATTCAACCCCCAAAGGCGTTGCATATATTTTCACAATTTTTTCCATCCCTTAGTTCTGATGAGATATATAAATGGTTATTACGACATTTGATGTAATGACCTAAAAACCATTTTCCCGATTTTTCGAATTTCAAAAACCAAGGGGACGTGAAGGGTTTGCTTACGTTTTCACAAATTTTTCAAAAGGCCTCGTGTACTCATGAGATATCAAGTTGCTGCTTATGAAATCGTCTGAAAACCTGTTTCACCATTTTTTCGAAATTCAAACCCCAAGTGGAATTAATGGCTTTATATACGTTTTAACAATTTGTCATATCTCTTAATTCTGATAAGGCAGCAAATTCGTTTTTACTTCCATGGGTTTTTAGTGTACATAATATACCGAAATTCGAATAGTCTACACGGGCTTTTCCAATGTTTAATCGGCTAAAAATCTCTATTTTAAATATTTTTTTTTATAACAAAACTTACTTTCCAAGAAATCTCATAATTTCGAAACAACTGATGATATACTCCGACTTTGACCGCTCCCGAACTTTGACCCGAAAATAATAAAGTTTCGCCCAGACCATTCGCAAATTTTTTTTTATTTTGCAGGAGTGAAAAGAGACCCGCATGAGTCTGTATCGTGTAGTTACCATACATAGGACCTGCCAAAATTTATGCATGAACCCTCCGACACCGACTATAACTGACGAAATCTTTGAGCTACAAAGTTGCAATTTTACGCGAATTAGTTTGGAATTAGGTTCAATTTATTAATATGCGAAATGCTTACACTCCCATACAAAAGTCATTAAAATATGTGGTCGCGAATTTTTGGCGGATTACTTCAGAATGCCTCAAAATTGGAATTTGAATTTCTGCCGACATTTTACTTTATCTTTCTCATAAAAAGGTATGTTCAGTAGTTCGAGTATCCAGAAAGTTAAGTGAGACCTACAAAAGTCATGGAAAAATGTGTGTATTCAACTCAAAAAAATTGTCGACTTCGGAAGTCAACGCAAATTTTATATGCATACCCCATTCGGGTTCGCCCTCAACTACAATCAGAGTTCAGTATTTTGTCTAGAGTATTTATACGAATGCAGCGTTTTATGTGTTACAAATTGGGTATGGATTACATTTTTAAAATTCAACAGTACACAAATTAAGAAGTATTGTTCCACACACTACACGAACAATTCGGCTTTTTCTTAATATAGATTATTAAATCGACCGCCATATCTAGTTCTGCCTTCACTCAAATTAAAAATAATCATTGCAAATTCGCTGCAATCTTCAGATAATAAAACCGATATAAAATTGCTCTACAAAACAATAAATTTAACGATCAAAAATTTGCTACATACTACAAAGGAGCTATTTCGGAATTTATGTTTTGAGTCGAACTATTAACGCAACTTCGGTCCAATATAATCGGCAATCAAACATACGTTTGCGGAAATTAATAAGGAAATTCATCCAATCCTCCTTGCGATCAATTTTCACTATGATCTTTTCCGATCATAAAATTCGAATTTTAATGAGCGTAAAATATCGAAGAATAGCAAGTTATAAATTATTTTGTTCACATCGGGATCATCTACTATTTGTTGAGATCAATTTGACTAAACAATATCCGAAAATAGCTCGTACTACTAGTCCAGATTGTAATAATAGAAACGTAGATAGTGCGGTCGGTTTTTTGTCCGGAAATCGCATCAAAATTCAATCGATCTTGTCCGGTCGTCATAATCGATCATGTTTTTCGTAAAGGTGATAAGTCCATAACTACGTCGTACCGTGACGATAATAAGTACTTACATGTGGCTAATCCTTGATAGATTTGTGCCGGGGCATAGGGTGGCTCCTCGTCACTGTGGGATGATGAATGCTGGCCATATTGATCGCTATTTCTGGACATAGTCATTGATCACACAAAATTTTTTTTAAAAAGTCCTTTGAAGCACCACAGTATTTCTTTTACCACCGCACCCTACAATATGAAAACACAATCTGCTCTATATCACCGCTACTAACTTCTAACATGACCACAATATTAACCCAACTCCAATAAACACCGATAAGACAACAATTGCCCGATTAATAATATAATAAAAACGCTTCTCTACGTAACTAATCAGCAACCAGACCCAACTCTGAATGAAATTGGCAAATATTTTACACACTGATTATAGGCGCGCTGATCTACACACCGATCCAACCTTCGAAATTAATGTATACAATAATGAGACAAATTTCTTAAGATTTAAACAAAATACTAAAAATAATTCGCGTGCGGTCGAAAAAATTAAAAAATTATCAAAAATTACACTTGGAAAACTTTTCGGCTCCAATTTTGTCTTAGTGAAACAGAGCGAAAAAGTATAAAAGAAGTTCGATCGGCACGATCTGTAATGATCGTATGTGGAAATGTGAGCGATCTTTTATTATACATTATGCCGGAATTTAGCGTGGAAGATCTGCTAAGATCGCTAGATTGATGCTGTGATTCTAGTTGATGATGTGGGTGATGCTGAATTTTTTTTGGAACAGAAAGTTTTTCTGTAATTACCGATCAGAGTGACAGAGATTGATTTTGTTCGGTTTTTACCTATTTGTGTACATTTTCACGAATTTCGACATATGTCTTTTGTCTAACGCGATTTACAACTCACTTTTTCTACTATGAGCTTCATTTATAATCGCCTAAATACTGGTTTGTCCATTTTTTTTATTCAATCCCCAAGACGCTGTAAAGTAGTTGTGTAAGTTGTTACGAATTTCGCCAAATCTTTTAGGTCTAATGAGATATCGACTTCACTGAGTTTTATATACAATCGCCTAAAAATTAATTTCAGGATTTTTCTATATTCAAAATGCAAGGGGCGGAAAATGATTGTGTACGTTTTAACGAATTCCGACATAAATTTTAAATGTTGATGTTGTAGATGTTGTAGAAGTTGGAATTTGAAATATTGAAGTCAACTGGTTGTTTCGAGGCCGCCAGACAGGCAATCTAAGCATTTCGGTGGTATTTCAACTTTTAAAAAATATGAAGTTGCAATATTTTTTAATAATAAAATGTTCTTATAGACCTGAAATTTAAAAAAAAAATTGCTACTCACGAATTTTATATTTTCACATTTCAGGGCTATGGACCCAAAAAAAGTCTGTCTGTCCGCTGTATACGCTATACGCAAACTCCTTTAAAGGCACAAATCCTTTGAGATATTAAATTAAAATGGTTTGGTTTTAAAATGTATTTGAGGGGTGCACAGAGCACAGAGGTGGAGGCTATCAATATTTAAATACGCTAAAAGCATAGAAATTGCTTTCAGTTTATTTTAATATTCAACCCCTGAGATTATAAATCGAATTACATAGAATCTACACGCTTTTAACGATCATTTGATATTCAACCCCTAACGGGCTGTAAGGGGGTCGCATATGTTTTCACGATTTCCGCCATATCTCTTAGGTCTAACAAGATACCGAATTCATTTTTACTTTCACGGGCTTTTTAGATATTTACCTCAAGACTTTGTTAGAGGTTGTACACGTTTTCACGAATTCCGCCATATCTCTTTAGTTTGATTAGAAAGCGAATTGATTTTTACTTCCACGAACTTTTTATATAATAGCCTAAAAACGTATTTTAGGATTATTCGAAATTTTATAAGGGTTGACTTTAAGGGCGAGATATTCTATTGACCAAATTAATTTTTTTTATAACCTCCTTTTCTCGAAACACCAGTGTTACATTATGACTTTGACCGTGTCCCGCCCTATGATCGAAAATCGAAATTGGTATTTTAAGGTCCGTTCCTACGATGTTCAGTTACGTTCTAACTGGAACTTTGACTGACAGATTTTTATATAAAACTTCCGGTTAAAATGCCAGTTAGAGTTTAACGATCGTAATAATAGCTAGTGTAACAGGGTTGACTTTGTCTTGAAAAATCAAAAAAGTTGCTATTTTACTTTATTATTTTTTAATAATAAAGAATTGTGATCGACTTGAAATTTCAAAAAAATTTGCTACCCTGAAATCCCCAAAAAAGCAAAAAAAAAAATGTCCGTCTGTCCGCCGTCCGCCGTCCGCCATACGCCGTACGCAAAATCGTTTGAAGGCGCGTAGCTCCCAAACCCGTTGAGATATTAAAATGAAATTTGTATGGTGGGTAGATTGGGTGAATCCCTACGACTGGTATCTTTTGGAGGGGTGGGGGTATGAGGGGAGAGGAGAGGGGAGCGTTTTGACGAAAAATGTTGGTTTCTAGATCTCAGGAACCACTTATGCTAGGGGGCTGAAAATTGGAACTTATGTAGTACTATAATAGCGGACTCATTTGCAAAAAACTGATTGAAAGGGGTTGAGGGGTGTGAAAGTAGGAAGGAAAACAATGAGACCGAAACGCTTGAAAGCCGGGATTGAAACATTATAAAATCGATATCTCCTGAACAATTGATGTCCGAAAATTTAAACTTTGTGCTTATCCTTAGGGATACTTCAAGATTAGACAAGTGCTAAAGTGGTGGGGTGTGGAGGTGTGGGGTGAAAAACTTTGGATTACAATATATTTCGAACCAATTACACCAGAAAAATAAAATTTAGTTTCTGTGTATGGGATCACAAGATGAGTCTACTGAAAGTAAATTT
The DNA here is from genome assembly GCA_951812415.1 of Beris morrisii. NCBI lineage: Eukaryota > Metazoa > Arthropoda > Insecta > Diptera > Stratiomyidae > Beris > Beris morrisii. Next base: position 54,077,830 of record OX638311.1, on the reverse strand, counting down.
TTTGAGGGGAGAGGTGAAGCACGAAAGTGGGGGAACATTTTTAAAAAAATTGCATTTTTATATCTCATAAACCGAATCAGATCAGAATCTAGTAGGGAAAAAAAATTTGGGGGTGTCAGTGTTGGGAGTGATGGTGAAAGAGGGTAGAAAGGAAAAAATTTCTGATTTTTATTTCTTGAAACCCGTAATGAATAGAAAGCTAAAAGTTTAGGATCCAGAAAATAAAATTATAGATAGGGGTAGCGAGGTACGGGGGTGAAGGGTGGTTTTTTATATCTCAGAAACGGCTAGTGCTAGAAAGTTGAAACTTAGTACGTACATACATATATGTAGATGTGCTATTAGAGAAATTAAAACAAAAAGAAAGTTCAGATTTTTATTAGCGTTCAGAGGTTGAGTAAAAAAAATGTCCGTGAGTCCACAATTTCACGAATTTCGTTAAAACTTTTAGACATGTCGAGCTATCAAAACGATTTAAGTATTTTTCTCTATTAAACCTCCTGGGGGAAAGTTTGAAATAGCCTTCTGGTTATTCCTTCGGTTGTCAGTCTCATAGTAACCTACACTGCATCTCAGTATTAAACACGTTTCGGATTTCTACCCATAAAATAATAAAGTTGCGCCCAGACTGTTGGCAGATTTTTTTCTTAAGGTTCTTAGTTTTGGTTTTAGTTGCTATTGCTTTTTTATTTCTTTGTTTTTCGTCACTTGATTAATAAGTAATTTTTTCTGATTTTTTTTTTATTTTTGTAAATTTCTCTCTTGTTTATTTTCAGATTTTAATCTTTTTTTGTGTTTTGTCAGTTAACTTTTAGTGACGGGAAAGGTTTGAATTTTTGTCACTTTTTTCGCTACCGGTATCTTTTTTACGCGCGAGTTACGAATTGACACATGACCCCGCCGAACCCGACAACACCGGCAAATCCCACATCAGCAAGTTCCCACAATTTCCCACAATGCACATTTTAAATTCCTAGAAAATTCAGTAACCCAATTTTGAATTATATTCTTTTAACTTTTCCCACATAAAATGCAAAGGTAGCAATGTGAAATTGTAGACGCTACCTTTGCAGTAAAATTTGCAAGTAAACCACAAAGCTGAAAAGTAAAGTTGTCAAATAGATTTTAGTTAGTATTATTCCGGCATCCAGAAAATAAAGATATACAAATCCAATACTAAATCGTTTAAATTAATTTTTTTTATAATCTTCCCGTACCGGAAAGTTAACTGGCGCAGTCGGTAGAATACTTTTAAGTGAAAGTGTTGTGGTCCAACGAGAGAATATCGCTGAAGACGACACAAGGACAACTACAACGAGAGGAAATCGTTGTGAATAAATCCGTAGAACCTACAATCCGCTACGAGGAGGATGATTTCAACAATAATTATAACACTACTGTAAGTCAAATTTGAATATCTCCATTTTTCCTATCCCTACATATTCCATATAATATTAAAACATTTGATGCCAACATTTAAAAATAAAAGCTCGAGACAGAGACCGTATTTTAAAATTCCTAGTTTAAGAAGATTTCTTTCACTATCGACGATAAACGAAAGCGAAAGTAGTGAAAGTGGCAGTGAACTTCAGGGCAGTGAAAGTGTCCCTGAAAGTCTTAATTCAAGTAGTAGTACGGAAATTTATTTTACTCTTTTTAAAAATTCAACAAGTGAAAACAGTGAAAATCGTGAATCCAGTGTTTCAAATAATTTCGATTCTCGTTCTTGCCATCAAATTAATTATTCCGTAACGGCTAATGCCGACAACAATATCGTTCAAATCACACCCACCGATATTTTTAATTCCTTGCGTGTACCGGACGCAATAAAAGATTTACCTCGTTTCGATGGAAATCCTCGACTATTATTCGATTTTCTTAAAAATGTAGAGGAAATCCTATCACTTATTTCTTGCACTAAGGACACACCTTACGGGCAACTCTTACTTCGCGCTATAAGAAACAAAATTGATGGCGAAGCAAACGAAGTTCTTAACATGTATGGTACCCCTTTAGAATGGGACGACATTAAACAGAATTTAATATTACATTACGCAGATAAACGCAACGAAACGTCACTTATCCGTGATCTACACGACATTAAACAAAACAATAGACCAATCGAAAAATTTTATAGTGAAATTATCGAAACCCTAGCCACAATGAACAACCACGTCCTAATACATGAGGATAACAAAAATGTGATAGAAGCAAAACGAAGCCTCTACACGGAAATGTGTCTTAACGCCTTTTTGACTGGCCTTAAAGAACCTTTGGGCTCTACGATTCGGGCAATGAAACCAAACACACTCGCTACTGCATTTGCTAACTGCATACAAGAGCAGAATATCTTCTATTCAAAAAATTCCTCATTTAAACAAGCAAATAATTACCCGAATCCGTCACCCAACCCCATGCGACAAGGTAGAAATGTATATCCTCAACAAAGACAACCAAACTTCTCAATTCAGAACCATTCCGCCAACAGAGCGCTGCACTTCCAAACAAACCAAAGACCAATTCACCCAATGTCTTACAACCCCTCGCAGAATACTATACACTATCAACCAAAACAAACGCATGTAACACCCAATTATAACAATCCTTTTAGACCGAACCAATATATGCAGCAAAATCAAAATCAAACCTTTGGGCGACAGAATTATTCGAGACCAACTCAGCCAGAACCAATGGATACCAGCTCAGGGTATACACATGTCAGGCAACAACAGAGATCGCAACCACCCCAACAAAGTCAACCTCCACAAAACAATTCTTTTCGACAAACTGCTGCTCCAAAATTCAATAGTAAAGAATTATTTAATGTAACCACTGAAACTCCTGAACCCCACACCAACTATCAGCAACAATTAGACCAGTATTACGATTCAGCCCAAGACCATCTTGAAGAACAGTTCGAAACTAATTTCGAAATTGATGATGAAAATTTTCAACCAGATGCCTCGATAGACCAATTGGGTACATAGATATAAATAAACATGGATCGATCTTACCATATATTGACATATCATCCCCTTTTGGTAGACCCCTAAAATTTCTGATAGACACAGGCTCCTCATCATCCTTCATAAATCCTGAGTTTACACAACCCGAAGATCTTGTTAAAACCCTCCCCACTGTCATCAACACTGTATTGAACAAACATACAATTAACCAAAAAGTATCATACCCAACCTTTTTCGAATTCAACAACCCAGACGATTTAACATTTCTAGTATTCAAATTCCATGGTTATTTCGACGGCCTAATTGGCTTAGACGTATTAACTAAACTAGAAGCAAAAGTCGACCTAAGTACCAAAACACTAATTACCAAAAATGCAACCATTCCCCTTTTGTTTAAACCCAACTTCACCTCACAAAAATATTTGATACCACCGAATTCGAAATTCATAGTCAAACTCCCAGTTGACGTAAAAAACGGTGACATTTTTATCGGACCTCTAAAAGTCAAAGAAAACCTACACATCTCGGAAGGAGTATATCTTGCCATCGATTGGTATAGTATTGTAGAAGTAACTAATCAATCTGACCAAGAACAACCTCTCTTTATAGACCAACCCCTAAAAGTCAATAAAATACCTTCCACTGAAATACAGGAACTAAATTACTGCAATTTTGAAGAACCTTACCCCCAATCTCAAACCCTAGATGAACAGTCACCTGAAGCAGACGTTGCAAGATTAATTCGTATAGACCACCTTAACTCGGAAGAGAAGAAAACCATTATAAAAATATGCAGACAATATGACGATGTTTTCCTTAAAGAAAACCAAAAACTCACCTTCGCTAATGCTGTCAAACATTCAATCCCTACTATGGATGATATACCAATCTATACGAAATCCTATAGGTACCCCTATGTCCACAAAGAAGAAGTAAATAGGCAAATAAACGACATGCTTCACCAAGGTATAATTCGTCCTAGTTATTCCCCTTGGAGTTCGCCAGTCTGGATCGTATCCAAGAAAATGGATGCCAGTGGCAAGCAAAAGTGGCGACTAGTGATCGATTATAGGAAACTCAATGAGAAAACTATAAGCGATCGTTACCCACTTCCAAATATAACCGAAGTACTAGATAAGTTGGGAAAATGCATGTATTTTACCACACTGGACTTGGCAAGTGGATTCCACCAAATTGAAATGGAACCTAATGATATAAAAAAAACAGCTTTCACGGTTGAAGGAGGGCATTATGAATATTTGCGTATGCCCTTCGGTCTAAAAAATGCTCCATCAACATTCCAGCGAGTGATGGACAACGTTCTGAGAGACCTACAGGGAAAAGTATGTCTTGTATATTTGGACGATATAATAATTTTCTCGACTTCCTTACAAGAACACGCAGAAAATCTGAAAAGAGTCTTCAACAGATTACGGGAAGCGAACCTGAAAATTCAAATCGACAAGTCAGAGTTCATGCATAAAGAAGTTTCATTCTTGGGACACCTGGTTACTAACGAAGGAGTGAAACCTAATCCTGATAAAATAATAGCTATAAAAAACTTTCCGATTCCCAAGAACCAGAAGGAAATCAAATCCTTCTTGGGATTAATAGGATATTATCGAAAGTTTATAAAAGACTTTGCCAAGATTACTAAGCCTATTACTGAATGCCTTAAGAAAGGAAAATCTGTTGATCATACAGAACGATTTGTTAGAGCATTTGAAGAATGCAAAGACTTACTAATGAACGATCCCATTTTGCAATTCCCAGACTTTTCAAGACCGTTTGTCTTAACAACGGACGCGAGTAATTTCGCTTTAGGAGCAATCTTATCTCAAGGACCCATTGGTAGTGATAAACCTGTATGCTTCGCGAGTCGCACATTGACCGACTCCGAAATTAATTATTCGACAATCGAGAAAGAACTTCTGGCCATCGTATGGGCCACAAAGTACTTCCGACCGTACCTATTTGGGCGTAAATTTAAAATAGTAACAGATCATAAACCATTATTGTGGTTAATGAGTCTAAAAGACCCAAACTCTAAGCTTGTTCGTTGGCGACTTAAACTCGAAGAGTTTGACTACGAAATAACATATAAGAAAGGTAACAATAATACAAACGCGGATGCTTTAAGTCGTATCAAACTCAGCACCAACAAAGTTGATGTAAATACCAACGAAATATCTTCCCAGCTAGTTGAACCCAGTTCAAGCTCAACAATACACTCAGCGGATGAAAACATCGGAGATGGAATTCCAATTTCCGAAAGACCTCTGAACGATTTTCCTATTCAATTAATTCTCGAAAAATCTGATAAACGTCCCACAATATCACTACATACACCCTTTAAAAATAAACAACGTAGAGTCATCAGACTTCCACACTTCTATGAAGATAATGTTCTAAAAACGCCGAAAGAATATGCACCACCAAATAGACTTACTGCGGTACATACAGATGACGATACCTTCAAAATAATTCAAGAAACTTATTCAAAATTCTTCTCACAATCCAAAACCTTCAAATTAATAAGATGCATAGAAATCCTCCAAGATGTCATAGAAAATGACGAACAAGACAAAATTATTACAGACTATCATAAAAAAAACAATCACAGGGGAATCAACGAAACATTGATACATCTCAAACGAAAATATTATTTCCCTTATATGGTTAGCAAAATATCGCAAATTATTAACAACTGTGAAGAATGCCAAACCTTAAAATATGATAGACACCCGTCGAAACCAGCGTACGAAAAACCTGAAACACCTTCTAAACCCTTAGATATTATACACATAGACATATATTGTATCAACAATAAACAAATCCTTACAATTATCGATAAATTTTCAAAATTCGCTGCAGGCTATACATTGGTAGCTCGAAACAGCCTAAATATTATGAGAGCAATTAAGCACTTCATAAGTCTCCACGGCATCCCGTCAAAACTCGTATCCGATCAAGGATCAGAATTCAACGCTAGCATCTTCAAAGATTTCTGCAAACAATACGATATCAAATTACACATGACCTCCTTCCAACAGACGAGTAGCAATTCCCCAATAGAACGACTACATTCCACACTCACAGAAATATACAGAATAATCCTTCAAAAATGCAAAAGTAGTAATTACGAATTAGACCATGACGATATCCTAACTGAAACAATAATTACCTATAACAATTCAATCCATTCAGCAACCAAACTTACATCTCACGAACTATTTTATGGACGAACTTTCAAATTTAACAATAACATAAAATTTAATGACGAACACGACTACTTAAGGAAACTTAACCAATACCAAACAGAACTATATCCTTCAATAAAAGCCCAACTAGAACAAATAACGAATAAAAAAATAGATAAACTTAACGAAAATATGGAAGACCCTGTAGAATTAAAAGAGAATGAGTTAGTTTTCAGGAAAGAGTGCAGGCGAAACAAAATTACTCCCCGCTTCAGCAAGCATAGGATCAAAAAAAATAATAAGATTACCGTCATTACCACTAAAAACCAAAAAATTCATAAATCAAAACTTAAAAGAAAACGCAAATTTCAGGCTAACAGCGACGACCGGACAACGACTGGAAATACACGACTTACGAAACAACCAGGGACTTCTACCGATGAGACTAGGAACAGCTAGGACTATTGAGACTTACTACGACCTACTACATATTATAAAGCTGGAAACCTACACACAGACTTTGGACAAAATACGAAATTCATTACTTAACTTTAACCATTTCAAAGAACTTAATAGTACACTAAGAACGACAAACATTAGACTAGACGAAACACAGAAAAAGTTACAAACACTACTACCAGGACAAACTAGATATAGAAGAGGACTAGTAAATGGTTTAGGCACATTAATCAAACAAATCACCGGAAATATGGATGCGAACGATGCTGAACGATTAAATCAAAAAATAAAAATAATAATGTTAAACCAGTCCGGCATAGAAACCGAAATTAATAAACAAACAGGAATCAACAATAAGATGATTCAAAGATTCGAAAACATAACAGACCATATAAATTTACAACAAGAGATTATAGGAAATTATTTGAAACACACTCAAGATTCCATTAGAAACCAAATTAGACAAGGAGACTACCTCCTGCAACACCTTCAATATCTTAACGAAATTAATTATAACATTGACATTTTGAATAATCACTTAACAAATATCGCGGAGGCAGTCATGCTGGCCAAACTTAACGTTATTTCCAAACAAATCTTGAATTCAGACGAATTAGTACACATTCACAAGATATTCGAGAACCAATCAATTAAAATAAAATCAGACGAGCACGTCTACGAATTACTCAGTCTCCAAGCTTACAACAATAATACAAACATCATCTTCAACATCCAGATTCCTATATTACTTAACAAAACATACTCCCTTTTTCATGTAATACCAATTCCTATAAAAAAAACAAAGAGAATAATTACCACACCTTATGTGATCCTTAACCCTACCGATATTCATTATTTTGACGAAAAGTGTCCCAAAATCGAAGATATTTATTTTTGCAAAAAACCAAATCACGGCAAATTAATGAAGAACGCCGAATGCATCCACAAGTTGATCAACAACACACCAGCACATTGTGAACTTTTCGAAGAAGATGAATCCGCAGACATATTTGAACCTGAACCAAACCACATACTACTTATGAACGCTCCTGAAACCAAAGTCAACTCTACATGCGGATTCGGCCCTAAAACTGTCAGCGGGACCGCTCTCATCCACTACGAAAATTGCGAGGTCCAAATTAACGGAATTACATACCAAGGACAACCAAAAAGATTCTGGGATGAAATTCATATTCATCCAGTTCTATTTAACAAAATTAATTTCACCATAAACAATCAAAATCTTACATTCCAGAAGCTTAAAAACTTTAACTTCGAGAACAGGAAGTCAATCGAAATTCTTCAGTTCGATAATCAACAAAGGGACATACTTACATATGGACTGCTTGTCATCCTTTTGGTCGCATCTACCATCTTAGCCATCCGTCACTACCAGAAATTTCGTAAACACACCATCGACATAGGAATTCCAGCTCCTTCAACAGGAACTTCAAGGACTCAATTCCTGTTTCCGTCGCTTTCTTCAAAAGGGGGAGGAGTTACGAATTGACACATGACCCCGCCGAACCCGACAACACCGGCAAATCCCACATCAGCAAGTTCCCACAATTTCCCACAATGCACATTTTAAATTCCTAGAAAATTCAGTAACCCAATTTTGAATTATATTCTTTTAACTTTTCCCACATAAAATGCAAAGGTAGCAATGTGAAATTGTAGACGCTACCTTTGCAGTAAAATTTGCAAGTAAACCACAAAGCTGAAAAGTAAAGTTGTCAAATAGATTTTAGTTAGTATTATTCCGGCATCCAGAAAATAAAGATATACAAATCCAATACTAAATCGTTTAAATTAATTTTTTTTATAATCTTCCCGTACCGGAAAGTTAACTCGCGCGATAGCACAATTGCGTCGCTCGCGCCATATCATGACATTACTTATGGTATGCGCGTTGAATTACTTGCCACAACTTTCAAATATTATTCACAAAAACCAAAATATTTTGTTCGTATTGACTCTGTGTTTTTTATCGCAGAGGCATTCATTCTCGATGTTTATTAACCGCTTGCCGTCTATTGTTATAAAAAAAAAAAAAATAGGAACTACGCAAGCCTCAGAATAACGTTAGTCGCGTTATGAAATTAGAAAATTGACTATAGAAGCGGCTCGCGCAAAGCGATGCGATGTCACTATACCTGGTTACACTCACTGGCATGTATTCTAGTCAGCTGTCGTCGCGTCGCATCACTTTACGCGTACGCGTCGCTTTCGCTATAATTCCACATGAAACATTTAATGGAAAAGGTACTACACAGTTTTGCCTTCTATAAAAACAGGGTAAATTAAAATATATTTTCCGTATAGTTACAGAACGGACAGCTGTTTCATATCCACTTTCAATATTCATTAACTCCTAAACAAAAAATTGTTTCAAAACAAAATTATGTTAGACTTCATATTCCACTCATACAATTAAGTTCCGAATCAATGATAACACCTTAAACTGACCGCCACCGCTTTAATTTGAAACGCAATCGGACATCTGAATGACATCTTAGGTGTGATAATTGAAATGAATCACATGTGCCGAATGTGTACGTAAATTTCGTACTAAACTACGTACTATTATCATTTATTTATCTAATCTTGGGTTATACACATCCCACATCGCAACTCTAATGTCCTCAGCCATGTTATACAAAATTTTGTACTGATTATTTTTTATAACTTTATGTTGTTGTAGTTATTTTTTTAGTTATTGTATTCACCAAACTGACTGAAGATCTAAATTTAAAATGAATAATAGAATTTAGATTCGATCAAAAGTGTTTGTAATTTAAAAATAACATACATGAGTAATTTATGAAGATTGCACAAATAATGGGGAAATTGGAGATTTTAATTCTACTGCTGCTTAAATTATAATTAAAGAAAAATAGTTGTGTCGTGTCTTTTTACCTATCGACCGATCGTTAACCGGACCACATTATCGTTTTTTATGATCAGTCTCGGGAACAGCACACACCAGAAAGTTGAAATTTCGAACATGTGTCTCATTTTTTCCTTTATTATTTTTTAATAAAGGCTATTAAGGCTGAAACTTGGAACTTACTCGTATGTAAAACTATGATAGTGGACTCATTTGCAAAAAAATGGTTGATAGGGGTTGAGGGGTGTGGAAGTAGGGGTAAAAATAATGTCTGAAACGCATGAACGCCGGGATTGAGACATTCTAAAATCTATATCTCCTGAACAATTGATGTCAGAAGATTAAAACTTTGTTGTTGTCCTTAGGGATACTTCAATATTAGACAAGGGCTAACATTTTTAAGGGGGATGGTAGGGGGTGAAAAACTTTGGATTAAAATATCTTCCGAACCAATTACACCAGGAAGATAAAATTTAGTTTCTGTATATGGGATCACAAGAGGAGTCTACTGAAAGTAAATTTTTTAAGGGAGGAGGTGGAGCTCCAAAGTGAGGGACAGCAATTTCTCAAAAAATGTAATTTTTATATCTCAGAAACCGTATCAGACATGATCTTGAAAATTCTACAGAAGTTGGGGTGGGTAGACCTCTAGTAGGGAAAAATGTTGGGGGTGATGGTGAAAGGGGGTAGAAAGGAAAACATTCTGATTTTTATTTCTCGAAAACCGTAATGAATACAAATTTAGGATTATATTAAAAATTTTGGATTATATAGACACACTACAGAAACATCCTAGAAAAATCAAATTTTTTATAGGGGTAGCAAGGTACGGGGGTGAGGGGTGGTTTTCTATATCTCAGAAACGGCTTATGCTAGAAAGTTGAAACATAGTACTTATATGTAGATGAGCTATAAGAGTAATTAAAGCAAAAAAAAGTTTAGATTTTTATTGGCGTTCAGAGGTTGAGTAAAAAAATGTCCGTTAATCCACATTTTCACGAATTTCGTTAAAACTTTTAGACATGTCGAGCTATCAAAGCAATTTTACTTCTGTGGGCTATTTATATAAGCGCCTAAACACGTTTTTCAAAATTTTTCGATATCCAACCTCTAAGGGGGTGTAAAGTGGTTGTGTACATATTCACGAATTCTGATATATTTCTTAGGTATATTGAAATTTGGAGTTCACTTTCACTTCTATAAGCTTTAAACATAATCGGGGAAAAAACCGATTTAAGTATTTTTCCCTATTAAACCTCCTGGGGGAAAGTTTCAAATAGCCTCCTGGTTATTCCTTAGGTTGTCAGTCTCATAGTAACCTACACGGCATCTCACCATTAAACACGCTTCGGACTTCTACCCATAAAATAATAAAGTTGCGCCCAGACTGTTGGCAGATTTTTTATTTATTTCTCAACATAGTGTCCTTCTAGCTCCATACACTAAGCCCAGCGATATTCCACTTTTGAAGCCAATCGAAAAACATAACATACTCTAGATGAAATACTGAACTCCGATTTATATTTTAGTTGGGATTATATCAAAAGAATGAGGAGTGCACATACAATTATTGCATGACCTTTTATTTACAGGTAGAAACTATTGTATAGTGGCTACTCGAACTGCATGGCTGACGAACTCGCCCGTCGCGGCACTATCCTTCAGATTATGCCGGAACATCGGAATCTGGGTGTGCCTCTCTCTACATGTAAACTACTGGGATTGGACTCAATCGAGAAAACCAACTCAAGATGGGCAGATGGTGTTACATGTCACACTGCGAGACAGATCTGGCCGGAGCTGGATCTGAAACGCTCTAAAAGGCTAACTTTGCTCAAAAGGGCGAATATCAGCACCACAGTCGGTGTCCTGACTGGACACTGTCTTATTGGTCGACATGCCAAAAGACTCGGCCTCTTCTCAAACGACTTCTGTAGAAGCTGCTTGGATGAGGAGGAGGAGGAGACAGTCCTTCACCTTCTCTGTACCTGTCCAGCTCTATCAGCCAGAAGGAAAGCTCATCTTGGAGCTTACTTCTTCAACTGTCTCGGTGATCTTGCCGCAATGGAGGTCGCAAGAATCCAACGCTTCATTGCAAGCTCTAAATGGTTCGACGAGTAGGACCGGATTCGATGATCCTGTGGTAACACAACGGACCTTTCAGGTCTAAGTGTGTCCGTGTTCTCACGGGCAGCCACGCGTACCTACCCACCTACCTACTCGATGAATGGTTAAACGATTTCTTGAGTTATAGTGAGTTCCATAAATTAAGTTGGGACATTTTTACAGAATTTTTGTATGGCAACTACATGAAGGACTTACGGGATATTTTTCATATTAATACCTTCAGCTGCGACTATTATAAAATCAACGTATACAAAATTTCAAAGTCGTAACTTAAAGCGTTCTAAAGTTATCGTTCAATATTGGCGAACACGTGTTTTAAGAACTTTTGTATGACAGCTACCCGAAAGAGTCAACGGATGACGCTAATTAATTAACTCAGTCTTGCTTTTGATATAAAACTAATTCCTGTAAAATTTTGAATCCCTGCTTTAACTCGTACTAGAGTTATAGCGGATACTGTAACTTGTATAAATTTTTGAAGGACTTTTGTAGGCTGCTACACGACGGACTCTTTCGATTTTCATCATATTCAGAACTTTCATTTCAAACATGGTAAACTTTAAGCATTCAAAATTTCAAGCTCCTAACTTGAAGCATTCGAGCAATAATTGTGAATACGTGTTTTAAGGACTCTTGTATGGGAGGTACCCGAAGGAGTGGAAGGATATCGCCCATTAACGAACTTAGCCTTACTTTTTCCATTTTACAGGTGGTGACCAAATTTCAACTTCCTAGGCCAACGCGTTCTTGAGTTATCGTGCAAACGGACGGACGGACGGACAGCAAACGGATTTGGGGTTTTTGGCCACAACTAAACACAAAATAATATCGATTGCAAATCAAGCGAAATATTTGGGGGCACGTCCCAGTCAGCAAGACTGGTTCCGCCCACCATGCCTCTACAACATCAAATCCAGTAGTTGCTAAATTAATTGATAACAGAAAACTCAAGAGTTTTTCTTCCGTTTCCGACAACCGCGCCACTTAACTTCCTCGAAAAGACTGCCATAGTTTCATTGAGCACACTTCACCGACAGATGTCTCCACTAGCAGAAAAGTGACTAAAGTGAAGTAAGTTTGTTTTTGTTGTGACATTTCTCGAAAGTTTCGCATCAAAGAAAAATTTTCTCAATTCGAACAATCCCAAACTGAAAATGTCGACGGACTCATCGAACAACAGCGACGAGTGGTCGATTTCATGTTTCCCGGATAGCGATGATTTCGAACCAACACCCGAAGATCTAGAGAGTTTCTACGCCGCCCTGGAAAATGGTACCATGCCCGACCTGCAGTGGAAGTGCCCCGGCCGTCGAGCCCCATCGCCGCTTACGAAGGAAGAACCAAAAGTGGCCGAATGTGTGGAGAAAGAGACGTAAGTACCCGTTGTCCTTAATCACGTTCTTCCCTGCTAAATTCCGACCAAATTCCAGGACCACGGCTAAGAACGATTTCGATTTCATGGACGACGTAGCGTTGCCTACGATGCGCGTACGCGGACAAAACTCGACTCCAAAGGGCTCGGCCAAGAAGAAGACGGCCAATTTCGCTGGCGTCATGGATGCCCTCAAGAAGCAGCTTTCCCAAAATAAGGAGGGCAACTCATAGCATCGGCTCTTTATTGTTCGAGAAAGTCCTGGCTAAATTGAGTTGGCACGAAAGCAGGGTATTGGCGGACAATTCGGAATTCAAAATTAAAACGATTTACAGGACTACGATTTCGACTGATGAAAATTTGTTATAAATTTATTTAGGTTTAAGGTCAAATACAATTTATTTTTTTAACTTCTTGCTTTTAATGGTATTGTAACCAATCTAAGGTATTCGCGACGGTGTCGTTCTTCTTGGGCGTTATCTGGAGCCTAAAGTGGTTCAACAACCACCCGGTCATTGTATTTTGAACAAGGTCCATGTAGAGCAGTTTCTGGGCACTTGGAATTTTGGAACAGGTGCAAAATAGCTCGGATTGTACTTCTTTTGGTGGAAAACTAGGTGCGATTGAGACGATATTTCATAAACAGAAAACCCGTTAAGAACTATCAGGAAAATGTGTTCTTAAGAAACTTAGCCCCTCCTCCCTGTTTTATCAAAGGACTGTTTGCATGTAAACAGTGCTTTTTATGGCGTTAAACTTTCTTGGGTTTGTTGTGAGCAGAGAGCGGTTTTGGGGTGGTGTTTTCGCAGTAAAATAAAATAACCGAGAGATGTCAAAACAGTGGGTCAATACTGCGTACGTAAAAAATGTGAACTGGAGCTACGCGCTTGCTGGGGAGAGTGTTAAGTTGTTCAGAAGTTATACCACAAATCCTAGTCCTTTACAACAAAAGATAATCACGTCGACTTATCCGGACACAAAAAATTGCAATAAGATTGCCAGTCGGTTATGAGAAACCGCGACAGGCGATCACGGTCGTATATACAGGTCTGGTAACTACCGTGATGGGGGTAGATACCTTTTGTAATAAAAATAAATTACTACAGTTGCTCGTTATTATCGACAGGATCGCTACTGGCGAATAATTGTGCAAGCGCAACAACGTCGAGTATGCAGCCGTAACAAGAAGAAATTTTTGACAAAAAAATACAAGAGCATGACGAACCTGATGGTTAGTACGACAATAACAAAATGAGTCTACTCCCACCATAAAAAATTGCATTGAGTTTTCAAACCTATTTGTATGACCGTGCAGGCGATCGTTGTTAAGCGCCATCTTGCTGAAAAAATCGTAGGTCATCAAAACAAAAGAAAATGAATTGGATTTTGCAGACTTTCTTTTATAATCCTAAAATAGCTCTGCTGTCCCATATCGAAATTTAAGAAGTGCCTTTTTTGGAAATTACATAGGCGTGCCCAGAAGCTTCTATTAGTCAGACCCATAAAGATATATGTATGTACTGGAGATGGCGAGTAGCGACTATTTTGAAGCCGGACGATTCCTCGCAAAGGACCGGCAATAATCACTATGCTACTATTAGCATCTTACTCACATTTATGTTATACTCCGGTCTTGAACACAAAAAACGCCAAACATTTGAATGCACTTATACCTCGTTTTAGGGCCTAGATACGTTCCGGGAAAGTTGGCCGTAAAGCGAAACGCCGTATAACGAATTAATTATTTTAAGTAATAAGTCAACCGACAGTCTTGGAGCATTATCCGAAATCAGGCCGTATAACGAAACATTTTGGGCCGTAAAACGAAAAAGTGCCATAATTGAAAAAGGCCGTTATAGCGAAAAGCCGTATAAAGGGCGGCCGTATAGCGAGGTATGAGTGTACTAGGCTGCTATTTGCATTTCACTGCCACCTGGCATCAAACGCTCCATACAAAAACGTTCAATTTTGCTTCAAAATGCTTCATACAAAAACGGCATCATGTCGTCGCCAGTATTTATATCTCTATGGTCAGACCTCATAAATAAATATTACTACCCCAAAAAAGTGAGACCGTCCTCTTCGCTGAGAGGAAGAAACCAGTTAGCCGTCAGGTTTCCACGTTTGGTGATATCATTCCATGGAAACCAGTTTTCAAATACCTCGGTGTTAAGTTCGATAAAGAACTGTATTTTGGTCCTCACATTGAGCCCGCTGGCAACAAGCAACTCAATGTGCAACGGAAGAAGTAAACTCTCTCGTCGCACCAAGTGTGGTCCGCTCTATTCTCTGCTACGCCTCTCCAGCTTAGTGAAATATTGCGAATACTCACAGCAGGCTTCAAAGGAAGCAAAACAGATTGCATTGATCAGCTATCGGAGCCCGCTGGTTAAGTAGGAACTCTCAACTTCACAGGGACACATTTTTCCGCACAATCAGGAAATCATCAAGGAACGGGCTTTGATGCATTTCTCTGAGCCCTCCTCTCATGCTCAAAGTATTTGTCTATGATGAGACCATCCAACGTGACCACTAGAGCCTTAAAATAGCACTTACTAGAAATTAATTTTTCTATCCAATTTCGTATGGAAGTGATTCTCGTTACTCGGCTGGGTTGGCTTCATGTAGAAGTTTTTTTTTTTTTAAGGGTAGGTGAAAATCTCGAAAGACACTATGAGGAACGCACCTGATAGTAGTGTAGGACTTTAACCCACTAAAAACAGCTCCCTTGATCATAACCAATCAGTGTATGATCGACCAATGATTTTGATATCTTGCTTTAGAAACGCGTTTGTAGGAAGATTAGTAGAAATATAATTAAATTCCCGTTAATGTTATGCCATAAGCTTATGAGGCTTGGTTCTTCTAAGTCGACGGATGTTGTTCGATATTCAGCACAGTTTTTATCTCGGTGTTTGCATGTGTTTGCAGCCTCTGATTGTGTTTTACTGCATATTTCTTAATCACGTCCGCAACTAATTCGGTTCGCAAGTCGCGGTGTAGATCCTTGTTTCGAACGTACCACGGAGCATTTACTATTCCACGTAGGACTTTGTTCTGAAATGTTTGAATTATTTTAGCATTTTTAGTGCAGCCCCATAATTGGATGCCGAAAGTCCAGACAGGTTGCAATATCTGCTTATATATCAGAATTTTATTCTGTGTTGATAGCTCAGATTTTCGTCCTAGCAGGCAATATAATTTTCTATATTTTATATTTAGATCCTCTTTCTTCTTTTTTATATGTTCTTTCCATTTCAGTTTGGAATCTAAATTCATTCCCAAATATTTAGCTGTATTCGAATACGGAACAACTAAATTATTGACAAATATAGGACGAGCTTTAGTCTTTTTGTATGCAAAATTGATAAGTGTTGACTTTGTCCCATTGAGTTTAATCCGCCATCATTGCGTCCAGATTTTTATTTTATCAACCGCACATTGAAGTTGCGTTGTAGCATACTCCACACTATTATCGACTGCCAAAATAGCAGTGTCGTCCGCAAATGTAGCCATGGTTGTGTTGTCATCAATTGGTATGTCTTTGGTATATAGAAGATAAAGTGTTGGACCAAGAACACTGCCTTGAAGTACACCAGCTAAAATTGCATTCAGATCCGAATATTCCTTTCCGTAATGTACCCGAAAGTATCTGTCTGTTATATATGATTTGAGGATTTCAAAGTATTATCTAGGTAAGTCTCTGTGTAGTTTATACTGTAGTCCTTCATGCCACACTTTGTCAAAAGCCTGCACAACATCATCAGATTGCCGAACATATATTTTTCTCCTCTAGTGCCTTCTCAACTATGTCCGTAATTCGATGTACCTGATCTATCGTAGAATGTTTGTGTCTAAATCCGAATTGATGGTTTGGAATTAGTCTTCTATTCTTTATAATACAATTGAGTCTTTTCAAAAGCAGTTTTTCAAAAATTTTCGACATCACAGGCAAAGAGAGATATTGGCCGATATGATGTTACTTCTGTGAGCGGTTTGCCTTGCTTTGGAATAACAATAACTTCAGCTATCTTCCAATGCCGAGGAACATACTTCAGCTTAAAGCAAGCATTTATTAAGTGTTGGAATTACAACAAAGCTATGTCTGGTAGTTCTTTAATAATTTGTCCAGTAATGAGGTCATAACCTGGCGTGGAATTGAGGCTTTCTTTAAGACTGTCCTTTACTCCGTCCATGCGAGTTGCTCTACTCGATTTCGATTTTTCTCATCTACAGTTAACAGTCAACAAAGTTTCCCTGTAAATGCATCATCACAGGTTTTCTATGGTTTTCCTCTAGGCGGAGGATGAATATTGATGCAAAGTTCTTCAAAGTCGCATTATTTATTATTTGTTGGTTTAAGCCTGTAAAAGCCTTACTGCTTCTCGAAGCACCTTGGCTTCTCCCAGACTTTAATGGTCACACACCCCATCTTTCAAAAACCTTATGGCTATTTTAGATTAAGGAACCAGATCTAGGGTCGCGACTCATGTAGTTGCATGTCGCCATACCGACTGAGACCTTCGGCTTGAGTATCACAAAAAAAGACTGATCAACTGAATATACCGTAAGTACTGATCACAGGATATCACATTCGTGACCACCTGTCCATCTCGATAGAACCAATTTAAAAAATTAAAAACAAACCTAATTCATACAAATTTTCACTTGGTTCAACTTAGGATAAACTTTATTGAATAAATTTCTTTTTTGCATTTCATTTCATTACTTTGTTTTCATATTTTATATGTTGTTGTTGGT
The DNA here is from genome assembly GCA_951812415.1 of Beris morrisii. NCBI lineage: Eukaryota > Metazoa > Arthropoda > Insecta > Diptera > Stratiomyidae > Beris > Beris morrisii. The sequence goes on along the minus strand of OX638311.1, from coordinate 54,060,055 downwards.
TTTTTTCCAACCTTTTAGTAATTTTTTCTTAATTTTACGCAAACATATTAAACCTATACTTGAACTGCTGATCGCAATTGGTCCGAGCTTCTATCAACTTTCCGATAATCAAGTATAGAAATATTATGAACTAAAAAAAATCGATACGTTTTAATTACTTTCGAGTTTACATCGTAAATTTTATTTATAATTTTTAAACGTTCTTTATTTTCTTTTTTTTTCATTTTTCTTGTAAGAGTTAAATAGAGACAATTAGCACGGTTTCTTCAAATTTTATGTATGTATGTTGTAAATATGTGTAAGACAATAGGAGGGCACTACACACGTTCACAGCCTTCTAATCTAGAATTTAACATACCCATTTTTATTTGCATGATGCCATTCATTCAAATTCGTTAAATGTTAAATTATTTAACTTTTATTATCGATACATTACGTTAGAGTTAGAGAGAGGACTCCATTAAATTGAATCGGTGATTTCGTAGACAGGAACGATTCTCGAAACAAGTGGACACAACTTTATTAAACATTGAATTTCGCAAATTTCTTTGAAATTAATTTCGAACATTTTTTTTTTTTGATTCAGTTATGCACTTCTCTGTCTACTTGAGTGCGTACGTCTACCAAATACTCATACTGCGATCCTGTAAGACCTCAATCTTTATCCCAACGTCCATCAAATTTTTCTAATTCCACAAATAGACATCCGTTTTAGCTACACTTACATTCATTCCACATATTGCTTGATTTGTTTTGTAGTTACGAGGATAGGCTAAGATCTTCGCAATAAGAAAATTTTAATTCTATGCATGGTATTGTTTACAGTAGAATGCATACGATTGCGACAATCCATCCATTTTTCATCTTTTGTTTTCAATTGAGAAAAGTCAAAAACAATTTTGCAATAGAAATGAAAACATCGTCTTTTATTGTGTTAATCTCCAGGAAAATAAATTGAATTTTGGTTTTTGTCTTAGTTCATTATATTTTTTTCGTATTTTCTAATTTTCTTTTCTTCAGTAAGTCGCATTTTCCAGGTTCATAATGTCGAATATATTTTTTTTTAATATTCACTTCCATAAACACACACACAAATCCGATTCGAAAAAATAGATCTAGATTTGTTTGTATAATTACATTAAATAAATTTTGCTGCACCATACGCCAAACATAAAATTTTTTTTATTCGATTTCAGTTTACTTTTAAACTTTACGATTATGAACAAAACCAGTCTCTTCGATTACATCTAGTTAAAAGTCTAGTCAAGTCATTTCAATCTATTAAATTTCTTCTTCGTCGTTCGTACGAGTTCGAATTGCAATTATTTAAACTCGTAATAGTGTCGCCCGATTCGAACTCCCGTGGTAATTAAAATTCGCAATCAGGGACCCAGTTTTTTTCAATATTACCGAGTCTGTTCAGACGATGTAACCAATTTTTCTACCGACAGCAACGCTCGATCATAGAATCGGGTCCTTAACTGTGGCTAGGACTTCTACAATTCATTTCGAAAGAGGAGAGTTTCAAAGCCAATGTTGGGCTGGTGGATTCACGGTTTTGTGATACTGAACGAAAGACTAAAGGAAAGGCCAAAATAGTAATTGAGATTAAGACAGAAATGTGACAATGAATCGGCCATACCTTGACTAAACTGAAGCAAGTAATATTTAATCAGACTCTAAACTAGATTTTGTATGACGGAAAGATATGGAAACAAACTTTCAAGAATTGAATAAGAAAACCTATCGGCAGATACAGATCTAAAGTCCGAGGAACTATTGATAGAATCAGAATAAAAACAATTGTAACAAATGATGAGTCAATTGAGCAAGGTGAAAAAAAAGAAACAGTAGTCAACGTTCAGCGTGGCGTGGTCATCAAAGGAGTCGATCGCCAACGTAGGAAGGTGTTACTGAAAGAAATGGCAATCCCAGAATTTTATTACTGCTAGATTGCGTGGAGAAGAGGATGCAGAGAGTAAACCAACAAGCAATGATTTTTGGATGGTTTTTATTCCATCCAAAAATCATTGCTTGTTGGTTTACTCTCTGCATCCTCTTCTCCACGCAATCTAGCAGTAATAAAATTCTGGGATAGCGAACTAACTAAATATCGTTGCAAATATAAAACCCGGCGAAAATATAATGACTGGTTCAAACAAGAATGTCGTGATGCAATAGATAGAAACAACGAGGCTTACAAAATTTTTACTGAATGACCAACACGAGCCAAGAAAGATAGATATGACGAGCTTAGGAGATTTGCAAAAAAGACCTGCAGGCGAAAGCAAAGAAAGTACTATAATGACAAGATAGAAAAACAATATGAGACAAAATAGAACCCGGGACGCATACGCAATAGTAAAAGACCTAAAAAGGGGATATAAGCCCAAAACCAGTCTTTGCAAAGACATAGAGGGCAACATCATCAGCGACACACAAGAAATTAAAAGGGGTTGGGCTTCCTACTTCGAGCATCTTCTCAATCCCACTCCATCAGCACCGATTACGACCGATAACATCTCAATTGAGGTTTCAACTGACGAAGAAGAACCATCAATGAGACTACCCACACTAGACGAAATCAAAGCAGCCCTATGTGACCAGAAACTAAACAAAGCGCCGGGAATTGACGAAATACCAGTTGAAGTTCTGAAGAACGGTGGAAACTGTGTCGTGGAAATACTACACAAAATGATATGTTAAATTTGGAGAGAGAAAAATATTGCCGACGATAGGCGAAAAAGCATTATATGTCCAATTTATAAGAAAGGAGACAAACTCTGCTGTGAGAACTACAGAGGAATATCATTGTTGTGTACGTCCTACAAAATACTGACAAAAATAATTGAACGTCGTCTTAAGCCTAACGAAACAATTGGCGAATACCAAGGTGGATTCAGAACCGGACGATCTACAACAGACCAGATATTCTCGGTGAAACAGGGGCTTGAAAAATGCTGGGAATATAACACAGATGTGCACCAAATCTTCGTAGATTTTAAACAAGCATATGACAGTATCAACAGGAGGGTACTGTACCAAATCATGCTTGATGTTGGAATTCCACCAAAATTAGTTCGACTAACGAGACTCACAATGACGAACACTGAATCCCAAGTAAGAATACAAACCGATTCCACAACCAGCTTTCGAACGGAATGTGGTTTAAACCAGGGAGATGGTGTAGCCCACATTCTTTTCAACCTGGCACTAGAATATGTCACCCGAAAAACCCCAGTCGACACCAATGGAACACTACTATTCAAGTCCACTTAACTAGTAGCATACGCTGACGAAACATCCTCGCAAGATCGTTCCCTAGTGCTAAGGAGGTATTTGTCATTCTTGACTCCGCCGCGAAAGAAGTCGGGTTACGCATAAAAGAAAGTGAAACAAAAATAATGACGCAAACTAGAAAGAGAACGCCAATCAAACAGAATGCAACAATTGCGGAGTATAATTTGGAGAGTGTGGACAACTTCATATATCTTGGGGGTTGGGGCTAATTTAGCGAAAGACGGCAACGAAACGGACGAAATCACACGACGGATCATGCTAGCAAATAAAACGTATTATTCGGTATTTCCAATAATGAAATCCAAGAAAGTGCACAGGAACAATAAGCTGCGAATATATAAAACTAACTATTATACGACCTGTACTCATAGCAGCGAAACGTGGACATTAACGGGAACTTCCGAAAAAGCAGTTAACGCATTCGAAAGAAAGGTCCTCTGAAAAATTTTGGGACCTGTGAAGGAAGGAACGGACTGGCGAATAAGATACAACCATGAGCTGTATCAACTCTTCAAGGAACCAGAAGCTTCAACGTTCATCAAACTACAGTGGGCTGGCCATGCAGAGCGGATGGAAGACAGGAGAATCCACAAACGTGCTCTTAAAGGCAAAGCGAGTGGTAACAGGCCAGTAGGCAAACCACGCAAGCGATGGGAAGACTCGGTTGATGAAGAAAGCAAAACCATCTTATAAATTAGCAGCTGGAGGACGCGGTCTTTGGATCGAGACGATTGGAGACGACGACTTCAGGAGGCCAGGGCCCGACTTGGGATGTCACGCCATTGATGACGAAATATCGTTGCAAACACGAAATCAGCGGATCAGCCAAACAGCGGTATGAGATCAACGGGCCTATTACGAAACTCGACTCGACCAAAAAACTCACATTCTGCGACTATGAAACTCGACGAGTGCCTACTTGTCGAGTTTCACTCGACTTTTAGTCGAAAAAAAAGCGTGAGTTAAGAGAACTGCGTATTATGAGAGCCGATCGAGTGAGTATTTTCTTATAAGAAATGTCAAACTCACTCGACTGCTGGAAATGAAGTGACTTTCCAATTGTCGAGTTTCATAATACCAACTTTAGCTCGAGTCGAGTCCAAATGTGAGTCGAGTTACTCACTCGACTCGAGTTTCGTAATAGGCCCGCAAGTTAAAAAATGAGATGAGTCGTTAAAGACTTGGTCGTTGACTTAACCATTCAGAAAAACTTTAATTCATTGCCGAGAGCAGCTATAAGTCCAGATGGACGAATGGACAATCGGATAAATTGTCAGAGAAAATGCAGTCTACAGAACTATTTGATGGGGTTTGAAATTTGATCAATAAATGCTGTTGATTTTTCGTTGAATATAAAATGGCCTGATCGGGCAGTTCAAAGGTACGAATATGGAAAAATGGCTTTTTATTCACAAAATTAAGTAGTGCGCCCAGGTTGAAATTCTTTCTACATTTTTATTTTGCACGTCGTTCGACGCCAAATCCACTGATTTTTCTCTTTATTTTGGTGCCATGCACGTTTGTTTGGAACGTTTTCGAGTAGTGGCGACGTTTGGAGCGCCGTTACTTGTAAAGTCTTAAGGGTTGTGAGTAGCGGTTTCAAAGCAAATAAGCGAACAAGGAGAATAGAGCCTGGATGGCAAAATGTCTTGCGAAACAATAAATGCGTAACAAAAAGGATAATTTCAAAGTAAATGCGACGTTCATTTGTTGAGTATATACACAAACGACGTTATGGCTTCAAGCCGAAGTGGTCGTTCACCGACACCGGAATTTTTAAGGATGCAGTGCTCCTTACATCATACGGCGCTTGAGTGATGATGGGTATTAAAGAGTGGGACAGTTTCACTAAGGCCGCGGTCCGAATTACGCTATCTGCGCTTTTAGCGCGTCTACACTCGGTCCGAATTGCGCTCACAACGCATACAATTTGCATGGAGGGGTAATTTTTTGGAGCTTACACTGCTCACGGTTTCGAGGATAGGCACTGTGAGTACATTGTACACACACAATCGGTCCGAATTGAAAGCGACATAAGCGTACCAACAATTCGGACCGAACGTGAGCACTGTTAGTGATGTAAGCACCATGAGCGTAGTTCGGACCGCGGCCTAAAGGTGCTCTTACACGAGCGATTAAAATTGCTCAATTTGCAGCAATATTCGTAAATTTTGACGTCACGAAAATATGAAGCAATACACAGCAACAATAGCAACAGGCGATGTGAATAAACTTTTCGTCAACTCGTTCGTTTGGCAATAAGGGCTTGTTGTTGTTGTTTGATGTGGGGGAAGACGCGCAGCAAAGCAGCGCATCTTGAGCATTCAGGCCAACATGGCCCATTATACTCAAATCCCCCAGTCTCAATAGTCAATAAGGGCTTACACGACCAATTCAGTCTATGAACAACACAAAAGCAAACTTGACAAACAAATCTAAAACTTAAAAAAAAAACTTGGAAATATTTGAATTCCAAGCCATTATAATACGAAACTTGACAAATAAATGCAAAATTCAAAACAAAACTTGACAATTGAACCACCGAACGAGGACAATTGCTCGGAATTTTCCAAGCCAGTGGAAATACAGCAACTATAGGGCGAACAATACCAGCAATCTGTGAAAACAGTGCCACATTGCCGAAATATTGCCGCAACTAGCATGATATTGCCCTGTATTGCTCCATTAATCGCTCCACTAGTTTTGGCAATAGTCGTCGGGCAATTAATTGCTTGAAAAATTGCTCGTGTACGAGCACCTTAATAGAATCGTTTTCTTCCACTACAAAAAAATCAAGAAACCAATCGTCCTCTGGACTATGATGAAAACTGAACTTCCTAATTTTGTAAAAAAAAAGCATTTCAGATACTTGCTTCTCCTGCACGAAATGAAAACGTTGTTCAAGCTCATTCTTCAACTAAAAATCGTTCAACTTTCGAACAATCTAAGAAGCTGATAAACCTTTAGGCAACACGCTTGTATGTATTTATATTTTTTGATGTAGCTAAAAACGGTTACCACGAATGAACAGACCCAATTTAAATTAGTGTTTTTTTTCTTAATATTTCCATTCTAAATTTAAATTTATTTTCCACTTTCTCGTTATTTTGTTTCATTCTTACTATTACTTTTCGTATTTTTTTTCATATGCAAAATTTTTCTGATTTATTTATTTATTCAAAATGTGAACGCTTGAACGAATTTTGTACAAAAATTTATAATTTTTCATTAAATTCAGTGCAGTTTTATAATTTCGTTTTAATTTCAATTTTTCTCTCGTTTAAACGTATAAAAGTCTGTTGTTGGAGCGGAGTTTAAGTTGTAATCCAGTCCACATATTTTATTTGGAAAATATTAAAAGAATTTGAATTTGTTAAGCAAAGTAACATGACATTAAACATTTGTTGTTGCTTTATTAGAAATAATATTTACAAACTTTACACAATTAGTTCAATTATTTTTACACACACAAAACTGATCTAATTGGTTTGTCCTATTTTCTAAGAAATGAAAATTAGCATCGAATTATTTCCACAAAATTAAGATTGGACTTGGGAAGTACGATGAGCGTCCACAAAGAAATTTCGTACCGTGGAATTGTGCATTAGAATTATCTGTATGAGAGCGCAATGCTTAGTAGTACACGTGACGAGTTGAACCGTCTAGTTTTATAAGTCAGTAGAGAACGTTGCTTGCTAGCATTCGTATGTTTCAAGAGATACGTGGATAAATCATAGACTGATGAAAATAATTAGTCAAAATTCATAACAAAAAGCTACTCGCCGCATTGAATGGCGATTTTCTAAAACCGAAACTTGGGAGGAAGATAATCGGGGAGGTTGGTTGAGGCTGCTACTTGGCTGCAGCAAAAGAAGTATTAGTCGAAATACCTTCCATCAAAGTCTCCAATTAAGTAACAGTAGTACAGACGAAGTGAATGTTGGGTTTTCGTGTTTGCAGTCTGTGAAGATCACCATACAGGTAATCCCCGACTAAGACAAACGCAACTTGGCTAGTGGTAGCACAGCGAATGGATTAGACGTCGAGCGGAGAGAATAAAGATGCGAACTACTTTCGCTGCAAAAGTCAGTTGGAACTGTGTTGGTCTTGGTCCTGAAGTATGAAGTGTATCATTTTTGATTTAAGTTACATCATCGACTTTTAGGTAAAATCGTTGATAGATTTAACATTGTATGACGATGAAAAATTTGACCTTCTAATTTTCAGTCTGTTTTCGAAAACGAGTTCTGTACAAAAGTTGACACACCTGAAACGTGCTCTACCTTTCGTACGAAATCGGTAATATTCGGATTCGGACGGTTGAATTTCCTTAGTGTTTTTGACTGATGAATTTATTGAAAGTAATAAAATTTCAGGGGCATACATCAAATTCGACACAATTCAGAGCTCTTGTGTTCTTTACGGAAACACATTCCGAAGTTCCTATGTTTAGTTTAGCAAACGCTTTGATGCGAAAACATTTAGGCTTTGAGAGCAGTTTGTTGGAGAATTAACCCGGAGTGGATATAAAAAATTATCCAATATTAAATAAGAGACAATAGGTATTGGAAAAGGACCCAGCTATCTACTGCATATATCAGCTAGCGAAGAAACTGTTGCGAATTTGTCTTGAGCTGGAAAAATGCACAGTTCTTCGGTGTTCCAAAAGCGACAAATGTTCCTCAAACTTCGGATATCAACTCATTAAGTGATATCCAGAATTTTGGAAATAGATTTTGCCATAGAAGATAAAATCGACAGAGTAAATGTTCGTACCACGAATAACATTATAGCTTCAACGCTTCCTGAATATGTTAGTAAACCAGTAGGGTATTCGGAAGAGGAGCAAAACTACGATGGAGAAATATAGCTTTGTGTCCTTAGAAAAACATGTGTAAAGGTACCAAAATGTATACACAGATACGGCGAGATCCTTAACGGGCCTAAGTGATTCAAGCAAAGAACTTAATAGCAGTGTAAAAAAATGTATAGGAAGCTGGAAAAAATGTTCTCTAAATATTTTGTAGAAAATCGTTCTTGCCGTCCAGATATTAAATTAATTCTCAACGAAGAACTAGCAGTTAACTTCAACATTAGAGAAATTTCATTACAGCAGGATCAGCAGGACGAACGTCCTAAACATCGTCAGTAGAAAGCTGGGTTTCGCAGTTATAAAACCCACTGAGCCTATTTCCTTAGTGATACAGAGAAAGAAAAACTGTTGAATGAATGAATGTGTCGGCTGATCGGTTTTCTTTTTCAAGCTATCAGCTTGAAGTTATCGCTAGCATATTCGACCCGATCGGCTGTCGCGGTATGGAAAATTCTTAAGAAACACCGGAAATGACAGCCTCAGGAAAGGTTATCTACTCATGCTCACCGAAAAGCAAACTTCCGACTACCAGAAGTTTGCAAACACGATTCCTTCATTGACTAAAGTGACAATACCGTTTGCCCACCCCATTATTAAGTAGATCAAGAGAATGGTAAATCTGAAATCTGAAACGTTCAACTTCGGAAATTCCACCCCAGATGTGAACTCGTTACGAATTTCAGAAAAAAAAAAAATGGTAAACGAAATCTCCCTCGAAGTCTTCCTATCTTGCAGCGATGAGGGCACACTTGCGTCAAACCACGAGAAAGACACCGAGTATAACCCGAATGGCGAGCAATACCAGTGCGTCTCAATAATTGGAATCTTGGCATAGTTGGGAGAACTTCAACATATCAGGTCTGTCCAATAAAATTATGTCGACCAATAGATTGAACATTTTTTGATGACCTCAACGTTTACTTGAATTTTAAAGAAAATTAAAGTGAAAATGGTTATATTCGATGATTTAGTTGCGCGCTAACAGGAGCAAGGTAGAGCAATCGGAGAGCCAGTCGAGCGACGTACCGAGATTAATTATCAAAAAAGACTTAACGTGTTGTCTGAACTATTTAAAAGGTTTGAAGAAAACCATGAAGTGCTGAGGGTGGATACCCAAAATTCGGCTCATAATTATTTTGCGGCAAACTTTTGAAGCAAGGGGTTCATATAATGGTCGCTAAACTGAAAAAAAAATATCTCGGCTCTTGAAAATCTTCCATCCGGAAGAGATTCAGTAACCACCGCAGTGAAATTTAGTGAGGAAGCTACAAAAGATGACGATTTTCAATGTGAACCGTGCAGTTCAAAAAGAGGTGCAAACGATTAGCAACTTCCCCGCATGGTGACAAGCTAACATCACTCATCAGAGTGGTAGTCCTTCTCTTCGAGCAAATCCAAGCTAGGTCATCTGAACACCATTCCAAACAATATTACGAGCTAAAACTTAACAGTATAACAAGCTACAGGACTACAATATCTGATAAGAACCTCTCAGTTTGGGAATTAGCAGATCACGATTCCGAGCCAATTGGATATACAATGGACGTCTATTACGGCATGAAAAAAATGGTCAATGAAGCAGTTCTAAAGTTGTCGGAGAAGCTAGCAACGAGTGCAACAGTGCAAAGACGAACCAATCACAGTCATCTTAATTTACCAAAATGGCCTGGATCTCCAGATTGGAGTTCGGCCGAAGCGCTAACAACGCGTCCTTGTCAAAGAAAGTTACCAAACCAGGTAAACAGCTTCGAATCGGACGGACTCAACATCCAACGAGGTTAGAAATCTACTATTTCGGATCTTGGGACATCCGATCGCTGTTTAACTGAAGGCCAAGGTTCGGTTTGAGCTATCACGCCATTGATGATGGAATGAAATGAAAAGAATCCGTCAAAAAACTTCTACAGATCTAAAATACAATTCCCTCAACTTTAGGCATTTTCTTCACATCAGATTCGCTTTGCACATTTCCCAGCGATCTAAAAGCTTAATAAATTTTTAACGATTAATGTTTTCCGTATCAGCAATTTATCGGTCAAATAGATTTCTGTTTAACTGGCTCGCTAGTTCTAGTCATCATAAAACACACACAAAACTCGACAATAATTCTCAAATCTACGAAACTTGTACAATCGAAAGTTCATCGTCCAGTTTAAAGTTCAACAGTAGCTCGTCTATTGAGCAAATATATTATTAATTAATAATATGCATAATATTCTGAATATATAGTTTTTTTTTTAATATTTGTATACTCTGTCCTCTTTTATGTGGATGTGTTTTATGTAAATTGTGTATTCGTGTGTACATTTCTTATATATTTTATAATTATTTTTGTTTCTTCAATTTTTAGTTCTTTTTAAGTAAAAATATTTTTTATTTTTTTTATAGTTTACTTTCATCGTCATTTTTCTTGTTTAGTTAAACTTAACAGAAATAAATATACACAAAAAAAAACAAACGATGTCTTGCTTAAGTGGTAAGAATTAGAATTACAAAAAATTAAAGGAGTACAATTAAAGGATAGTGTTACAATTTAATTGAATATATTTCTTGTTTTTATTTTTATCGGATTTGAAGTCAGTTTGAAGCGGCGGTTGCTTTAAAATTGCCTCGATCATTTCGTGGTGGACTGGCTGCATGTTTGCATGCTTCCATCGATGTCGATGGAACGCAATAGCTATTGGCGGCGGTTGCTACAGTTGCGACAGCTGCTGCTATCGGTATTGACGATGATGGTGCGACTGATGTGTGGCTATTTAAGCCAGCAAGTTGAACTGTTGCGGGCAGTAGTGCTGTTGGTAATGATGTTGATGTTGTTGAGGTTGTCGGTTTTTGGTAGTGACCATGCGTAGAGTTTAAACAAGCACGTGTCTGTTGCTGTTGAAGAAAAAAACAAATTAGCCCAATCGAAGCTTGAAACAAACAGAAAACATTACTTGAATTCGTGTTGTCACCGCATGATAACACGGTCCACATAGTCTTACAGGAGTGTAAAGTCTTTCATCGGGGACTGGTGCCCAGAATTCGGAGCAGTCAGCGCAAAAGATCTGTCCACAGGATCTATATCAAGTCCGAAGATGAAAAAAAGACACAAAAATAGGAAAAATCAAACTCCGAAATTAGTTCTACGGAAAAAAATTGCTACAAAAAACAAAGAATGTATCACACACGCGATAGCATTTTTTTGTTCGCAACAATAATTAACTTATCGACGGACAGCATCGAAACAAATTACGCTAAAATAATCCGTTCGAATAGAAAAAAGAAGTCAAAAGAAGAATATTTTAAACGAAAAAAAGTAAACACACTAAATTTGTTATCACACCGGCAATGATGTTTCCGTCGTCCGAGCCAAAATTCTGTTTCGCATCCGGTACACCGCGAGACAGCATGATCCGGAACCCATAGAACACTTGTCGGCTGTGCCGAATTTGCTCCCGATGACGGACCGCTACGATCTTCGACCGCTTCCCACGAACATATCGAACTGTTTTCGATATTATCCAAAACGGAACACTGAAATTATGGAGAGATAAAAAAACACGTGCTCAGTGAAAAATACAATTCAATTTACAAGATGATTTTGATATTTAAATTTATAAAAAAAAAATTATACTTAAAAGGTAGGAGGAGCTTATTTCGATTCATTGAAGATGAATCGGATTCAATTTGATTAATTTAGCAAGGAAATAAAATTAAAGCATTTCAAGTCTTGGGATTTATTGCTTTGTTCTTATTCGTGCATATTCACACTTCGGTTGGGTTAGTGAAAATTCGGTTAAGACCATTTCATTTTTGGTCGTTCTTGTCTTCTGACTGTTGGTTAACTTTATGGATGCTACGTTGGAAATGTGCGATTAAGACGCGTATTATTTTGCTTTTAGTATGTTAGCAGTTTTCGAAAAAATTATAAAACTAAAACCTTTTAGTAACCGAGAATTTTGGGCACATTTCGGATTAGTTGAATGGAAAAATTAAATGTAGCCCCGTGTAAAATCTTAAGTTGAATTGCACACAGATTGTTCGATTAATTTGAACTAGATTAAATATCAGCTAAAAAAATGAATTTTTGTTTATTTGTCCGAAGCAGTGAAAACTTGAGAACGCTAATCTTTGGTTTGATGTAAGTCCCACAGCTTATATTTATATGCCAACTATTTCAAGATCGTGAGCCAATAAGACAAGAGCACTCAACTGTGAACAATCTATGACAAAGCCGCAAACAAATCTCTACACGGAAAAGAAGCTGAATGCAAATCTTTCTTCCGACCACAGCCCAAGATCTGCGAGTACAAACATTCCAAAAGCAGAAGACGGCGAAGACATATGGTCGCAATAGCCAATTTCTCATGAGCTTATCAAACAAGAGCACAAGAGCAACATTCTATACTGTGAAAAATCTAAGTGAAAACTACAAGCCACAAATAAGCTCTATACTCAGTTTTCCCGTTTGCGTTGTATTCAGGAATACCTCTAAACATCGAGGAGAAAAAATGAAAAATAGTTGGTCATGAAACTTTTAAGAATTCCATTTTGTTTTTAATTCCATAAGTGAATCCGGATGTTGTGGGGATATAACAAGTCGAATTCAACGTTGAGGCATACCTTCGTGGTTTGCCGCCAGAATTATAAATATCATCAGCGAAATTCCCCAAACGGGGATCGATTTCGAGCAACTAACCGGCCACAATTGAAACATAGTTTTCGATAAAATATCGTAAAATGTTTCTGGACGACAAATTCGGAACGGGTTTGACGATCGAGAGGGAGACGAGGGGGTCTGATTTTGGATAGTGAGGCAAGATATCGCTTGAGAAGTTCGAGGAAAGAAAAAAAAGGAGGCTGTTTTAGAAGAGTGCAAGCAAGCGGGCTTCATGGCTAAAGGCTAGTCGGAGATTTACGCTTTGAGTACCAGCTCGTTATAATTTTGGCGTTCGATGAAGACGGAAGATCTTGAAGAAAATAGTAGATTTCGAATACGGCAACGGCGAAGGTATTCCGGAAGGCGGCTTGACCTCGTATGTAAGAATTTCTTGAACACTGTTTGGCGTTCGTTTTCTGCGCACATATCCAAAAGGAATTTCACGAAATGTTGTCTCGCATCAATTGGCATTTTATCCTACATCCTTTGAAAATTTTACACGTTCCTGTATATTTCGGCCGATTATTTCGACGCCAACTAAATAGTTTAGTCGGGCAGTGATCCAAAATGTCACGACTTCAAATTTTGTAGTTTGAGCTCGATTTAAAATGCGAAGCACAAACGAGATTTCGTCCCGATTCTAATCTTCACATATGCTTCTGAATACAGTTCAAAAGCATGAAGTGAATTATTCTAAAATCAAAACTTTTCATATTCTGTCAGTAATCGTATCGTAACCTTTCTTTTAAATTTTTTTACACAATTTATCTGAATCCGCGCCTAGTTTCGACTATGAACGGATGCTGTACGAATTTCGGCTGGAAAAAATCGTGCAAAAATCACCAAAATAAAATCAAACAATGAAAGTGTGTGCAATAGTCAGAGGGAAATATTAGAAAAGATAATAAAACTAAAAGAGCTGGAAAATTCAAAAATAATTAAAAAGAAATAAACCTAACATGAAAATGAGCTCTGAATGATTATGTCGGTGTAGTTTATCGAAATACAATCGAGGCAGCTAGCTAAACGAAATCGGCGACAAGGACATTGCAATCCGACAATGTTTGCAGCCGATTTACGTATACCTCAATTGTATTTCTCATCACAGGTGTTACGGATGATTAGCTACACTAAAGCGACGTCGCTAGTAACTTTAACCATAACACAAAAACAATCGAATGGAAAAAAGCAACATTTAACATAGTTCGAATAAGATTAATTCTTTCAGTTTTGTAAAAAAATGTTTAGCTATACTAATAAAGTGTAGAGTTTCGACACAATGCAGTTGTGCACAATAAGCCACAGAAATTTCACCAACTCGAGAAGATGTGATTGAATGATTTAAACCATAAAACATGCAAGCGATTATTTTTTTGTTTATATGCAAAATAAAAAGAAAGCAGCATAAATTCAAAAAAAAAAAAAGTTTGGAATATTTTCATCTCGAAACTAAAAATTTAGCCAAAGCTGTAAGAATTTTAGGAGACAAAAAATATTCCAGCTTTAAATCTAAAATAAAAAAAGCAATCAAAAAATAAGCAGGAAAGCCAAAAAAATTTTATAAGATACGAAAAAACGGTCTGATTCTTCGTAGAAAAAATAAAAAAAGAGAAGAAAACCTAAAAAAAATAAATTAATAAAACTAACCGCGGATTCCGGACTAGTCCCAAACAAATATGAATCATCACCGAACGTTCTCCGTTGATTTCTATCCGAACAACAGTCCCATACATCAAATATTTTATTCTCTTCACGCATCTTCACATCTGCCTTTTTTTTGCGTTTTTCCGATTTGAATTGATCGAATGTGTTTTTTTTTATATAGAAATTAATTCCGATTGATAAAAAATAAAACAAAAGACATTTTTTTATGATTTAATTACTTGATATTGTGTGGTTGGTGGTGATGATAATAATTTTGTTGTTGTTAGTATATGTGAAAAAATAAGAAAACTTGAAAAAAAAATTAAAAATGTTAAAAGAAAACTTTTGTTGCCGAATCAAAACTAAAAAAAAAAATTAAAAATTTTACAAACAGGATTAGATAAAAAAAAAACTTTACTTTACATTTAAAAACAATTTGTTAATCTGGGGAGAAGGGGGGAAAGTGTGCGATTTTGATCGTGAGAAGAAAAGAGATATACGAATATAAACGCGCGCGCGTATTTTGTTAATATTCATTCAAAACAAAAGTTTTGTAGTTTTTTTTCTATGTGGTTTTTGTTTCGATTAAAATTATTCGAAAAAATAAATAAATAAAATTGAACCGTCCACAACTCACCTGTTCATCGTTCGGCATCGTTTGATTGTTGCAATGTGGACAAGTCTTTTTCAATAGAGCTAAACGCATACCGTGAAGTTCCCTTTGTAAGGCATCTTCACGAAGCTGTACGAAAACGAAAATTTATGGATTAGTAAAATAAAATAGTGCCGTCGTCACGTCAGAGTGTAAGATGCGGTCTGTACCTTATGATCACGAACAATTTGTTGAAGTCTTATATTTTGTTCGCTGAGTGCATGTGCGAGTCCATCGGGGCAGGAGATTGCAACGGGAGGTCGATCTGGTGCTCCCGGCGGTGTCAGAGGCAATGATCGAACACCCGGTGTTGAAAATCGTGAATTTGTTGTGCTACAAAATACAGAAAAAAACCGGTTCTTCAAAATTTCGAATTAAATTTACTCGACGCTTACCTTCCACAAGTAATTTTATTAAAACTAATTAAATCATTTTTCGAATTTGTTGATGATGTACGTCTCCGCCGATGATTTGGATGCGGATGTTGCTGCTGTTGTTGCTGTTGCGATAGAGTTGACGCTACTGTTGTACTTATGATATTATTACTGCTATTGCTACTATTACTGCTAATAACATTGTTGCTACTGTCACAACATTTACCACTATTTGATATCTCTAGTTTTTCGTGCTCCGGTAAAATTAAAATACTTTCGTCCATCAGCGATGGAGATTGCAGTAAGCCTATGCTTTTACCATTTGGTATTATGTTGTAATCGATGAATGTTGGTTTGTTACAATGCACTTCGGACTCGATAGTACTCGTGTTTGTGGCTGATGTTGCTGTGATAGTTGAGTTATAAAGGCTACTGTTTTGCTGATGTGTACTGCTGTTGGCGTTTGCAACATAATCATTATGACTATTTCCGTTCAGTTTATCATTTGCGATCGATGCTATCGGCGCCCGATCGCCATTTGATGTGGCTGCTGTTAATGGTGGCGTTGTGGGTGATTGATGTGATTCGATCGGTACTAAGGTGTCGGTGCTGGTTTCGACAGAACCATGCCATGGATTTTCAGTCGATGTTGTTAGGAGGTTAGAACTTACTTCTATGTCTGAAAATTAAGCATGTGTTCGATTTTATGTAAGTGAACATGATTTCAACTTGTTTTCTTCGATTTTTGTATGATGTTAGTTCAGAAGATCAAATAGATGGGAGTAGTGAACAGGCTAGCTGAATTAGGGATCCTTTGAAAGTCCTGTACAATAAAGTACCAGTGTATTCTCCGAGTGCATTTCTATGTGTTTTATTAAGGGCGTACAGTGCGTTTGTCTTTCAAAAATAATTGAGTTCGAAAAAAGTTTTTTGGTGCCGAACGAGTCCGACTTAATCAATAACTAAACATCAGGTTCTTCACGAGCGGGGCACGTGAAAGGCAAGGAGGTTCCCGGCAGTCTATTAGAGCATATCATAGCAGCTGGGTGGTTTTATCGAGTGGGACTCCGTTTATCCTAGTCTTTCAAAATGAGTACCAGAAAAAGGAACAACAAAAAATGAGAACAGGAAAAGATACAAAAGAAAAGAAGAAAAAAACACAAAAAGGAAAATTCAGACAAAAGAGAACAAGGAAAAAAAAAGGAAAAGGAAAAGTGGGACAAAAGATAACAAAGAAGAAAAAAACAGAAAAAGGAAAAATGAGACAGAGAAATTTCTTGTTCTAACACAAAAAAAAGAAGAAAAAGGGGAATAAGAAAA
The DNA here is from genome assembly GCA_951812415.1 of Beris morrisii. Lineage (NCBI taxonomy): Eukaryota > Metazoa > Arthropoda > Insecta > Diptera > Stratiomyidae > Beris > Beris morrisii. The sequence goes on along the minus strand of OX638311.1, from coordinate 54,043,250 downwards.
GTAAAATAACAGAGGAAAAAAAGAAAAACTAAACAGAAAGGAAAATGGATGGAAAAAATGAACAAAAAGGAAGGTGGAAAGAAAAAAAGAAGTAAAATTAAGAAAAATATGAACAAAAAAGAAAATGGAAAGAAAAAAATTTAAAAAAGGAAAGAAAAAACGAATGGAAAAAGAAACAAGAACGAAAAAAGAGAGGGCAAAAGGAAAGAACAACGAAATAAGGAAAAAGAAAATGGCAATTATGTTCTGGTAGATCAGGTAGATCACTAAAAATTAGAAACACCTACTAGTACACTGCCATATCAGGCCCGATTTCTAACCTCACCATCCCTAAGCTATCTGGACTGTACACTACTGTTTATTAAAGGCTAAACACCTAATTCCAGTTCGGTAAACTTAAAAAAAATAGAGAGGAGAGAGAAAAAAGGTGGAAAAATAGAGAAAGAAACGGATAAAAAAGAAAAAAGGTAGAAAACAGAATAAAAGGTAAAGAGAAGACAACTCAAAATTAATAAGGAGTAGAAAAGAAAGACTGGGTATTCCCTTTAACGTCAATTGCCGCAGTAGTGGAGATGCAAATAAGAGGGAAACTGTTATCCACCTTCTTTGCGAGTGCCCGGACCTAGCTAGAGCCAGACTTCGCGCACTAGGCAAACATTTCTTTAATAACCTTGATGAGATCTCGAAAAACAAGATTGGAGAACTTGTTACCTGCGGAAAGAGAGCGAAAGTGTTTCCGGGGTGCATTGATCGGAAACCTGGGGTCCTTCACGCCCCGGACTACACAACACAATTGGGCCAGCAAGACAAAAGTCACCCCTGGCGTGGGCACTTGGAGTGGAAGGAGGATGAAAGGAACAATATTAAGCAACCAACAATTGCGGCACCTCGAAGTCCTTTTGGTTTTCAGGCTACGATTTATTTTATAATAAATTCCGTCATTTCGCTTGATCAAGTAAAGGGAAAAACGACGACTTAAGGTAGGTGGTCAGTTGAATCGGCCGAGGCCGAACGACAGCGCAATGGAACTACGGTCGACCGGAACCGAATCACGCATTTCCTGCTAAAGCCAACACCGAATAGCAGACGCCGGCGTTAGACCACTCACCAACACATCTGACGACTACACACGATAAGGAACGCACCGCCCCTTTATGGAAGAAACCACGGCAAGTTTCCAGGTTTACAACCCACCAACATGCGACCAGCGCGACACCTCACTGTTCACCGGCGAATAGCCGCAACAAAACGATCGGACCCAAGAGCGCGGCACGCGCGAACTTCCTGACTTCCGAGGCGGACATTCACCCAGGATCAACGGGGCCGCAAGCCCTGGAAAGATTGTGCTGTACCAGGGAACAGCCAAGGAAATTACCAGACGACGATCTGTCTCTCGAGTCTGGACCGCCGAAGAACCAACATCACCAAAACCGACCGTCAGCGTTGTTTCTTAATTTTTTACTTGTATCTAGAATAAATCTCTTGTATAGTGACGTAGAGTCGAATAACGTCGCCTAACGACAGGCAAAGTGTATTAGTTTAACGACAAAATAAAGGTCGTATTGAATTATTTAACGTGTGGTTTTGGGTTGCTTTGGTGTTTTCTTTTCTTGATTATTCCCAGATCTCCGACCACTCCAGGCGTGCACTTCAGGAGGAGCTATTGGTTTGATATTTTCCCCAAAGGAAAAAATATCTGGCGCCCAAATCAGGAGAGATCTCGTTCCGGTTGTCGCCCTCCCGTCCGCCCGCACCCACTCCGACAGCAGCTGGCTGGCAGCCTAAAGTTAAGTGTAACAAACTGCTTACCTTCTTGAACAGCTCCGGATGGATATGATAATCCATTCAAGCCCCAGGTCTCTGTAAAAATATGTATCTACTTCATCAGCCCTCAACGACCAGGTTAAACGAGTTATGATATCAAATCGGCGCTTCCTGTGCTTAATGGGCCCTGTTTTCGACAGAAAGAATAATAAGCAAGGAAAAGTAAAAAAAGGAAAGGAAAGAAAAGGCGCAAATGAATTTCTGAAACTGAGACGCAGTTTTCCGTAGCGTGAAATTATAAGCAAAAGAGGTCGTAGTTGCGAAGTGGAGAAGCTAGTTCCACGGATTTGTCATACTCGAAAAAAAAAATCCCTAAAGAACCAAAGTTATATGCCTTGAAATATTACGTTTCGTTTTCGATAAACAAAATTAGAAAAAGCCATCAAAGAAACATTCGCTAGGACTCAACTTTTCAGAACGAATGTCTTGGATCGAATATTGAAATCAGAAGAGCATCGATGAGTTTTAGTCATTTTTAAACATTATGCAGATTTCAATTTTGTTTAATACAAATTAAAAAAAAATCCATTCGTACTAACCTTGCAGATCAACACTTTGCATCATATCATCCAAATTACAACCCACTCCTACTCGATTCAAAACGCCATCAATTGTATCGTTCGAATTATCATCTTCGCCATTCTCGTCCTCATTTTGATCATGTTGTCGCAAATAAACACCATTTCCATTCTGATGTCCGTTTCGTTTAATCTCATCTCTCTCTCCGTCGTTGTCTTTGTCGTCATCATTCTTACCACAAATCATATCGTATCGACTAGAATCACTGCTAAACGGATTCGTAACACTTATTCCATTAGTAATATCACATTCTGTACTTTGCTGTTGTTCTTGTTTAAATTTTAGCTGCTGCTGTTCCGTTTGTAGCATGTATTTTTTCATTAAAATACTATCGTCGTCGTCTTTTCGATTATCAAAATTGTTAATTTTACAAATTTCGGCATCATCGTCCGACTGATTCAGTTCATTGGTAAGATTTGGTAGTTTTTCGGTTGTATCATGGATCATATGAGTGTGAAGGTCGGGCGATCCAGCACGCTCCGATGTAACCGAATTATTATCGGACAGATTAATTGGCATCATTAAACTATGAAAGATTTTATGAAATAATCCAAAAAATATATGCGAAAAAAAACTTACTGTGTTTCGACGGTCATGTTCGGATCGCTAGATCGTCGCGTCAAACAATTTAGTGATCCACCGGCTGTTAAAAGATCACCGTACGATCTTGTCTTTATCATCTGTCCGCCATTTGATTCTTGACTTCCTTCAGCATTGTACGGTGGATAGTCCGACGGATTTTGATTTCCCAAACTGCCCAGATAGACTTCACTCCAGAGCATTAAGTCGCGAACATTATGCGCCGGCCACAGAACTTTTTCGCGATTCGGCACATACAACGGATTACGATACATCGGACCCGATAGGAATGGCCAAACCGAAAATGTCCGTTCCATAACTGAATTAGCGATTCGTTCTTTGACGGTATTACATAAGAACGTACCGAAAAGGCACGAATGTGAATGTTGGGCAAGTTTAATCTGTGGATTTTTTTTAGATCGAATGTTACTGAGCCGTTATCTCGGGTATTGTGTTTACTTACCAAATAAGCCATACTAAACTCAAAACTGCACGGAAATTTGCAATGAATTTGATGGACAAGATCAAGCCATTGTAAAAATACTGGACATCGTTCGTTTAGTTCGTCCGATCCTGGACCGTGGCCACAACGATCAGCATATTTGTGACCGTAACTTAGCCATTCGCGCTCCACTAAAATTCTAAAGCCCTCCACAGTTCGATAGTAAGGATCGAGGCAAAGTTGAGCGGTGGCAACAATTTGCGGCGTTCGATCCCATCCGTCTGAACAATGAACTAAAACCGGTCGACCTTTCTTTTCGATTGCATGACACACTGTCATTGAGGCCGCCAATAAACCCGATAGATGTTGAAGCCACATGGTACGTTCAAGAAGCCCTAGCCAACTGCAATTTTAACGTCCTTTAGTATTGCCACAAAAATTTATCCGCGCGATTAAACTTACTTAGGTACGTCCGGTGGTGAAGCACAAAGCTGTCGCAACGCATGGAAACTTTTCCGTATCGCGTGAATATTTCCCAAATTCATAAACTCAATTTCAGCACAAGGATAGTAGTCGATGCACTCACAACCGCCACCGCGAGCTCGATTCGTTACAGCTGAGGTGTACGATCGTGCGTCAACGATTAAAATTTTCTGTAAAAATACAAAATTAAGGACAAAAAAAAAATTTTTTTTCAAACAGCTCAACTTACCCTAACTTCATCCATCGAAACCTCCTCATGACTACCCTCCGCACTGGATGGCGTACTCTCGCCCGATGGGCATAGATTCTGTCGCCTATTCTGTTCGCCACGATCGAAAGCACACGCATCTGCCAACGCTTTCAACAGCTGTTCGTCTTTCGCGCAACGCCAGCCCAACCATCCAACTTCCGGTTGACTGGATCGTGCAATAACCGCTCCCGATTGTTTATGACGCCAAACGACTGCAGGTAATCGACGCGAACCACGAAAACTAGCCACATTCTGCAATATTTCGTCCGATATGCAGCAAGGAACTAATATCAGCCCGGGATACGATGGGCACAATTTAAACTCGGAATTTGCATGACTTATACGCCACGTTCCATTCAAATCGAACTGTAAACGTTCGACTTCCTTGCGAAAATCATCTTCGTAGCGTCCGGCTCGCTGTAAACGACCGGACCACTCATTATTCTCATTATTGGCGGACTGAAACGGTACACCGCTGCCCGATAATGTTGCTGTCGAATCGGACGTCCACGAGTAGAACGGGAAGGCAAATAGCGATTCGAGATTTTCCGGTACACCGACGCACAGTGAGATACGACGTGACCATTCGGAGCATTGTTCGGCTGTTTCAAAGGAACATTTAACTGTGCTTGCATCTTTGCAATTTATAACTAAGTGAAACAGGTCACGGATCTGTGCGGATTCGATTAGTCCTAAGGGTACCGAGGTTTCCGAACATGTTGAATTTTTTAGTAAGAATAGTCGATAGTTCGATAGCGCTAAGACCCCATCGTCTGTTCGTCCTAAATATCGCACGGATTCGCCGGCAACTGAAACAAACAAATTTGAAATTAACAATCAGATCGTGATAACCGTTCCAGCAAAAACAAAACTTACGTTCTTGGAAAGGAACCGTCAATTGTTCGTCTTCTTTCTCCATTTGTGGTTTCGGGAATAATTCTGCGGCTCGAATCATAAACAACGACGATGGAGGTGATCCATCGGATCCTTCCATGGACTGTAAATAAGAAAACACCAAATAAAATAAGACGTCACAAAAGCTTCTCTATTCGCGTCATTACGACCCAAATATGATCCGCTGACCGATTTAGTCAGCTTATAAACAATTTTTCAAAACAAGGTCACACCTAATTTCTTAACTCTATCAACGAAAAGTTAAGCAAACAAAAATTGCATCAGGTGAATAAAATACCGAACGGATAACGCCGATTGATTACGTTATCACACTCTGGCGCTATACAAAATCAGAAGAAAAAAAAACAGGTAAAAGATAAAACCCCAGTTTTGATGTAATACAACGATAAAAAAATTGGAGCCCTGCTTCGGGTCGTTGAAAAGGAACTTAGCTGAAAGAAGATTAAATTGCGGTCCGACAAGGTGCTAGAAAATTGATTGTCCTTGAGTGATATTTTTATGTTCTCGTACATTTTTTTTTCTTAGATAAGCGCACTGTTTTAGGGGTCCGATTACTTAAAAATAGAAGAGCTTACGATTAGATTGTCAATGAAGAGAATATTTACAAGCGCAAAATTCAATTCAGGTCTAGACTAGATTAATATTTTCTGGAAAATGTTCAGAATTGAAAGAATGGCTCGAAAGGCGACACCTAAAACTACGATCTAAAATCAAAATATCACCAAGTTTGCGATGTGAGGCAACAGCTTGACATCTCCAGAGCTAGCTACGGAACAATAATTGGTGCTGTCGGCGTTAATACAGACTAGTTTTAGTGTTAGTTTTAAGATGGGGCGAAGTGCTGAGCCTCCGCGCACACTAGGCTCCAAAAGGGCACATAGCGATCCCTTCAGAGCCTCGCAGGTTACTAACTAAACATCCCATAAACAACCCATATCCCTAAAGAACTTGACGAGCTTGTCATATCCTATCGACCTCTGGTCCTCCAAATTGCCAAAGAAAAGACTGCCCAGCCACCTCAGCCCTTGCAACCGCCAGACACTCACACAAAATGTGTGTAATACAGACTAAATATAAACGATTTTATCACAATAAAATATCATAATCGAGCAGACCTCTACTGGGCTAGACAATATTTTAAACAGTGTAGCCAAGATCGACCTATTTATCACTGGGACAAGCACTACATCAAGGTAATTAAAAGTGATATCTGCACCCGACTGCACCTCTCACAGAAGGTGCCAATCTAGTTACCAGCTTACGACTTTCTGTACTGGGACAGCTTCGAGTTCGGATCCATTAACCAAAGAACAGAACAAATACTTCTCAGCAGTATTTCATCAATGGCGCGAGAGCCCAAGTCGGGCCCTGTCCTCCTGAAGTCGTCGCCTCCAATCATCTCGATCCAAAGACCGCGTCCTCCAGCTGCTAATTTTTAAGATGGCTTTGCTGTCTTCATCAACCGAGTCTTCCCATCGCTTGCGTGGTTTGCCTACTGGACTGTTACCACTCGCTTTGCCTTTAAGAGCACGCTTGGGGATTCTTCTGTCTTCCATCCGCTCTACATGACCAGCCCACTGTAGTTTACGTAGTTTGATGAACGTTGAGGCTTCTGGCTCTTTGAAGAGTTGATACAGCTCATGGTTGTATCTTATTCGTCAGTCCGTTCCTTCCTTTACGGGTCCAAAAATTTGGTCGAACCCATATGAAACCGCCATCGTCAGGAAGTATCGAGGTTGCCGCTCTCTGAATACACAATCTTATTCGCTAGATCTATCTATCACTCTATGACTACATTTCTGATAGAATCGAACGTTAAGTATACTGGAAGCGCAAAGAAACGCATTGGACCTCGATTGGCTAATAGCAAACCGTCTTAAGCCTGTATGCCACTATGTCAAATATTTGACTATTCTCGCTGGCAAATGCAGTCAGATAGTGTAATCGTCAAATTTTTGTTTGCCACAAAATATTATTTGGTTTATTTTGACGGAAAAAATTTTACTGAACTCTCGACACATTTTTTTTTCGTTAAATATTTGACAGCTTGGCATACAGTGTAATCCTAGCTTTAGTCTGAGCACTGAGGTCGTGGAAGCGAGCCGAACCAGACTATAGTCATGACCTCTATCTTATCATCCACGTGATAAACAAAAAATGATTTTAGAAGTAGGATCTGTTCCTCACAAGAGCGTTTTTTGCTGATTTATGCCCCAGAAGGGGTCATATAGGAACTGAAGGATGACGATAATTCCGTCAAGACAGTGGCAGAATATTTGAGGCTAATTTAAAGCCAATCAATTGAGACACAAATACAATGGGGTCTAGAAATCAGTACTGAGAAACCCTGAGTTATCACTGTCTTAGGTAAAATATTTACAGCAGTTTGACCCCTTCTGAATCACAGGGCAGTAACAGTCATCATCATCAATGGCGCGACAGCCCAAATCGGGCCAGGGCCTGCAGGATACATTGAATGAAGTCATCTCGGTTCAGCGCTCGCGTCCTCCAATTTGTGCATCTAAGAAGCGATCTGCAATCTGCGTCAATTGAGTCCTCGTATCTTTTCCGCGTTTTTCCCACCGGCCGTTTGCCCTGAGCTCTACCTTTCAGTGTGCGTTTGGGAATTCTTCCGTCGTCCATTCGCTCCACATAACCTGCCCATTGTAGCTTAGGAAATTTTATAAGAGTCGATGCGGCTGGGTCGTCATAGATGTTATACAACTCGTTGTTGTACCGGATACACCATTAAGTGCCTTCTCTTAATAATCAATGGCACAACAGCCCAAATTGGGCCTAGGCCTTGAAGTAATGCTAGAGTTACTTCATTACTAGACCAACGGAACACTAGGAGGAGAAGTGGTCAGCCACACGCTCGTCCGTGATTATTACCCCGATTTTTAATTCAGGTACTCATTTACAGCTGAGTGAACTGGTAGTCCGGCACCCAATCCCATTCTCGAAAATTACTTGTCGCCGAGCAGATTCGAACCTAGTACCAAGTGCGCCGAAGGCAAGTGCTTTAGCCACTGAGCCACCCAGACTACTCTTCTTCTCTTACTGGTCCCAAAATTCTTCGAAGAATTCGTCGTTCAAAAGCGTCTATTGATTTTTCAGACGCTTGGGTGAGAGTCCACGTTTCGCTTGCATATAGTAGCACCAGTCTTATTATGGTCTTGTATATGCGAAGTTTGCTCTGCCTGTGCACTTTTTTCGATTTTAAGATCGAAGAGCACCGTGAAATACGCCTTATTTGCTAGTGTGATCCGTTGTTTTGTTTGGTCCCGTTCGTTGCCGTCTATTACAAGGTATGATCCCAAGTATGAGAAATGATCCACATTCTCCAGGTTGTAGTCCACCACGGTCATATTTTGTCTAGTTGGCGCGTTTCTTCTTGTTTGGGTCATGAACTTCGTCTTATTCTTGACCCTTAACCCGACATCCTTTGCCGCTGAGTCTAGACAGTGGAAGACTTCCCTCGCGTCTGGAACAGATCTGGCCATGATGTTTATATCATTCGCGTACGCCACTAATTGAGTGGACTTGATTAGTAGGGTACTTCTAGTACCTTTCTGATGACATATTCCAGGGCGAGATTGAAGAGCATGGGAGCGAGTCCATCTCCCTGCTTCAGGCCGGATTCTGTTCGGAAGCTTTGGCTAAGCTCGTTTTGTATCCTTGCTTGGGATTCAGTGTCAGTCATAGTCATTTTTGTTAACCGGACGAGTTTTGATGGAATTCCGAAGTCAAGCATTAACATATTTTATATAGTACATTACGATCTATACTATCGTATGCCTGTTGGAAGTCCACGAAGATCTGGTGCACGTCAATGTTATACTCCCAGCATTTTTCTAGCACTTGTTTAACTGAGAATATCTGGTCAATAGTAGATCGTCCGGTTCTGAAACCACCTTGGTATTCGCCGATAATACTTTCTGTATAAGGCTTTAATCGATTCTCAATTACTTTCGTACTTTGTAGAACGTAGACAACAATGATATGCATCTGTAATGTTCACATCGCAGTTTATCTCCTTTCTTATAGATTGGACATATAATGCTCTGGCGCCAGTCGTTGGGTATTTTTTCTTCAATCCAAATTTTTGTCATGATTTTGTGTAGGAGATTGGCGAGGCATGGACCACCTCCCTTTAGGAGCTCCACTGGTATTGCATCAACTCCAGATGATATGTGTATTTTTTGGTCGCGCAGGGCTGCTTCCACTTCTCCGACAGTGGGTACCGTAGTTGATGCCTGCTCATCAGATGGAGCACTTGATGTAATACTTGGGTCGGCGGCCGTCACTCTGTTCGGGTTTAGCAGCTTTTTAAAGTACTCAACCCATCTTTGTTTAATTTGTTCTGTGTTACTAAGGGTACGTACTTCCTTGTCTTTACAGAGGTTTGTTCGTGGCTTATAGCCTTGTCTTATTTGTTTGAAGGCAGTATATGCGGATCGTAGATTATTTGAGTTCATGTCGGTATTTAGGCTTACAATTATGTCATTGTTGAGTTTTCGTTTCTTTCGTCAGCAGATTTTGTTTGATAATCGCCTAAGCTCGTCGTATCTTTCCTTTTTGGCTCTCGTCGGTCTTTCAATGTATTCCTTGTACGCTTCATTCTTTTTCGTTATTGCGTCACTACAATCATTATCGAACCAGTCAATTCGTTTCTGTTGGGATTTTAGTCCTATGATCTCTTTTGCTGTCGTTCTGATACCATCTCTCAACTGTGTTTACTCTTGATCGATGGTTGTCACTTCGTCAGTTAGTAATGCTTCAAAGCGTGTTTGTAGCGCTGACTTAAAAGCAGTAACAGTGCGAAGGTGTTACTTCTTCCAATACCTCGAGATTCGAAACCTCGATCGCAGCGCTAGTAGACTAGCGTGCCACTATACCGCAGAGACACGTGGAATTTAGTGAGTAAGTTATGATTCAGGTCAGCTTGTAATGTTACATAATAAGATTTACTCTATTGTAATGAAGCGAATATCTGAACTAGTACCTTAAAGCCTGCCTAGTACTAGATAGCGTTTCGTAATTATCACATCAACCAGATAGTGTCTTCACAAATTATATCAGATAAACAATTTATTTTGATAAAACGAAATAATGCCGCACTCACAAACATGTTAGTCTAGGTCTGGCGAATAATTGAAACTTCTAAGAGTACCTCAACTCAATTAGAACTACGTACACACTAAAGCGTTAATCAAGCGCGTTCGACTTATAGAATTGTAAACAGAAATGAGAATTCAATTTCAATTACGACAACTATAACTGCCATTAAACCACGTCCTTATCGGAAAGTTTTAATTTTTCGGATTGTTTTCAACTGAGAGTTCAACTTAAAATTAGCACAAAACAATCATTTCGAAATGAACAAAACTGTAGTGTGCGGTGGAAATGATAAGGCGCCATCGCACAATTAAAGTACAACTTAAATCTTATACTTTCGTCTTATTATGGACACATACTTTCCGTTCCAAATCAAAGCCAAGATTGTAGCTAAGTGTGCATACAAAATTCCGAAAAAAAAACAATTTCCCCCCGCTACTTCATTACGATTAAAATTATAACCGACCCATCCCGAGATAGTAGACAATTTTTTGCGGTCTGTTTATCGACAATTTAAGTTTTTTTTTTGCATGCAGTACACAAATACTGCCAAGAAGACCTCGATAAATTATACCGCGAAAAAAAATCCTAAACTATAATTTATCTTATCTGTAAACAATTTTTTCGTTTTGTTTCGTAATTTCGCCAAAAGAAAAAAAAATTTGTTAAAAATAATTTTTAAATTTTCCCATCAGGCCAACAGACCAAAACACAACCTCTCGGATCCGAGCGGCTGATGATTTGTTGTTTTTATTCGCAATATCATAAAAACAATCATTTCTTTAAGTTTTTGTAGATTGCAGCCGAGACTGTAATCGCAAACTCGTTTCATAACGTTTCGGGCTAAACCTCCCCCTCATTCATTCCGAACTCTTGATAGAAGTGAATAAAATTGCTTATCACTGTTAATTTGACCGTATGTAACTGACTGACGAATACGGCGACAGTTTGGGGTCATTAGTGTCGCGGAATGGAATAAGAAAATAATGCAAATTATTGGGAAATTTCTTTACGGACACGCTGGCAACAGAATCGAATCGAGTGATCTTAAAGGACCCAGGAAGATCTCAACGGTTCTGAATGGCACCACAGACACGTACCATCGAATAACAACGAGATTTGTGGCAGCAATTCACGCATACGATCAGTTGATTGATAACAGCAAAAACGTTCGCTGGATTTTAAACAATGATGACGATATCTAAAAATAAAAAAATAAACACGATAAGTAAACAAATAGAAGGCAGTCAGAAAAAATAATAAATTAAATAAGAAATAACAAAACTAAGGAAAAAAGAACTTATTGATTTAGGCAAGCTCTTGAAACTAGTAAAATTCATATTGAAGCCGAGATTCGCGAAGTGGGAATTGAATTCTCTCGGTTCGTGGAGTCCATAATTTGTCCAAACTTTAGGAACTTTGAACAATTCAAAGTTTCCAAACGAACAGTACGGAACATTAAAATCTATCGTCAACTGGACAGCGTCAATTACACAAAACTCGAGAAAACTCACGCCTCTTCTCAAGAGTCCACTGATAGCAGGTTGAACCGCACCTCATACGGAGGAAGTCGAATCGGGCCGAAGGAAAAAATCAACACCACCATTCACAAAGTCGTTTCAGATCCTCTTGCTGTAATAAGCAATCGTCATTAGAAAAATATTTCAAAATTTTCGCATCGTCAGCATAGAGAATATTCGAAAAAAGAGATTAAACAGAACCGGGTCTAGATGGCTTCCTTGCGGAACCCCAGAAGGAATTAATATTTCAGACGATAAAGAACCACGGTAGTATCCGTTTTGAATGTGGGCTGTGAGATATAAACTTATCCTGTCTACGAAAGTGTTAGGAAAACCAAGTGAGCTTATGGACAAGAATCCTATGATCGATCTTCTCGAAAGCCTTGCTGAACTACTTTGGGAGACCTAAAGTTCTCATGATGGTTGCGTCTCTCTGCGGTCTGTCCTGAGAGCTCTTCGTTAAGCTCAAAAATACACGTTTCTGCCTCAAAATATAGCAAGCTCTGCAAGTTGCTTACCGAGACTTTTTTTGCGATCTGAGAAGGTAAGTGCTCCAAGAGGCTTCAAGCGTCCCCAAGCAATTCTATCTCCACAAGATGTTCTCTAGGGTTTCTCGTTCTCCTGGTAGTTAGCAGCTTCTGCAGAGATCATTAGTAACTAAAACCCAGTCTGTACGAGTGAGAAAGAAGGCGAGTATAATGTGGAGAAGTGGGGAGGAGACTCGAATCAAGCCAAACAGTTTTTTTTTTCAAATCAAAAGGTGTTTTACTGGTAGATTTTCTTAATGACAAAAGGACGATAAATGCGAATATTGCCTGCTGGACCAGGTAAAGTCCATTCGTTTATTGCAGCAGACGAAAAGCCAGTATATTCGCAATGTTCTCCTTCTTCACGACAACTCGCGGATGCACACAGCAATCCCTACCCGCCTCAAACTTGAAGAAATACACTGGGCAACACTTGAAAACCCACCTTACAGTTCTGACCTACCGCCGTGTGACTTCCATCTCTTTGGTCCATTGATAGAGAAAACTGAGACAGTAAAAAATTTCGTGTGCAAGTGGCTCTCGGAGCAGCCTCCATCTTTTCATTGCCCTACCCATGAACAAAGGCTGTTAACATTGAAGGAGGGTATGTCACCATCATCAATGGCGCGACAGCCCAAATCGGGCCCTGGCCTCCTGAAGTCGTTGCCTCCAATCGTCTCGATGGCTTTGCTATCTTCATGAACCGAGTCTTCCCATCGTTTGCGTGGTCTGCCTAGTGGCCTGTTACCACTCGCTTTGCCTTTAAGAGCAAGTTTGGGGATTCTGCTATCTTTCATTCGCTCTACATGGCCAGCCCACTGCAGTTTACGTACCTTGATGAACGTTGAAGCTTCTGGCTCATCGTCGAGTTGATACAACTCATGGTTGTATCTTATTCGGCAGTCCGTTCCTTCCTCCACAGGTCCCAAAATTATTCGGAAGTCCTTTCTTTCGAAAGCGTTAACTGCTTAGGGAGGGTACGTAGAAAAGTAATAAATGTTTGTTGTATTTTTCTGTTCATAATAAAGCTGTAAAAAAATCCGGTTTATATTTGAATGATCCTTGTAGTTGCGCTAGTGCAAAAACTGCAGGTTGCATTCAAGTTTTTTCCACTATGTGAGACAAGACTACACAACTTTTGCAGCAGCAATTAAAAAACTGCACAGCAAAAGTTGCAAAGCGTGACCGTACTTTTAGGTCAGAATGAGTTCAAGCCAATGTTCCTTGTACTGGACTTCTACTCTAAAACTGTCCTAGTGAAATAACCGTGAACGTGGCTTCACCTAAACAAAACCAGAATCTTATCCAGTTTTCTGCAAAATGATTACTCCGATTTTTAAATGTGCTGATTTCGGTCGCAGAATTTTATTTCTGTTTAAGTTCAGCCGTCGTTGAAATTTGAGCTGCAAATTTTCAGGACTATTAGCTGCGATCGCTAGAAATCCGAAACCACAGTATATATAAATATTGCAGCTAGCTACGGTCAAGGCTGGGAATCGTAAGCAATGATAAGTGATCGCAGCAGTGATCACTTCAGTTCAGCTGTATTCTTGATCGGTTTAACGGAACAATACGCTAAAGGTCTGCTTCTTCCAAACGAAATTCATATCTTCTATTTTCTTATTTACATTAAGATGTTCCATAATTCGCACTCGAAGGCAGTAAGCGAAACGATCGTATCTGCACGCAACAAAGTAAATAAATAAATAAGTCGATCGTAGCCGGTTACTTAAACACGATCGTTTGCAATTCCAAAGTCTCATTTATCTACTGATAACTTAAGATCGTGTAAGAAAAACTCGATCGTCGATCGACTCGGACAGCCTTGCCTAGAAAGTCTCGCCATGTTACCTTCGATATTATGATCGTTTCGCTATAGCTTCATCTCAATTAAAAAGCTGACTGCTCCGTACATTTTCATGTAATTAATCCGTTTCGCACTACTAAATCAAACGATTTGATAGTAACCAAAAAAGAAAAAAACTAAGAACAGAAGCATGAGGTGAAATAAAGTCGATGTTGGCCAGGCGACATGTTTCTATATTTTTTAATGTGCCCGATTTATGAAGATCTACGTGATAGTGCAGCTAGCCTGCAAGCCTTTTCGAGCTGCAATAATCTGCGCGATCGTAGCAAGCCGTTTCAAACTCTTTACGTGCTGGTTTCGGTATTCGTGATTCAATCGGAGAAGGAGGCAATGGTATTGTTTTACCGGCATTTGATAAATTAATTAACTAGTCCGTCGTCTGTCTAGAATGCAAACGCGCATACAAAATGAATTTCGAGTTGAATCAGAGTTACTAGCCCGTTCAATTGCGACACGATTCGAAAATACTAAGGGAAAGTTAATTTGCCGACCCAGCTATCGAATTCCACAACGAATGAGTGTACAAATGTGCACATAGTTTCAATATATTTGTCGCTTGCCGCGTTATCGGATTTCAAGAAAAACCACTGAATGACACATTTTCATCTATTAGCTAGCTGGGTGCTAGTTGTAGTACGGTGCTATGTGTAGCGGGAGCGAATAATTGAGTTTTGTGAAAAAAAGCGATTGAACTTCTTCGATATTGGGAAATATCTACAATGATTTAATTTCGAATTAGCTATCGTCAATAAATTATCCCAAACTGCTTGATAAATCCGTAAATTTGTTATTGTTCAAAAACATCGATATGCCAATCGACACTGCAATCAGTCAAGAGCAGCACGGAGTAACACCACGACTGGAATAAATCGCACGTTCAAAATTACTGAAACAGCTAAGACGCCAACCAAACTGGATCACAGCTTGAAGCTAAGCGGTTGTTTCTTGATAGCCATCGAGGCGATATACCGAAAGGGTTGACTTTATGGCACCTAATATTTTTGGTTTTCATACGAGAAACGGTCAAAAATTCAAAGGAATTCATTTCAACATGACAGAAATTACCGCATGGTCTCGAGAATGCTAAAAACTATCGCATTAATCATCATCACTGAGTATTACCGGGAAAAGAAGGTCACTCCTCGAAATTCATGGTGTCAAAGTCGGACAGGAAGACATGGCTACAATTTTTAGAGATACCGATGGTTTCGCGTCGATTGAATAAATGTTCAAAATAAAACCGGATGATGGAACCTACGAGATTGAAAGACCGCTTGTGTCCATGAATAACTTTGAAAAAATGATTCGATACTCATCCTGAGCTCACAACAAAATAATATAAAAACCAGACCAGGCATGTGCAGAATCCAGTTAAACAGCAAAAGCAATGATAAATTCTTCCGTAATTTACGTCTGTATTTTGGTTCTATTGCTAACGAATTCACAACTTGGCTAGGTTCAGGTCAACGAGTCCTACGCTTCTTGTAATTTCTTTCGCAAATTCATTTACTGCGCCCTAGGCCGACTCCAAGAATCCATCGATATTCATATTCGGCACACACACAAACTATGAAAAACCTAAGCAGGTGCATTGACTCCCTAACAAATTTAACTGTGGACTATCAACAATAACGAAAAGCCCAAATTGAACCTTGTGCTCTAGTATACACAGTCTAGCCAAAAATACTGTCCACCAGTTAAACTCAAATATCTTGAGAACGAAAATAACTAGGAAAAAAAAACAGTGAATCAATACCTTTTAAATCATGTATAATTTATTCAAAATGTCTGCCTTTAGCTTCTACACACAGCTTCAATCGCGGAATAAGCATACGGCTATCGCAAGGTGTCTAGAGGAAATTCTGCTACAGCTTTCTTCAGAGCTGCCTTTAAGGACTCGCACGTTGCGGTGAGGTTTTGAACATGCATTTTCTTTCAATACTGACCACAATTGATAGTCAAGCGGGTTCAAATCCGGGCTTCCTGACGGCCAGTCTTCAAGAATAAACCCCGGATTGTTGTCCTACAGCAATTTTTTTGTCGTTTTCGCCTTAAGCTCCGGTGCGGAATCCTGCTGGAATACCCAAGGCTTGTTTTTGAATAATGTCATATTCAGAGGTTTAACCACGTCCGTCAGCATCTTTTGGTAAACTTTTGCCGTGGTTTTAACCCCTTTTTCGCAAAAATGAATAGCGGAGGCACCGTGATACGAAACACCCCACTAAACCATCACTGAAGCGGGATGATAAACTCTCTGGACCCTCGGAACCTTCTCCTTGGCTTCATAAGAGCTTCTAGCGTAGACACGGTCATTCTGTTTGTATGTAAGCCTCTTCCACTGTGAAAATTTTCTCGTCAGTAAACAAAATGTCCTTGTACCGACCACGGCCAAATTTGCAAAGGAGTTTTTTCAATCTTTCGTACCGAATTTGCTTCAGTTTATCGGTTAACAGGTGTCCGGTGTATCTCTTGTACGCTCTCACATCTAAATCATCGCGTAGAATACGAGAAACAGTGCGGGTTCACGAGCGAGGATTTTTGGCTTACGGATTGGGTTTCTTCGAATGCGGCTTCATACGGCTTCCACTGCTTTTTTTGTGCGTGCGGTGCGTGGACGACCGGTCCGAGGCCGGTCTATCACGTCGCCAGTGTCATTGATACGTTGAATTGTACGATACACGAACTTTTGACTGATGTTAAGCGATTTAAGGAGAGACCAGATTTGTTTATCATTCTTCCCAGCCTTATGCAAACCGATTACAGTAACGCGCGTATGATAATCCGACCACTCCATTGCTTATCTGGGATGCTACTGCGAAAAACGATAATATCTTGATGTAAACAACACACTCGAATAGAATTGCCAACGTAGTGAAACGAAAATTCCCTCGTTTTCAACGTCGTACAGTATTTATGGCTAGACTGTGTACACCGTCATCAGTCATCTCGACTCAGCGATTGCGTCCTGCAATTTACGTCCTCCCACATCGATTACGTGGTCGATTGTCACGTGCTTAACCTTTCAGAATTCGTCTGGGAATTCTTGTTTTCCATAGTTTCAATGTGGCTAGCCAACTTCAAGCCAATTTTATGATTGATCTGCCGGTTGTTGTTTTGTTTGCACTGAATGTCGCTGTGTGGACATTCCTTTACAGGTTCTAGGACTCGAAGGATTCTTCGCTCAGATCCATGTGCTTGAGTCACGGTCCACGTTTCACATTCGTATAACAGCATAGTCCATATTATCGTTTTGGAGGCATAAACAGAGCCACTAGACGTAATCCTTCGCCACAGTCTTTACCTGTCGCGTTATATTTCTCGATCGATCACCAATTAAAACGGATCATACTCAGTCATTTAGTTGCAGAAGCGTCCATAGCCAAAAGCTCTTACTGTTATATCCGCCCGTATCCGAAACACTGTTCCTGAGAGAAATCTGGAAAAAGTGCTACACGTCAATCTTTAAAAAAACAGAATATCACCTTACGCTTCCTTTTCCAACAGGTTAATCGCCGTTTTAAGCCGATGTGATTCTGTTGTTAGTCTACTGTCACACCCTTCAAACATTAGGAAGTTTAGGTTTATTGCTGATTAATCGATTTCACCGCCTGTCGAACAATTAGAGCGCACATAGTGTCGGCAGCTTATGTTAGGGTTGGCTGTGCTGTGCTGTTGATTAAGGGTGAGAACTCATGGCAGAGATGTTACTGTTCTTGATCAGTGATAATGAGATGAAGGAGTTAAAGACAAGGCTGACCACGCTTGGATTCTCCCTCTTGGACTGGACTCAATTTTAGGACACAGTACCTTATTGAAAACAAAATGAACCAGTTCAGAACCTTGTGAGTTGGTAGCAAAATTTTTAGTATTTTGCTTATCATAAATTGTCGAGCACAAAAAAAACGTGTAAGCAAATTCCACTAGGAAAATATGGCCACCATAAATAAGAATTTAGTGCTATTGCCCTTTTAGTCAATGCAGTAAGGCTCATCTATAGGCTCCACAAAATCAGTGGCAAGCACTAAATCAATCCAAACAGCCCGCATGCGTTTCGTGAGAGTAAAAAATGAAAGAAACTCCACCAACAAAACTACAAAATAGACAACAAAAACAAGGGGAGAAGCTCACAAGACTGTTCTGATTCAATTGAACTTAATTCAGGCCGCAATCGTAAGACCCGGCCCGACGAACATCAGATATGCTCCAGTAAAAAAGAATTCAATGCTCGAGTTTTATATATAACAGCGTTATGGGTGGGTAGCAGCACTTCTTTTCATAAAAAAAAACACCACTCCTCGTCTTTTCTTACAGTCAGTCGTTAGTAGTTAGGTGGCTTGTAGCCTTCCTAGACTCTAAAAAGTCTACGTCCTGCTTCCATCGTCAAATAATGCGACAAATACGATGCCAAATTAGTTCTCCACGCTGTTCTAGACGCTGCCTCCTATAATTCACCGGTGTAGCATAAGATGCCATCTATAGGGTCAATGGAAGCATTAAGACATTTCGTTCCAATGCTCGGTATTGCGGTAGACAATAAATGAACTTCCGACATGGTTACGGTGTGTTGTTTGTGTTTTTCTCATCCGGCTAGATGAATTACTAGCAGCTAATGTGTCTGGGACGGCCCAAGTTTCTGGTCGTCTTATCAGTGGGACATAACTTCGTGTACTATCCGCGGTGTAGGGAAGATTTTATTTGGGGCATACGTGAGTAGAGGCAAGTAGACACTTTTCTTGTTGTCTTTTTTCTCAATGTTATGCAAGCAAGCCAATGAACTTGTTATGTAAAACTTGTTTGTCGGCAGGTTTTGGCCCTTTTTTTTACAAAAAATAGATATCAAGACTTGTGAACGAATTTCGTAGACCTCGATAGCCTAGTTGCTGTACTAAGGCGGGGTCGTAGGATTGAACCGAACCTAGTCTAAGGAAAAAATACCAGAGCATCACAAGAGCTCTGCTACTGCTCCATATCACAGAATTACCCCCTAGGAACTGTAGACATGACACGAACTTGTATGATTTGATTACAGCAATTTTAAATTCAAATTTTCGAAATATTTTTCCTATCGCTTTCATTTGAAGATCAATAGCTGCAAAAAAAAAGAAGAAACGTTGTTAAAAATCGATAAATAAGGTGGCACGCGAGAAGTTAATGAGAAAATTTCGGCGTGTTTTAATATTTAAAAAGGTTTCAGCTTGACTTACTGTTTAAGCTAAAACCTGATTGTAATTCGGGCAATCAAATTATGCTTTAGGAAAACTTGTAGAAAAATTAATCACGCAATACGAGAGACGCGAAATTGTACGAAGGAAATTGTGGAGCACCCTAGAAAAATGGGGCTATTGAAGCGAAAATCTCCCTAGTACAACAATCTGGAAAGATAATGAATGACTTTGATAAGTTTCCATGCTTCAATGCGTTTAGATAACAACTTTTTGATGCGCGAAGAAAATTCAGGACGTAGGTTTGTGCAAGAAATTACATCTCTTGTTTTCGTCTCTAATTACGCACGAATCACTTCATCTACTGCATTATTCAAAGTGATGTAACTAATGCAGAATTGCCGCCCCAAGGATCACATTAAGCTCTTCGTAGCATAGAGCCATTGGTCCAATTTGTTAGAGACGCTGAGATAGCCATACGAAATCCGGAGCTACAGCCTGAACGTGAATACTGGAGCATCCCGAAGACGTATAGCCGCCTCGATAAAATCTGGAATATCTCGAGAAGACGCTACGGACAAAGAACGACTTTTCAAGGCGAAATTGGCAGCAGAGCAAACTGATTTCGGTGAGGGGAATAGTAAAGACCCCGATCAGACTTCCCAAGAGGAAAGCAACGCTACGGTTAAGGCAGATACTTTGAATGCTAGCATCATACCTCAGCCAAAGACAGGCTCATCCAGGGTAGCATACAATAGCGTGGAACAACAACACAAAATTGGTATACTGTATTGGCTTTATACGGAACAAGCCTTGATTGAGAAGGAACTCAAGCAAATAAGATCCTCTCGGCTCAATATCGAGAGAAACACCTTACAACCTCTATTTAATGCCAGTACCCACAGAAACGGATATTTCTCCATTACCTGCAACAACTCTCCAATCAGAGACTGTATAAAGCGGATGGTGGCAATTATCCAACTCTGGACAGGAGCATAATTAAAGGACAATCACGACCACTTTATATGAGATTCCATCTTGAATAATGGGGCCTCCCAAAGCCCTATGGATTGTGAGTGGAATTTCGAAGGTGGTACTAGCGATTCCAGGCAATAAAATGGCAGTCCGATCGAAAGGCATTCCCGGCCCCTACATCAATAACGGGCCTCTTTTGAAAGGGGAATGTGATTTTTTCTTATTTGATGTCTAGTAGCTGTACGACGTTGGGAACTCCTCAACGAGAACTCCGTCAAATCAGCCAGTTAGGATCTCATGGGCGAAGACTATGTTCCCAAGGGAACAAATAGAAAAGAGGTGAAAAAGGATCATGGCCTCGGGGTGGTTGGGGCTCTACACCGGAAGGGTCTTCACTCGGATAGATGTCCATCGAACTACCATCCGTGCTCATCTGGGATTGCGGTTCCGTAGACCCCAAAGCGGTCACACCCTCTATTCCCGGGCCTCGTCCTGGAATGCCCTCGAGTAGTGCCGAAAGTTGCCGCGCTTAGGTGATTTTCACATGTCCTCCTACCTTAATCCTCCCCAGTGATGCCTCTCCTATCTTGGAACTTTACTAAATTACTCCCACCCCTACATTTATTCCGCTACCCTAGGTTTTCTCCTCCACCCTAGCAGTCAGCCCATTTTGCGCATAGTTTTAAGTCAATAAACACGAAGTAACCACCCACCACATGCAACGAGCTAGGACGTGCTTTAAGCTAGATGCGTTACCACTTCGTTGGCAGTTTATGGGTCTCAAGCCATTTAACGGTAGTTAAGTCAACGCGAAGAGTTTTCTGAAAAATCGATGTTTCGAAGAAGGAATGACGATTCCCTCGGACGAAGTGTCTAACAAAAAGGGACACTTGGCGGAACTCTAAAGTTACTCAAGAATCACAATTCTCTCTGACAGCAGAGCGACAATACTTGCACTTCAAGCAGTTTGCTTTAGATGATTCCTTTAGAATTTTGATTAAGAAGCTTGCAAATAAAAAAGAGCTGACTTAAAATTCACAGAACCAGTTCCTTTCTGTAGAGTCCCAACAGCTGCAGCAAAACAAAGACTATTGGATTGGACTAGCATCCAAGCTGATATCCACTGGACAGAAATTGCGGACAGTTCGAACTGTTCTTGGAAGGTCAGTCTAAGAAACGTTATCGTCCACACTCCAACGTATTTAAATTCATCCGCTCTGAACAAAGTTTGTCTATTAATTTTCATTTAATTCTGTTAGGTACATCCGATCCTTAAGATAATTTGATGCCAGTGATTTGGCATTTCCATTTATTTCTGAATCCTTAAGACCCTTTAGATACGTCATGATCTGGTCAACAAGAGGTAAGGTTAGGTTGAGATGAGTAAACTGTACCGCTGTGCCATAGCCCATCACAAGAGATCACTGTGGATCCTTTGTGGTCTCCCCGTATAAACCGGACTCTTAACTATTGATTCTAAATATTGGACTTCTTTGTAAAGAGAGTAGTTCTCCATAAAGGTAGCATCGCAAGTTCTGATAGATCGGTCAAGAATAATTTCACCAAGTACAGATATCTGGTACGAGTCAGACATTCACATTCACACACTAGATGTTCCAGTGTGATGCTCCCATCTCTTTAACCCGTCCAAATAGTACTCGGCGTCATTCTCTGCAAAATAATTGTTTACGAAGGAGATGGCCCCACATTTGACGTAAATCTCTGTTCTCCGAGTGCAACTTTTAGCTTAGGGAACAAAAAAAAGTCGCTTGGGGCTAGATCTGGTGAGTAAGGAGGGTGGTCAAGTAGTTCAAACCGTAATTCGTAGATTTTCGCCATGGCAACCACTGAGGTGTGAGACGGCGCATTATCTCGGTGAAACAAAATTATTTTGTCCTACAAATGTCGCCGTTTTTCCGCAATTTCTGCCTTCAGCTTATCAAGTAATGATGCGTAGTACGCTCCTGTAATGACTATCCTAAAAAACAGTCGCCATCACTTTCCCAGCCAAAAAAACAGTTTTTGCTTTTTTGGAGACGATTTGCCCTTCGCAATCCACTGTTTTAACTGTATTTTTGTTTCTGGGGTATAATGGTGTATCCAAGTTTCATCCACAGTAATTAATCGGCGAAAACACTCTGATTTATTGCGCCTAAACTGCGCCAACAGAGTGTTGAAAATGTTCATTCGAACACGTTTTTGGTCCAACGTAAGCAAACGCGGCACCCAACGTGCGGACAGCTTGCTGATGCCTAAATTGTTATTCAATATGTGTCAAAACACGTTCTTTGGACATATCCACAGCCTTTGCTATCTCTCTCACTTTAATTCGACGGTTGTCTAGCACCATTGGGTGAACTTGACCGATTTTATCATCAGTGGTTGCATTTTTTCAACGTCCCGAACGTTCCTCGTCTCCCAAGCTGGCACGGCCACGTTTAAATTCAGCTGCTCAAAATTTCACGGTGGTAAATGATGGTGCAGTTCACAGCGTCCAACTCGTCTTTAATTTACGTAGGCGTATTGCCTTTTAAAAACAAATACTTAATGACAGCTCGATACTCGATTTTACCCATTTTCACAAAAACACTACCTTCGACTCACTCAAACGATTGTCAAACAACAACTGCGCGTCCAAAATGGCTGAAATTTTGGTGAGTACCTTTCGAAAGATGCGCAAACACATTCCCTAGCTTTTGTTGACAAGTGCTACCATCTTCATGTTGAGGCTCATCAACACAGCGTCACAGATCAGCGATGGGTATTCCCAGTCTTTCTCCCAGGAGGACAATGTCCTGTTAAAACTCCTAAAGTTATCAAGTTTCAGCCACCACATTCTTGCGTGCCGGCAACCCGAGAGATTTATCAAAGCCCACTCAGTTTGTCTGAGCGCTTCTATGTCGATTATTCCCTTTACACGTTCGATGGAACATATAACCAACTCATCAGCTCACCCTACGCTCATTTCCGACCACTTCCGGGCGAGCTCGACTGCCTTTTCATTTCCAAACAATTCACTGGGACCAGGAATCCAACAGATTTTCAGGGAATTATTCAGACTCACCATCTGCAAAATTCTCTTACATTCGCCCATAGGTCTAAATTTAGTCAGGTTCGTATCAACAGCCTTTATCATCATCATCAATGGCGCGACAGTCCAACTCGGGACGGGGGCCGGCAGGATACATTGTTTGAAGTCATCTCGGGTCAGCGCCCGCGTCCTCCAATTTGTGCATCTAAGAAGCGATCTGCAATCTGCGTCAACGGAGTCCTCGTATCTTTACCGCGGTTTTCCCACCGGTCGTTTGCTCCGAGCTCTACCTTTCAGTGTGCGTTTGGGAATTTTTCCGTCGTCCATTCGCTCCACATGGCCTGCCCATTGTAAAACGGAAATTGAGTCAATTATCTCGGGTTTGAAAAACAATATAGCTCCAGGTATTGATGGAATAACGACGAATGACTTAAAAATCAAACAGTTATATCGAGACCTCTTTCTGAGGCAATAAATGTTCACCTGACTGACGGCTCATTTCCGCACTGTTTAAAGACTTCGTTGATCAAGCCAATTTTTAAAGTGGGATCAAACAGGGATCCCAAATAACTACCGACCAATTGCACTAGTTAGCTCTATTAGCAAGATTTTCGAAAAAGTTATGATCAATCGAATTTTAAATTTCATGGATAAATACTGTGGATTTGACAAACAGCAATATGGTTTCCAAGAACAGAGCAATACTACTGCAGCATTGGTTGATGCTATGCAATTCATTAATGAAGCCCTTGATGAAGGATTTTATGTCGCCTCGATCTTCATAGATTTAAAAAAAGCATTTGACACGATAGAACATTCAATATTGCTGGAAGGACTAAAGGAGCTTGGTATTCGAGAGCAGTGTAATGAGGCCATTCGAAATTATCTTCTAGGACAACAATATATAACAAAAAACTTAGACGAACGTAGTGAAACAGTCAACATAGGGATTCCGCAAGGCTCAATTCTTGGCCCTACGTTGTACCTGCTATATATACACAACCTGCAGTACTTTGGACTGAAGCCAAAATATATCATTTATGCAAATGAAACTCTTCTCTTATATAAAGGAAAAGAGCGGGAACAGCTAGAGTCAACAATTAACTTGGACCTCGCACTCTTCAAAGACTGGCTTTTAGGCAATGTGCTCACTCTGAACATAGCAAAAACAACGTATATGTTATTCAGACAAACAAACAAGGAAGACATTAATATGCAGATACACATAGACGGGATACTGCTTGCCAGAGCCATTCAAACAAAATATCTAGGTCTAACTATTGATGAAAAATTGACTTGGACACCGCATATCACCAAGATACGGAATAAGATTGCGCCGATCATAGGAGTCATACGACGAAGTAATTTTCTACAGACACATATTAGGCACACTATATACAATTCTTTTATTCTCCCAACTATAACTTATGGACTTTTAATTTGGAGCCAAACGACTAAGTATAACATTGACAAAATCTCGAGAATAATGAATAAGAGTATCAAAGCAGTTTTTCAACCTTCCACATTTGACACACTCTCCGGAACTCTATTTAACTTATGGAAAACTAACACCACCTAACGAAATCTTCAATCACTCTTATACCAACGACATATATCGCTTTAACACACGAAATGATTCGTCCATAAGACAAAAACATCTACCAAGGACTGATCGTCTAATAAAGGATCCAATCTATGAATCAATAATTGAATTTAATTCACTACCAACCGAAATTCGACAAGCAAAAAATATATTGGAACTAAAAAACTTAGCGAAGAGATTTATTCAACAAGATGACACATAAGTGGATACTCTTCGTTTCTAATGATCTGGTAGAGAATTGCAGTGAACTCAGTTCGATACGCAGCATAGCTGTGTGAACTTGAACGAGCTCGTTAAATTCTTCTCTGGATTAAACGGCAGCTACTTCTCTCCTATATTCAGACCTATGGACATTCATCAGCTCTCTCTCCAATGATATGATTAAGGATTCTCAATCTCTCTCTCTCTCTGGTTTTAAAATTATAGTGTTATTCTGTCTCTTCTCTTTTTTTTTATGAATTATATTCTTATGTATTTTTTTTTTCTCTTTCCTTTCTTTCTAATATTGTTTTAAACGCCGGGTGTAGTCCAGTGGTAGTGTACTAGGTCTTGAAAACATTGCTACCGAGGTTCAATTCCCACTCAATGCATAATTTATTTATATGAATTTTTCAGTTGCTATTGGTTTCAGAATATTAATATAAATCGTGAACAGTGCGGAATGTTTAATAAGGTTACTTGTAACGGATTTAAACCTGAGCAAATGAGTTCTGTTTACATTCTTATCAAATTCACAAATACATACCATCAGAGCTGCTGTAGTTGATTTACTATAGGCAACTTTGCTGTTCTGGTAGATCGTATCACGGCCAATAGTACTGAAAAATTATTATCATTAACACCTGCTAGTACACTGCCATACCCGGCTCGATTCCTGATCTTCCTTCCCATTCCTAATAACTGATTAAGTTCGATATCCCCTTTCTTCTCCACAATTCCTTCCAACTCTCCTCTCCTTCGCACCAAGAAACACGGAAAAATATTTGATAGAACAATACCACGGCCAATTGGGCTCAGTTTGTTCTTGAAAATTAGCCAAAAAACAGCCATCAGCCGTAGGCGCCGTGCCGTGGTGCAGTGGGATCACAACGGACCCATCTAGCGGTCTATGTGTTAGCTATCTCTGTCAATAGCTACCCACCTAACCTAACCTAACCTAATATAGTTTTAAATTATAATTTCTTATTTTTTTTCTATTATGTGTCTCATTTTGGAAGCAAGCTTGGAACTACATACTACATTCTGAATTTCTAATATACGTTGATGTTTTTATACAAAACTAGCTGACCCGGCCGCGCGTTGCTGTGGCTCAGTCCGGCTTAGTTAAAAATATAGAAAAAAGTTAGTACAGCAACGTTTCTAATAAGTTTGATTAGTTCTTTATTGCCGCACTGGAAACTGTAGTCGTTTAAATTGAAATGGTATGTCGGTCGAAATCATTGGGATGCGTGGTATCAAAACGTTCTCTCCTTTATACTTTCCCTTTATAATGGTTGCTTCGATCACGTTGTTCATTAATTTTTTCACCGCTAGCCTTGTGCCGTTACAAAGACGCGGTTGGTTGCTATTTCGCAACATTATGACCACCGATCCGACCTTCAATAGAAAATTGTGAGGCGGCAATCCAGGCAAATCTAGCGAGTTCAAAAATTCGGGTGGATAGTTGACGACATCATCTTGGTTAGTAGCAGAATCAACTGATTTGTATGTCCTCAATTCACCGGCAATTTCATTTTGAATTTTGAAATTTAATTCATTTACATCCATGTTTTTGGCAGCCAATATTGATCGTTCGCTCAAGCAAACATGATCTGTGTAATTTTTATCAACGTTTGGGAACACCTTTTGAATGAGTTCGGTTTTTGATTCAGTAAACTGACAAAAATTATCAGGAAACGTTATCCAGCCAGTCAAAATGTCTAAAGGGAATTGCCATTACCAATGTCAATGAGTTGTTTTGAAAATGTTTCTCCAGATCAATCATTTTGCAACTCGACACGCATATTCTTGCTTAATATCTTCACGTGCTTCCACAAAATGGAGGACTT
This sequence comes from Beris morrisii, assembly GCA_951812415.1. Taxonomy (NCBI): domain Eukaryota; kingdom Metazoa; phylum Arthropoda; class Insecta; order Diptera; family Stratiomyidae; genus Beris; species Beris morrisii. Next base: position 54,016,327 of record OX638311.1, on the reverse strand, counting down.
TAAACATGCATTTAGTTCATCGGCTGGCGTTGACCGTGGAATCACTGGCAATGTTTAGACGAAAATCTCCAGCTAACAAAATCATCGCACCACCAAATCGGTTCCGTCTAATGCCTCCAAAGACTTTTTATGTGCCATCGTGCATTCATCCCATACTATCAGTTTACATTGCTGCAAAACCTTTGGCATTGCAGTGTTCTTCGAAATGTTGCACATCGGAGTTTCGCTGCTTTGGATATTTACCGGCAATTTTAGCGCTGAATTGTCTGTTCGACCGCCTTCCAACAATGTTGCTGCAATGCGTTGCTTCATCAGGCATTGCAGGAACATTGTTAGAACACCTTTAGTGGGGGTTTTACGTTTTTCCGGGCAATTTTTCCAATTTTTCTCTTAATAAGAAGCTTCCCCGGACTTCAGGGAATGTTTGGGAAAAAAATTAGCCGAATTGATCCAGCCGTTCTCGAATTTTGCGGTTAGCAACACATTTAGCGATCCATTTTTATTTATATAGATAGATATGAATCAGGCGCGTAGCGTGAAACCTCGTAGGGCTAGCGCAATAACACGATCATCAAATTCTATGAATTCTTTAAGGGAGCGGGTCAAAATCCCGTTTTCCCAAAATCCCGTTTTCCAAAATCCCGTTTTCCCAAAATCCCGTTTTCTCACTAAAATTTAAAAATCCCGTTTATAAAATTCCGTTTTTTTACTCGACTAAAGCATAAAATAAAAAAAATAATAATTGAAAATAAATTTTTTTTTTTAAATTATAATTTTTGTTTTATAAATATAATTTTTACATAATTAAATAATAATTTTCGAATTCAATTTATTTTTATATATTTGTGATTTTATTTTTGCTGATATTAAGTAACAAATTAATTTAAAGCAATATGATATGAAATGTTTTTAAGAAAATCGACCTTATTCATATTAGCTCTATTTTCATCAATTCTTCGTATATTTTCGTTTTTCGCCTGCTGCTTTTTCTTTATAGGCCGAATTTCACCTGCACGCATTTTGGAAATAGTAGTATTCGCAACAATGAGTTCTTTTGATAGCTCTGTAATGAAATTGTAAACTCCAATATGCGGCTTACCTACGATGACATTTAGTCGCCTATGCCAAGCTTCAACCGAATTTTGGGTTCTTGGAAAATTTTCTCCATCCGATATACTCCAAAATTGAGGCGAATAATCTGGACCGTTTTCTTTTGTTCTCTTTCGTTTTGTTTGTTTCTTTTTATCGCCCGTCAAATAGTTCTTTTTAAACCATTTAGCAATACGCTTAACATCTGAATCATCAAATGTAATAAAAAGTTCCTTATAGTATTCTAAAACTTCTTCAGGAGGAACAAACGCCAGACTTTTAACCATTCGGATTTGAATGCTGAAATTTTCGGAATTTCCGTTCTTAGCTGCACAACCCTCAGACTGAACCTTTCTCCAAATTATCTGGCCAAAATGAAAAAGGCAACCTTTATAATTTGCAGAGGGAAAGAAACTCTTTGCAGCAGTAACACTGGCCTTCTCAAAATCCGTAATGATTCTGGTTGGATTTAAAGAAATATTCCATTCACAGGCCATGTGACAAAGCTCATAAAACATTTCAAAATAAGCTTCTTTAGTTTTTGAGCTCATAATACAAAAAACAAGCGGAACGATTTCGTGGTTAATTTTACCATGTATAGTAAATAGTTGTCTCATAATGGATGGAACTACTTCAAAAGTCCCATCCATTAACCAACAGTCAGTCTCAGATAAAAGTTGGAGACTCCAACGATTACCTAATAAAAAAATTTTTTGACCATTAAAGCTTTTTTCAGAAAGAAGGAAGAGTTCGCCCTCGAGATATCTCAAATTTTCGGGTATTTCAATTTCATCCAGGCTATTAGGCTCTTTTAATGCATTCGCTCTAGCTCTGGATATTTTTTTTTTGGGCATTATTTGTTGGTAAATAAACTCTGCAATCACTTTTGCACTGGACAACACTAGTTCTTATTATTTGAGACGGACGCGATCCAGATGCTTTCGCATGTTTTTTGACAATAGCATTTGCATTAAACACCTGCTTTTCACTCGCGAAAGGATCATGTGAATGAGGCAAAGGCCCCTTCTTAATGAAATGTTTACCATCTACTAGAATGGTTACGACCCGTCCTTTACACATATGCGACTTTCTATTTGCGCAGCACCTCCTATACGTTTTTTCGCGAACGTCAATATGGCACGCATAACCATCCACTATAAGTTTATTACTACCCTTATTCGAAGTTACTACTGAGATATTCATTTCAAAATACAGGTACTCGTAAGCCTCCTACAACGCAGTACTTTTCCAACGCGGTTTCGTTACAACGCGGTCCAGGCAATGCGAAAATTTTTCTAAAACGCGGTACTTCTATAGCGTGGTTCAGATAATTTGAAAATCTTCCTTCAACTCTTGAAAACCTGGCAACCGACCTGGCAACCGTGCCTGCTCAGGTATTCAATCAAGGATAGCTGATGTTGCTAGAAATTTTAATCTTAATAAATCCGAACCATCAAGCAACCGTAAACCAACATTTGAATTTTTTAGCTGTGTTAGTATTATTTTCCGTTTTCGTGGATAAAATTAATGTTTATTAATTCGGGCGCCCGGGATTTTGGAAAAACGGGATTTTGGAAAAAACGGGATTTTGGGACACGGGCAAACGACCCCAACCCATTCTATAACCATAAACACGTAATTTTCATTCAGAAATAAAATTTCGATTGCTAAATTCCAGGAAATTATCAAAAAATTCCGCAAAATTTAGCGATCGTATCGTTGCACTACCCCAACGAAGATTCACGCTACGCGCCTGATATGAATGTAATAAATTATTTTACAATTAAAAAAAAAAAACCAGCCTGTATAGCAAGGTTGTTTGTCAACATATTAAACTATTACACTTTTCATGCACTGTTTCTGCACAATTATTTCGGCTGCTTTTGTCAATGCAAATATTTCAGTCTGAAACGTCCTTGAGCTATCCGGGAATGATTCCATCACGCCGAAGTCGAGAGAGTACACTCCTGTGTCCGTTCCACTTTTCATCTTGGAGCCATCAGTATAGCAAACATGTCTGGAGTGATGATCTCAGATCCCCCACCCCAGTCTGGTGGGAATGTTCACAACATAGGAATGTTCAAAACTGCAAGACGGTGTCCTGCAGTCGGTGTACGAAATGCTGGAGCACAGGGCAATTGACAAGATCATAGTGTGGCCCACACAGCCCTCCATCCAATAGCTCGCCTCAAGGTCTCTTTGCCGCTATTGATTTTACCACCAGGTCTAATGAGATTATGTGGAGCATTACTGACCCATAACAGTGGAGGTAGTACCCCGCCCTGTGGGGTTCCTCGGGTTGCTTTCATTCTGATACATCCATCCCCCATTAAGTTGAAAATTCTTCCCCTAACATAGCCACGATCCAGCACGTAATGAATGAGTCGACACTCCTTCTAGCCAATGCCTTCTCGATCGCATTTCCACATTATTGCAGGCCCCCTCAATATCTAGAAACGCTGCGCAACAGTTTAAAAGCCTTTCTTGAATCCATAAATATGGCAGCAACGTAGTTGTCCTCATCTAAATGCTGCTTTTCCGCTGGAATCTATTTCATTTACTGTGCAGCGACTACAGATTCTGTGCCAAACAAAGCTCAGGCGATACTGCGGCTTTGTCGATGATTGGAAGAAACTCATAAAAACCCCGGCTTGGAAACATCGGCCACTTGTCCACTATCTCGACGATAACAGGCCCAGAGTAAGCAGCCAACTTTTTTGTTTTTAGTTTTGTCGTCCAATCACCTTTTCCCCTTATCAGCGATTGTCCACACAAGCTCCAAAATTTAAAGGGATACGCGATAAAAGCCGGACAATTGGGTCAAAAGCCAAAATATTCTTGGAACTGAAAATTTTAGTGGAACGAGCCGCTCGCTACTGTTGCCGTGCCGGGGGAAACCAATAAAATCTCGAACGGCACACCAAAGAGAAAAATTCGAAACGATCGAGTGAAAGTAAATGGACGTTGGATCGTATGGTCGGATGATCCAACGGAACGGCCTTGAGCTATGTCATCTCTCGTCTAAACAATGAAAAGTGGCGGACAAAAATCGAAAAAGTCGACGACCATTGCAAGCGGCCCGACCGATCCGAGCAGAAAGAGGCCCATTTCGGGCAGTACTCCAGCGAGACGGGCAAGACGGCCGACCGTCTGCGATGACCTTAATTCCATTTTGGTCCGGGATTTGTAGAACCAGGCCGGCCCGAAATTGGGCACAGCTTGGTAACAATCCCACGGAACCGTCTTACCTGCCACCCCCGTGTTCTTTTCAACAGCAGTCCGCCTCCCCGGACAAACGTCACAAGAGAAATACACGAGAGAAGAAAAAAACAACGACGACCCCCCGACTTTTCCGTGCGCCAAGGTTGCAACACGAAATCGCCACATCGCTCGCTTCGTCGTCCGCCGCCGTCGCACGAGACAAAACACACGCACACCAGCGCAAAACTGGCCTCTCAAACACTCGCGCAAAAAACGAAAACAAAGTGAAGCAAATAAACGAGAAAAAAATTCGGAAAAACAGTGGAAAAAAAAGCAAGAAAATCGACGGCGAGCAGAGCAGTGACATTGCGTTTTCTGGCGCAAAGGCCGAATACGGAAAAGTTGCAAGCGGTGGTGGCGTTTTCCGTCGTCGCCGTCAGACTTGGGGTTGCGCTCACGAATTCCGCCCTTCGTCCGTGACGGCCGTCGTGTTCGCCTGCTTTGCTTTTGAAGTTAAGCGGGCGCGCGAGGGCAGGCGAGAAACAGACACGACACAATTCCAAACGGGCAGCAGTGGCTGTGGCACTCACCCTTGAGTTCTTTCCGTCGCGTTCACGTTCACAAGAAAGCGTTCCAAGTCACGACGACAACTTTTCACAATCGACGACGCGACGTCTTCTTTTCTTTTCTTCGTCGTTGTCGTCGTCGCTCGCTTTTCGTCCGTGTGGTGGCTGGCACTGGGTCGAAGAAGCACACAAAACTTTTCTTTTCTTTTCCCCCAACTTTTTTTTTTTTTTTTTTTGTCTTTTCACGTTTTACGACACTCGCACGGACATTGTCCGAACCGAAAAACACATTTAAAACGCGCACAAAACTTTCCCGAACGTTTTCCGAGCACTGGATGCAGTTTTTCTGGGATTTTTCTCAACGCGAAATGAAAATCGCGTCATCGAGCGACGAGATACACGCGAAAATTTTCTTCGAAGTGTTCGCGAATTGAAGTCCGACGAAACGAAGACGAGCTTCTTGTTGGAAATAAAAAAAAAAAATTTTTTTGACGGGTGTGGGGTGGATATTCAGCGGAACTTAACGCACACGGTGACATCTAGTTGTGAAGTTGTCAGCAGAAATTTGTTCACGTTTCCGTTTATTTTCGCACCGAGAAACTTTGCAATTCGAAGCAAAACTTCCGGCAAGCAGGCGTCGAATTTCGTATCCCGTTTGGACCGCAGTCGAAGGCTTAAAAAACAAATCGAAACTGCAGGTAGGACGGCAGAAAGTGCGTTTATTCGCCGAGTGCACGGAAAAACAATTAAACGGAAGCAATGAGCAGCGAGGCCAAGGACATCGATGCGCTACGGGACACGTACTTGCGTTATTTTGGTAAGCATTTTTACTGGGGCTCGACTTTATTTGATTTTAATCGCAATCAACGGCGGGAAACTGCAAAACTTTCTTTTTGCTGCCGGTTTTGAGTTTTTTCGCTTGACTTTGCGCAGTTAAGTACTAGATGTGAGGAGTCACGGCGAGAAAAGAGTTGAGTCTTCGGTGGTTGTGATATGTGGAGTTGGGATATTTAATAAGACTGTGTTCCACTGCTAAGCGAAATGGCTGGCGGCACTAACAATTTAAAATCGAGAAAATGTCGTTAAAAGGGCAATTTTTTTGTCGTTAGGAGACTTGTTCTTTATTTTTCTAAGGTCAGACACGTTTCAATGCTGTCTGATCCGGTCACAACCTGCGTTGAATTTCAAGTGAAAAACTTTCTTGTTTGCGTTGAGAACTAGGACGAGCTCTCGAATGGTACTGAAGAGTCGAGTCTAAAGTTGCCAGATAGTTGGCAGGAGAGCCCGCCGCGTGAGCTATAGAAATAGCCCAAAACCCGCAAGAAGAATTGTAGCCCGAATACAGTGCCCAACTTTGCAATTTTACAGTAGCAGTTTAACGTGTTGAATACAGTTGCGACTTCGACCAAGAACTGTGAATTTCTAAGAAACAATGTAATGTTAATATGATATTTGTGTGGATACATAAATTTGTATTTATCACCATTTCAAAACTCTTATTTGAAGAAAATATTTGGAACAATAATACAATATGAAGCCCTTGGTGTAATAAGGGGTCAACTCATTTTTTAATAGCATGAGAGGGCTTGACTTACTGGATTCGGATGAAACGCGAATCGGATGAAATTCAGCTGATACAGTTAACCCCTTACGATTTAATAATATTCTTAAGAATTTTAATAAAATCATATAAAAAAGAATAAAATAATTTTAATGCAATAAGGGGCCAGAAAAGTAACGTTTTCTCATGTTTTTGGGCATCAACACTTAATAATCTAATTGCTTCATAATCGTCTTCGCTTAAATTACAGAAACTGTCTAAAGAAGATGAAGCCGGCTCTCGATTATCGTCATACATTTTTGAATTGAAGCGGTTCAACATATCTTTGGAGGGAGTGAAATTTTTGCAACTCGTGTCTGCAACCTGGCAAATTTTGTGACAAAAGATCTTGTGATATATTTCAAGACGCGACGAAAATTCGGTCTTATGCAAGAATATAAGTGTACCCGAAGCCGCAAGAGAGAATCTAGCATTTGAAGTTGCATTCGATTGCGCTGCTAAACACACGCTCCACTACTGCATTACTAACAGGAAGAGTTAACGTGTTTAGTGCAAAAAGAGCCAGGTCTTTAAACGTCTGCTCGCCTCTAGCATTCGTAATATTTAGAACACATGCCCAGAAATGTATTATGTCTATTTTTGACAAATCGCCATTATGTTCAGGATGCAAGCACAACTCGACTAATGGTAGAGTGCCGAAGGAAATCCTTTTGATATCAAGGCCAGCGACGCTAATGCATTCTACCAAGGCTGTCGCCAAGTGTTGGCTGGTGCAACTTCAACAATAGCATGAAAGTTCGTAGCCATAGCTTGGCGACTCATGCTGGAGTATCTTATGCATAGACCCATGAACTTTGTACATCTGTTGCCTCGTTAGCAATAATGCCATAATTCTTTTATCAGTTCAATGAGAAGTACTTGCTCAACAACGGCTGAAATGAATTTTGAACATTTCGTTCGGTGTAACCTAATGCTTTCTAATTTTGAACCCTTTCCTACGATTCTTAGTACGCCTAGATGGTCAACAGCATTTATAGATGCATGCAATGCAACATAGACAGCCAGGCGCAAATCTGTAGTCTTCGCGTCCTCATTTACTTCGACGTAACCTGCCCGGAAATAAAAGTGAATACCAAGCTTATTTCAACAACATGCCTTAAAATCGTAATAACAATACAAACCATATTGAGTTAAACTGGATTGTAAGCTACGACTTAGAGCTCTCTCTTTTTCCATGTGCTTCATTGTTTAACCGTGTGTCATTAGGTCACTGTGGTGGGCTCTTAAGTTGCATTTGCATAGTTTGGACCTAGCTTCACCCTTGCCATTATTTACATCTGCTTCACTTGAGGGTTGTAACGAGGTTGTAGCGAGGACGAACAACGCGATTTAGAATTATTAAGTTCTTTCAGGAACATTTCAAAAGTGGATACATTGATTTGGTATTTCATATTGGACAATAGTTTCATATATACCTATCCATTCATATAAAAGTTAATTCAATTTATTTCATTTCAACTTCGACGTCGATTGTGATACTGTGTTTCTAACAATGCTTGGAAATTACATGAAAGTTCAACTTCGGTAAAAAATTAAAAATCTATTTTCAAGACGATTTACAGGTTAAAAGACGTTATAAAATAACTAATAGTGTTATGTTACATATGCACAGGTAATTCTACTCACTTTTGACATTTTTTTCATTTTCCCATATCCCCATTTTCCCATTTTTTCAGAAAAATTTCTAAATAGTAAATTTTATAAAAAACGGAAACTTTTGAGCACTGTACACAGTATGCGACACGAAGAACGAATAAATGGAAATCATAACTGTATACGAATTCAATGAATTTCATACATCGCGTTTGTATCGCATTTTTTTAAAGGTTTACAATAATATCGAAGTCGACGGTGAAATTTAAGCATTGCCACATGTATAGTATTTAGTGTACTGAAGAAAATAATAATAATAAAAAAGATCGATATTTCAGTTTTCTATTATGTACTATTTTTTTCTTGTAAAACGTCTCTGTTGTAAACTAGCGAAATAGTACAATTTACGTTTGTCGAATAGCCCAAAAAGCTATAAGTAGCGTTTTGAAATTCGAACCCGCGAATTGGAAAATAAAATAGCCCAAATCGCGGGAAATAGCCCAATCTGGCAGCCTTAGTCGAGTCTAAAAGCCGGTATCCATTTGTTGCATTTCTGCGTATCGTATTCTCGTTGCGTATCAGTGGATACGACGAACGTATCTTCGTTCCGTATCAAAATATGATACAAAGAAACGCAACGAGCCCGATCGGTTATTTGGCGGTTTTTCCCCAGTCACATCAAAGAAATGATACAATGCGAGATGAAGTTATGTTTGGACACGTTGCGTGTTGCACAATATTTTTCTATTCTCGTCCGGGACGTCAAGTTGTGTTTGTTCAAAACTCTTTTGCTTTGAATTTGCGTTGAAAATAATTATATTTTTAAGAGCACATAAACCGTTAAAATATATATATTATTTAACGCTACTCTAAGGTCACATAAACCGTTAGAATTGTATTTGGGGTTGATACTACTAGATCAAGAGTGAGTGAAGAAAATAATGCCTTTTACTTTTCAACCGTTCGTAATGAACTGAATTTATTTCTATCGCTTCACTTAATATATACACTTTTCTTATCACTAGTTGGCTTATGACTAAGTAATTACAATATACACTTACATGCTAATGTCTGTACATGAGTCATGCCAATCTGTAAGAAGTTTGCACTGATTGTTTTACCTTACAGAATGTATGCTCTGCAAAATGCTATTGTTGCGAGCTAGGGGTTCGCCAGGATTTCAAGTAAAACACAATTCGGTTAAAATAAAAATAAGTGATTATTTATTAATCGCACTTTAAATTCTATTCGCACAATTATTCGCACTATATGGCAGTACCGCCCGCTTATCTATATCGCTTGATTCGATCACACGCCATCGATCGCTTTCGTTCTCTACCAACACGGTCGCGTATACACGCTGGCTGTCACAGTCGACGTAATAAAAATTACGAAAGCTTTATCTGCTTTTATACCAGTTGCCTGTAGTCGAGACTGTTCTTGAATCTTCGTTCAGTGGTGTGTGTAGAGGGTACCCGAAAGATTGAGATCTTTCCATTTGACCCTCTACGCTGTTCGAGCGCATTCGAGCACATTCGATAAGAAGTGTACTCAACTAGGCTTTTGATGGGGTTACTTTGCAGCTTAGGTATTCGGTTGTTACTGTTTCCCTATTCGTAATCGATCGAGTTGCGCGGTGGCCAGGCTTACACGTAACACTATGTTATCTTTATGATGCCCTTTACAGTATATTGAGAAATAGGGAACATAATTAGTGTTTAATGATGGGTCAGTAGATTGATTGTTTTAAGTCATGATGCGGAAACACAACAGTGTTGTAAGCACAACTTTTGTTGTTGGACCAATCCCTTTACATCATAAACAAGGGAGTCCAACAACAAATATCACGACCTACCTCATTTCACTTGTCTTATCTATTAGAACAAGTGAATACGGGATCGTATTCGTTCTCGCCGACGGTCATACTAGGCCCATACAGAACGTAATGCGATCCTACCTCAGTTGCAAGTGCAACAACAACAACACGTTACACGGCAATAAACTTTGATCGCACGTGCGACAATTTATTGAACCGAAAAAACTGAAATGCCGATGCCACACATGTGGAATAATGACCTATGAGGTCAAGTGACCGCGGGTGTGGAATCGGCATAAGAAATGCAATGTCGTCGGAATCGGTCAGCAACCGGATGCGAGGTATGATGAAAAGAATCGAACCATCGATCCGGCAGTGAAAATTAAGCCACAGTGAAAACCAAGCAGAGAGTATTCGACATAGTCAGCTCCATGTAATTAAACGTAGAAATATTACTTTTATTTTCTGTTCTGCTGACATTGATCCTGTCACGGTACAGGACCCCCACCTAGGACGTCCGCACCTATCGCCGAGGTGCCTGACGTACAACATTTTTAATGCACATTTTTTTACGCACATTTGTTTTGTGATTGTGCAGTGAACTGAGATACGTGTTCAGTTCTAATCGCGTATCTTGCAGTTTAAAACACAACGCACTCTCGATACAAGAAAAATGGTATAGTGTCCACACCACACTGTGTCCGTTCAGTGAATGATACGCAATGGTGGTACGATACGCAGAAATGCCGCAAATGAAACCGGGGCTTAACTTTTTAAAATCGATCGATACAATTTTAGAGCTTGTAGGCGGGACACATCGAAATTTTTAAACTAGTTAAACTCACTGAACTTGTTGTTGTTTGATGCGGGGGAAGATACAGCCAAGCAGACCATCTTGAGCACTCAGGCAAAGATGCCCAAGCAGCGCATCTTGAGCACTCACGCAAAGATGACCCAATCAGCGCATCTTGAGCACTCAGGCAAAGATGGCCCATTGTACTTAAGTCCCCAGTCTCTACCCAAACTTTTTCGTCCTCCTCACGAATTGCAAGAGTTCAGGTAAGGAGCGAGAACGGAGTTCCTCCATCATCATAACATCAACACCAAGAATGAACGTATCTCGCAAAAGAGTAAGCTGGACACTCGAGAAGGAAATGTTCCGTTGCGTCGTCGCAAGCAGTGCACGTGGGGTCGTCAATGATTCTCAATCTGACCAGGTGTAGGCCACACGAGCTATGCCCTGTGAGGACACCAACCAGACTACCACATTCTTTCCTGCTTAATTTGAGAAGAAAAGCAGCGGTTTTTTTTTTTTTTTAAGGATACCGAACGGGACTTAAGAGGTTAGCCTTTAATACACAGTAGTGTACAGTCTAGTCAGCTTAGGGATGGGAGGTCAGAAATCGGTCCGGGTATGGCAGTGTACTAGTAGGTGTTAATATTCGGTTCGTCCACTAGGTCTCTCAACAAGGTTTCTAGTCTGCCGCATGCCCGGAAGAAACCACCATCTCTCAATGTGTGATATACTCGCCCATTCAGCAATGGTATCCTAACAGAGGCAACAGGCAGACCGAAAAACGGTTCTGGTCGACCAAAGCTGACTCCGATTCAGCCTTTGCTAATGTATCAGCTATTTCATTGCCATTTATACCCTGGTGGCCTGGAACTCATATGAGCTTTAAGTCATTGAGTATGCCAATAGAATTCAATCGTTCTTTACATTGGCGTACCATCTTCAAAAAGACGATTGTCTGTCACTGCAAATGCAAATTCGCCTGCCTTTCCATCTGCCCTCTATAATCCATTCTGCTGCCATAAGGATCGCATATACTTCAGCTTGAAATCGATCTGGGTCGTATTTAGTCCATCAAAATATTTCATCAGTAAATTGAGGGACTATATCTGCAGTGTTGAAATGCAAAAAAAATATTTGGGGCGAATCACGCGCCTACACCGAAAAATCAAAGACCTATTTTAGGTCAGGTAACAAATGAACGAGTCCCGACCTGACGCTAGGTCAGGTCGACTATGAAGTGTTAACAGCAGGTGTCCTAAATAATTTAGGTCGACGATTGGGCAGACTACCTGCAATACATGTTTTAGATTGGTGAGGAGAAGACAATACCGAAGTCTTTAAAAGAGTTCCTTATTTCCTTATTCCATCCTTTTAGAGTTCCTATAACGTAAAATTAAATAAATTTATGTAGTATATTTTTTTTTTAAATTTTTAAGTCTTAGGACAATTTATTTTTTTATCATGCTAGGGCTTCACCTGCGTAGCGCCTATCGCGTAAATAGCACGCTAATATGTCCCGATAAAAATTCAGCGCTAAACAAGACGCAGTCGAGTAGCCACATTAGCGATTTATCGGCTATCGTCTATGTTTAGCGCGATAATGACATTTCAAATTATATTCCGTGCCATCCATCAACTGTAGAAGCGAAGACAACGAAATTTTAAAATGGATTGCGAAGAGGAGAGGACCAACAAAACTCCAAACTATGACAGCTCTGTCAGCGTGTCCGAATCGATCACCGGCTAAACATCAACTGGCACATTTAAGTGTGGCCACGTTATCGCGCAATGCGAGACGCTAAGCCCTTTGATGCGTGCACAGAAACCGACATTCAGTTTAGCGGCTATCGTCTAGTGGGACGATAAAAAATTAGCGGCGATAACGCAGCTACGTTAGCGTTGCGTGCCGGAATATTTCAATTTCCGTCCCGATAGGCGCAGGTGAGGCCCTAGCATCATAGTAATTTTTTCATATTAGTATTTTCTTTCGTTTTATCTAATTTTTTTTATATTTTCTCATTTCCAATTTTCCCAGGAAGTTGAAGATGCTGAGATTTACCTTTCACAACTCGACCTAGCAGGAGAGAGGATGAGGTTTGCTATGGTAGGGTGGGCCTAGACCGCGCACGACAACCGCGCCAGTCGAGTTGAAGGGAGTTTTCTCGGTCTCTCATAACCGATTGGGAATCTTATCCCAATTTTATCACCCGGGTAAGTCGGCGTGAAATTTTTATGTACATGCCATGGGTTTTATGGTCTAACGTACTCCCTCACAGCCGCAGCTAGCCCGGAAGCCAGCAAGCACGTCGCTCCAGTTTGCATTTCAGCCACCAATTCGGACGTAGGCGGAATTCGATGCTTGTTTCCCGATCCCCAACCTTTCCTTCGGTTATTTTAAATAACCACTCCAAGGCCTCCGTTCACAACACATCCGATCCGCTAATTCGTCGTAGAAACTGAAACTCTGATTGGCTTGTTCGGACACAGCATCTACCGTCTACCGCATTCGTTACAGCGATTTCTAGTTAATTGCCGCTGCAATTCACCAGGGTTTTCGATGAGTGCAGAGAAACCTTATTCAAAAAATCTTCCGTGGACGCCCACGCGTTTTTCCAACTGATTTACCGGCTCTTCCCGTCTATCAGTTACACCCACAGGTCTGCCAGCTACAATACCCCTTTTCGGGGTCCCATTTAAGAAACAGAGTCAGCGCCTCATCTCTGTCGACTGAGCCCTTTGGCATCAGTTCAGTAAGAATCGCTCATCGCTTGTCCAGGCCTGAAAAAAATTAATTTTGCTGCAATCTCTTAATCTAAAAAGCGAAAATAATATTCCGGCAAAACTGCACGTCGCCATATAAATCGGGTTTTCATTGTTCCTATTTTTACGTATCCAATTTGCGAGCCTTAAGCCTAGTTATTTTTGCTCTAAACTGCCCTGGACACGAGATATTTCCCAAAAGACGGTTTTAGGCGCAATAAGCCTATTCGCAAAATTTACAAAATTAACATTAAGCGTGTTTTTCAAATAAGAAGCGATAAAATGAGCACGAGGTCACGCCAGCTCGTTAAGGTCCCATTCAAAAATTAATTAATTCGCCAAACACAAAAAGCCATCCTTGACCTTTTCCGAATTAATGAGGAAAGCAACCAAACGAAATTAGCTGAAAAAATAATTTCAAGGACTTTTTCTTCTACTCTTTGAAAATAAATTTGGTAGCCCTGATAAGGGCTGATTTGTTTTTTGTAATTGAATACAATTTCCAATTGTACTCCAAACCGTTAGCAGAAGAAAATCTACTTCTTGGCTGCAGCTTTCTTCGGAGCTGCCCTTTTTGCTGGTCCGGAAGCCTTCTTCGCTTGTGGTGCCTTGGTCTTGACGATTTTTGAGGCAGTCTTCGAAGTTTTGGTCGTCTTTTGCTTCGGGCTCTTTGCCGCCTTGACAGTTCCAGACTTCTTGGCCGCTTTGGCGGTAGCAGCAGATGCCCTCTTCTTTGCTGATCCAGCAGCAGCGGCGGGTTTCTTCGCGGCAGCAGCTTTCTTTGCTGGCTTAGCGGCAGGCTTCTTGGCAACTTTCTTTTCACCGGCGACAGGCTTTTTGGCTACTTTAGCCTTCTTCTCGGCTGCTGGCAACTTGAACGAACCAGAAGCACCCTTGCCCTTGGTTTGAATCAGCTTTCCTCCAATGACGGCGGTTTTCAAGTACTTCTTGATGAACGGAGCGAGCTTCTCAACATCGACCTTGTAGTTCGCGGCCAAGTACTTCTTGATAGCGGGCAACGACGAACCACCACGTTCCTTCAAAGTACCGATCGCACTGTTCACCATCAATGCAGTTGGTGGATGAGTGGGCTTCGATTTTGGCTTTTTCGGGCTGGCTGCTGCGGCTTTCTTGCCTGCCTTCTTGGCCACGTTGGGGCTAGCTGCTGCGACTACGGGAGCTGATTCTTCGGCCATTTTTAACTTTTAGATAAATTTTATGAAATTTTAAAATAACTTTTACTTTGCTTAAAAGAGCACACGATTACTTTTTCAAGATGCCAAACAAAATTTCAGTTCATGGGGTAGTCGATTTCATGAGAATCTGGAAGTACGGCGCTCGCCATTTTCGTATTCCATTTGAAAATGTCGAAGAACAATCGTCCGAGTTTGTTAACTTTTATTCTTGTTTTCTTATTTTTGCAAACAATTACCAACATTCAGTTTATTATAATTCGAAAAAGCAGATAATAATTGATATTTCACTTAAATTGTCAGCACGTGGTTTAGTTAAGATAAAGAAAGACGGAGCACTATCCGCGCGCCATTAGATCAGTGCACGATCAACAATTTTATTATTTTGTATATATTTTTAAAATTAACTATAGAACTTAACGAAATTTTATGTTATAAAAAACTTGGATATCTTATCTTTGCAATTATTCATAGTTTAGATTTTTCCTCGCTACATGAACCTTGTGAAAAATGTTTAAAGTTGAACCTTTCGCACTCGAAATTCGTCAATTTTCGCAGTTTGAATGCGGCTCCAATAGTTTTTACTCTCCTTGTTTTTTGATAAAAAATGTTAAAATTATTAACAATAGTCCGAAATTTGGCAACTATCAGGAGCATAAATTAAAATTGCCTTGTAATTAGTAAAAAATGACAGAAAAATGTATTAAACGTCGATTTTCAGTGTGGTATGAGTCGCTCGTTGTAACAACGGGTACAGGTACTGCGTCATGACTTTAAAACCACTCAGTTAGTGGCACGCTGTATCCGGTGATTGCAAGGAAATTTAATTTTATGATTAATAAAGGAGTGAATGCATGTCAAATGCAATAACAAGGAACAATTAGCCTTCAATTAGATTGTTAATTCTGAATGGGAAGAAAAATAAACAGCTACAAACGCGGCTCCAGTTTATTGCGCAACAATTTTCGCATCTTCATATTTTCGGGGTTTGTTTCTTTTAATCGTCATAAGCGCTTAGTTCTGGGGTTTGTTGCAAAACTCTGAAAGACAAAAGTACACACTACGGAAAAACAAAATCCTTTAGCAGATAAAATCGAGATGAATTCAGATTTCGATCATTTCCCAAAACAATAAAAACTGATAGTGAAAATTGTTCTTGTAACAAAAAAAAAAGCATGGAATGGAACCAGCACCTGTGTGCTCCTTTTTTAGGGATAGAATGGCCAGAAGTCGGAATGCGCGATCAATTGAGGCTGGTGTGTCACAAAGCGCACTGTGCGCTGAGAAGAAACTTGTCGAAGGTCGCGAGATTGGGCTATTATTTCGAAGATTTGGGCTATTTATTCAATTCGCGGGTACAAATTTCAAAAAGCTACTTATAGCTTTTTGGGCTATTCGACCAACGCAAATTGTGTTATTTTGCTAGTTTACAACAGAGCCGATTTACAAGGAACAAGGATTAAAAATATATAATAACAATTAGAAAACTGAATTTTATTCGTCTCTTGGGTTAATTCTGCTAGTGTTACCGGCTCAAATACAACGTATTTATCACAAATCATCTTCCCAGATAGAAAAAAACTGATGTTTAACTAATTCGAAATTAATGTTGAGGTATCAAGAAATCAATTTTTTTTTGAAGAAAAAATGATGTTTTTGTATGGAGCATGTCAGCAATGAAAAGCGAAATGTAAAAATCAAAGTAAAATCAGATATTCATTGCTTCCTTTGATTTGAAAGATATCAGAGGAAATCAATTCGAAATCAATCTGAAATAGATATAATTAATTGAAGATGTAATCAAAATAAAATCGGTTCTTAGTAGATTTTGACATTGATGACGAAATCAGTATATAATTGGTTTAAAATATATTTTCGTATCCAAACTTCAAGTGCTAATAATCAATTTATAATAGATTAATGATCTTTAATGATTCAAAAAGAAAGCTAGTTTGCATATAGCTGAATACTATGCTTATAACGGTATACATATAGGCAGCAAAGAATGTGACATTAAGTATAAGGCAGAAAATACTTTCTCAGTTTCCTCTTGAATCAAAGGTTAGTGCGTTTAACGTACGAATATATTAGACAAATTATTTTGTATTAAAAAAGAAGGACATCTCTGATATAATTTTTTACGAAAACAGACTGATATTAGTTTGTGAATAACTTAAACATGATTTTGAAGATTATTTAAATTAGAGCATTTACTGCTATTCTATGGTTGTGATATTGCTAACTTTGAATATTAGTCGTCTCTTTAACGCACAAGCTTCCTGATGGAACTCTAGCTTTAAGATTTTAGATTATCTAAAATTTTGTAATAGCAGACGAATATTTCTCTATGTTTTACTATAATGGTAATATTCTTAACAATTTGAAACAAATATTTTAATATACAAAGTGGTAATTTTGAAAACATAAATACGTAGGGTGATTTCAGGATAGTTGCCTCACTGGAATAGATGACCCAATCCTAAAAGGTCATACTTCGAAGACAAAATCACATTAACCTTGTAATAAATTACGACCTCTCGTTTATGTCAATTCTGTCTGACGATGGGCATGAATATTCTTGTGTCTATAAATTCATCAAATAATTATTTAGTTGATAATTTTTTTTTTGTCAGGTAAAATAATTATATATTTAGTTTTGTCACTCATAGTGTAATGTTAAATGCATGTTAAAGCGAGTTTTATGCTGAAAATGTTGTTTTAAAATTGTGCCTCAAAGCTATCCTCCATTAAAAGGTGAATATATCGGCAAACGGTTTCTGTTTCAGATTCACCATACCCGGAAAGTATGTCCGGAAAGCCAGTGCAACTCATTGTCGTGGGCCGGTCTGACCCCGACTTTTCCTATGAATGAATGCCTCGTACCGGTAATTGTGGTCAATATTCGATCTATGTCATAATTTCCGATACGAGGTGATGTACTTTATTTACAATCAAAGAAAAATCCTTAGTAACATTGACAAAAGGTATTTGTTGAATTTCAACAGTGCTCCTTTGTCATATTGATAATATGTCAGCAAAGCAAATAAAAATTATTCAGTTTCATAAATTTTTGACAAATTGATAAAAATTCAGCGAAATTCCAGTTCGGTTTTTTTTTAACAAAACATGTTTTATCGAAATGACAAAATTTACAATGTTCGCTCTATCATATTGAAAAATATTTTTATCAAATAAAAAATTTTTTTATTGTATTGAAAGAAGTATTAAATGTTATCTTTGAAACAGGTTTTGATAAAAGTTTTGTCAGAGTGATCAAAAGGCAATTACAAGATTTTGTTATATGTATATACAAAACGATTTATTAAATTGACAAAAATGTTTGTCAGAAATTCTGCGGTGCGCAGAGTTCTAGTTCGATTACAAAAACTACCAATTTTTTATTGTAAAATTTTTCTCAATTCAACAACTTCTTTTGTCATCTAGACAGTGGGTTTTTATCAAATAATAATGAAATTTGTCAATTCGATAAAGTATTTGGTTGGACGTATATTGACCGTAGTTTCGTCGAATTGAACTGAATTTTTGTCAATGCTATCAGGCTTTTTCTCTGAGTGTAGTAGAAGGGTCGGACACCTGTGCCCGACGGTCAGGAAGAAAAATGCGACATCGGCTATCGATCAGCAAAAATCCAACGTGTGTCGATTGCCGAGAATTAATCGATGGCCGATGCAGATCAGCAATTATCTGACAAAGCGATAATTGCTGATCGAGATTCCTAAGTCCGGAAAAGAGGGAGTTTTTGTCGCGACCTTAAATTGCACGGAAAAAAAGAAATAGTTTTGACTGCAAACGACAAGGGTTCTCGTTACTATTGTGATGGTGAAATTTCAGCTAACCATCATTTTTAGTTCTCAGTACCACTATAAAATGTTATTATTAAAATGTGATAAGAACAATTTACTTGTATTTATTACTATTTTTGCGTACAAATCACATTTCGCAATTTGTATCACTCACAACGAAAGAGTGGTGAATACAATTAGAAATGTGAGTAACAAAAAAATAGTAATATCTACGATGAAAATTTGTTAAACCAACACAGTACAAATGTAAAAACCACAATATGGAATGTTTTGAGAACATTTGTTACGTAGCGTAAACTTTGAAACATTTTCATAGTTCTGAAAATGTAGGAACGAGAATGAATGAATAGTACTTACTAATTGCAACGAAAATGTTCTAGAAATATGTTGCGTTTTTAACAGTCCTTCGATTAGTAATAAGTCCTACTTTTGCTGTCAATAGGTACTCGTATAATACTATAAACAGATATTTTTTATTGGAGTATAATATGGCACAGGGTCATGTTGGGGAGATCGATTAAAAATATAACAAAAAAAAACATATATTTAGTTGATTTTTTTTATTTTTTATTGATTTTTTTGTTACCTTATTATGCTTAATTCTATATAATTGTTATTTTTGGTAAATATACTCAGTTTTTAATTAATAAAAATGTACAATTCGCTCGTCTTTTATTCCAGTTGGTAACACTTGAACTGAAACTTTTAATAACAAACTCCATTTAATAAGTTTAATTGATTTATTAACACACTTGTCACTTTACTATTTTGCAAAGAAGACGCATCGAAACTGATTTATTCAAATCTACCGCAAAGAAGAGCGATTGTTTTTTGCTGCTACAATTTTTGTGGTAAATGTTACATTGCACATGATTTGATGTCATACACCACAAAAAATGTGTCTTCCACACTTTCTTAGTTTGCATTACTTTTCAATAGTAACATACAAATTAGATATTCCAGAAAACTATTTATGTGTATTATTTACATTGGTATTTTGGGAAATTAGTACAATTCTTACTGTTCCTAGGTACATCAGAATTTGTAAGAAAATAGTAATGATAACATAATTACGTGTAAGGAATACATATTTTATTTTTCCAGAACATATTTGCAGCTACATTGGTGAAATGTGCAATGTACATTTCCTTTTTTTCCGTGCGGACGTTGATTCAAGCGAGTAGTTTTTAACATCGAAATTGAGTGATGTATTGAAAAGTAGATTCTGTAAAAGTTCAAGTGTTTTGTAATTACATAATAAGAATGTTAGAGTAAACATTAAATAAACGGGGTAAATTCGAAAGACAAGTGTTTTGATTTCTAGACGAGTGTGTGGGAGTGAGCCCCTAGTGCGCGAGGTGAGCCCTTGGGATGGATATCCTGCACAGGATATTTTGGCCACGACATCCTCGTGCGTTGTGAACAGAACAACCCCTCGCTGTCCCCAAGGTGGAAATGCAGAAAAATGTTAAAGATGTGAACCAAATAGCTCGGATAATATTCCATTTAAGAACACTAAGGGCCGGTTTCACAGTCGAAGTTTAAACCAAAAATTTTGGTTTAAACTTAGGAAATTATTCGTTTGCTCCTAAGTTTAAACCAAAGTTTTGGTTTAAACTTCGACTGTAAAACCGGCCCTAAGAAGGCAAAACAAAACCAAAGAGTTGACTATAGGTTTGTTATTGCTGTATTTGTTCTGTCTTCGCATGAAAAAGGACTTCGCGAATTCTGATTTTGTGCTCACAGGTAAGCATCCGATTCTTGGATTTGAAAATGAAAAGTCCCTGGTATCTCACATTCAAAAATTGGAAAAGACTAATTAAAAAAAACTGAAATGGCTGGTTGTCAATGGCTGCAGAGTTTTCACGAGAGGAATTCTGAACTAAGTGTGAGACAGGCAGAAGGTTTATCAGTCGCAAGAGCATTGCGTCTTAACCATGGTAAATAAAATATTCAATTTACTAAGAAAGGTATTAGCTGAAAACCAACCCGACCACATGTACAACATGGACGAAACAGGAGTCCAAATGAATAACAAGACTGGGTAAATAATCGCTCCAAAGGATCTTGGAATTGGGAATTCGGTTACGTCGTCTGGAAAAGGAGAGACTCAAAAGTGATAGTTTTTAAAACATCATGTAGCTTAATAAAGATTTAACAATTTAGAAATGTACTGTCTTTGGCATAGGATATCTATCCCATATGCTCGATTACGTACCGGGGCATCTAACCAAGGTTTTAGTTTTAAGCATCTATCCTTCTCATGATGGGCTTGTAAAATCTGTTTTAATTAAGGATTATTTATATAAAAAAATGGTTCTTACTCCTTATTTTGAACTAAACCAGCTACTGTGTAAAGCTTATGGCGTACGTTTTAATAGTTTTGCAAATATAGCACTAAAACAAAATAAATAATAGATAAAAATTTTAAAAAAAACTATTATATTTATATTTATTTTCTTAATCTCGCGATTAAGAGAACTGTGTTTCCATTGGATTTAGATTAGATTTAGATTTTATTTTGCAAGATTTTACCATTTTCAGTAATGGGAATTTATCCTGCGTCAGTAGAAATCAAAAAGTTAAACTATTCAATTGCAAACCTTGCATTTCCAGCAAGTAATTTGAAAAATTATTTATTTAAATATGTGACAGTGAATATTATGGTGAAATGTGAAAGTGGTGAAACAGGGCGGATTCAGCAGAGATTTTGTCGTAATCTCGCGATTTGGAAATCTCAGTCAAGTATGGAGAATCTAGTAGATTTGCGTGATATGCGAAATCGCGAGATGACGGAGCAATGGAAACATGGCAATAGATATCGACAGAGTTGTAGGAAAACTTCAAGATTCTATTATGAAGTTCATAAATTCATAAGCCAAAAGGATCCCGTCCTACAGAGATCAGAGCTCTAAAAAAATATCCCGCTGATAGGGTGATGCACTTATGATCCCTATTCAAAGCGGGAATGCAACAGGCTAAATGAAACAAAATGGAACTTGTACTCATATTTAAATACTGATGCCGAAGGGCTCGGTCGACATAAAGATAAGTCGCGCCCGAGGCGCTGACTCCGTTGCCTAAATGTGATCTGAAAAGGGGAGAAAAACCTTGTATTCATATCCAAGGAGAATATTGAAATATGGAAAGTTGCAAGTACTTTAAATGTAAGCATCGACGCGGAGCTTAGCATATTCGGATAAAGAAAAGGCAGAATGCTTTGCAGACAGATTGGAGTTACAATAACCTCCAAATAATACGCATTGCGACCTCGCCCATATCGAGCGCGTGAACCGCTCAGTTAATTATTCACTATCACACGGATGGGGTATCTTTTCTTATTCCTGTCTATCCTGACGATTTTAAAGAGTTATTGGATCATTGAACACCAATAAATCCTTGTGAAAATCTTTCCAATTGCGCTTTAAATTTAGGTTGGCTTAAGCTAAAGTAGTGCGGAATGAGACGGTCTAACATTTCTGTGGATTAATTTTCATTTTCCAAGAGGTTGTGTAGAATTGAACATCGTTAAATATTTTCTGAATTTCTTCTTGGAGTGCAGTCGTCTTCATGATAATGTGCTGCTACCAGACGAGAGATTCGGGTTCAGATCCGAGCAGCAGCCGACCGTACAGATGTGTTCAACAAGAAACAATATAACGACACTATATTTTTTGATGTCGAGATAAAATTTATCATCGGATGGAATTGGTGGCGCTAAATCGTAACACGCTGACAGTTCGTTAATTTCCCACCAAAACTTTACGAGCACATCAAATCGTACTAGAAGAGCATAACATAACCTTTAAAATCACACAGTTTACAGATGTACGAATAAAATGTAACGTCCTAATGGTAGTATAAGTTTTTGTGCGTTTGTGCAAATTGTACGGACTAGAGTTCCTTTTTTAAAGTTTTCGAAATGAGTTCTTAGTGTAGTGAAAATATTACGCAAAAATCCCGTCTATTGAAAAATCGAAAGTGTAAGTAGGTCGGTGAAAAGTGCTAAAGGTGAAAAAACAAGTGGACGGAAGCAATGAGCGATGAAATGAAAGGCAACGATCCCTTCAGGGACTCGTACTTGCGTTATGTTGGTAAGGATTTGTTGCAGACGGTGACAGGGGAGTATTGTTCGAGGTTGTAGCGTCGCGGTTAATTGAATTTAATTGAAAACAATTGGAGCCAATTGCATAACTCCGTTGTGTTGTGGCACTTGAAGTGTTTTTGTTTAGCATTGTGCAGTTAAGTAGTAGATCTGAGTTACGGCGAGTAAAGAGTCGAGTCTACGGTGCTGTTAAGATACGAACGGATTGGGAAATTTGATAAGAATATTTGTGCTCTGTTCCAATGCCAATGGAAAAGGGGAATCACTCTATTTTAAAATCGTACGAAAGTTGAACTAAATTTTAAATTATGCAACGTACTTTTTTTCCAGAGAAAAGTAGTTAGTCTAAACACAATTCGATTCAAAGTAATAAAAATAACAAAGCTTTATGAATTTGCATTCAAATATCGCACAATGGTAACGTTTTCCGATTTCGATTTTTCTAGTTGATCGCTGCAATCAATTGATATAACTTTGCAACCACACTTTCGCGTAGAAATGATCGTTGTGTTGCTTCCACAGTAGAAAAACTGATACCATGTACAAGCTCTGCGACGCTTATATGCTGCATGCGTTGATTCGAGAGATTTCCAGCATATTTGGTTGTGTGTATGTGGAATACTCGGAAAGTGTGAAGAACATGCGAAAAGGGGAAGAGAGTTCGGGAAGTGTGTAGCATTCCAGTTGGATGTAGTTTTTCATTCATAAATGAGTTGTGCGGGTTGCCAGGGTACGAATGTTGCAATATAATTTAATTTGTTTTCTATGTCAAATTTTTTGTTAGTTATAGTATGCTAAAGATTTCGTGAAGATGGTGTCTGAGTCCACTTTGAAAATTCATATTTCCGTTAATTTTTTTTTATAGATGGTTGAGCTGAAGAATCCGCAAGGAATAAGGGGAACAAAATATTTTCTTCATAAAAAATTCTGTGATTGTTGATTTGAACTCAAATTTTCTAACTGTTGTCTATATTTTCGCACATGTACAGGTTACGCTAACGAAGTTGGTGAAGCATTTCGGCCATTAATACCACGAAGTGTTGTTAATTTTTCATACCTAGCGGCAACTACATATGTCCTTGCCGATGTCTACACCAAATCTATTGAAAAATATAAAGTAAATTAAAA
The DNA here is from genome assembly GCA_951812415.1 of Beris morrisii. Taxonomy (NCBI): domain Eukaryota; kingdom Metazoa; phylum Arthropoda; class Insecta; order Diptera; family Stratiomyidae; genus Beris; species Beris morrisii. The sequence goes on along the minus strand of OX638311.1, from coordinate 53,992,635 downwards.
TTGAAATTTTTTTTTAAGATAACATTCTAAAAATAATTTAATTTTGCTAGCAAACTAAAGATTCGAAGCGCACGATTAAAACAACAATTGATGTTCTTCTGTGGCAATCGTTTGCATCCATTATAGTTCCGGGGCTTGTTATAAACCGGTAAATTAAATAAATACTAAATCAAACAAATTACACGCAAAAATAACAATTAATGTTGCAAAACTTTTAATTTTTAATAATAATTACAAATCTTGCTATTTTTCTTGCAGCATCACAAAACTAACATCGCACTTAGTATCGGGCGCAAAGAAAGCTCCTCCCGCTTTTCGCTTTATTCCAACTGCAGTAGGTCTAATTTCAATTCCATTTATTATTACACCAATCGATAATTTAGTAACATACGTCATGGATAAAACTTATAGAGCCGCTTTGCAGCCATAATTGTAATAGACCGTTAATAATATGCCCATTTTTTTAAATTAATAATTTTAATTATTTATAATGGGAGAATGAATTTTTTTAGATGATTTTTTAGGTAAATTTTCGCAATATTGCCACTGTGCTATTTATGTATATAATTTAATTAAGAGAAATATATATTAAATATAAATATTTGCATTAAAATACTTTTTTTAATATTTTATTCAACAATTTCAATCACACCGTTAAACTAGCTACCTATCTATCTATACGTCTTCAAGATCTGAATTTTCCCCCAGAATATTTCCTTTCTGTTAGACGTTGTAAGGACATTTGTATGGAAGCTACTTGAAGCACTGTTTATGCTAAAAAAGAACCTGAAGACACAAATCGAATTATTACAACTTCGTAGTTAAGTGATTTCGAAAGACATTTAATATTTTTCGTGTAAGGGAATTTTTTATGACTTCTGTATGGATGGTTGGCTACACAAAGGAATATGATGATTTGCATATTTTCAATTCTGAACCTGGAACTGATGGGAAAGCAACGTAAGTAAAATTTCAGATTCCCATTTTTACTTGTTCGGAAGTTTACCACATATTTTAAGGGATGTTATATTGAAGAAATGGGTAAAATTTGCTTAATCGTAGATACAATCACATTCTTCGCCTCAATTTGATTAAGAACTTATATAAGAACTAACCTTAATGTTCCCTTATTTTTATAATATATTTTAGCAAAATAAGCGAACGGTGATGGAGTGTACATTTTTTTTAAAGACATTTCTATGGAAGCTACTCGAATGAGTGCGGATTACAACTTAACTGCCAGGAACGGCTTTCACTAGACAATTCAGACTTGGTATATACGAAGATAAGACTTTTTGATTTTCACAGTTGGCGGAAAGCTAACAACCTATCCCCGGAAAAATACACTATGATAAGAGGTTTCGAAAAAATATTTTAGGTCGGACGAAGAAATAACCAAAGTGTCTAAAATTCGATCAGAGAAAATATTATCTAAGGACCAAATTGATGGGGTTTGAGAGAGTGAGCTCAAGTGGGCACAAAAACTATGCTGACAATTATGCCCCGTACATGAAGAACACTTCGAGATTTTTTCTCGAAATTCCGAAATCTTCGAATTTTTTTGGAGAAGTCTTGAGGAGGAGCGAGAATTTTCGGAGAATCTAAATTACATAAATTAAGCAAAAATATAATTTTAAGGATGCTAGAGGCTCATATTAACCACTAACCCAAACTTTTGGCCGACAACTAATAAAGTTAGGGCTATACTGTCGCGTACTAGAAAAAATTGAGTTTTTTCAACGATTTTTTGTTTTAAAAAGTTTTTTCAGTCCAACTGACTGCAACAAAACAATAAAAATTTCTTAAAAATAGAAAAATTAAAAGTTGTTTAAGTGTTTTGAAATTTTTAACTGATTTATTGAAACAAAATTTCATCGCGGCTGTATGGAAAAGAGTTTGTTTTGTTTGTTTGGGAAGGAGATGCCGAAAAGTTCGGCAGAAAAACCTGGAAAATTTTAAATTCCTTCAAACAGTTGGTACTCTAAAGTTGAAAATTTGTTCTGAGATCTTCTTGTACTTGAATATTATTAATTTGTTTATTTCGAGTGAAGAATTGTAGCATACATTTAAAGACTAAAATCTTGTAAAAACTTCTAAAGAATGAAAATATGGGGGACGTACCATTTTAGAGATACACCTTTTTGAAAATTGAAATACTGCAGCAAACTATTTAATAATTTTCCATACTTTAAACAACAAATAAAAACACTTTTTTTTTAATTTTTTGATTTTAATTACGTTAAAAAAAATTTTTTTAACCACTTATTTAATTTATTTTATAGCTATCTGAGTTTAGATTTAAAAGCGTAGATAAAATTAAAAAAAAATTAAGATGTAAATATTGAAAAGATTTTTTCCAATTTTTTTTTTAATGTTTTCTTTTTTAACCTTAAATAAGTTTTCATAATAATTTTTATTTATGGTGACGATTTAAAAAAAATTGTATACCCTGAAATATTTCACTCATCTAGTACCTGATATCTTCCCTCCTTCATTGCCATTATTTGTTTGAATTCGATTGATTTGTAATAAAGAAAGTAATAAACAAAATGATTGCTTGTAGCTTGTCTATTGGTGAGGAGTTATACTTAGCAGTGCAACATTCTATGCTCAAGGATGTTGGGTTTGATGTTTTATCTAATGAATGTTTTAATCTTGGATTTTTTTTATACAATTTCATGTCCAGCATAGTCTTGGAATTTGATACACAAAATTAAATAATTGTTAGCAATAAGTCATTCCATCTTTCACAGTGATAAAATAAGAACGTACGATTATAATTGGGGCCAATTCCATCAAGATAAATGACACAAAATCGAACTTAGTTTAATTCAATTTGGAGCTAGTGAAACCTAATCCACGATACTCCCACTGGAGACGAAGCCACTCGGATGGCGATATCAAATAATTGAGTTCAACGGCTGGAAAAGTTTAACAAGTCTGAAAAGTTTTCTGTTCATCAGAAGGTAGTTAAATTCGAGCACGAAAAACAAATTTACCAAATATTGCAGGTTTGTTTGTACCATGTTCTGAACGTACACACTTCCATTAAATTATTTTATTTTTAAGTGTGTAATTGACTACGTACAACCTTAATTACTTCTATGCAAATAAATATGCAATCCTTAATCGGTTTGTCAACGATCCTCGTATAATTACCCAACATTTAAGGACTTTTCGTGCAACATGGTATTTGATGTTCTACACACTATAGCAACAAAATCATAGGTTCGCCTGAAGAATGTAATAAATATAAATTTGCAGTTGCACATACCACGAGCGTAATAAAGAATCTATTAGTTCAAAAATTACATTCAGTGAAAAGATATCCCAGTGGTTTGCAACGAAAAAAACACCAACGAACGATGTACTTTCTCGGGAACAACCCCAATTTAAAGCGTTCTAACACCAGTGATATTCCGACCCCAAGTATATAATTTTCATAAAATCGACCATTTTCACACTATGCAATTATGGTGTGAAAATGACGAACAATTTAAAACTGTTGCTATTTTTTGTAGAGAAAAATGATAGCCGGTCAACCGACAGTGAAGTTCTAAAGGACGAACATAAAACTGCAATCAAGGAAAATGTTAACAAATTTTTAAGAAATTCTTCGCTACATGCCCTGAAGTATATCGGTGCCGAGGAGCTTTCAAAAATGGAAAGGTATAGAAATTTTTTCAAATTTAAATAACTAATATAATTATTTTTATTTTTAATATTTAACTGCAGATACTTATTTGCGGTCGCGTTTTTTCTGGCGATTTTAATGTCCTCGTATTACATAATACAAATTTACACAAAGTGGTCAACAACTCCGATAATAATTACAACCAGTTCGGTATCGACTTCAATTACAGCAATACCATTTCCTGCAATCACCATTTGTAACATGAATCAGGCAAAGAAAAGTCGCGTTCGAAATATCAGGCCGTAAGTTGGAAAAGAAATTTAGATATTTAGATTTAGATAAGTTGTAGTGGCGAGTTGTCCGAAAAATTCCCCCACGGTATGAATTTGCCGATAAATATTTAAAAATTGAATTGATGTAAAAAATTGTGATTTTTCACATTAAAAGGTCGAAATTCAAAGAGAAATATGTTCAGGATGGCGAAAAGTGGCATAGAGAATTTGTGGGCAATTAAAATACTCACGGGTCGAAATCAAGACCTTAAGATATGTTCAAACTGAGACTATATACCTGTGAATATACTAAGTTTATTTCTATAAAGCTAAGAGCGGAACATGGGTTTTTGGGCTAGAAAAAACTTTACAAAATACCCTATGTCCGTTTTCGTACCGTTTTTAAGATATGTCGTTTTAAACAATTTCTTCTATTAATATTAATAACTTTAAACCGTTAATGGTATTTAATTTATATGATATTTTTACCATTAAGAGAAAATATTTGAAGCTTTAAAAAAAATCTTGGTTATTATTTTGTGAAGCGGGGTAGTTGATTTATAGCCGTTTGTACTACTTTCCAAAAGAAAAGTTTTTGTTCACGATCCTTTAAATAAAATCGGGATCGCTGACCAAAATTCTTTTTATTATATTGTAAGAACCAATTTTGTCACCTCTCACACGACGGTTAAAATATTTCAAGAACCTTGTTGATTATTTCAGGAACAATTTCACTCAAACAGTATAATATTTAATATTTATTAATGTTTAGATATCTACTGAAGGATTTATTGTTAACGCAATGTGCGTGAGTGTAACCAATTATATCGCATCACTTCGAGCAATTGTTAATTTCGTCGAGCGCGTAATCCGATTTTGTCCCTTTTGTAGGTTTTATTTCGGATTTCTTACAACAATAGACCGTGAATAAATAGCGCAAATGAATGCCTATACAATAAACAAACAGTCTGGGCGCAACTTTATTATTTTGTGGGTTGAAGTCCGAAACGTGTAGGTTACTATTTTTAGCTTTAATTACTCTAGTAGCACATCTACATATAAGTACATATAGGTCTAGCATACGCCGTTTCTGAGATATGAAAAATCACCCCCCACCCTCATAACTTGCTACCCCTATCAAAAATTTATTTTTCTGGGATGTCTCTATAGTAGCTCTATATAGTTTTAAATGTTTAGCTCTCTATCCTTTGCGGCTTTCGAGAAATTAAAATCAGAATTTTTTCATTTCCACCCCTCTTACCATCCCTTCCTACACCCACACCCTTTTTTCCGGTAGAGGTCTACTGGTCCTCACTCCTGTAAAATTTTCAAGATCATATCTGATACGGTTCTTGAGATATAAATTAATTTAATTGTTTTAAAAATTATTGTTCCCCCACTTCCGCGCTTTACCACCCCCTCAGAGATTTCATATTCCGTAGACTCCACTGGTAATTCTATATACAAAAACCAATTTTTATCTTCCTGACACAATTGAGTCGGAAGATATTGTGATTCAAAGTTTTTTACTCTCCACTCCCATACCTCACTCCTCACCAATCTCCTAGTATCTCTTAAGACAACTACAAAGTTTCAGTCGTCTGACATCAATTGTTCAGGAGATATGGATTTTAGAATGTTTCAAGCGATTGTTTTCCCCCCCCCCCACTCGCACACCCCTCAAGCCCTATCGACCATTTTTTTGCAAATGGGTCCACTATCATATTACTATATAAGTTCCAACTTTCACCCTCCTAGCATAAGCGGTTCCTGAGATCTAGAAACCAAAACTGTTCATCTAAAACGCTCCCTCCTCCTCTCCCCTCACACCCCACCCCTCCAAAAGGTACCACTCGTAGGTGCTCACCCATTCTACCCACCATAAAAATTTGAACTTAATATCTCAAGGGGTTTGAGAGCTACCCACCTTTAAACGATTTTGCGTACGGCGTACAGCGTACGGCATACGATGTCTACGGCGGACAGACGGACATTTTATTTTCTTTTTTCGGATTTACTAGTCCTAAAACGTGAAAATACAAAATTTCAGGGTAGCAAATTTTTTGGAAATTTCAGGTCGATTACAATGCTTTATTATTAAAAAATAATAAAGTAATATGAGTCCATCTGTTCACTTTCCACTTTATGTAATACGCACACGAGTTTGAAGGCTCGTGGTTTACCAATCATTTGACTTATTAAGTTCAAATTGGTGGTTAGGCTATCCGGACCACTTTTTTTGGCAGTGTGGTTTGAGGACGGAGTGCCTAGAGAGTAAGGACTTTGACGAAAAATTTAGCTTCCATATCTAAGGAATTGCTTATGCTGGAAAGTTGAAACTTGGAATTTAGTCGACTTGGGTGTAGGGATACGAGAATGGTGGACAAAATATCCATAACGCTTGAAAGCCAGAGTCGAGATATTCTGAAATTTAAGAACTAATGAGAATAGAATTTTTCTTGGTGAAGGTTTTTTTCTGGTGTCCGAGGAGTTTCTGGTCCGAAACACCAACACGAAAGCCCGACTGGGATCAATCGCTGTCCTGGCTACTGCCATTGACGACATGACAGTTGAAAAACCTTCACTGGAGAAGCCCATTTTATTTTTAAAACTATGTTCAGGTCCAAAGGAGCTGTTTCGTCATCTGATGACATAGACTCATCAGAAGGTGTAACATTCCTACTATACTAAACACAAACTATTCAAGAACTATTTCAGAAACGGAATTTATAAAGGTGTTAGGCCCACACCACACAAATCAGAAGAAAGAGGTTTTAAGGGTGAGGATATAAAGTGTGAGTGTGTGGAAGGGTGGAAAGTAAAAATTGCTATAATATATTTAAATCTTAAGAACCGCTTACGATGGAAAGCGGAATCTTGGTACTTATAGAGGTTTTAAAAATAAAATATTGCACCTGTAAATCAACCATGAGCATGCTGCCATTAGACCTCACAATATCTGCACTACGTACTTGTTGTTTCTCTAGCCCATAAATATATAAATCACCAATTTCTTATCATTTCCAGAGCCACCTTAGATTACTCCCTAGTGCAAAGTCTTTGTTTAGTCGACGATGACTTCGAACTTGAATACACTGGAAAAGCGGGAACCTGGAATTACTTTCGTCAGTTCATTTTAAATGTAGGCATCTCCTTCCGATAATAATTTAAAATATCCGAAAGACAAGTTTCAATCTTAGGTTTCGCAGCCATGTAACGAACTATTGGTCTCATGCCGCTACGGATCGGAAGTAATGAGCTGCAAAGATATATTCGACACGATTCTCACGGATGAAGGACTTTGTTGCACCTTTAACACTATTGATCCCAAATACATGTTCATCAATTATAGGTGAGTAGTTTAGTAGTTTTGTTCCCGGTTCGAATTTAATTAATTAATTTCGTGATAGCGAGGACGATAGTCTGGATACACTAGGCGAGCAGAATAAGCTGAAGGCTGTGGATTGGACTCCTGAGATGGGCTATGAGGATAATGTATCACCACCGTTTTCACCGGTACCAGGAAGAGGTGGGCCTTACTATTTATTTAATAGTTAGAAGCTAGTCTTGCTTTTTTTAGGAACCGGTAACCACATGGGTCTGACTGTTGTATTAAATGCTTCTTTGAGCGAATATTATTGCTCATCGACGAATAGTGTTGGATTCAAAGTAAGTATTTTTTTTAGTTTTCGACAAAGATCAGTTTTTAACCATAAGCTTCTTTCATCCTTAAGGACGCCTGGACTGAATCCATAAAAACTCCATTGTTCTTGGTTCAGCAAACCCAGTCTTTAGCTCGAGCATCTTAGAAGGAATACAATCAGTATTGCCATCGATAGAATCCTCTTAATGCTCTGTGGATTTCATAGTAGTCTTCATTTGCTGATAGAATTATATTAGAAGAATAAGGTTTTGATTCATCTGCATCTTTCATTGAAGCCCCATTGGAAAATGGGAAAATTGAAAATTGTTCCTAGTAGAGTTTCCAGGGGACTTTCACTACAGTATTCGTGGCGTACTTGAATTAAAAAGTGATTCCCCAAGGTAGTTTAGTCTTTTTCCCGTAAAAGCGCTGCAATATGTGTTTCATAGTCTTCCTCAACTGGTTTCTTTCATTTTCGGGAGAAGTCGTTACTTACGAGTCCCATTTGACACGAATGCGTCCCAACCACCCATTGACCTGTTACGATTCCGGCTAATAAAGAGCATTATCATACTGATAGTGTTAATAAGACTTTTGTTCTCTCGCAGCCTTAGGGAAGTTGTGATAATCTTCCACCTTGTTTCAGCTGAGCTTGCCATCGTAGTGTCTAGGGAGTTTATTTGGAGTATTATTTTCTGCAGCGTGGACCAGACGAGCGTTTCTCTTGGCAGGTTCGTCTGCAGCCTCCTTACCGGCTTTGCTGCCTTGTGGGCTAGAACCCAGCAGAGTTTCACTTTTCTAAACTAAACCTACTTTTACTATCTAGAAATGCTCCTAGGGAGTAAGAGCTAAGATGTCATTTGCCATGATAAAGATCTTTTCCAGTTGATTCAGCATCTTTAACTTCCTGTAGCCAAGCTGCTAAGCCAGTCCTTCCCATGTTCCAATGACAATATAAACGTTGTTGATGGTACCTCCGATAACTCCTTGGGTTTATGCCTTACAGATCGGAATCTTATCTATAACAAAGGCTAACAGGTCTGCCCGCTTTTCTCCAGTAGTATACTCCTTAATTTTTGAGTGCAAATATAATTGAATAAATATCCATTCCGCTTCATTCATTAATGCGGAAGGATCTGTAATCCTCGGTAGCCTGTCGACCGAACTAGCTAACAGTGAGATCGTGGGTTCGAGTCTAGACATGGAATGATGATCACTCGGACTGGGTTTTTTCTGTTCTGTTCCAGAAGGCGTCATATTAGAACCAAACAGTCGTCACACTTTAGGTTAGGTTAGGTAAGGTGGGTGGTCGCTTCGCGACCAAGTCCATAGACCGCCAATGGGTCCGTTGTGATCCCACCTGCACGTGTGCCCAAGACAACATCTTAGGTAAACCACCCCGCCAGCCTGACAAACTGCCGCAGCTTCTCCAGCTTAATGTAAGTGTGAGTCGAGCGCCTTGATCGCCGCCTGACTGTCTGTTAGGATGACGGCGGATTTGCTTCGCATTACACAAGCCACTAGCAGATTGCCAGCCTGAACGATTCCCATCATCTCTGCCTGAAAAACGCTACAGCAGTTCGGTATTCTGAATGCCTCGCTATGGTTCAAGTCGGCAGAGAATACTCCTACACCTGCCACCGCGTCTGTCTTCGAACCGTCCGTGTAAATATGAAAGACCCCTTCGTGGGGCTGATCCACATTCCACCCCTCTCTGCCTAGTGATTCTCGTTGAGAATCTCCTAGAGAATTCGAGCTGCGGAATGAAGTAGTCTGTATCCTCTAACGGGTTACATTCACTAAACCGTCCGAGTATGCTGCTGTGCCCTCCAGGTCTAACTACCCAGCTGCCTGACTGTCTTAGGCGCACCGCACTTTTTGCTGCTACACTCTTCCCATAAATATCCAGCGGAAAAAGATGAAGGATCATCTCTAGTGCCACTGTAGGTGTGGTGCTAAGTAAACCCGTTACTCCTGTGGAAGCAAGACGTTGAACCTTGGTGAGTCTATTGAGGTAGGTGGATTTCTCCAGCGCTATCCACCAGACTAAATTTCCGTAGGTTAGGATAGGCCTGACTATGGCTGTGTACATCCCTGGCTGAATCACCCACTTTTTTTCCCGAACATAGTTTTGCAAGCGTAGAGAGCCCCTTAAGCCTTCCTTAGTCGCTAGTCGATGTTCTTACTCCAGGTTAGTTTCCGGTCCAGGACTATACCTAAGTACCTAGCATTATCTCTAAGCTGTAGGGTGAGACCCCCAGTTTAGTGAGTGTGAACTCTGGGATTTTGGTTCTACGCATGAAGAGAACAAACTCTGTCTTTGAGGCACACTTACCTCTTTATATTTCCAGGTGCTCCTACACAATCCGTCCGAATCCCCAAAAATCTCCAACTACGGATTCTCCGTATCTCCTGCAACCGAATCGCGTGTCGTCATCACTCCAGAAATCCAGAACTCAGCACGCAACACTCGAAACATAAACATCAAACAACGCCATTGTTTATTCTCGAACGAAGCGAATCAATCCTTCTATCGAACTTACACGAAAAGGAATTGCGAACTCGAATGCGAATCACTCAATCTCGAAGAGGAGTGCGGCTGTGTCCTGTATCACATGCCGCGAAATTCAAAAGATTCGGTCATATGTGGTCTGAAGGATCGACCTTGTACGCAACGTGTAAAAATGGCGACCGATTCGATACAAAATAATGCTAGCAGTTGTGATAGCTGCCTTCCAGCTTGTTTTTCGCTCAGCTACTCGTCGAGCGTGACCAGTACGCCACTCACCCACAATGAGATTATCTTGCGAAAAAATTTCGTGAAAAAGATCCCAAATGTGACGATTGATACGAGCAATTTGGCAGTTGTGCATTTTTTCTATGTGCAAAATTCGTTTAGGGCTAAGACGCGCGAAGAGTTGTTGGGATTTGTTGAGTTTATCGGTGAGTTGAGAAATAAATTAATTCTCGTAAGTTCGTTAAAATGTTTTTTTTTCAGCAAATAGTGGCGGAATTTTGGGCGTTTTTATGGGATTTAGTATTTTATCAGTTATTGAACTTGTCTATTTTTTATCACTGGCTCCTTACTGTGCTATGAAAAATAATTTAAACGAGCTCGATAAGAAAAACGATAATAAGAAAGTGGTAAGTCTAAAAAATTTTTTTTTAATTTAAAAAATCTACTGAAGTTTTAAAAATTTTTATTAAAATTTGGTTTCTTAAATTGCAATTTATGATTTTCCGAAATTAAATCAAATTATTATAATATTATTATTATTTTTGTATCTAACATTCATTTATTGTTTAGGAAACTGATTTAATGACAGGGTACATGTAAAACTATGTTATTTTTTTAAATTTGATGAAGTCGAAAAAATTTTACTTTATTATGAATTTTTTTACTTTTTTCTTTAGTTTTATAACCAAATGAAATTTTTTAATGTAGGTAATTTGATTTGATTACTAATTAAATTAGAACTTAATCTTTACTTTATTATCTTAACACCGAAGTAAAAATTGAGCCGTTTAAACCTTTTCCATGTGTTAAGACTAATAGTCCCAAAAAATATAATAGTTTGACCGCCATCCCCGTACCTAAATGCGTTGAAAGGCTCATAGCTCCTAAACCCTTTTTAGTTCAAATTTCAACATTCACATTTAAATTTTAGTGTAGTGGTCAGATTGAGACGAATCCTTTGGTGACTGTTCCCACGATAACAATTCTTGAGGAGAATTGAGTTCCTTATCTCAATAAGATAGGATCTTGGTATTTATTCAAGTGGTTGGCCCATTGGACACTACGCAGTAGTGGCATGTTTTAAAACTATAATTCTTGATACTGGTAGCACGGTATGGAAGAGGATTTTTCCCTATATCAGGAACGCCTTACACTAGAAAGTTGAAACTTAATACATGTATGTAGATTTAACAGAAAACCAAAATAAGCCGAATTCCAGGAGGCCAAGGCCCGATTCGGGCTGTCGCAGTGATGATGAAACTAAGCCAAAATTCTCAGTTACACTTTGTCGTACTTAGGTTTGGCAAGAACTGATTGGTGAAAATATATTTATTTTGTCAAATTTCTTACCACTTCTGAGATATCAAATTAATTTTAATTCTACGAGTCCCCCCAGATACCGCTTTTTGGATTTTTTGATATTCAAACCCGAAGCGGTGTTAAGGGGTTGTATTCGAAGTCTGACTAGGTCTAATGAGATATCGAATTGGTTTTTAATTTCACCGGCTTTTTAAATAATCGCCTTAAGACCATTTTAATGATTTGATGGAACTAAATTAAATTTTAATTGATAAATAACTGAAATTTGGTAAAATTTTCCAAAAATTTTTTTTTTTAAAAATTCAATTTAGTGAATCTTTACTGGTTTGATGAATTAAAATTTGATTAACCAATTTAACTGAAGCTGGTGAAATTTGTTACATACAAAGTTTTTAATGATATTTCATTTAATTTTTTATCATATTTTATGGAAAATAGATTTTAAAAAACTGCATTGAGCAGTTTAATGAAATTTAATTAAGACCAGTAAAACTTATATACATACCTACATACATATGATACTTTATTGATCAAAATTTGTTACATAGGTGTCATTTAAATTCGGAATACATGGGCAGGAGATCAGAAATCAAAATCTTTACAACCTTATTAGCTAATGAATATTGCCATTGGGCGGATATTTTGGTAGTTACTATAATTAGTTAGTAAAATTTAATTTTAACATTAAAATTGAATGAACTTTTTTATGAATTTCATTTTGAGATTAAAGTCTGATGGTATCCAATAAAATTTTATTTTATTATGAATTTTTATACTTTATTATTTTCTAATAATACAGAATTGTGATCAATCTTTTAAAAAAAAAATAGCTACACCGAAAAATTTTTTTTTCACGTTTCATGACTAGTAGACACGAAAAAGGCAAAAAAATGTCAGTCCGTCTGTCCGCCGTACGCCGTACGTACGATTTTGCGTACGGCGTCCGACGAAGGCACGTAGTTCCCAAACGGTTTAAGATATTAAATTTAAATTTTTTTTATGAATAGACTGAGTAAGCCCCTTGAAGTGACCAAATTCGTGTTTTAGACGGACAATTTTGGTTTTTAGTTCTCAGCAACCGCTTATGCTAGGAAATTGAAACTTGGAATTTATGTGGAGCTTTGATAGTGGACCCATTTGCATAAAAATTGTCAATATGAGTGAATGGGTGTGGGAATGGGAGGAAAAATAATGCGTCCGAAACGCAAAAAAGTTGAGATCGACACATTCTAAAATTCATATATCTTAAATGGTTAATGTCACAAAATTGAAACTAAATGGATATTTGTAAGTATACTAGGGGAATAGATCGGAAACAAATTTTTGAGTGGGGACAGTGGCGTACGGGGGTGGAGGGTGAAAAACTTTAGATTACGATATCTCACGAACCAATTGCACTAGACAAATAAAACTCGGTTTCTGCATAAAGGTTGAGAAATTAAGTTTGCTGAAAGTAAAATTTTTTATGGGGACGGTGGAGCATGGAAGTGGAGAGGATACGAATTTTTTAAAAAGTCACGTCTCATATCTCAAGAACAATGTAAGATAGATGCTTCAAATTTTTAATAGAAGTAGACCCAATAGACCCCTAGTAGCTCAAATGGAGGTTTTGGAGGTGTTAGGGTGGCGGAGGGTGAAAAGGAAAAATTGCCGATTTTTATATGGCAAGAACCTAAATGATATAAAACTGAAACTTGGTATTTGGATAGAGCTATAGTAGTAGCATGTTGGAAAAATATAATTTTTTATAGCGGTAGTATGGTAAGGGGTGGGGTGTCTTTTTCCTATTTGTAGAACGGCTTATGCTACAAAGTTGAAACTCGGTATGTATATGTAAATCAACTAGAAATGTAATTTAGATAAAAAAAATTTCAAATATCTATTGGCGTTCGGAAGGGGGGCAAAAAAAAATGATCAGTGAAAATGGAATACATATATTTTCACGGTTTTCGTTATATCTATTAGGTCTTCCCAAATATTGAATTCATTTTTATTCTACGGCTTCTTCATATAAATACCTAGAACGTGTTTTCACGATTTTATGAAATTCGATCCCTAAGGGGGTGGCAAGGGAGTTGTATATCTGTACATATCTTTTCACTTTCAAGGGCTTGCGTAATAATAAACTAAAACTTGTTTTTAAGTTTTTTCCGTTTTCAGCCCCTAATAATGGGTGTAAAAGGGTTGAATAAGTTTTCACGAACTCCGTCATATCTTTTAGAAGTGTTAAGAAATTGAATTGGTTTTTACTTTCTCGTGTTGTCTTCGTCATATTTATCTATTAACTCCTTTCATGATTTTTTGATATTCAACCCCCAAGTGGGTGTAAGGAGGTTGCATATCTGATGATATATCGAATTCATTTTTACTTCTCAAGGTTTCCTATATAATCGCCAAAAAGTCAATTTCGGTTTTTTTAGATATTCAATCTTAAGGGATGTAAGGGGGTTGTGTGCTTTTCAAAGCTTCGACATATTTCTTAGGGTTTATGAGATATTAGATCGCTTTTCACTTCCACAGAATTTTTATATAATCGTCTACAAACCCATTTCTCAATTTTTTGATATTCAACCCCCAAGGGTTTGCATATGTTTTCACAATTTTTGCCATACCTTAGTTCTGATGAGATATAAAATTAGTTATTACGGCATTTGATGTAGTGAATTAAAAACCAATTTCACGATTTTTCGAATTTCAAAAACCAAGGGGGTGTGAAGGGTTTGCTTACGTTTTCACATATTTTTCAAAATCCCTCGTGTCTCATGAGATATCAAGTTGCTTCTTATGAAATCGTCTAAAAACATGTTTCATAATTTTTTTGAAATTCAAATCCCAAGTGGAAGTAATAACTTTGTACACATTTTAACAATTCGTTATATCTCTTAATTCTGATAAGGCAACAAATTCGTTTTTACTTCTATGGGCTTTTAATGTATAAAATATATCGAAATTCGAATAGTCCATACGGTCTATTTCAATGTTTAATCGGCTACAAATCTCTATTTTAAATATTTTTATTTTAAGAACAAAATGAACTTCCAAGAAACCTCATAATCTCGAAACAACTGATGATATACACCGACTTTGACCGCTCCCGAATTTTGACCCGAAAAATAATAAAGTTCCGCCCAGACCATTGGCAGATTTTTTTATTTATTGATTAGATACAATAACAAATGAAATTAAATTTTATTTTTTTCTCTAATCGTAATGAAATTGACATACATAAAATCATTTTTGATTTGTTGTTTTGAATTTAATGAAATTTAAAAAATTTATCCTTTGAGTTTTTTTCGTCTTTATATCTTATGAAATTTTTTTTTTACAATGCAGTTTGTTGAAATTTAAACATAACTAGTGAAATTTGATTTGTTCTTTTAAAATTGTTGAATTTTTCTGATTTCGGTTTTTTTAAATTTAGTAAATAATTTTCATTAAATTTTGATGGCATCTAATAAAATTGAATCGAGATTTTATGAAGTTTCATGAGATTAAATCAAATTTAATGAACTTTTGATGGTTATTGATTATTGTTGAAAATTGATGCAATTTATTAAAAACTTGTAAATGCTATTTTTTTTATTTGATGAAATTTCTTGATAGTTTTTTTATAATTTTTTTTGCCTTTAATTAGTTTTGAAAAAATTTGATTTTTTAACGAAATTTGATGAAATTAATAGGGAATTGTTGAGTCTGGTAAAAATTCAGGACGAAATCGCTGATCCAATGCTGTTAACGGCATGGTATCACTATAGCGTAGGGGTTTAGATGACTGTAACTAATTAATATTAAGGTCTAATATAATATAATAATTGGATAGCACTCTGAACAGAGTTCTGCTTTCTTAGCTTCATTTCTCTAAGGTCTTAAAGGGTTCGTCTTATGTGACGGCCAGTTTTTTCCGCTTTTTTCAGGAATTTTTTTTTGCAGATTATGAAAGAACCAATTTTGAAATTTTTACCACATATTTATTCATATTTCAACAAACGTTAGAAATTTTTTTTAAGGAGAAATATTGTTTTTTTTGAGTGGAGAGCTCTTGAAAGTTACCGCTGTAAAAAAAAGTTGTCAAATGACATGCCATGATTCCGGCTGTCTCCCTCATCTGAAATCAAAAAATGAAATTGATACTTCATTTATAGGCCTGTAGCTATAACTGGTACTAGAATTAAGTCAAAATTTTGAAAATTAAAAAATTGGCCTAACTTTGTATTTTGTATTGAATTTAGCTTCAGCAAAAAAAACTATTACATATATCGCTAAGATTTTGGTACCAGTTGTAACTAGGGATCCGCTGAACATGTTATTAAAATTTCCGCGCAATCGGTTCAGTAGTTTTTTCTGAATCGTGGCAGCCAATTTGAAAAATGCAGTTTTGAGAAAAACGCAATTAAAGATAGGTAGTAGCCCAGAGATTTTTTTTTCTGACCCGGCACGTAGGACGATTTCCTTAAGGTGAAACTATAGTCAAAGCGATGCGCGCGACAGACGCGATGGCACAACCGCGACACGATTTCCATAGCGCGACACCACTTATAGTAAGCGCATTAAATTACTTGCCACAACTGTTAAATAAATTAGAATTTTAGAAAATTGGTAATCGAGCAGCGTGCTCGAAGTGATGTAATTGTTGTTGCATTCTAGTCAGCTCACGTAGCGCCGCATTGCTTCACGCGCGTGCGTCGCGTTCATTATAACTCTACTCTTAGAAAGAATGTGTTAAATTTTCATATGGAATTTTGATTTAAATCCCTTAAAATATTTTATTTTATTTGAATTTTTTCAGATTGCAGCTAACACCAACCGGAAGGATCGATTTTCCAACAATTCTTATCAGAAGCCTTATGGATCACGGTTACATCTTTTCCCGCATAAGAGTTACGACTCTCAGAAAATCATTTCTGTTAAGCCACGAAATAAGACTGGCAAAAAGGACATACTGTTTCCTTATTGCGAATGAATATTCGCATTAAATAAATCGGATAAAAGTAAATCTTGGTGAAGTTTATCGATAATTCTTGTGGCATTTTAATTGCAATATAAAATAAATAATAATGTAATGTAAATACGTTTTTGAACTCAAATACCTTACATAACAAATTGATTGTTTTAGTGCGGCAATTGATTTATTTACGTTTTGTTTACTGACGTGATAGTCACGGTTCGATTTCATATCGGGCTTGAAGTATTTAAATTGAGGACAAGAAACCTACAGAATCAGAAGATTTTGCCTCAGTCGAAATTTTTGGCTCTACCTTATGACCAGTCCGCGGTATGTAATAAAAATCATTCGAACGCCCCACGTTGGGCGCCAGTTTATCTATTGTGCTTGAAGGTATAAGTGCCGTTTCCTGCAAAAATTACTAGCTCTTGAGTAGCAACTTGGGTTCGAAATTATCACCTCCTAACAATTTTGGAAAGTATGGTCATCGAAAAAGTGTTAAACAGCGGTGAAAAAACTTGGTAAACACAGTTTTTGTTTTTTGAGTTAAACACTTTTTCGTCGTTTCAAATAATAGTGCGATGCCATTACATAGTACGCAGAAACGGAGAACGTCTCTTCATCCGTCTACTACAGACTTCAATATAAATTTTGTTTTACAATTTTTGTAATATGTAAAATAATATGAGTTCATGACACAATTAATTAATTACCTAATATATACCAAATTGTTCACAGGGACATAGAAAAAGTAGCTTTAACTCCAGTATTTATTATATTAACGAAAGGTACATTATAATTCTTATATCAATTTGAAGAGGTAAATAAATTTGATCGAAATTTAATCATTATAAGAAATTTTCGAATTATAATTCGAAATATTTCCATTCGTGTTGAAACCAATTGCACGTCTGTACTTTCGGCCAAAATTCCAAACAGTTCTGGAATCTGATCGCGGAAAAATCTAAGAAAAACAATTTTAAAAATGTTTAATAAAATAAATTTTAATTATTTAAATGAAAACAGTTACCAATTGCTTAACTTCTTCCGACTTTTTGTAGCGTTCACTCGCCATATATCTTTGATAGGCAAAATATGGTCTCATAAAAATATAGTAGACGATTTCCATTATCGAAAGAACACTGAATCCAAGAAAAAGTCCCATTAGTCCGCCGGTGTTGGCTGTAAATTGGAAATTAATTAATAAGGACCTCCTTCGCCGAGGTTAATTATCCAGGTAAATTCATTATAATTTGAAACAGAAAGTTCCAAGGATAGTTAGCGGTGTAAGACGTACATAGAAATTCGGTAAATCCGACAAATTGTTGCTTAGTATCACTCCGAAAAGCCCGCTCGACATAGTAGAAATGAACACTTGCAATATTCGCAGTAGCGTACTGCTCCGTCATATACTGAATCTCCTTGTTCTTAATCAGAAACTGCTTATGACTAAGATGTGCCGAATATAAATCCGTGACGAATTTCAATTCGAAGCAGGCCGGAATACATTCCGCACTACACTGGAACATTTCCTCGCTAGATTCATGACTCCGAAAGCGTACACTATCCGAACACTTCCAATCGGACAATCCGCAAACGTTAACATTCTGCAAAGTATGTGGCATGTAGTACTGGACACAATTACAACGCTCCCTGTGCAGTCGGGCCTCGCATTCCAGCTCGCAATTACGTCGAGTGTAGGTGGCATAGTAGGATAAATTTGCTTCTTTTGAGAACGTACATTGACGGTATTTGCGATTCATGCTACGAAGAAGGTAAGACGCTTCGGCAATTTCAGGTGTAATTACTACTCCAGTTTCGTGTCCAACTTGCAACGAGAAGCCGTAGTTGGCGATGTCGGGAATTTCGACCGGGTTGTGTAGCAGAGCCTGGAAAAGGGATAGTGAAATTTCAGACTTACAAACAAGTGCATCTCTCCTAGTGTAAAGGCAGGCGTCCACTAGAGGCGGGCCGCCTCGCAACGGTGCGGCGAGCATTTTTATATCTACGTACTTCGTTCCGTCGCGAGTGTCGTTCAGTGGACGCACTTCCATAACAATGTATGGCAGGCGGATTTTTGCGATGCGGCCCGTCCGCCCTAGTGGACGCCTGCCTTAAGAGTGCAAATTTTGAAAGGTGGTACAGATCTTACCTTGAAACCAACTCCATTCGTCGTTGAGCAATAATATTCTTCGACTTGAGCGTTCAGTACAATAGTTAAGCCCATCCCACTTCCAGCCCCTAAAAGTTAAATATAATTTTTTTATATCTTTATATTTTTTTTGCTCTACCTGCTGCCGGACGTGGAAAAAATCGTGGTGGTAAATTATCTTGATAACCATCTTCTGGCGACCAATCTACAGCCGTAATATTTGGCGGATTGAATGTACCCAGTGGGCTTGCGCTGTAATTCAAAACAAATTATAATAAAATAAATTAAATCATATTTAAATATAGTTAAAGCTTTTCAGATCTACCTTGCATTTTTGTACATAAATTTCGAATCGATCAAATTGAATGTACAGCAAACTCCTTCGTCTGTAATAACCGGTTGAAATAGATGCAAGCAATTTTGATTCGATGCACCGTAACGGCACGATATGAACATTTTTTCGCACGGTTGTGCCACATCTATAATGAATTTTTGAAAGAGTGACCAATCATTTGTACTATTCGAATTGCTTATGTTATCGCCAACTTCAGGATTTCGACCGCATAGTGTCCGAAGCATTGTGTACTCTACGGAAGTGCTAAAATTAAAATAAAAAGACCATGGACGTTAACATGGCAAGGTTTTCCTTTAGGAGCTTTTTAAGGTATAGTAATCTCTTTTGGATCCATTGGCGGCTCGCCACATGAGGCTAATGAGGCTGAGCCTCACCATTTTACAGAGGAAAAGTCATCAAGCTACTAGTGATTTTATGTTTTGAAAATGTTACTTAATAATTTTCCGCAGTAAGCCGACGTCCTTACTCATAAAGTTTTAGCCCGACAAAGTTGTGTTTTAATATTCCAATTCAGCCTCACCTGCTAAGAAAGGTACGAGCCGCCACTGTTTGGATCAATCAGAGAAAACCCCTAGATCTAATTAGAGAAATTAACTAAAATCTGAAAAAAATTTTGAATCACGTTAATCACTTAAGGTAGACTTACAGTGAATGCGACGCGAGCGTGTGAAGCGATGCGACACAATTTTGATAGTAAAATGCTTAATAAATATTACCAATACAATAAAAATAACAGACAATACCGTCCATTTAGCAAACAAATTTTGTCAAGTGTCAAATGAGCCTTGTGCAGGATAGATAAAGCGATTTGGCACCCAAAAATTAGACGATTAAACTCAAGTCTGTAATGCACTGTATGCTACTTTAACTAATCTCGCTGTCAAATGCATTCAGATAATGCAATCGTCAAATTTTGGTTTACCATATTATTTTATTTTGAAAAATTTGACTGCATTTGCCAGCAAAAGTAGTCAAATATTTGACGGCTTGCATTATCCTACTTGTCAAGTTTTGACTATTTTTCCTGGCAATTGTAGTCAACTAAAATAATGTTCAACATTTTTTGACAAATTTGACTAAGATTTGACCTGAAACTTTCGACCATTTTACATACCAAAAAAAATCCCACAAAACTTACATGTTAATATTTTTGACTTTACTGGCCATAGCTTGATTCATATTACAAATGGTGATGGCAGGAAATGGTATCTCGTTGATGTAAGTCGATTGTGGATTTATGCCGATTATGATCGGGGTTGCAACCCATTCTTCGTAAACGACCCGAATAAAATTAAAGGATAGCAACACAGCGACAATGAAGGATATCAGGAAAAATCCTCTGTAAAAAAAAATCCTCCAGTTAAAATTACAGTCACCGGCGGGATACACCTCACATACCTTTCATATGCCGATATTCGATCATCTCCAACAAATTTCAAACCGTGCAATGACGAGTTTTTAACAAAAGCCCAAACATTTTCGACAATTGTTGGTTTTGTAACATCGAAATTTTCTTTAATATTTCGTTTGATTATTTTCTCGTTTCGATTTAAGGCTGAAAAAAATTTTCGATGTTTTTTATAACTTCAATTTTCAATTAATTGAGTACTTTTCGAAATTCTTCACAGAATCATTATTAACTATAAATTAAATTAAATTCATTATTAAATTAATATATTATAATAATTCATTAGAAACAATTCATTTAAATTCAAAAAAATATTAATATTTAAGGTTTAAAGTTCTGAATTTATTATTATTAAACAATTTTGTTTTACTATTCTTTAATAATAAAGCATTCATTAATAATTCGAATATATTTTGTTATATTTAACAATTGTTTCAATTTTTTAATCAGACTTAACTTGATTTGTCGATCATAAAATAACATTTATTTGTTGTTTTATTATTGCCGAGTCTAATTTGTTTTTATTCAGAACTTTAAATTTAAAATGTGAGCTGCAAAATTTATAATAAAAATTAAAATACAGAAAAAATAATTTAAATTCAATAAAAAATTTATTATTTATAAATTTGATCTATTTATTTGTGTTAAAACTTTATTTAAAAAAAATAAAATAAAATAATATCTTTTTAAATGACATTAAAATCGAAACTTCTTACCCAAATCATTTGCTATTTTTGATAAATTTGTTTCTCGTTTTGAGATATTCATATTTAAATAAAATAATTAATAATGATAATTAAAAAATAGATTTAACTAATTTATGTTGTAATATTTTGTAGTTTAGCACACACTAAAATACTGAATTTATTTAAAAAAGATAATTTTATATAATTTCACTAATTTTAAAAAAAGGAATGTAGCCCAAGTTGCGGAATGGTTTCCAATAAAAGAGCGACTCTCGAATGAACTGCGAATTGCTCAAGCAACTTTATTTGAAATAATCTTAACAAGGGTAGTGGGCGTAAATTAATTAAAGGAAGTAATAAGAAAATATTTTCAGGTAGGTACACAATATTTTCTACATCGGCATTAACAATACGACATATTGATAAAATCTTAAATCATTTTACTTTATTATTTCAATAACACAGTGTAGTGATCGATTATTTAATAAAAAATTCTTTGTATTTTCTTTTATATTTTAGGAATAGTAGACATAAAACAGCAAAAGAATATTTCATTTCGTCCGTCGTATGCCGTCCGCCATAAGCCGTCCGCCATACGCCGTCAGCCATAAGCCGTCCGCGAATTTATTTTACTTCTGCGTGTTTTTCAGATAAGTACCTTAAAAGCGTTTTCAAGACATTTTTTAGATTTAGCCCGAGTAAGGGGTTGAATACATTTTCACGAATTCCGACATATACCTTAAGACTGATAAAGAATTGAAATGGTTTTTCCTTCGTTAAGCTTTCCATAAATCACTTAAAAATTAATTACAGAATTTTTGGACAGTCAACCCTCAAGAAGTGTATGGTGTGATGAGATATAAAATAGGTTTTTACTTCTACGGCATTTCATATCGCTTAAGAACCGGTTCCATAATTTTTCGAAATTAAATCCCCCGTTTTCACAAATTTTGCAATATTTCTTCGGTTTGATTAGATATCGCATTGGTTTTGTCTTTCCAATAGTTTCTATGCAATACTCTAAAAACTTTTTTCTTAATTTTTCGAAATTCAACCTCCAAGTTAATGTAATACGGTTGCATACAAATTTCGACATATCTCTTAGGTCTGATGACGTAGCAATTGGTTTTTACTTCTGTGGGTGCATGTAAAAGTCAATCCGATATGTCTGTTAAGGGTTCAATATCAAAAAATCATCAAATTAATTTTTAGCTGTTTATATAAAAAAAATAGTCTGGGCGAAACTTTATTATTTTTCTGATTAAAGGTCCGGAAAGCGGTTGAAATGTGGGCTCGACCGAAATGGTTACGCCACTGCCACTCTTAATACATGATCTAAATGTTTGGGCCATTTTGATACAACCAAAGATGTTTGCAATATTAATGATCTGAAACCGTTTATTCTTTAAGGATGTTCCAATATATGATTCCTTAAAGTACCAGGTTACAGTTATTACACGATTTTCGAAAAACCTGCAATTTAAAATTTACCTTTTTTTACTACTTCAAAGTAAGCCAACAAAAACAAGTAAAATCAAAAATGGGGGCTAGTTTTTGACATATTTTTCTAATAAGAGTTATGATGAAAAATCCGGACGGGGTAGGTACTGCGGATGAGTTTATCGAAACTTTATTCCGTATGTTTTGGTATTAATTGGGTGAGGCATCAGTTTGCCCGAATCTGCTCCTAATAGTGGCGTTGAACAGACGAAAGACTGGATATCAAATCTTCTCACAATAATATGAATTTTATATCTGCATGAGCTGAACAGACAATCAGCTAAATCAATTGTTATATAAAATCTAATCCTCTCGAAAGATCCAAGCAAATTTCAAGTGTTTTGAATGATTTTGTGGCACATTTCACCGATTAAATCAAACACTTTGCGCCATGTGGTATAAAAGTGAAAAACAATTTTGCACACACGATGATTTGATTGATAAGAGCAAAAACGTTCCATTGATTTAACGAATGGAATCAGTATCTACAGAATGGTAGTAAAAGTTCTACGCTGCTACCTGAAAAGGTAGAGTTCTAAGAAAACATAATGAAATTAACGTTAATAAGTATAGTGATAATTGTTGGAAGGCACTGTAGTTACTAAATTAAATTTAAAACAGTACTCGCTACTTTCGATTACTTTCTTTGAGTACGCGGTTACTCGAGACCTAGTATCGCATCTTGTGTGGAGAGCTATTACTGCTAACTGCTCCTTATCGATTACTTTTTTATATCTATTTTTATTTATTATATTTATTTATTTATATTTTTTATACTAAATTAAATTTAAACCAGTACTCGCTACTTTCGATTACTTTCTTTGATTACTCGGTTACTCGAGACCCAGTATCGCATCTTATGGAAGAGCTATTACTGCTAAATGCTCCTTCTCGATTACTTGTTTATCTCACTTGATTACTGAAGACCAAGATCGCATGTTGAGAAGTATTGCTGCTCAATACCCCTAGTCGATTACTTTCTTTGAGTATTCGATTACTTAAAAGAAAGTAATCGAATCGAATACTTTCACTGGGTACTTGTACTAGGTGCCTAGTTCTATAATTGCATCATGTGTAGGAGCACTGTAGCTGCCCGGGAACTAAACTGTAATGGAACTTGGGAAATTCATCAACTTTCGACCACATAAATCGCGGAATACACTTCTATAAACAAAGCTAAAAAAAAGTAAAAATTGCAAGAAACAACTCGTAGAACATTTCTTATTTTTTAAAAATGTTGCTGCTGTATTATAATCAGAAAACCGATAATACTACCACTTAGTTTACAAATTTCGTAGCTATTACTCTTCATAGTTTTAATATGAATACTTTGGGTCTAACTGGGAATGAAGTTGAGAGCCGTAGCCAATAGTATTCAAATGTTTACCAAATCTTCGATCCATGAATGCTCCGCGCAATCGTGCCTTTTTGTCCAGATCACTGGAGATTGCCGTTATCTTAAAAAATAAAATGTATTTTAAAAAGAACTTCTGTTTAAATATACCAGACCTTACTGTGTGCTTAGTGCCTTGAGATTTCTTGCAATCGGCCTGATATCTAGAGTTTGCGAAGTACGGCCGCATGAACAGATAGTAGATGATTTCCATAATTGAAAGGACACTGAATCCAAGGAATAAACCCATTAGACCTCCTGTATTTGCTTTAAAAGGAAATTGAAAAATTTTATCATCCAAAAAAAGGTAGTCGCTTTTCAGCGGTCTTACACAAAAATTCGGTGAATCCAATAAACTGCTGTTTGGTGCTACTACGAAACGCTCTTTCCACGTAGTAGAAATGGACACTGGCAATATTCTCTGCAGCGTACTCTTCAGTCATGTACTGGATTTGTTTGTCCCTGATCAAAAATTGCTTGTGACTAAGATCCGACGAGTAGGTTTCAGTTCGAAACTTGAGTTCAAAACAAGCTGGAATACATTCCGCACTGCACTGGAAGACTTCCTCGCTTGTTTCATGATTTCGAAATCGAACGCGATCCGAACATTTCAAATCGGCCAGACCGCAAACATTAACATTTGCGGAAGAGTGCGGCATGTAGTAATGCACGCAATTACAACGCTCCATATGAAGTCTAGCCTCGCATTCAAGCTCGCAGTTTCGACGCGTATAGGTTGCATAGTACGACAGGTTGGCCTCGTTCGAGAAGTAGCATTGTCGGTATTTGCGGTGCATATCGCGCAGAAGATAGGATGCATCAGCTATTTCTGGGTTGATTACAACTCGCGTTTCATGACCCAGCTGTAGCGAGAAACCGTAGTTAGCAATATCTGGTATTTCGGTGGGATTGTGAAGAAGAGCCTGAAAGTATTGGTACTCGTATCTTCGTCTTTCTTGTTCTAGTTAGTTTTTGGGAAAGTTTACTTTGAAACCAGCTCCATTTGTTGTCGAACAATAATACTCATCGGATTGTGCGTCCAATATAATGCTCAGTCCCATAGCACTTCCAACGCCTGTAAAACGAACCTTGGATTAGAGATGTATTTTCGTCCCTATCGCTTAGTCGAACGGCAGAGAAACGGAGGTATAAAGGATGGAAGGATAGAGAATGAAAGGATAGGAAAGGGAAGGACAAGGGACGGATGAAAGTAGGCAAGCTAGGAAGGAATGAAGCAAGGAACCAAGGAATCAAGGAACCAAGGAAGGAAGGAATCGAGGAAGCAAGCAAGCAAGGAATCAAGGAAGCAAGGAAGTAAGGAACCAAGGAAGTAAGGAACCAAGGAAGCAAGAAAGCATGGAATCAAGGAAGTAAAGAAGCATGGAAGCAAGGAAACAAGGAAGCATACTAGCAAGGAAGCAAGTAAACAAGGAAGCGTGGAATCAAGGAAGCAACGGAGCAAGTAAGCAAGGAAGCATGGAAGCAATGAAGTAAAAACGCAAGGAAGCGAGAAGTAAGATATCAAAGATGCAAGAAAGCAAAGAAGTAAGGAAGGAAAGAAGCAATGAAGCAATGAAGCAAAGAAGTAAGGAAGGAAAGAAGCAATGAAGCAATGAAGCAAAGAAGCAAGGAAGGAATAAAGGAAGAGAGCAAGGAAGGAAGATTGGAAGGAAGCAAGAAAATAAAAAAGCATGGAAGGAAGGAAGGAATGAAGGTAAGTAGTAAGGAAGGAAGGAAGGAAGGAAGCAAGAAAGAATAGAAAGAAGGGAGGATCGAAGGAAAATATAGTGTGAACCAAAGAAAGAGGGAAAGCAAGGAATGAAGGAAAGCAATTAAGGAAGAAAGGCAGAACTATGACCAGAAGAATGTTTAAAAAAAATCACACATAATAACCTGCGGCAGGTCGGGGAAAAAACCGCGGTGGTAATTTTGCTTGGTAGCCATCCTCTGGCGACCAGTCTACTGCCGTTAAATTCGGTGGACTAAATTGCTGAAACGGATCTCGAACACTAGAAGACATTAAGGAAAACTTTCAAAAAGTGTAAAATTTTTCTGATTAGATAAAGCGATTTACCGTCCATTTTTATACATAAATTTCCCATCAACTAAATTGAACGAACAGCAAACACCTTCGTCCGTAATAACCGGACGAAATAGATGCAAACAATTTTGTTCGTTTGCTCCGTAACGACACGATACGAACATTTTTGAACACGGCTGCGCTACGTCGATAATGAAGTTCTGAAATTGCGACCAATTGTTGGTGCCATTATTTTGAAATTCGCCAATTTCTGGATTTCGACCGCATAGTGTTCGAAGAATTGTGTACTCGACAGATCTACTGTGAAAGAAAATTAATGGTCTAAGAAATTTACATCTTAAGTTCCTATAATAACAATTGCAATAGCAGCCACTTTCACTGCATGGAGCATGAAAGTGGAGGGGATACGAATTTTTCTAAAAAATCACGTCTCATATCACAAGAAAACTGTTAGAAAGATGCTTACAATTTTTACCAGAAGTAAGCCTAATAGACCACTAGCAGAAAAAAAAGTTGGGGTTTGATGGTGTAGAGGGTGAGGGTGAATAGGAAAAGGTTCCGATTTTTATATCTCGAGAACCTATATTGATACAAAGCTGAAACTTGGTATTTAGATACAGCTATAGTAGTAGCATGTTGGAAAAATATAAATTGTTATAGAGGTAGTATGGTACGTGAGGGGGGGGGGGGGGGGAGGTGTTTTTCCTAAAGTTGAAACTCGGTATGTACACAGTGCTACAAATAAGTTCCGAGACTCGAACCATATCTGAGTAACTAGTAGGGCCATCTATGTCTACAGCGTTTGAAAGCTGTGACACTCCTCTTCCTGGTAATACCAATTTTGTTTAAATCGGTTGATAGATAGCAAAGTTATGACAGTTTTCCCAAAACAACTTTTTTGTTGATGTTGAAATATTAAAATGTTGCTCAAATAATGCTCATTACATTCTTCGATAGCAAAGGAATTGTCCACAGGGAATTCGTTCCAACTGGCCAAACAATTACTGGCGCATTTTATCTCGAAGTTTTGAAGCGTGTGATGGCCAGAATCCGTTGTATTCGACCCGAATATCGTGATCCAGAGAACTGGATCATACACCGAGTCACACCTCTCTCATTGTTCGTCAACTTTTGGCTCAGAATCAAGTCTGTGTGTTGAATCATCCACCGTATTCACCTGATTTGGCCACATGCGATTTCTTTCTATTCCCGAAATTGAAATTGATGTTGAAAGGATGTTTTTTTAATGACATTTCGACTATCAAAACAGCTTCAACACAAGCACTAGAGGCAATTCCACAAAATGAGCTAGAACATGCATTTGAATCACTGTTGAATCGCTGTAACAAGTGTATTGAAACTGGAGGAGAACATTTTGAATAAAAAAAATGAAAAATATCCAGATTTTTTCTTTTAATGATATTTTCCATGACCAGTCTCGAAACTTATTTGTCGTACTGATGTAAATCAACTAGAAAAGTAATTTAGATAAAAAAAAATTTCCAATATCCATTGGCGTTCGAAGGACGGGGCGATAAAAATGATTAGTGAAAATGGAATGTATATGAATACATATTTTCACGGTTTTTGTCATATCTATTAGGTCTTCCTAAATATTGAATTCATTTTTATTCTACGGCTTTTTCATATAAATACCTAGAAAGCGTTTTCAGGATTTTTTTAAATTCGACCCCTAAGGGGGTAGAAAGGGGGTTGTATATTTTTTCACGAATTCTGCCATATCCCTCAGGTCTGATCAGATATCGAATATGTTTTCACTTTCAAGGGCTTAAGCGCCTAAAACATGTTTTTAGTTTTTTCCTTTTCAGCCCCTTAGAGCGTATAAAAGGGTAGAACACGTTTTCACGAATTCCGTCATATCTTTTAGAAGTGTTAAGAAATTGAATTGGTTTTTACTTTCTCGTATTATCTTCATATTTATCTATTATCTCCTTTCAGGACTTTTGGATATTCAACCCCCAAGTGGATGTAAGGAAGTTGCATAACTGATGATAATATCGAATTCATTTTTACTTCCTAAGGTTTTCTATATAAGTGCAAAAAAGTAAATTTCAATATTTTTAGATATTCAATCCCAAGGGGTGTAAGGGGGTTGTAAGCTTTTCAAAGCTTCGACATATTCAATAGGTTTGATGAGATATTAGATCGCTTTTGACTTCCAAAGACTTTTTATATAATCGCCTACAAACCCATTTCTCAATTTTTGGATATTCAACCCCAATTCGTCATATCTCTTAATTCCGATAAGGCAGCAAATTCGTTTTTGATTCTATTTCAATTTTTTAATCACTTTTATTTATTTTAAATTAAAAGTTTTTTTTTTAATTTTTTCTTAAATATAGGCAAACTTACTTGTTAATATTTTTCACCTTACTCGCCATCGCCTGATTCATATTGCAAATAGTTATAGCAGGAAACGGTATCTCATTGATGTATGTTAAGTCGGGATTTGTACCGATTATGACGGGGGTTGCAACCCATTCGTCGTACACTTCCCAGATAAAATTCATTGCAGCCAGGAGTGCAATGATGAAGGAAATTAGAAAAAATCCCCTGGAAGATATAAACAAGAAGTTTTTTTTATTTAGCATTTGGTTAACGCTGTTTGTGATACTGCTTCGTTTCCAATGAAATTTTTCTTTTGAACTTTGAATACGAATGTGTCCGAATCTGAATCGAAGGTCTTCGGATCCGAATTTCGCCAACGACATCCCAAACAAACTTATATACGTCAGTTATTAAAACTAATCATTACTATCTATTACTATCTACTATTACAATCATTACCAATTCGAACCCATTTCGCAAGACTGATGCACGTTGTTCATGATTTTCTATTATTCCCATTCGTGAATCTTTCATTATATTTTATTTGAGATAGACTCATCGCTATAACATTTTTAGGTACTGGCCTTATTGAACTACAACCGTGTTAAGTTTTTAAAATAGCTAGAATGAATACCGTTAAGCTGAATACAGTTTTTCAGTACTGAATTTTATCCGAAATAAATCAGAATTTCTGAATAAATTTTTTATTACCACTTTCTATATGGCCATCAATACTGTGCGGAACAATCACATCGTCAGACTTCAACGTCAAAGTCTAGGCTAGGGGATTTTGAAGTTCAAACTTCGTAAACTGGGGCGTAATACCTTCCTGCTTAAAGATACAACTAAATACTTGGGTTTAGCCCTTCACTGGAACCTAACCTGAAATAAGAATGTCGACAAGAAAGTAAAAAAGGTATTCAGCGCTCTTTACGCTTGCAAGAAGAGGTTCGAGAAAGAGTGTGAAATTCAGCTTGGAATAGTTCATTGGATGGTGCATTGAATTTACCCTCATAGGTTCACTGGGTGACTGGTTCATTTCGCCAGGAAAACATTGCAAACGTGGCAGATTTGACGCCGAGCTTGTAATATTTATCATTTAATTTGCGAATGCCTCGGATTAGCAAGAAGGCGAGACCGTAGTTGTTAGTGGACTGCCTGCAAGCTGATTCACGTGAGTTGAAATTGGTTCTGTGGGTGCAATATTACAAATGTGGGAGCACAACATAGCCTTTCGCGTTCCATTTGTTTGGCTTCAAGACCTAATATTCATCAATACTGGATTGGATTTGCATCAGCGTTAACAGAGTTGCTCAGAACCAATACCCGTTTTCAGTACCAAACCAGAACTCTAAAAATTGATACCAGGTTCTTGAGAAATCAACACTCAGTACATCGTTTAATAATAATTAATTGAAATTAAAAAAATACATGTACAATAAAATTGAGGAAACTAAAGAGCATTTATCTCTCTATCATGTCTTCTTGACGTTTCTGAATTCTTGAAATTAGTACTGCATCAGTACTGTAAAATACCTACTGCATACAAAGATTGAAAATTCATGTTCACTATATCCTAAGAATATGTTCAGCGTTGGATAGCCTTAGTAGTACAGTTTTATTTTCAGAATGCTGCTGTCCTCGTCTTTTATTCTGGTAGCTATAAGTCTATTAATCAACATATGTTATATATCTGTTGATCTACATAGAGAAAACGCAATAAATATAAAAGAAACTAACAAATTTCAAAATCTGCCACAAGAAACCACGTAACGAAACAATTGGTTTTTTATTATTATAAAATTTCACCATTAATACGGTACCCAATCAGTACTGAAGTCGTAGTAAACTGATATGAATGAATTAAGTTTAGCAGAATTTAGTCAGGAGTGGGAGACGAAATAGTTCACTTGCATTTCAGCTGCAAAATCGGTTGAGTGACGATATGCTACACGAGCAACTGAACTTACATCGTGTCGTTAAAACATTCAGTGTGTACGTTGAGTTCAACCACTACTCGATGAATTTTTTCAGAAGTTTCATAACGAAATTCTTAAATTCACAATTTTTTTTTAATTAAAAACAATATTACCGCATTTCACTTGCACCAAAAAAAATTATAAAAATTTGTTATAAAAATTGCTTATGGAAAATGCCATGAAATTGATGATCAAGCTCCTGTTGAATTTCATCAAAAATTTCATGCTTATCTTTCCGTTTTTTTGACCGTCTTAGTTCACAATGATTTGGGGCATGAGAACAACGGATACTTTGCAGTACAAAACTATCTTCTGGTACTCTTCAAAAAATTCAATCGAATGCAACATTCTAATCTGATCACTGTTTTGAAAAATTACTTACCGTTCAAATAAGGAAATTCGATCATCACCGACAAATTTCAATCCATGCAGCGACGAGTTTTTTACAAATTCCGACAAATTTTCAGAAAACGTCGGTTTAACATAATCGAACTGTTTTCCGGAAAAACTTTTTTTATATATCGGCAGGACTATATTAAATTAATATTTTAAAAATATTATTTTTTTTTGTATTTATTTAGTGCTTTTATTAAACATACTTACAAATTTTATTATTAGATTTTGATTTTATTATATTCATTTTTGGTAATGTGGCTGAATGATATTAAATAAATTAAAGTGGAGTTATATACTTTAACTTTTATCTATAAACTTGTAGGAAACTTAACTAAGTTCCCTTCAATTAATTGTAAAAATTTTCCACAATATTTAAACAAGATTTTTGTAAAACATTGTTGAGTTTTTAAAACGTTTAAAACAAATTTAATTCAACAATAAATTGACAAAGTTGCGTATAATCTCGTCGACTAGTAAAACTTCCTTGTACTGAAATTTAGTTGGAAGCTATGAGATTTTTGAAAGTCTCCTTGACACAATTATTTCAAAATATTTCCTTTTGTTAATGTGTACAATAAAGTGGTCAAAGAATCTGGTCATGTATTCATAGCAAAGTTGGTGTACTTAGCGGGCTATCAATTGATATGAAAGTAATTAAAGAGAGTAATAAACCGTGGAAATCGATTGGTTTTTTATTACGATCTTCGGAATGCGTGTAAATAAGAAGACAACAAAGTCCGGGAAATGTGAATTTTGACACAAAACAATAATCGCCTTTTCTCTTTTATTATTATTCATCGATTTAATGAAGTGAAATTAAATTAGAATAAGAGCTTTACAAGTTTATCTAGAAGATAACTTTGTAGAATAATGGGGATGAATTCTTACGATGATATTAGGATTTTTATAACAAGCCAGAAAATAAAGTTGTAATGGGGCCTGAAAGTGGCGGAACTTGTCTCTTAGATAAACAAATAAAATTAAATGGAAAATGTGCACTCTAAAGTTTTTTACCCTTTAAAAATTGTAAAAGTAAACACAAATTACATATCCCGTCAAGTAGCCACCACAGAAAGAAATGCTGATATTCGATCAAACTCTTCAAAACTCGAGAATACGTTGGGTAATAAACAACAATTCATAGGGAGGGGCAAAGTCATAACATATATTTTTCTGATCCGTCGAACCGGATCGTGGAAGTCAAAAGTAGTAAACAATAAATTTACCAAGAATTGCAAAATAGTTAACCCCCATTGATTGGAAATTTTTCTTTGTGGTGAAATACAAGGTGTCTTCTTGTTCCCTTCTACGGGTTCCTTTGTATGCAATCCATCTCTTTTGTTGTCTACATATCAAAACCGGGCAGAGCAAAATGCTGGTTGCGTCACTGTGCTATAACAAACTTACTTGCTGGTTGGCATCCTTTGACCAGCGTAACACATCGGTACTTAAGCGGAATTCAAGCGAAACGCTTTTCCCTGTTAAAAACTGAAATATGAAGAAAGAACTTCAAATTAATATTTTGAGAACCGACTGATATTTGTTATCTTGAATGAATGTATTATAACATGCAATGCTGGTCTACCTGTACTGAAATTTAGTACTGAACAGAATAAATTTGCTATACCCATACAGTATTGACATTTCTTTGTTTTTAATAGACTCAATTAATCCTTGCGTTCTTTATATTATTTCTACAGTTTTAGGTCTATCAAAATTACCTGTCTAATTTGAATGAGAATTTTGCGGTTACCGAAACTCGAACTTAAGACTATCTGAAAAAATCATCTTACAGAATCTTAGTCTATTTAACGCCGAATATCTTATTGAATAAAAATTTACACATACATGTTCATGTACATAGATTTAATCCTTACCAGTTCTGGCGTAGTACTGACTTTAAGAATTCGCAAAAAATTTTGCATTTATTTTAACACTGAATTAATGTGAGTGCTGAAATTACTAATTCTTCTTTAAATAAAAACGAGATGTTGTTGAATTGGAATAAAATTGCTTATATTTAATCTCATTTAAAATATATTGTGTTACGATTCACTTTTTTACAACTACCAAAATTTCAAATACAATAAATGAGTTCTCCATTATTTCAAAGGCAGCGCAGTCGGCATGCCAAAGAATTTGTAGAATATTTTAATTATTCTCGTTGAAACAACTCAAGCAGCGCAAATTTGGCCTACTTGAGAGGTTGCAACGGATGCAATTGAATATAATACCGCGTAATATAGTGCTACCTTGAATTTCAGTTGAGCTTCCTTCACGCAGCGCAAATTTGGCCTACGGTGGTGAACCTCAATAGAAATATTTGTCAAAGAGGGCGAGCCGACGTTGCGAGTGGCTTAAATAGCCCGATTGAGCTTTTGTTTCCGTTGTCCTGGACCAATTTTGGCGAGGTGAAATTGGGTGGACAGTGCGGATCGAAAGTATTTAAGATTAGAAGTGTAACAATTATAAATATTACAAAAAAATAGAATTTATGTTTGGGAAGTCCAAACAAACACTCTCAGTTTCTAGTGAAAAGTTCTAAGAGGATACATAATAATTGAGAAAGTGAGGCATTTGTTTTTGATATCAGTTATTACTTCGCTAAAAATGTTGTTGTATATTACAAAATATTGTAACGCACTAATTTATATAAAGACTTATTGGTAAGAGTCAATTTTTCGTATGGTAAATTCGTTTGATTCTTAACAATATCGCTATCATAAAAAAAATCTGGCAATGGTCTGGGTGAAACTTTATTATTTTTCGGGTCATCAGTTGTTTCGAGATTATAACGTTTCTTGGAAAGTTAATTTTGCTCTTAAAATAAAATTATTTAAAATAAAGATTTTTAGCCGATTAAACATTGGAAAAGCCCGTGTAGACTATTAGAATTTCGGTATATTATTTACACTAAAAGCCCATAGAAGTAAAAACGAATTTGTTGCCTTATCAGACTTAAGAGATATGACGAATTATTAAAACGTATACAAACCCATTACTTCCACTTGGGGTTTGAATTTCGAAAAAATTGTGAAACAGGTTTTTAGACGATTCCATAAGAAGCAACTTGATATCTCATGAGATACGAGGGATTTTGAAAAATTTGTGAAAACGTAAGCAAACCCTTCACACCCCCTTGGTTTTTGAAATTCGAAAAATCGTGAAATTAGTTTTTAGGTCATTACATCAAATGCCGTAATAACCAATTTTATATCTCATCAGAATTAAGGGATGGAAAAATTGTGAAAACATATACAAACCCTTTGGGGGTTGAATATCGAAAAATTGAGAAATGGGTTTGTAGGCGATTATATAAAAATTCTGTGGATGTGCAAAGCTATATAATATCTCATCAAACCTAAGAAATATGCCGAAGCTTTGAAAAGCATACAATCCCCTTACACCCCTTAGGATTGAATATCTAAAAATACTGAAATTGAGTTTTTGGAGCTTATATTTTGGCGCTTATGTAGGAAACCTTAGAAATTAAAAATGAATTCTATATTTCATCAGATCTAAAAAACATATGCAACCTCCTTACACACACTTGGGGTGGAGGTTGAATATCCAAAAATCCTGCAAGGAGTTAATAGATAAATATGAAGACAGAACGAGAAAGTAAAAACCAATTTAATTTATTATCAAAAGAAATGACGTGAAAACGTGTTCAACCCCTTTATACCCTCTTAGGGGCTGAAAAAGGAAAAACTGAAAAACGTGTTTTAGGCGATTATTACGCAAGCCCGTGAAAGTGAAAAGTTAGTCGATATCTAATTCGACCTGGGGGATATGAGAGAATTCGTGAAAAAGTATACAGCCCCTAAGGGGACGAATTTTAAAAAATCCTGAAAACACTTTCTAGGTAATTATATTAAGAAGCCGTAGAATAAAAATGAATTGAATATTAGGGAAGACCTAATAGATATGACAAAAATCGTGAAAATATATGCCTTCCATTTTCACTAATAATTTTTTCCGTCCCCCTTCCAAACGCCAATGGATACTTGACAATTTTTTTATATAAATTACTTCTCTAGGTAATTTGCATATACATACCGAGTTTCAAAATTGTAACATGTGCCGTTCTATATATAGAAAAAACACCCCCCACCGCCATACTCTACTATCCATGTAAAAAATTATCTTTCCGCGTTTTTGACAACTACTATAGCTCTATCTACATATAAAGATATAAAAATCGAAACTTTTCCTTTTCACCCTCCCCCACTCTCACCCTCTACACCCTCACCACCAAAACTTTTTTTTCTGCTAGGGTTTTATTAGGCCTACTTCCGGTAAAAATTTTAAGCATCTATCTTTCACTGTTCTTGAGATTTGATACGTGATTTTTTGGAAAAATTCTTATCCCCTCCACTTCCATGCTCCACCGCCCCTTTCAAAAATTTTGCTTTCAGCAAACTATTTGGCTACTACGCCGTACGCCACTACTCCCACTAAAAAATTTTTCCCCGATCTATTTTCCTAGTATATCTAGAGATGTTTCTTAAGTTTTAACTTCGTGACATTAATCGTTTAGGAGATATGGATTTTAGAATGTCTCTATCTCGGCTGTTTTGCGTTTCGGACATCTTATTTCCCTCCCCCCCCCCCACCACTCCTTCACCCTTTCATCCATATCGGTAATTTTTTTTGCAAATGTATATACTATTGAAGCTCTATATAAATTCCAAGTTTCAGCTTCCTAGCATAAGCGAAACCAAAGTTGTCCGTCTTTATAAGCTTCCCCCACCACCCCCTTCACACCCCCACTCCTCAAAAGATGTCCACTTAAAATACCCAGTCTACCCACGAAAAAAAATTCAACCGAATAGCTCTAAGAGTTTGGTTGCTACGAACCTTCAAACAATTTTGCGTACACCGGTAGACGTATGGCGTATAGCGTACGGCGGACAGACGGATTGAAATTTTTTTTTGCTTTTTTCGTGTCTACTAGTCATGAAACTTAAAAAAAAATTTTGAGGGTAGCAAATTTTTTTTTTTAAAAATCGATCACAATACTGTATTATTGAAATAGTAAAGTAAAACGTCACTTCCAAAAAATTGCGTCCTGTTTCTCCAATTACGTACAATGTCCCGAATTCGAAGCCTCTTCCAGCTCGTACTAGTGATTTTTTTAAGTCAACATTTTGAAACCACCCTTGCTTTAATGTTCAACGTCAGTACTGAAAAACAGAATTGCTTCAAAACTAGCTGGTCAGTATTATTGCAATTTCAATTAAATATTTATAAAAAAAATGCTTGATTGAAAAATAATAAAACATATTTCTATCTCCAGTCTGGACGCAACTTTATTAGTTTTTGGTTCGAAATTGAAAAAAGATATTCCTACCAGCCTTCGGGTTAGTCTTTAGGTTGTCAATTGCATAGTTACATGAATCGCATCTCAGCGTTAAACGGAAAATATTGTTGGCTTCAAAATTAATTTATACCCCATCTACCGGAATTTATCGCATGCTGGTTTCGGGCGGAAAGAATAGATGACATTGGCGCAATTATTTAAAAAAAATATATCAAAGATGTACTCGACGATTGCCACCATTTACGATTTTATTTTAAAATTGTAATTACCTACCCTTTTATCGCATTTATGGAATTATTCTCTATGAACTCTGCTCTTGCATAAAGGATTAAGATTAAAGATTAGGTGGAAAAAATTGTACATTGTAACGCCAAATTTTAAGCCATGGTTGAAGCAAACAGCTACTTCATATTTAAATTGCACGAATCGTCCATTAACCGTGTACTAAGTAAATAAAAAGTCCATCAATTGTTCATTATCATGGCATTGGATTTTTGTTCCGTTTCATTTTACAACCCCCTCATGTAACACACTTGTAAATTTGTAAAAGAAAATCGTTTGCATGACAAATTGTGTAACTCTACTATGAAACGATGTAACGAACGCATAAACACTATAAAAACGGTATGAAGTTATTTCGCACTATCATTGAGCTCGTGTAGTTTTTGAAGGGTTGAAAATGGTGGAAAAAATTTCAAAGTGTTGCTGCAATATAAAAACAAAGAGTGAGACTTAAAGTGGTAAAATTTAAAATAAAATTATTAAAAATTGAAATTTTAGGTAGAATACAAAGCGGAAGTAAGGTTGATTTAAATGTGAATACTGATAAAAATTACAAAGAAATTTTGAAGGAGAATCTTGTAAAGTATTTGCAAACGACATCTTTGCATGGATTGAAATTTATCGGTGATAGTAACATCAGTGAAGCCGAAAGGTATCTTACAGGGCCATACGAAGTCTTAGGTATTAAAATCGGGTTTCTCAAAATTCCATCTTATTGGATAAATTTCAAATATTAAAAATTCCAGTAGTTTTGAAAATCTCTACTTTCTTTAAATACATCATGTCAAATGCTAACGCTAATATGTACTATAAGTCTATAGCAATGACAAATATGGTTCTAGGAATTAGTTTAAAAACTTAAAATAGAAAAATAGATTTTGAGAAGGCGATTAAGGAAAGATTTCGTAGGGATCCATACTCCAACGTGGATTGACGATCGGCATCGTAAAATTTTATTTACTTAATTTTTTTTCAGACTATTTTTCATAATTGCCTTCTTATTATCAGTGTTGATATCGTCCTATTACATTTGTGCAATTTACATAAAATGGTATTCGACGCCGATTTTGATTACAACCAGTTCCACTTCGACTTCGATTGCGAGCATTCCGTTTCCTTCTATTACGATTTGTAATTTAAATCAGGCGAGAAAGAGCCTGGTGGAAAATATCCATGAGTTATAAATTTTAATTTAATAATTTCTTTTAAATTTCTTATCATATAACTTTTTTTTTTGTTCAGAGGAATGGAAAATTATTTCAATCTACAAACGCTGTGTAGGACAGAGCATAAGGTAAATGCTGAAAATTTTACTAGAACAGGAAGTTGGGAGCAATTGAGAAAATTCATACTAAAGGTAAGTTAGTTTGAATTTCCTAGCAAACCTATTTTACGTTATTATTTTTTTTAAATTTTTCGTTATCCATCCTCTAAGGGGGTGTAAAGTGGATGTGTATATTTTCACGAATTTCGATATATTTGTGTACATTTTACGAATTCCGATATATTTCTTAGGTCTAATGAGATATCGAATTGATTGTCACTTGACAAGGCCTTAAATATAAACGGAAAAAACTGATTTAAGCACTTTTCGATATTAAACAAGTATTGTTCAAGTTTTCACGAATTTTGAAATTCTTTCATGAGATCGAATTCGCTTGTACTTCTATTGAATCATCTATTGAAAAAACAAATACGTAAAGAATAACAAGGAGGATATTTGGATAATTATTTTTCAGGTTGTTAGTCGCATTTCGGACTTCTACCCAAAAAATAATAAAGTTGCTCCCAGACCGTTGTCAGATTTTTTTAAAATTATTAATAGGATACACTAAAAAAAATCTGCCAATAGTTTGGGCGCAACTTCATTATTTTTCGGGATAAAGTTCAGGAAGAGATTAAGTCGAGTTATAACAGAAGTGCCGACAACACTGACACCTTTAAAATACCTTTTATAGTTTTGGGTAGCACAGGTAAAGTCAATAAAGTTAATAAAAAAAGTTAAAGACATACCTTTCAACATTCATCTGAGGGTCTTCATACAAAAAAAAGCTCAAGAATGTAAAAACGTATTCAGACCTAAAACATGTGGCGAAGTTCGTGAAAAGATATACAACCCCTTTACTCTCATTTAGTAGATAAATATCGAAAATTCCTGAAGTTAATTTTCAGTTTCGAAAATTCCTGAAGTTAATTTCCAGTGGTAGTGCAAGTAAAAACCAATTCAATTTTTCATCACACCTAAAAGACATGACGGAATTCGTAAAGACGAATATCCAAAAATTTGGAATCCGATTTTTAAGCGTGGAAGTAAGAATCAATTAGATATCTATGAAATATATTGAAACTAATGAAAACACATGCAATCCCGTTCCACCCTTTGGGGGTTGAATATTAGGAAATCCTAAAATTGGTTTTGTCGATTACATAAAAACTCTGAAGAAGTACAAAACAATTCGATATCGGATAAACCTAAGAGATATGGCAGAATTGCAGAGATCGCATACAACCCCGTTACACCCTCATAAGGGTTGAATTTTAAGAAATCCAGAAAATTTGCTTTTGTGCGATTACATAAAAAACTTGCGAAAGCACAAATCAATTCGATAGGTCATGAGACCTAAGAAATATGGCGGAATTCGTAAATCGTATTGAACTACTTTACACACTTTTACGGATTGAATATCATGAAATTCTAAAGTTTTGATGCGAATATATAAAAAGATCGTGGAAGCAAAAATTAATTTAATATCTATTTATACCTAAGTACTCGTGAAAATGAATTCAACCTCCTTCATACCACCGTACGGGAAGTGTTGCTCCTTGAAGTAACTTTCAAACAAATATCCTAAAAATTTCTGGTCATTGGATTTGCTCAAGAACTCCAAAATGTGTAAAGCTAGCTTTACTTCGTCGAATGTTTTAAACGATATTTTCGAATTAATCTCGAAAAAGGTCTTATAAAAAAAATTTTTTTTAGGTGTCACAGCCGTGTAACGAAATGCTCGTCTCATGCCGCTATGGTTCAATTATTAAAAACTGTTCGTCGATTTTCGAGCCGGTTTTAACAGACGAAGGACTCTGCTGCACATTTAACAGCGTCCATGCGGATTTCATGTTCACAAAATACAGGTAAAATATTTTCAATTTATAAGCTGTTTTCATAACTTAATTTTGAAAAATTTTCAAAATTTACTTAAAGTCGTGAAAGTATAATTGTCACGGGCAGTAATCTGAAACCAGTTCAATGGACACCAGAGGCAGGGTTTCAATTGGATTTACCAGATGAATTTTATCCGAGAAAGGCAGTCGGTAAAAGATTTTTAAAAATTTCTGCTTTCCATAAATATCAAATTTCGATAATATTTTTCAGGTACTGGTGTTAACATGGGATTAACTGTAGTCGTAAATGCATCCATCAGCGATTACTTTTGTTCATCAGCTCGAAGTGTTGGATTTAAAGTACGTGATATTGTTTTTAATGCCGATGAACGTTATTTTTATTTCAGACCTGAATTTTGTCCGTTTTACCCTTTAGCCGATGGTTCAGGAAAGTAGTCATTTTAGAATAATCGTCAAACCAACTCATGATAGGCTATACAATAAAAATCAAGTTTGATCACAAGCCAAATCTTATGCTACTGACAATACCGTCTGCACCGAAATTTATTGGCAATGCCTTTGGACGCCTTTAGTTGTTAGGTTCCGTATTGCAGTGTTTTTTTTTCATTGTTCCAAACCACATTCTATGGTCTTCTCATAACATCTTCATATAATTGAAGTCACGACCAAATATTGTACTTTTATCGATACCGTCTGCGCCAAAATTTTGACGATATTTCAAAACTTTTTAAGTTTTGCAAAGTTTTAAGTGTTTTCACATTTTGGCCTCAAGGCCCTTAAGTCTTAAGCAATATACTGCTGTTACGGTATCAACAGAAGTATACGAATTGCTACGACGTAATTTTCCATTTTGGTACCGCCTTTAACCCTAGGGTTCCGTATTGCAGTGCTTGTTCCAATCCACGTTCCATGTTCTTTCTAAAAAAATTTCGTAAGTATGTCTAAAGTTCCGAACAAATGTTATATTGGTCTTGTTACCGTCTGCGCTAAAATCTTGACTGCTTTAATCCTAGTGTTAAGTGTATCACTTTCTTAACTGTTGTTCATACCAGATTATAAACTTTTCCCTTCCAGATGCTAATGCACAGTCCGACAGAAATGCCGAAAATTACAAACTACGGCTATCTACTTGCAACCGGTATGGAAACTCAAGTCGAAATTCATCCGATACTTCATAATTCCGCGGATAACATTCGGAAAATTCGCAAACGATATCGTCACTGTGTTTTCGCCAACGAAATGAAATTGAAGTTCTATCGAACGTATACCGTGGGAAATTGCGAATTGGAATGCGAATCGCGTCGCCTCGAACAGGAATGTGGCTGCGTTACGTACTATTTACCGCGAATTTCAAAAAATACAGTAGTTTGCGGATTGAAAGATATCGCATGTATTCGGCGCGTTCAATTCGAATCGGATTCACTACGAAACGAGAATACAAGTTGCAGTCATTGCGTTCCAGGATGTTTTGCTTTGAATTATATCCCGACAACAACAAGTTCGGAACTTTTGAAAAAGGATTTTATTTTCCGCGAAAATTTCACAGAGGAACAAGCCGAACACGTGAACGTTACGGAATTGGCCGTCGTTCATTTCTTCTATGGATGCAACTCATTTCGGGCCAGAACCAAAGAGGAGTTTCTTGGATTTGCCGATTTTTTAGGTACAGCTACTCAAACCGCATTTTTTTTGCTAAATAATAAATGCCATAAATTTTAGCCAACAGTGGAGGCATTTTGGGCTTATTCCTTGGCTTCAGTATGCTGTCGGTAATTGAGCTCGTTTATTATA
This sequence comes from Beris morrisii, assembly GCA_951812415.1. NCBI lineage: Eukaryota > Metazoa > Arthropoda > Insecta > Diptera > Stratiomyidae > Beris > Beris morrisii. The sequence continues at coordinate 53,951,309 of OX638311.1, read as the reverse complement.
TTTTTTTGGTACCACATTCAATAATAACTAGCACCATGAAACGGAGACGGCGTGTTATGAATACTCCTAGAATGGTTTGCCAAAAATTTAAAACCAACTTTTTTATAATCCTGAAATGAAACAAAATATCTTGTAGGTTTCCACTTTGCATTCATCTTGGGATCAAAATACGCTCAGCTCATCTGAATATCCTTCAGTCCGGTCTTACGAAGCGGATTTTCGAACAACCTTCGGAAATCCTGCCATATCGCGGCAGTTAAAGAAATCACAATTTAACAAAACCAAACCGAATACGGTTTCGGGAAGATTTCCCTATTATAATTAAATCTGTTTTCTGGTTATTTTTTCGCTAGGATTTTTGCCGGTATTTCAAATGAAAACAGAATTCGATTAAAATTAATAAAAATAACAACGCTTTATTATAATCGCATTCAATTATCATACTATTAGAAATTCTTCCCGATTTCATTTATTACACAATCACTTTACACATCCACTTTCCAGTAAAATTGATTGTCGTCTCGCTTCAGCAGTTAAAAAACTGATCCCGTGTGTAAACTCCGCTATGCTTATATACTGCGCTGTGTGCCCTAGAGATTTAGTGGACATACGGTGGTGTGTCCGGAAAATGCCGGAAGTGTATAGAACAAGCGAGAAGTGTGAAGAGCTTTCTATGCTACTCTAATTGGATATTGGAAGGTTGTAGTTCTCACTGCAAATATTGATAAGTAGTTCGGGTTGCCAATATATTATTATCATTCCGTATTTTAGCAGGTTAATAAATTTAAAGTCTTGTCTTTCTTTTTCATATTAGCAAAAACGGATTATTATTGCGAGCTCTAGAGCTAATTGTAAAAGATAGGTAGGTTGAATTACAAACAAAAGTAACAATAAATACTGTAATTCATTATTTCAAAAATTGAATTTATGTAAGACTTTAAAAATTGTCTTTTTGCCTCATTTTGTCACACTTCAATTAAATGGACCACTTAATTTTGTTTTTTGGAAATTAAATCGAAAATTCAATGGTTTCAAAGTGTATCTTTTTGTTGTTAAAAATATGGAAGCAAATAATATTCAACCTTTTTCTTGTTTCTATATTTTAATGTAAAATTCTTGTACGAATTCGAGAAATCAATTTGAGACGAAATTTTGTTATTAACTAAATTTTGAATAAATTATTGATTTAAACACTGTGTCGATTACAATTTTTTTTTTAAAATTGCCCTACAATTTTTCAATTAAAATTCAATTAAATTTATTTCCACAATATAGGTACTTAAACTAGACATTGCTGGTAACCCTACCATTTTCTTTGCTGGCTGTTTAACTAATCTTTTAGATGCTGATAATTGGCCCCTCGATCGTCACTCAATTCTAGTTTGATATTAACCTATATAAATTAGACTTACGAAATTGAATGTGAAACAACAGATTAAATTTGATATTACAAACTATACATAAAGTTACTCAGTATGAGAGCATTTCAGTAACTTCATATTGTTACATGCATACCCTGCCAACCCAAAAATTAGCCAGATGGCTATTTGGGAGGAAACTCGATCTATCGAGCCTTTTTTTACCACCAACACTCTCTTACGCCTCTCCGCCTGCTCCAAAAATTGGTTACAAAGTGGGCCTTCAGTGAGCTGTATATAGTTTTAACTTTGCAGCATATGCCGTACTCAGAGTATAAAAATCAAGGTCCAGTTCTATCGCAAAAGCAAATATCAAATCTAAGAAAATAAAACAGAAACAGTTCTTTCGAATATTAAATTTCTTTTAAATTTTTATTATATATGTGATTATTATTGCTATTTGTTTTGTTTACTAATAATATTTAAAATTTATTTTCCAACAAAAATTGAATTTGTTGGAATGTAAATATTTTTTTGGTAGGGTAGTTTGGAATAAAAACAACTGATTAGAAGCATTGGATTTTAATTTTTACACGCAATAGAGTTTAAGAACAAAATTCAACTTCCTTAATTAAGTCTCACACTTCGACCTTTCCATGTGTACAATAGCGAAATATTGAAGTATTCCTTTAAAATTGAAATAAAATTTTAATTTTATAAAACCAATGAACTTGAAAACAATACGTACTTATTTTGTGCCAACAAAAATTCAACCAACATTGACAGTAAAAAAAAATCAAAAACAGTCTAGTTTCTTTCTTGCAATCTCCAAGTTCCTCTCGTATCTGATATTATTTATAATAATTGTTTTGCCAGCTGTACTCTGTCCTTTGTCCAAAATCTCCTTGGTGGCGCTCTTTTTGAAAATTTTTGATAGAATCAATGCTAGTAAGTAGCAGAGTTCAATCAGCGATAAAATACTGAATCCCAAAAATAAACTGAAAATTCCACCGCTGTTTGCTGGAAAGGTGCGTGATAAATTTCAGTGTAAATATTCATGTATCACCGGTGAACATGCCCGTTAAAATGGCTATTCTTTCTGCTAATGTTTTTTTTTGTCATAAGAACATTAATTTACACTCGTTTATACTCGTGTTCACCGGTGATACACCTTAAAAAACTCTTTTTACTTACAAAAGAAATTAACAAAGCCCAAATAACATTCCATTGCAGTTGCTTGAAACTTCTCGCTTTGATAGAAGAAATGCACAACAGCCAACTCGCTCACATTATATTCATTAAGAATCCAGCGATCCAAAGTCGAGTCCTTTTCGAGTAATCGGCTATACGACAGAATCGGTGTATAAGTCAAATATACGCAACTCGGAAGGCATTGGCGACATCTTCGTGACGAATTCAACAAATCTTCGACTTCTCTTCGGATTTGTTGTGTACACCAGGCTTCCTTTAACCCACAAACGGCAGTCTCATTTGAACTTCGCGGCAAATCAAGCGGCACGCAACCACATTCGTCTGCCATTAAATTCGACGTGCATTCGTATTCGCAATTGTTCGACGAATAGATGCGAAAGTATTTCAATTCTGACTCATTATTGTACAAACAATGGCGTTTTTTTACGGGAACAGAGCGAACTGCTTCTGCTGTCTTACGATATCCTGGCTTAATAAGGACTCGAGTTTCCATTTTTGCCGGTATCAAATTTCCATAGTTTGCGATTTTTGGCGATTCCGATGGACTATGAAGCAGAATCTGTGAAGTTTAGGTAATGAAATTTTTATTTATTGAAGATGGATTTGCATTGCGAACCTTAAATCCAGCACTCCGAGACGATGAGCAAATGTATTCATTCAAGGAGACATTGAGGACAATAGTGAAGCCCAGTTGGATACCTGTTCCTGTAATAAAATGTTGTATTCCTTTTACGTTCACATCCATGTACATTAAAACAGGGGGTGTCCTGACACCCCTTGCAAAGCTTCTATACCAATAATCATTGTATTCCAACCAAAAATGTTGTCCTGATTGATGAGAATTTTTAATAAAGTTTTTAATGACTACGATTCAAAGACGTACGGCGCACCCATAATGTCCATTAAACTTTAATTGCCATTTAGGTTCTCTATCTAATGTAACCATTTAAACTAGTGGGTATTATGTGCCGAGAAATATACCAGAGCTCAGCAATATTGTTACGTGGATATCATGGCAATCCGAATTTGTCAATCGGTTCTCAATAAAATCAATGTTTTTATAGAAAAACAAAAAAACTAATACCTAATACGATAAACGTAGTAAGCTCAACGAATGGACTCGAAACCTTGCAATGCTTACGGATGCAGTATAAAAGTTTAGTGCGAACACTAGATCAATTCTGATAAAGCGACATCCGAGTGAATTTCATTCATTGATTGTTTCATCAAGCGAGCTGATTTGTTTGAAATCCCAGCCAACTTCTGCCTGCACTAATATCATAACTCAAAAATTCCCAACTATTGTTCCATTTCCGGTCAGAGGTCAGGCGATAGAATAACCAGCAAATCAAAAATATTACGAAGAAACAATCATAATCAGGTTAGACCTTCCAAAGATCACAGGGCTCTCCATTGCATTTTCTGTGAGTTTCTTTAAATTAATTGAGCTCTCTTTTTCACGATGGGTACCTAAAATCGAATTAATTCCATATTGCTCTTACCAAGACCTTTCCTAGGAAAATAGTGTTCCGGTAATGACTCCTCATAGCCATCTTCAGCAGTAAATGGAACGCCAATTTTATCGCCAGCATGATACTTATCCAAAATTTTGTCCTTGCTGAATAAAAACAGTCCGTAAATCATCTTAAAGTACAATTTTTAATCATATCAAAAATCCTACCTAAAATCCGTGAAAATGAAATCCGGATGAAGATTATTAAATGTACAACAAAAGCCGGCATCGGTTAGAATTGGTTCGAAAATGATCGAACAATTTTGCGGAACTGATCCATAGTGACACGACAAAATCATTTCTTCGCAGGATTGTGAAACTTTTAAAATAAATTCGCGATATGAAGGCCACTCGCTTGGTGATCCGGTATGATAGCCGTCAATATTACAAATAGTTCTGAGTCGAAGATAGTCCGAACTTTCACTGAAATATCAAATGGAGAAAGCATGTTTTTTTGGGAATGTTCTTCCAACTTAATGAGCTTATTGTAATTTTTGTGTTTTTGGTGGTAGTTTCGGAAAACTAACCCTTCTCATTAGTTCGTCGAACCAAAAAAATTTGTTCAAACAAGTTGCAGTTATTGTTCAAGTATTTTACAAAATTAAAAAATTAAAAACTTGAAACCTCAGTAGCCAAGAAGCCAGAACTACCCATGTCCAAAAAATATTGTATTGGAAACATCCTGATACTGATGTAGCAAAAATCCAACAGTCTGGGCGCAATTCTTTTGTTGCATGCTACACTGGCAACCCGGACGACTCGATCAGTTTCCTGTGAAAAAACAACAACCTCCCAATACGTAACTGAAAAATGGAGAAAAACATCCGAGAAAGGCGTGGAAAATTCTGTAAAGTTCAAAATTCTTCTCGAACACTTTTCCTCTTCTCGGATAGTTCTTAACATTTCCCGAACATTCCAACACATCACCGAATATTCGGGAAAGCTTTCGACTCAACATATGCAGTATATAAGCACAGCAAAGTTTGCAGCCAAAGACAGTTTCTAGTAAGGGACGGTCAGTTCTGCGCGACAATATTAGTAAAGCAATTTGGAGTGATAGCAGCAATCGAGCAGTTATCAAGTTGAATACGAAATCGGGCAACGTTGCCAGTAGTGTGATTTTTTAATGCAATTAATAAAACGCTATTGTTTCTATCGATTTTGAAAAGCGAATTGTGTTTCACATGAAATCCCGGCGAATCCCTACATGTACACTTTACACCCCCTTAAGGTTTGAATATCGCAAGAAGAAAAGAAATTTTTAGGATGTAGAGATCTCGCAGAAGTAAGTAAACTCATAAACTTACCTAATAGGTATGAAGAAATTCTTGAAAATTAATACAACCCCTATTAATGAATAATCTTAATTTTACGCTAATGCAGATCTATTTTTTTTACTTCAATTACTTTTCTAATACATTTACAAGTTTCAACTTTCTAGCAAAAGCGGTTCTTGAGACCAAAATTGTTAATTTAAAGCACTCTTCTCACACTCCCACCGTTGAAAATGTGGCCACATAACACCCTCGCCCACTAGAAAAATTGAAACCCTTCCGGGTTTATGAGCGACGATCCTTCAATCGCGTTCGTATACGGCGGACAGACAGACATTTTTGGGTTTGTATTTCTTGAGGTCTGAAACGTGAAAATACAAAATTTCTGGGTGGCCAATTTTGTTCTTTTCAGGTCGATCACAATAACGTAATATTTTGAAAATTAACTAAGTTATTAAAGTTGGTGGTCACGCTTAATCGAATCAAAAGTCTCGCTATTTTCTATTTCGAGAAGAGCTCATTAGAACAGCTAATATAAAAAGTAAAATTGTGCAACATCGAACCAAAACAGTCACGTGACTTTTGAATTCACTCCGTAGTATGGAGTTATTCACATGTTGCTCAGGTGACTGCATTTCAGTAGTCCTGTGATAGCCTCATGGTGGCACAGTGAACAAGTACGAAGAAGTCCTTGTGGCAAAAAAAAGCCTGAAGCCCAGTATCAGATCTTGTGGAGAAACGCTGTTGCTTCTCTATACCTTCATCGGTGGTCCCACAGGAACTGATAGTAAATCGTTAAAAAGCCTACCGTTTAAAAGATTCCGCCACGGTTCGCTTAGCCTGATTCGAATTGCAGATTGTTATAGCCGGAAATGGTATTGATCTAATCGAAGTCTCCTCCGAGCTTATTGTGATGATCACCGGTGATGAAGTCCATTTCTTATAAAGCAAAATCGTGTAGTAGGACGATAGTAGAATTGAGAGAACCAAGATCAGTAGATAGAAGTACCTGAAAAGGGAGTACCTAGCTGAGAAAATAATTAAATAAAACTTTCAATAAAAACATACCGTCCGGCTTTGGGCGAATCGTCCGAGCAAACGTTGTCCAGTAACCGAAACGAAGTAGACTTCAGGAACTTATTCGTAATCGTTTTGATGATCCGGTTGAGAGTTTCGTCCGTTTGGGCGGGCTTATCTGCGAAATACGTTATTTAAATAAAATACACTATCACTCGTCATCAGAAGTCGTTTAATTTTTGTATAATTATTATTTTTTTTTTAAATTTGTTCAACCTTTAAATTTATTTTGCATTTTGTTTTTCGGTAAGTTCAATTAGAGCACACTGTGAAACGGTGCAACGAATCCTGCAACTAATGAATCGTTTTGTACGAAAAGAGTTACATTCGATCGAAAGAAAAGATAAAATTCATGTTTTACATCACAAATTATAGGGGTGTATCGTGCAGCTACATGAACGTTAATAATAACATTGTTGATGTGATGTAAGCTTGGACGTAATTAAAACAAGCTGAGTTCGGTGTATTACAATAAGAAATCAATAATTTCTCGTACGTGCTGGAATTTCCTGAATTTGATTCGAATTAGAGATATGAAAAGTTATTACGTTAAGGACTCTGTCGGTAATTGTTGTACTTATACCGACATATCGATGCCAATCGAACAAAGACGTTAAGTAACAAATGTGTAAAATTTCACAATGGTACTAATGTAGAGATCTTGTCGTTTATAACCTCTTCTTAAATTCTTCTTGACATATATTTATTATTCGATGAACCAATAATTAAATAAACCCGTATCAATTAAATTGCAATTAAATTAAAATTATATTTTGATTTTACTTTATTATTTTAATAATAAAGTATTGTTATCGATTTTTAAAAAAAAAAATTTGCTACCCTGAACAATTTTTTTTCCACGTTTCATGACTAATAGACACCAAAAAAGCAAAAAAAAATTTCAGTCCGTCTGTGCGCCGTACGCCATCCGCCGTCCGCCGTACGCAAAACGTTTGAAAGCTTATAGCACTCAAACTCTTTGAGCTATTAAGTTGGAAAAGGAAAAAGTTCCGATTCTTATATCTCGAGAACCTATAACAATATAAAGCTGAAACTTGGTATTTGGATAGAACTATAGTAGTAGCATGTTGGAAAAATATAATTTTTTATAGGGGTAGTATGGTACGGGGGTGGGGGGTGTTTTTCCTAACTATAGAACGGCTTATGCTAGAACGTTGAAATTTGGTATGTATATGTAAATCAACTAGAAAAGTAATTTTGATTAAAAAAAAATTCAAATATCTATTGGCGTTCGGAAGTGGGGCAAAAAAAATTATCAGTGAAAATGGAATGCATATATTTTCACGATTTTCGTCATATCTATTAGGTCTTTCAAAATATTAAATTAATTTTTTGTCCACGGGTTCTTCATATAAATACCTAGAAAGTATTTTCAAGATTTTTTAAAATTGGAACCCCAAGGTGGTGTAAAGGGGATTATACATTTTCACGAATTCAGCCGTATCCCTCAGGTCTGATTAGATATCGAATAACTTTTCACTTCCACGGGCTTATTTAATAATCACCTAAAACTTGTTTTCCAGGTTTTCCCTTTTTCAACTCCTAAGAGTGTAAAAACGGGTTGAACACGTTTTCACGAATTCCGTCATATCTCTTTGGAGTGATAAGACATCGGATTGGTTTTCACTTCCTCGGGCTTTCTTTATATATATCTAAAAACTCATTTCAGGATTTTTGGATATTCAACCCCAAAGAGTGTGCAAGCAAGGGGGTTGCATATGTTTTCACAAATTCTTACATATTTCTAGTTCTAATGAGATATCGAATTCATTTTTACTTCCTATGGCTTCTTACATAATCGTCAAAACGATGATTTCAGGGTGTTTGTTATTTAACTCCAAAGCTTTCGACATATTTCTCAGGATTGATGAGATATTAGATTGGTTTGCACTTCCACAGACTTTTTATATAATCGATTTCAAACGCATTTCCGATTTCATGTAATGGCCCGAAACCAAATCACGAAAAACCTTCTAATGGCGTAACAACTGGTATTATACTAGGACTAGATCTCGTCCCGGTGTATGACCCAATTATGTAATTCATATGTTATATGAGGCAGCGGCGTAAGTATTCTAGCGCGACCCCATTTTAACCGCTTCCCGAACTTTTTTTTGGGTGGTCAGTCACATAGTAACCTACACCGCATCTCAAAATTAAACTCGTTCCGAACTTCTACCGAAAAAATAATAAAGTTGCGCCCAGACTGTTGGCAGATTTTTTAACAACATTTGATAAATATTGTTACATGTAAGCCAGGCAACCCCGCAACCGTGCAAGTCGATCGTTTCACATAATGAAAACAACAACAACCGAATACCTAGTGGCGAAATAACCCAATCAGAAACCTAGCTGAAGATAAGGCGAGACAACACGATTCTATCTCCCTTCTTTATCGAATGCTCTCTAATGTATTAGAACCCTGTACATGAACCACCAAAGTCGAAAGATCTCAAGCTCACTTGAATCTTCTGCACACACCACTGAACGATGATCGAAATCGAAGGCTCTGAAGCTTTCGAGAAGATTCCAGAACTGAACGTTCAAGCACATCCTAGACTGCAACCGGGTAGTATATAAGCAGGTAAAGCATTCAGCTAAGGGACAGTAATTTTGATTACGCGACTGCGATAGCCAGCGAGTATACGCGACCGTGTGGAGAGAGAACGAAAGTGAACGAGTTAAGCGATATATGGTATAAGCGGGCGGTACTGCCATACAGTGCGAATTATTGTGCGAGTATAATTCTGTGAATTAAAAGTGCGATTGAATAAATAATTACTTATTTTTCATTTTAACCGAATTGTGTTTTACTTGAAATCCCGGCGAACCCCTAGCTCGCAACAATTGGTGTCAGAAGTGGGATTTCAAGGATTAATTCGGGTTGAAATCGCGAGTGGAAAAAGTGAAATTAAAATTCTCGAACGGACAAAGTGAGAATTTTGTGCGCTGTGAAGTGAAGTTAAAATTCTCGAACGGACAGGGAGAATTTTGTGAAATCGAACAATCTAGAGTGCTCTAGTGAGCGGTAATTGAATTAGTGAAGTGGAAAATTCTCGTACGGACAAAAAGAGAATTTTAGTGAATTTGTTTCGGGAAAATTTGTAACGGACGAAAAATCGATAGTAAAAATGCCGCGTTATTTAAAAGACTTAAAACTAATGGAGCTGAAGGAAGAGCTCGGTAGACGCGAGTTATCTACAACAGGGAATAAGTCTGAACTTGTCAGCCGTATGATCGAGATACTTGAGGCTGAGGGTAAGGACGCAGACAGTTTCGAGTTCCCAATCGAAGAAGCTCGAAGTGGTGAGGAGGGTTTTGGTACATCAGATTCTCTGACGCAGTTAATGCAGCAAATGATGAACAAATTAGACCAACAATCAACGGATCTCAGCCAGAAATTAGAGCAACAAAGGCAGCTTTCAGCAGACCTCTCAGCAGACCTCAGCCAGAAAATGGACCACCAAAGTCAACTATCAGCAGACCTTAATAACAAGTTAGATCAGACATCAACAGACCTCAATCAGAAACTGGACCACCAAACTCAACAACACAATCAACTATCAATAGACCTCAACCAAAAATTGGAACAGCAAAGCGAACAGACGAAAGAGCTAAAAGAAGATTTAAATAATAAAATTAAAGATCTGAGCCAGTCGATGGACACCATAGGTAAGACCATCGAAGAAAATGTAGAGAAGAAACTTCAGACTTTCAGAGAGCAAATTACGGAAAAGACATCAGAGATTGTGGAAGAAGTTGAACGCCTTAAAAGGGACTTTGATAACGTGAAAGCAACTGGGGTCATCAAGACAGAACACGTTACGCACAAAGATCTCAAAGCTCCGATTTTCGATGGACAAACACCGTGGGCTATCTATAAGACCCAATTTGAGGCTGCCGCGAGAAATAATCATTGGAATGATTTGGAACGAGGAACGGCTTTGATATTGGCGCTAAGAGGTCCACCAGCAGAAGTTCTCCAAACAATTCCGCAGAAGCAACAGCAAGATTATTCGACGTTGGTACAGACCTTGGATCTTTATTATGGTAGTGACCACATGCGAGAGATCTACAAGATGCAACTCCACAACCGAAGTCAAAAGGATGGCGAAACATTGCAAGAGCTAGCGCTCGATATAGAACGACTTACGTTGCTTTCATTCCCTAATGTGCAAAGCGAACATCGCAGTGATTTGGCTGTGTTCACATTTAATAATGCCGTACAGGATGAAGAACTACAGTTGTCATTAAAATTGGCAGGAAAGAAAACGATTGGCGAAGCCTTAGTATATGGGCTTACGTTCGAAGCTGCCAAGCAAAGCTCGTGGAGTAACTACCGAGTCCGAAAAATAACAGAAAAGTGTGTATGCGAGAGAGCAGAGTACACCAAGCCGAGCGTAGGATCTGGTGGCCCCCGATGCTGGAATTGCGGAAAGGCGGGACACTTAAGTCGGGATTGCAGATCAGCGGATTACACTGGAAGAGCGATACCCCACCATTGCCGCAATGAAAACACAAGTCAATCTTACGTGAGTCGGAGATTGGAACACGCTAGGCTCAGCGTTCTCCGATGTTGGCATTGCGGACAGGACGGGCATTTACGGCGTGATTGTTGGCATCTAAGAAGAAACAGGAATAATTACGATGAGCACACTTCGATACAACCACTATGCAATAGCTGTAATGAGCGGGAAAGAACTGTTGACACCGATTGCTGGTGGAAAGGAACCGAAAGACAAGGCAAACGTCGCGGAGCGATGCGATGTTGGAACTGTGGACAAGAAGGACACTTAAGGTTTGATTGTCGAAATCCGAAGAGAACAACGAATTATTGTTCGGATTGTACTGCCGAACAAAGGAGTACCAGAGGCGCAAAGCTACAGAGCCAATTAGAAGAGACGGAAATTGGCTGGCGAAATCAACATCAACATATTGTGATGCAGAATAGTCAACAAGACAAAGAGGTCGTGGGGAACTTGCGACGATTAAAAGTTTGTGATTGACAGCAGGCAAAACATTACCAAACTCGGGACAAAATCTGTTCAACAAATAATCACCAGAATGCAGAGCGTTGTCAACGAGCGAAATCTTCCAGCTACAGAGATGGCGATCTAGTATTGTTACACAGCACTCGAAGACAGAGGGAAACATCGTCAAAACATCAGTGCAACGGTAAAGGATGGCATCGGGTCAGCACGCAACTAAAGGAGGGAGTACCACGGACCAAAATGAAAAATGACGTCACTGACGGGGGGAGCTACTCTGTTCGGGACGAACAGAAACTAAGGAGGGAGTAATGTTACATGTAAGCCAGGCAACCCCGCAACCGTGCAAGTCGATCGTTTCACATAATGAAAACAACAACAACCGAATACCTAGTGGCGAAATAACCCAATCAGAAACCTAGCTGAAGATAAGGCGAGACAACACGATTCTATCTCCCTTCTTTATCGAATGCTCTCCAATGTATTAGAACCCTGTACATGAACCACCAAAGTCGAAAGATCTCAAGCTCACTTGAATCTTCTGCACACACCACTGAACGATGATCGAAATCGAAGGCTCTGAAGCTTTCGAGAAGATTCCAGAACTGAACGTTCAAGCACATCCTAGACTGCAACCGGGTAGTATATAAGCAGGTAAAGCATTCAGCTAAGGGACAGTAATTTTGATTACGCGACTGCGATAGCCAGCGAGTATACGCGACCGTGTGGAGAGAGAACGAAAGTGAACGAGTTAAGCGATATATGGTATAAGCGGGCGGTACTGCCATACAGTGCGAATTATTGTGCGAGTATAATTCTGTGAATTAAAAGTGCGATTGAATAAATAATTACTTATTTTTCATTTTAACCGAATTGTGTTTTACTTGAAATCCCGGCGAACCCCTAGCTCGCAACAATATATTATTAGAATTGCACATAACTTTAAAAATCAAATTCTATTTAATTTTATAGAAAGTTAAATTTCTCCAAAAAAATGTAAACTGATAAAAATTTTATTATTGAAAGAGTTATTCAAAATTATTTATGAATCTTATTTTTTTTAAAAATAATTAATAATCGATTGATTAATTTTCAAGTTGTAATTCATTCAACTGATAGTGTTGGATTAAAGAAAAATCGAATTCATTTTATTTTGCACGACTTCGCTGACGACTTCAATTGAAACTAAAACAAATCCACAAAGTCGTCTGAAAATAATATTTAAATTGACAGTGGCGAAAATAATACTCAGTTAACGAGAAAAATTAAAAATATCGTTAAACGCCACTACACTAAGGAGTAGTCTTATTAAGATACATACAATAAACTATTCATATACAGGGGCGCCCATGAAACCTTTTTTTTTAGGTAGGGGCAAAGCAATGGATATGAAGCCATGCAAGAAGGCTAAAATGAGGTTGCTGAGGTCTCGGTATAAATAGTTCAATTGAGAAATTTCAGATACAGTGGTAGCCATGAGCATTTCTAAAATTAACAAAGCAATTTTTTATGAAAAAAACATCGAACATTTTGGTCCGTCGAACCGGTTTTAAACCCCCGATATATGCAGAGGCAGAAGAAGTGAGCAAAAAACTTCTAGTGAACTTGAATTGGAAAATAGTTGAGCCATTTTTGGAATCCAGGGTCAAAAGTATCTTTGCCACTCGCGATTTTTTGACGACATAGTCTGGGGCTAGGTTAATGATAATGGCGGTGAGAAGGATAGGTAAAGGGAAGATGGGAGGGAGGGGAAGGGTCAGCGCTTTTGACAAGAAAAATAGTTGCCCTGATAAAATTCAATTTTTACGTTTGAAGACTTGTAGATCCCAAAAAAAAAATCTGCCCTGTACGCCGTCCGCTGTTCGCAAAATCTTTTTAAGGCCTTCAAGCTATAAAGTTTAAAAAAACCCCTATTATTTCAAGAGCACGCTAGAATTTTACTTTATTATTTTTTAATAATAAAGTATTGTGATCGACCTGAAATTTCAAAAAAGTTTGCTACCCTGAAATTTTGTATTTACACGTTTTAGGACTAGTAAACCCCAAAAAAGCAAAAAAAAAAAAAATTTCCGTCTGTACGCCGTACGCCGTCCGCCGTACGCCGTCCGCCGTCCGCCGTACGCCGTACGCCGTACGCAAAATCGTTTGAAGGCGCGTAGCTCCCAAACCCGTTGAAATATTAAATTGAAATTTTTATGGTGGGTAGATTGGGTGAACCCCTACCACTGGTATATTTTTGAGGGGTGGGGTTACAAGGGGAGAGGAGAGGGGAGCGTTTTGGACGAAAAATTTTGGTTTCTAGATCTCAGGAACCACTTATGCTAGGAAGCTGAAACTTGGAACTTATGTAGTACTATGATAATGGACTCAATTGCAAAAAAATGGTCGATATTGGTTAAGGGGTGTGGAAGTGGGGGGGAAAACAATGAGTCTTTAACGCATGAAAGCCGGGATTGAAACATTCTAAAATCGATATCTCCTGAACCATTGATGTCAGAAGATTGAAACTTTGTTGTTGTCCTTAGGGATACTTCAAGATTAGACAAGGGCTAAAATTTTTAAGAGAGGTGGTGGGGTGTGGGGGTGGGGGGTGAAAAACTTTGGATTACAATATCTTCCGAACCAATTACACCAGGAAGATAAAATTTAGTTTCTGTATATGGGATCACAAGAGGAGTCTACCAAAACTAAATTTTTTGAGGGGGGAAGTGGAGCACGAAAGTGGGGGGATAGCAATTTCTCAAAAAATGTCATTTTTATATCTCAGAAACCGTATCAGATATGATCTTGAAAATTTTACAGGAGTTGGGGACGGTAAACTTCTAGTAGGAAAAAAAAATTTGGTGATGTGGGTGTTGGGGGTGATGGTGAAAGGGGGTAGAAAGGAAAACATTCTGATTTTTATTTCTCGAAAACCATAATGAAGAGAAAGCTAAAAATTTAGGATTATATAGAGCCACTATGCAGACATCCTAGAAAAATAAAATTTTTCATAGGGGTATCAAGGTACGGGGGAGAGGGGTGGTTTTTTATATCTCAGAACGGCTTATGCTAGAAAGTTGAAACTTAGTACGTATATGTAGATGTACTATTAAAGTAATTAAAGCAAAAAAAAAAGTTCAGATTTTTATTGGCGTTCAGAGGTTGAGTAAAAAAAATGTCCGTGAATCCACATTTTCACAAATTTCGTTAAAACTTTTAGACATGTCGAGCTATCAAAGCAATTTTACTTCTGCGGGCTATTTATATAAGCGCCTACTAACGATCTCCAAAATTGTTCGATATCCAACCCCTAAGGGGGTGTAAAGTGGTTGTGTACATATTCACGAATTCTGATATATTCCTAAGGTATATTGAGATTTGGAGTTCACGTTTACTTCTATAAGGGAAAACCCCGATTTAAGAATTTTTGCGTATTAAACCCCCTGGGGGTATTGTTCAAGATTTCACTAATTTCGAAAATCTCTTAGGTTTAATGTGATCGAATTCGCTTTTACTACTTTCAATTATTCTATTGATAAAAACATACGTAAATAAATAAAAAAATCGGCCAACAGTCTGGGCGCAACTTTATTATTTTATGGATAGAAGTCCGAAACGTGTTTGATGATGAGATACGGTGTTGGGTACTATGCGACTGGCAACCTAAAAAATAACGTTCCAAATAGCTTCCTGGTTATTTTTTAGGTTGCCAGTCGCATAGTACCCAACACCGTATCTCATCATCAAACACGTTTCGGACTTCTACCCATAAAATAATAAAGTTGCGCCCAGACTGTTGGCCGATTTTTGTAAATAATCACGTCTGATATCTCAAGAATTGCTTAAGGGGAGGATTTAAAATTTATACGGAAGGTAGTACTGATAGACACCTAGAAGAGAACCAAAATAGTGAGAGCGGAAGGGATGAAGGTGTAAAAGTGTGAAAGAAAAAAATTAGATTTTTATATCCACTAATGATGGATAACTGAAATATGCGGTTTACTTATAGCTGTAATCGCTACACGCTCAAAAAATGTAATGTATTATAGAGATATAGTGTAGTACTAGAGACGGGTTGTTTTCCTATCTCCGGAACGGCTTATGGTAGAAATTTGAAACATAATGGGTACCTATGCATCAAAAAACTAATTTATGTTAACAAAATTTTATATATCCATTGCTGGATGGAGGTGGAGGAAATTGGTCAGTAAAAATGGGGTGCTAATATTTTCACTAAATTTCATCAAATCTCTTTTTCCGAAATACTAAATAAATTTGACTTCCACGTATTTTGCAGAAACGATTTTCAGGACTTTTTAAGTTTAATCTCTGAGGAGCTGTGAAGGGGTTTTATACATTTTTATGAATTTCAACATATCTCTTATGTTAGATTAGATATCGAAAAAGTTTCAACATCCGCATGAACTGAAATTTTACGATTTTTTGCTTTCCATATACCAAGAGAGTGAAAAGAGGCTGTTTCAAAAATTCCGTCATATGTCTTGGGTCTGACAAGATGTCGAATTAGATTCTATTTCTTCTTGCTTTCTGTTTAATCGACTAAAAATCCATTTGAGGATTTTTGAATATTATACATAATTCACAAATTTTGCAATATCTGTTAGTTTTGATAAGATATCAAATTGGCTTTAACTTCTACGGAATTTTTATATTATAACCTAAAAACTAATTTCAGGATTTTTTGTTATTCAATCCCCAAGGTATATATGTAAGTTTTCACGAATTCCAATTCTAATGAGATATTGAATTGGTTTCTACTTCCTCAGATTTTACGTATAAACGTTGAAAAATTAATTTAAAATTTTTTAAATATTCAACCGAGTGTAAGGGAATGAAATTCGAGATATCTGGACTGGCTTTCAATATCTTGAATACATAAATCAATTTCAGGATTTTTAGATTTTTTTACTTCTATGTGCAGTTTAATTATTTCAATACCCACTGATGAATATTGAGAGTAGCCTCTTCCAAGGAGCTATTCCAGTGACAGATTTAACTTTCCATCAAAACGTCCTTGTCTTCAAACAAACGATATTACATTTCGACTTTTACCGTGTCCCAGACTATGACTCAGAAATGAAGATAAAATCTGCATACCCTTTAACTGCTTTCCAGACTTTGCTCCGAAAAATAATAAAGTCTTGCCAAGATTTTTGGCAGCCAAAATAGCCATTTCATGAACTTTTTTCACAAGCTGTTGAAACCATCTTTTCTCAACTAATGCCGATCAATACGTAAACGTATTTAATGCTGAGATGCGGTGTAGGGTACTATGCGACTGATAACCTAAAGAATAATCAGGAGGCTATTTGGAACGTTATTTTTTAGGTTATCAGTCGCATAGTACCCTACATCGCATCTCAGCATTAAATACGTTTCGGACTTCTACCCAAAAAATTATAAAGTTGCGCCCAGACTGTTGGGAGATTTGTTTTATTTGTCTTCTTCTCATAATTCAAATTAATGGTGTACTTATCCATGTCTCTGTGGTGTAGTCACAAATATGGTTCGTATGCCTTTCACGTCGAAGACAGCGGTTCAATTCCAGACAAGGTTTCTTAGTGATTTTTGAATTTTCTGATCAGAAAAATAATTAAATTTTGGAGCTTATCATCTCAATGATCTTCCAAAAAATTTTAACATTTCCAGTAAATTTTGTTACATTCAAGTAGAAAACACTTATATGATAAAATCACAAATTTAAAACAAAAATCTGTTTTTTTTCATGTGTAATTCATGATAAATGCGACATAATTATTGTTTTTCACGCTACTATTAACCTTGAGCTTAAACTAAAAAGCATATTTATTTTTCAGTCCTCAATTTTTCTGTGTTGGTGCATTGTGCAATAATTATACCAGGAAAAAGTCGATAAATTTTCAGTCATTTTATTTGACGATACGCCTCTTGTCGTGCTAATTCCTGATTCTAATGGCCACTTCTTTTTAGTCAGAACACTAGAATTAAGCACTACCTTCGTTACAATTCACTTGAATTCCAGTTCAAAAAATAGACGCGATTAAAAATGTACACGGGCACTAAACCTGGTCGATTTTATCGGATAATCTGAATCGTTGGATATTCTATTCAACTAGCTAAAGGTCCTTACAATGACTTCCAAATATTTTCACAAATTTATCGAAAGCATATTTTTTTTATCAGCCGTAGTACCGGATACTGATAGTGCGCAAAATTCAAAGCCGAACAGGAACAACTGCAATCGAATTACCACCGAAATTAAGGATATAATCCTTAAATTCCTTCGCACAACGTCTTTACATGCTTTGAAATTTATTCGCGATAGTGAAATTACAAATACGGAGAAGTGTGTCGTATTCCTACCAATCACATTGCTGAAATTTTGTCTATTTAAATTTAGGAAATTTTGTAAATTTTTCAGATATTCCTTTGCGATATCGTTGGCCGTGATAGTGGCGTCATACTACACCACTGCCATCTATCTGAAATGGATAGCATCGCCAATTAATACATCAATTAGTTTGAGTTCGACCTCAATAGCCAGTATTCCGTTTCCGGCCATAACAATTTGCAATTTGAATCAGGCTAGTCGAAAATTTTCCGACAACATGAAAATGTGAGTTATTCCAGTTAAAACCGAACTTAAAAATTATATTAATGTAGTAAAACCAATGATAGTGCTAATCTGGACGGCAACATAGACGTAGACATTGATGAAAAAACTATTCGAATTCATCCTATGTCAAGTTATTCTAAAATTGAAGTTCAGTTGTCAGGATTTAACTCTTAATTTGGGAACCCAATCAGGAACAAATAAAAGTAATTCCGACCGGCCTATAATCGAACCCAGGTTTTAAGCATGAGAGGTTCATAGTCTTCCAACTATACCACAGAGAAATGGAAACGTATAGACTGAATTTGTGAAAGTGAAAGCTAACTAGATTCTCATAAAATTAAATAATATATATTAAAGTTCAAGAATTCGTTTAATTAATCCCTATTCACAGTAGTATCCGCTTTCATACCGGAGTACTGTTCAGATCAGCCAGGATGACTGTCAGCTTTATGTGTTAGCAGTGAAAAAAAGATTGAACTTGAATACAATTGACAAAAATGGCAGTAGATATGCAGTTAATTACCAAGTTACCCCACGTTGGGCGCCACTTATAACCTTTTTACAACCAAGTTCTAAGATGTAGAATTGGTACTATTTTTCTAATATAATTTCTTAGATCATAAGTTGTAACCAAACGATGAGCTTCATAGTCCCGTTTTCCATTCTGGTCGATAATCGCCCATTTTAAAAACTGAGGATCATTAAATTCTTTTAATTCATTTATACCCAATTTAAATGAAAAGAAAGTTTAAGAAACTACGAAAACTTCTTTTAAATCTGTATTGACATTCATTTCTTTTCAAACAGTAAACAGTGGTGAAATCTTAGGACTCTTTATGGGATTCGGCATTTTGGCTGTTTTTGAATATTTATATTTCGTGTTTTTAGCGGTATATTGCGTCGTTAAGAAGAAAATTATTCAATTGAAAAGGGAAAATAAAGAAGACAATGATTCGTCGAAGGTATGAAAAGTTTTTTCACTTAACATAGTACAAATTCGTCTTTAGTGATTTTACTTTATTATTTTAATAATACAGTATTTATTTTAAGTAGTTTAAGGCATTGCTCAAATTCTATTTTATTTCGCAGATATATGAAATTCCAATATACGTACACAACCGCGAACGACCTATTCAATGAAACCACCAAAATTCGCCAAACTATGTTGGCTATTTGATTGTAAGGCCTTATTTAAATCAAAAAACTTTCTTTCCATATCGTGATTGAAGATTTTTTCTCAATTAAATAATACAGCGTGAAATAAAATGTTTGGGTTTTATCATTGTTTTCTTCGAAGAGATTATTTTAGGGACGTGTTTTATGGAGTTGAAATCGTTTCACGAATTCCGTCATTTCTCTTAAGTCCGATGAGATATTAAATTGGTTTTTACTTTAACAAACTTTTTATGTAGTCGTCTATGCATCTTTTACCGGTGGATATTTATGGAAAGAGTGTAGCAGGAAAAAGTGCCGTGCGTATTCTACGCTGACCAGAACCATAGCGAGGCATTCAGAATACCTGACAGTTGTAGCGTATTTCAGGCAGAGATGATGGGGATCGTTCTGGCTTGCAATCTGCTAGAAGCTTGTGCAATGCTTAACAAACCCATCGTCATCCTAAGAAATAGTCAGGCGGCGATTAAGGCGCTCGACTCACACTTGATCAAATCCCGCCTCTTGAGGCTCTGCAGGGATAAGATTAGTGCGTTATGCACTCATTTTAACATAACAATTTGTTGGGTTCCGGATCACAGCGGGATTCCGGGCAACGAGGCCGAGGATGAAATCGCAAGGATAGGTTCGGCACTGAATCAATCGCTAGCTCTTCCAGTGAGGAGGCCAATTGAGGACATAAGACAAACTATCGACATGACGGCTATATCGGAGGTTAACGCGAGGAGGTCGGCCCTCACATCGTGTGTCGTGGCCAGACAGCTCTGGCCGACCCTGAGTGCGAACAGGACAAAGTTTGTCCTATTCGGAGATAGGACTACTCTTCGTATTCTAATTGGTGTACTGACAGGCCATTGCCTTATTGGCCAGCACGCCAGAAGACTTGCGAACGTTGCAGATCTGTGCCGCAGCTGTAGTGAACCCGATGCCAAGGAGAGTATTTTCCAGATACTTTGCGAAAGCCCTGGTCTGGCTTTGAGGCGGGAACGTACTTTAGGTACGCTCTTCGCCATGGAATTGGGTGAATTCGCAAATATTAAGCTAAACAAGTTGATGTAGTTTGTCAGGCTGGCGGGGTGAGTTACCTAAGATGTGGTCTTGGGCACACGGGTACTTGTTCTCGTACATATGGGATCACAACATGTGGGATCACAACGGCGGTCTATGTGCTTGATCGCATCGGCGGCCACCCACCTTACCTAAACTAACCTAACCTAAGAATCATTTTCGGCAACTAAAAGGGTATGAAAGAGTTGCCTTTCACTATATCTTTTAAGTCTGATTAGGTGTTGAAATGGTTTTTATTTCAAAAGTTTTTTTTTGTTTTACATAATCTCCTAAGAATCAATTTCATGATTTTTTTTGCATACGTTTTTACGAATTGCATCTTATCTCCTTAGTCTTATGATATAATTACCTAAAAAATAACAGAAACAATGTTGTTTCTGGGATTTTTCAATACTAAGCCTTTAAGGGTGTAAAGGGCTTGAATACGCTTTCTTGACATAATCTAGGTCTGATGAAAGATGCAATTGGTTTTTACTTTCACGTGCATTTTATATAATATTTAGCCGAAATTTAAATTTAACCCCCAGGAGCGTTTTCCATATACAATCACTATGTTACCAACTATAATCAATTATTTATGCCTGCATAATGAGTAATTAACATTTTTTATGTCCGTAGAATCCATTATTCTCAACTAAATCGGTTAATTATGTTAAGGTCCTTTATTTTCTGTTATTTCACATAGAGCCATAACTTGTAATTACAATAGAAAAAGTCGGTAAATATTTAGCCGTTTTTGTTTCCCAATATGCTTCTCATCGTGTTAATTTACGATTCAGATAAGATAATTTAAGTTCGGTCAAGTCACGACACTCGACACTCCCTGTTTTGAGAAATAAAATCAAATTCAATTCTAGTTCGTGATTAGACGTTCACAATGTACGCGAAGCCAAATTTTGGACGAAAAATTAATCAACTAGTTAAAGGTGTTTTTAGTGAATTTCAAAATTTTTTAAAAATTTAATTCAAACATTTTTTTAAAAAACAGAGGAAGCAAAACCGGAGTTCAAGCGCACCACAACCGGAATTAAGGACATAACACTTAAATTTCTTCGCACAACTGGTCTACACGCTTTGAAATTTATTGGCGATAACGAGATTACAAATTCGGAAAAGTAAGTTGAAGTCGTGACAAACTCCCAAAATTTTTTTTAACTTAAATAATTTTTCAGATATTTCTTCTTATTTGCATTCCTACTCGCATTGATCGTGTCGTCATACTACATCACTGACATCTACCTAAAATGGGTGGCATCACCGATCATTACAACAATCAGTTCGATTTCGACGTCGATTGCCAGCATTCCATTTCCCGCCTTAACACTTTGCAATTTGAATCAGGCAAGCAAAAATTATACCGACAGCATTAAAACGTGAGTTTTTTGAAATTTTACAGTTTTCTGCATTTAAAAACTCAAAAAAAAAACCCACCGCTGCTATATTGCAGCGGAACTTTAAATTTCATTTATGTAAAACCAATGCTAGTGCTAATCCAGAAGTTGTAGCAAAACCAGGACTATGGATGGAAATTCGTGAGTTTATTTTGAATGTAAAGTGAATCGGAATAGTGCAATGTGTTCGAGTCTCTAATAGATTTGACTCTAGCAGGTTTCACAACCATGTGAGAGCATGATCATTTCTTGTAAGTTTGGATCCACATCAGTAGATTGTGGTACTATTTTCCAACCGATTATAACCGATGTGGGATTGTGCTGTACTTTTAATAGTGTCGATCAGAAATTAATGTTTGGAAGGAATAAGTAAGTTTCAGATCTCAACGCTTTCGTAAAGAATTTGTTGAAAAAAAATCCCTATATCTTATAAAGTTTATTATCCATTTTTCATGTATTTGAAATTTGAAGTTTATTTAAGCTTGTCCTGTTGTAATTTAAATATGTTTTTGTTTTTTATCACCAAAAGCGATGAAATGATGAACAAACCAAGTCCGAAAAGGAATGCCCAATCTATAAGGTGGACTCCAGAAGATGAATATGACAAGAGTCTCCCGAAACAATTGTATGATTATTTTGTTTATAATAAAATATTTTATCCTCTGCCTGCTATGGGTAAGTACAATTTTATGTTTTTTGTTACATTTTTCGATCTTTGAGTGTTTTCTCTTCTTTCTATTTTACAAGTAAGTTTGGTTCTTTTCGTCGTTATAGTTCCGGGAAAAAAAATTCATAGACTGGTTGGCATATAAGAAACACTTCGATTGGCTGTACGGGTGTTACACCTTCTGATGCGTCAATTCAACCTGATAATTAAACAGATCTTTGTTCTTGAAAATTAGTCAAAAACAACCGTCAACTGTGGGCGCTGTGGGCAAAAACCCGTAGCCAGAAAGGCCCAAATTGCCATGGTGCAGGGGGATCACAATGGACCCATATAGCAAGCGGTCTATGTTGTAGCTATCTCTGCCAATAGATACCCACCTAACCTAACACCCATGAAAGGGTCTACCGTACGCAAATCCTCTTCTTAAATCCAATAGGGATTAAAATCTTCTCCGTTGATTAAATAAAATTAAACGTGATTCATAAAACAATAAAAACTAATTTTTTATTAAATTTAAATAGATGTTTATATAAATTGAAAAGTTTTTATTGACTTGAGACGTTCAAAATAATCCGATAAAAGTTTTGCTTTTTAATTAAATGGTTGATAATTATTATTTATTAAATTAAAGGCTGCGATCTGTTTGAACGTTGAATTCAGACTGAAAAATCGAATTCAATTTTTAATTTATTATTTTCTAATAATACAGTATTGTGATCAATTTAAAAAAAAAAAAATTGCTACTCTTAAAAAATTTAAGATAAATTAAAATAGTAGACACGAAAAAAACCATTTCAGGCCGTCTGTCCGCCGTACGCAAAGAAGTTATTTTGGGTCGTTTGAAGGATCGTAGCTCCCAAACGGATTGAGATATTAAATTGAAATTTTTTTATAAATAGACTGGGTAGGCCCCTTGAAGTGACCAAATTCTGGGGGGTGAGGGGGTGAGGGGGGAGGAGGGTGAAGCGTTTTAGACGGAAAATTTTGGTTTTTAGATCTCAGCAACCGCTTATGCTAGGAGGCTGAAACTTATATTTTATATAGAGCTTTGATAGTGGACCCATTTGCATAAAAATTGTCAATGTGGGTGAAGGGGTGTGGGAGTGGGGGAAAAAATAATACGTCCGAAGCGCAAAAAAGCCGAGATCGAAACATTCTAAAATCCATATCTCCTAAACAGTTAACGTCACAAAATTGAAACTAAATGAATATCTGTAAGTATACTAGGAGAATAGATCGAAAATAAATTTTTGAGTGGGGGCAGTGGCGTACGGGGGTGGGGTGAAAAACTTTAGATTACGATATCTCACGAACCAATTGCACTAGATAAATAAAATTCGGTTTCTGTATAAAGGTTGACAAATGAAGCTTGCTGAAAGTAAATTTTTTTAAGGGGGCGGTAGAGCATGAAAGTGGAGGGGATACGATTTTTTCTAAAAAATCACGTTTCTTTACCAGAAGTAGGCCTAATAGACGCCTAGCAGGTGTGAGGGTATAGAGGGTGAGTGTGGGGGAGGATGAAAAGGAAGATATTCCGATTTTTATATCTCGAGAACTTATTGTTAAGTTGATTTATTCATTTAATTAAAACATTTAGTTTATTCAACTTGTATATTATATTGTTTAACAATGATTCATTTATTTATTTATTCTGATAACTATCACTGCTATTATTTAATTAATTTTCATATAATACATTAAAGAATATAAATGATTTATTAAATATAATTATCTTACAATTATATATGTTTAAGTTTAAATTATAAACTTTTAATTTATTATAATTATAGATATTTTATTCGATTTTAAATGATCTTAATAGATGTTATTGATTCAGCGGTTTTTATTAAACTGACTTTTTCATTTTCTATATTTTATTTTATTTCTTCAAAAAGAATTGCGAGTACTTGATCTGTATACTATATTGATGATATCAAGTACTCTGAATATAATTTAATAATTATGTTACAGTGAATTTCTCAATTTTCAAATGAGCAAAGTATTTGACAACGGCACCACCACACTATAATGATATAAAGCTGAAACTTGGTATTTAGTTAAAGCTATAGTAGTAGCAGGTTGGAAAAATATAATTTTGTATAGTGGTAGTATGGTACGGGGGTGGGGGTTTTTTTTCTTAACTATAGAACGGATTATGCTAGAAAGTTGAAACTCAGTATATATATGTAAATCAACTAGAAAAATAATTTAGATAAAAAAAATTTCAAATATCCTTTGGAGTTCGGAAGGGGTGCAAAAAAATGATCAGCAAAATGGAATGCATATATATCATATATTTATATTCATATCTATTAGGTCTTCCCAAATATTGAATTCATTTTTATTCCACGGCTTCTTCATATAAATACCTAGAAAGTGTTTTCAGGATTTTTTGAAATTCGACCCCTAAGGCGGTGGAAAGGGGGTTGTATACTTTTTCACGAATTCTGCCATATCCCTCAGGTCTAATTAGATTTCGACTAACTTTTCACTTTCATGGGCTTGCGTAATAATTGCCTAAAACTTGTTTTTAAGTTTTTTCCTTTTTCAGCCCCTAAGAGGGTATAAAAGGGCTGAACACGTTTTCGTGAATTCCGTCATATCTTTTAGAAGTGATAAGAAATTGAATTGGTTTTTACTTTCTCGTGTTGTCTTCATATTTATATATAACCTCCTTTCATGATTTTTTGATATTCAACCCCCAAGTGGGTATAAGGTGGTTGCATATCTGATGATATATCGAATTAATTTTTACTTCCTAAGGTTTCCTATATAAGCGCCAAAAATTCAATTTCAGTATTTTTAGATACTCAATCCTAAGGAGTGGATGAGGGTTGTATGCTTTTCAAAGCTTCGACATATTTCTTCTATATTAGATCGCTTTGCACTTCCACAGACTTTTTATATAATCGCCTACAAACCCATTTATCAATTTTTGGACATTCAACCCCCAAGGGTTTGCATATGTTTTCCCAATTTTTGCCATCATCATTGTGATGAGATATAAAAGTTTTTATTACGGCACTTGATGCAATGACCTAAAAACCAATTTCACGATTTTTCGAATTTCAAAAAACGAGGGGGGTGAAGCGTTTGCTGTCGTTTTCACAAATTTTTCAAAATCCCTCGTATCTCATCAGTTGCTCCTTATGAAGTCGTCTAAAAACCTGTTTCACAATTTTTTCGAAATTCAAACCCCAAGTGGAAGTAATGGGTTTGTATACGTTTTAACAATTCGTCATATCTCTTAAGTCTGATAAGGCAACAAATTCGTTTTAACTTCTATTGGCTTTTAGTGTACATAATTTAAAAAAAATGATATCATGGATAACTTTGATTGACTCTTAAATTCAACAAACTCGTCTACAACTCTAGCTGTATTGATAGTGGCGAAAATATCACTTAATTAACGAGAAAATTTGAATTTTGTTAAACGCCACTACAGTAGTACACCCATAGTTATAGGTGTTTCGAGAAACACCCACAATTGTCGTAAGAACACGCATGGGAATTACGTGGAACACCCGTTGTGACAACGCCGCACCCATGATTGTTAGAATGGCAAGGGGGTTGCGGATGAATTCGCAAGGAGAGGTTCAGCGCTGAATTAAGCACTAGCTCTTTCTATGAGGAGGCCAATTGAAGACATAAAGCAAGCTATCGACCAAATCATAGGCTAATACAAGGTGGTCGGGCCTCACATCATGTCTCATTGCTAGGTAGCTCTGGCCTGGCATGAGTGCCAAGAGGACAAAGTTCGTCCTACTCGGAGATATGGATACTCTTTGTATCCTCATTGGTGTACTGACGGGCTATTGCACGATCGGCCGGCCGCCAGAAGACTAGGTATTGCGGACATTGTAGATCTGTGCCGCAGCTGCAGTGAACCCGATGTCGAGGAAAGTATTTTGGACATGTTTGGGAAATGCCCTAGTCTGGCTGGCGGGAATAAACATAAAGTAAGACGAGCTGTTGTTATTTGTTAGGCTGACGGTTGGGTTCACCTGAGATGGTCTTGGGCACACGAGTTTCTCTCCTCGGTCACGGACCCATTGGCGGCCCATGCGGCCATCCACCTTACGTAATCTAACCTAGCAAGTAAAATACTTTCTTGGTACTATAATTATTTAAGAGTGTTACAAGTTTAAGGTTTCTAGCATATGACGAATATAAGATACAGAAAAAAATCATACCCTACACATTGATATTTAAAATTTTAAAATGTGGCGCTACAATAGCCTTCTGTAGTTTTCGAATTAGAATATTTTTCTCTGAGTTCATCTCTAATCTCGCCCTTCCTCCAAGCAACAACCTTATAAAATTGTTAAGACTTTTTAATTGTTACAGCAGGTAGACTCGAAGTATGTATATAAAGGACGATTTTTACGACTAAACAATTAAAGTAAATAAATAATTAGAGTTCTTCTTTACATAGGTACTGGCGTTCATATGGGACTCTCTGTGATATTAAATACATCTCTAGAGGAACATTACTGTGCAGCAACAAGTGGCTGTAAATTTAAGGTAAGAAACAATCACCAAAGTTTATTTCCTTCAATATGTTTTCAATTTCTACCAAATTATCGAATTCTTCGACCATGGTTCATCTCTGTACTACTTTCATCAACACCATCTCTGGAACGAACATGATATTACCATGCAGATGGTGATGCATAGTCCAATTGAAATGCCGAAAATTGCTAACTACGGCTATTTACTATCGCCGGGAATTGAAAATAGTATTGTTATTCAACCGGAAGTTTTCAAGGCAGCATCCAGCCTCCGAACGATTAGCGTAAAATATCGTTATTGCTTATTTTCGAACGAAGCCGAACCAACATTCTATCGAACCTACTCGAAACTGAACTGTGAACTAACTTGCGAATCGAAATTGCTCGAAAAAATATGCGGTTGTGTTCATTACTATTTACCGCGTTCAACAACCCGTACACCAATTTGTGGCCTCAAAGATATCAATTGTACACAACGCATTCAATTGGCAAGCGATCAACTAGCTAATCTGAATGCAACGTGTAGCCTATGTTTGCCGGGATGTTTTTCCGTAAATTATTTACCGCAAATAACAACAAATTTGTTAGAATTTAATGGTTCTAATTTACGTGAATTTGGCATTCATGAAAAAGTGCCAATGAAGAGTTTGGCAGTTGCGCATTTCTTTTATCAGTTTAATTCGTTTCAGGCGAAAGACAAGAACGAACTAATGGATTTTACCGATTTTTTGTGTGAGTATGATTGCATTTGGTTTGCTGAGTGGATATATTAAAACTTACAAAAGGCCAATCAGACAACAATACAGAATAAAGTTAAGTGACACTAAAACATTGAGTAGTAGCAAGTGGTATATAGCATGAATGCCGAGCCTGCAATCCGTTTAGGAACAGACAATATTATACACAGACGATGAATGCCACACTAACACTGTTTACCCATTTTTGAAAGTTAGCTATCAAACATTTGCCAGCTAGCGAGTCTTGGGTAAACGATGGTTCGAGACAAAGATAAAGCTTTAATGGAATATAGAATCAAAATTTTTAAAAAATCAAATTTCAACTTCATATACGTTTGTGTACATAGAACATAACGATATTATGTGTTACACAAAAATACTAATGGCCGTGTTGTTTAGATATTGTAGGGTTCGTACATTGGATTCTTTATCAAGTGCGATATAAATTAATAAGGTTGCCAGATTGGGCTATTTACCGCGATTTGGGCTATTTAAATATTCAATTCGAGGGTACAAATTTTAAAAAGCTACTTACAGCTTTTTGGGCTATTCGGCCAACGCAAATGGTGTTAGTTTGGTAGTTTACAACAGAGCCGATATACGAGGAAAAAATAGAAATATAAAAATTAGAAAACTGAATTTTAGTCGTCTCTTGGGTTAAATCTGCTAGTGTTACCGGCTCAAATACAACGTTTGCAAACTACGTCATATCAGAAATCCTGTTGCCACAAAATTTTTGGTTCTCGATTCTCTCTAATGAAAAAAAATACACGATATCCATTTGCAAACTAAAATTCATTTAGAATCAGTTCATTAATTGTTGACTTTCTACAAATGAACCACTTTATTTCTAGTTAAGGACACCCATCGAAATATAACATTCAAGAGATAATAGATTTACCAATATTGATGACTGTCGTAGACTTCCATTTTTTCATAATTTATTAATTATTATTTTTGCTGGATTGGTGGGTTACAGGCATGTGTTGCAAAAATTAAAGTTATTGTTACATGTGTACTCTGGCAATCCTAATAACTCTAACTTATTATTGGTATTAAAGTTTCCAGAGAAAAACAACAACCTTGCAATATCGTAGAGAGGTCCATATACTTCTCGCATGTTCTAGACATTTCTCGCATGTAGTATTACTTCTTGCGCATTCCATACAAACAACCGAATATGCTGGAAATTTCTCTACTCTACACAAGCAGTATATAAGCGCAGCAGAGCCGAGGGATATGCTTTTCTACTGCGAGATTGAAATGATGATCAGTTCTACGCGAAAGCGTATTTTTAAAGTAATTTTCATCGATAACAGCGATCAAGTAGTAAATGAAATCGAAATGTGTTTTACTGGAAATTCCGCTTGTATGCAATAATGTATGGCGCTAATCGAGGGGCGGCTTGATTTTCTTTAGACGTAAGATTTGATCGCTTAGGTGAAGATGATTATAAGGTGCTTACGTTATTAAATATTAATGTGCATCTTGTAACATAAACTAATATACCTACATTACGTTATTATTCGTAAAGGCAAAAAACAATATTATATTTTTTCCTGGTAACTTACATGTAGGGTAATTCCCTGAAGATCTTGATCCCATTGATGTATGAAAAATACAAATTATTTTTCATGAATAATTTGATTATTGCACCTAATATTTTTTCAGACAAGACTTTTAAAATTGTGATAAATGCGAATTTAACACTAATGTAAATATTAACATTAGTGTTTCTTAGGAATTCTGGAGCACAGTTTGTCGTCAAAATCGCAACTATGTTTAACACATTTAAGTAGGTCTGATAAATTTCAAAGTTGAGCTCGGTATTTGGGCTATAAGTTTTCGTGCGGGTTTCGGGCTTTTTCATAAGCTCACTCGGCGGGTTCTAGAGCGAACTATCTTCCAACCCTGTAGATTAACAACACCTTTTCACATAGTACACATTTCTCTGCGCCTATTTTTCACCTGGGTGCTGTATTGTCTTCGGCTCGGCAAATCATTAAGCGCTGGTAACAAAAGTGGCAAAGACAACTGGGACATGAAGACATAGAGGCGTCATTTGCGATATCAGGTGAAAGCAGAAATTAGAGAGTAATAATTAACGCAACGTTTGTTGGACTTGGATACAATCCATACAATTTATCAACATTTAGCAAAACTCATGAATTTTAATTAATTATTTCCAACTCGGTAGAATTCGCTATAATTTGTTGCCTGCTCGACAATTTGGAGTTATTGAAGTCGAGAAGCAACACATTGTTTGATTTGAATTTTCACTACTCGTAGATGACTAGCAAATTGCATTTAAAAACAAAATTGGACTAGAATAAAATTACAAAAAATTTAAGAAAATATACTGAACTGAAAAGTTGCCCCACACTGGGCGCCAGTTATAACTTTTGAAAACCAAGTACAAAGATGGTATCACTGATGCTCATCAAGGAGGATTGATTGCATTGGTCATTCTAGAATGGTTTTTCAAGATGTGAGAACTGTAAAATCAATAAGGAAATATTTTTGTGAGAAAGGGAAAACCGATCGAACAACTAAATCATTTACTAAAAATTTCTGATCTACTATGAACAGAAAACGTAGTTTTTATTTCTGAACCTTTACGTGCTCAAATAGAAATAAATTGGTCATTGGCCAATGAACAATTATAGCGTAATGCGAAACAGCAATTGTGACGCATCGAAACTCAGATCATACCCCATCTCTACCAAAGGCAGCAACAGCACACACCTTCCCATACATTGCTCCTAATTTTTTAATATAATTTCTTATATCATAAGTTGTATGCTCACGATGAGCTTCATAGGCCTGATTTATGCTTTGGTTTACATTTCAAAAACTGAGAATCATATAATAAAATTTCTTTTAATTCATTTATACCCAAAATAAATGAAAAAAAAATTTAAGAAACTACGAAAACTTCTTTTAAATTTGTATTGTCAAACATTTCTTTTCAAAACACTTTTCTTTCAAAAAACAGCAAACAGTGGTGCAATATTAGGACTCTTTATGGGATTCGGCATTTTGGCTGTTTTTGAACTTTTATATTTCGTGTTTTTAGCGGTATATTGCGTCGTTAAGAAGAAAATGATTCAATTGAAAAAAGAAAATAAAGAAGACAATGATTCGTCGAAGGTATGAACAATTTTTTCAATTAACATAGTACAAATTCGTCTTTAGTGATTTTACTTTATTATTTCAATAATATAGTATTTATTTACAGTAGTTTAAGGCATTGCTCAAATTCTATTTTATTTTACAGATATCTGAAATTCCAATAAATGTACACAACCGCGAACGACCTATTCAACGAAACCACCAAAATTCGCAAAACTATGTTGGCTATTTGATTGCAAGGCCTTATTTAAATCAAAAAACTTTCTTTCCATATCGTGATTGAAGATTAATTTATGTCATGATTTTTTCTAAATTAAATAGTATAGCGTGAAATAAAATGTTTGGGTCTTATCATTGTTTTGTTTGAAGAAATAATTTTAGGGATTTACGTCCGTACCCATTAACAGTTTTCGAAATGTTGGATAGATGATAACAATTACATATTTGCTAGAACAAACTGAACTAAAAAATTTAAAAAAAAATTTGCTGCACCGAAATTTTGTTTTTTTTCTTTTTGTCGTAGTAGAACCTTCACCAATAATTTAAAACCAAGAGTGATAAAAAATTGCTGCTTACATTTTCGCAAATTTCTCCATATTTCTTAGGTCTGCTGAAATACCGAATTATTTTTACTGACGGGCTACTTATATAAACACCTAAAAATTTGGAATTTCAGGATTTTTTGGTATTCAACCTCTAAGGGGCTTAAGCTATTGAATACGGTTTTACGAATTCCTTAATTTCTCTTAGGTCCGATGAAATCTTTAAATTTTTTAGTTCAACTAAGTTTTTAAGTAATCGCCTAAAAATCACTTTCGGCCACTTAGAGGGTGTAAAAGAGTGGCATACGGTTCGCGCATTCCGCCATATCTTTAATTCTGATGAGGTTTTTACTTCAATGGTTTTACTTTATTATTTTAATAATAGTTTTTTTAACTATCAATTTTTTAAAAAAAAATTTGCTACATGAAATTTTTTTTTGGTTTCACGAGTAATAGACAAAAATGCCAAAATGCCAAAATGCCAAAAAATGTTCAATCCGTCTGTACGCCGTACGCAAAATCGTTGAAATGGTCGTAGTTTCAAAACTCTTTGAGGTAGACTGAGTAGATCCCTTTACGTGGGCACCTTTTGGGAGTTGGTGTGTGAGGGGGGAGGTGGGGAAACGGTTATGGCGACAAATTTTGGTTTCTAGAACTCAGCGACCGCTTATGCTAGGACGCTGAAACATGAAAATTATATGGAGTTTTGACAGTGGACCTATTTGCAACAAAATTGTCGATATCGGTGGAGGGGTGTGAAGTGGGGGTGGGGGGTAATTTTCTGTCCAAAACGGTCGAAAGCTGAGATCGAAACATTCTAAAATCCATATCTCTATACGGTTAATATTACGAAATTGAAACTTAATCATTGTCTGTAGGTAGGTATACTAGGATAATAGATCGGAATCATAATTTTGACGGTAGCAGTGGCATGCGGGTGGGGATTGAAAAACTTTTGATCACGATATCTCACGAACAAATTGCTCAAGAAAAATTAAATTTGTTTTGTGTATACAAATCTGCGAATTCTTCACGTAAATGTCTAGAAAGTGTTTCCAGGATTTTTAAAATTCGACCCCTGAGGAGGTGTAAAGGGTGTGTATATATTTTAACAGATTCAGCCATTGCTTTCAGGTCTGATTAAATTTCAAATAACTTTTCACTGCAACAGGCTTGTTTTATGATCGACTAAAACACTTGTTCAAGATTTTTCCATTTTTAACCCCTAAGAGAATATAAAGCGTTGAACACGTTTTCACGAATTCCGTCATATCTCTTAGGAGTGTTAAAACATCGGCTTTCTTTGTATTAACCAAAAAACTTCATTCAGGATTTTAGGATATTGAACCTTGATGTGGGAGTAAGGGAGTTACATACGTTTTTACGATTTTCGCTATATCTCTTAGGTTTGAAGAGATATCAAATTAGCTTAAATTTGCAGATTTAATTTCTAATCACTTACAAACCAGTTTTGGGTTTTCCTGATATCCAACCCTAAGGTGGTGAAAAGAAGTTGCATACATTTTCACAAATTGATTTTTGCATTCCTACATAATCGTTAAAAAGTAAATTTCCGGACTTTTAGATATTCAAAGCTAAGGTGGTGTAAAGAGTTTACATATTTTTTCACAATTTTCGTCGTATTTCTTAGGTTTGATGAGATATCATATTGGTTTTTATTTCTACGGACTATTTATATAATAGCCTACAAACTCATTTTACTGTTTTTTGTTGTTCAACCGGAGGTTTAAAGGGGTTGCATAGGTCTTTACGTAATTCTATAATATGTACATACCTCTACGTTCTCATGAGATATCGAATCGTTTTTCGCCCTAAATTAATTTCAGGATTTTTGATATACATCCAAGGGGGTGTAATAGGGTTGCATACATTTTTAAAATGTTTGCCATCCCTTAGCTCTGATGAGATATAAAATTGGTTGTTACTTCAGCAGTCATTTCATGTAATGGCCTAAAAACAAATTCACTAATTTCCGAAATTTAACCTCCAAGGGGGTTGTGAGGGGGGGTTTCCTTACGTTTTCACAATTTTGCCAAATCTTTAGTGTCTGATGAAATATCAAGTTGCTTCTTATGTAGTCGCCTTAAAACTTATTTCACAATTTTTCGAAATTCAACTCCCAAGTGAGTATAATGGCTTTGTATACGTTCTCACAATTCGTCATATCTCTTAGTTTTGATGAGGCAGCTATTTCTATGGGCTTTTAAATCGAAAAAAATAATGTTATAGTCCGACTTTGACCGCGTCCTGGAGTATGACCCAATTACGTAATTCATGGGTTACATGTGGCCGCAGTGACGGTCATAGAGTGGGGCCATGAAAGCCATGGCCCCCCCTCCTAAAAAATTTGTCAACCAACGTTGATTTATGTTATCTCATCTGCTTAAATGAAAAATTATATTAGACTATTAGATACACTTATTAAAGTATACTCGTACTGTGTCCACTATGTAAGTAAATCTGATTTCCCTAATGTCTTTCTTTAATCCTTCTTTTGTCTCCTGATAGAAAAAAATACTACTACTTTAAAATATTTCAATACAAAAGTAATTAAATTTCGAATATAAATATACTTCAATCAATTTGATTTAACAAAACAAACAATTGTGATAAGGAGAAGTGCCCAATATTGAATTTAAGGTATTTAAGATTTGGATAGAGTACGAACACGAGGTAGCACCTTAATTTTCACAAAAACTAGTCCCGGAGTAGATTTCAAATTTATTCATATGGTATGGGTAATCTAGTATATCTTAATAGTTTTGTCGAAATCACTAAATTCCTGCAAATCCAGTTTGAAATCGTGTGTTGTAACTTAGCTATGAGATAATTAAGAGTATTTTCAATAACTACTACTACTCCACATATTATTACTGACTAACATCCAAAAATTTAAAACTCGTTTTGGCGAAATCTCAAGATTTCGATAAGATTTTCTTAAATTCCCAAATTTGAATGAATTTGAAATCTAATCGTGTCAAGAGGGTAGTTCAAAAGCTAATCAAAGCAACCTGAACAGTAGGGTGGTACAATTTTTTTCTTAATAATTTTTATTTTTTTAGCGACCTTATCTGATTGGGATAAAATTTGAAACTTATAGTTATACACTAATTAGGACCATTACAGGGGGTGGAATCGCGAAAGAAATCTTTGGGGACAAATTCACCATACAATTAATAGCCACCCTAGTGTACAGTCCTGAAATTGTCTTTCATTCATCACAATTACCTGTATAAAATATTAAAATATTTGAAATTACTTGATAGGTAGTAATGCAAGCCTTAAAATATCTTTAAAAATCTTACAAAGTAAATTAAAAAATTTAACATCATAGTCATGACCAAACAAATGTTTCAGAGCGTTGTACACGCTTTTCGAGTTTTCAAAATCAACTTGCCAAAATCTTGAGATATAAATCAGCTATAAGAGACTGCTCGTGAAGTTATTATAATTTAAAATAGTATTAGAGAATTTACGTGATTTTTTTAAATTTTGTATAAGGAGAGTAGGCTAGGTAAGGGTGTAGTGGCAGTCATCTAAACTCAATAAGGAGACTAACTGAATATGTACTCGTATATATGCTTAATAAATTACATTGATAAAAATTTGCTTTTCGTAGATTTTAAGTATTGTAGGATAACTAAATAACTGGGGTGATAATTTCTTCGTAGTCGGCCTGAAGTCTTTGGATTTAACGATACAGGCTTCGGATTTCAATGCCAAATCTTCGGTTTCATCAAATATGCATGAAAGTTAAACTATTAAAAATTGAATACACTACACTGCTGGTTTACATTGATTACCAATGATGTTAATACCATCCTGCATAACCTTCAGACTCAGTTAGATTTGCTGCAATCATATTATAACAAATGGAAAATAAAAATAAATCCGGGTAAAACGCAAATCTTATATTTCACCAAGAAAAGATCTGCACGTAACTACCTAATCCCACTATGAACATACTTGGAGAACCCATCACTTGGTCAAAAAATATTAAGTATCTTGGACTTAATCTTGATACGAAATTATCTTTCCATGGCCACTTCGAACACGTTTCAAGTAAAATATCAAAAAGCATCCATGCACTTTACCCCTTTATTAATCGAAAATCGAAACTTTCAGTGGACAACAAGCTATTGATCTATAGAATGGTTATGCAGCCGATCATATTACATGCAGCACCAATATGGAACCAGTGTGCTTTAGTTCACAAAATAAAACTCCAAACACTTCAGAACAAATGCCTTAAAATAATACTTGACAAACCATTTTATTTTTCTACCGCTCACCTTCACTACTTAGCAGGCATTCCCAAGATCACGGACACAGCCAATAAATTCCAGCTAACCTTTCTCGAAAAATGTACAATATCTGTTAACCCTCTGGTTACGTCAACTAATAATTAGACTTATATAGTTTCAATTTTTTATTTTTTATTTTTATTTTTATTTTATTTTTTATTTTTGTTTTCTTTTTAAGTTAGTATATAAGTGAATAGAAATAGGTTTTTGTCTAAATTTTCCTATCGCAATGTTACACCAATTTCAAAAGAATTCGAAATACTTGTATGTAAAAAATACCCCGCAAAAGTAAAGATGTAAAGACTATTGTCTAATCTCTGGTTATTAATAACATAAGTTTATACCCGAAATCATCACCGAATAAATATTATTATTATTATTATTACATTGATTAAATATAACACAGAATTGAAAAACTATCAAAATATTCTAGATTTCTCATACATTTGAGTGATTTTAAAGAATTTTTGGACTTCTAAATTTTGTCGTAAATGAAATCGAGTTTTACTGAAAGCGAACAGCCTTGAAATTTTGTTCACCACGTTTTGGAATCAAATAATTTTATTTTTTAGTTCCATTGCTTAAAGATTTACAATAATACAATACAGATTCAAATTTTTGGCTGATAAATTAAAAAAATATCAAAGGAAAGTCTTCAGAGCGATGTTAATGCTTGTCGAGATTCCGAAATCTAGTTACCTAAATCTGGCGATTAAATTAGTTATTAGATGCGGAAATGAAAAAGTTGATATTGTCAAGCAGTAAGAACCGCAAAAACCATAACATTTGTACAATTTCCATCCTTACTGTACTAGCGGCTAACCACCACACCTAGTCTCTCTACAGTACCTACTGAACGTCAGTGGCCCCCTCTTGGAAAGGCAATATGACCGCCACTGTGTAGCCGTGGCGTAAGTATTCTATTGCGATCCCGATTTAACCGCTTCCCGAACTTTAACCCGAAAAATAATAAAGTTTCGCCCAGACTATTCGCAGATTTTTTATATATGTAATTGCCTTAAAAAATGCGGAGAATAATGTTGTTTCTGGAATTTTTCGATATTAAACCTCTAAGGGGATCACTACTATACTTTTTCTTGATATCATCCTAGTCAAATCAATGGTTTTCATTTTCAAATGCTTTTTATGTAATCACCAAAAATTAAATTTTATTCCCAATAGCGTTTTTCATATCCAGTCACCAGGTCTCCCCCTTAGTGAATAAATGATTTATGTCTGCATAATCAGTAATTAGCATTTCATGTCCATAAAAATCATTAATTTCAAAAAAAATCGGTTAAGTATGTTACAGTCCTTCATTTACTGTTATTTCACATCGAGCCTTAACTTGTATTTATAATAGAAAAAGTCGGTAAATATTCAGCCGTTTTTGTTTGCCAATATGCTTCTTATCGTGTTAATTTACGATTCATAAGATAATTTAATTTCGGATTAATAATAGAAATTCGGTCAAGTCACGACACTCGAATCGATCATTTCATGTTTTGAGAATTAAAATTTAATTCAACTCTAGTTCGTGATTAGACGTTAAATATGTATGTGAAGCCAAATTTAGGACGAAAAATTAATCAACTATTTAAAGGTCTTTTTATCGGATTCCAAAATTTTTTACAAATTTAATTTAAAGATTTTTTTAAAAAACAGAGAAATCAAAACCAGAGTTCAAGCGCACCACAACCGAAATTAAGGACATAACCCTTAAATTTCTTCGCACAACTGGTCTGCACTCTTTGAAATTTATCGGCGATAACGAGATTACAAATTCGGAAAGGTAAGTTGATGTCGTGACAAATTCCCAAAATTTTTGCTAACTTAGAAAAATGTTTCAGATGCTTCTTCTTTCTTGCATTCCTACTCGCATTGATCGTGTCGTCATACTACATCACTGCCATCTACCTAAAATGGGTGGCATCACCGATCATTACAACAATCAGTTCGATGTCGACGTCGATTGCCAGCATTCCATTTCCCGCCATAACACTTTGCAATTTGAACCAGCCAAGCAAAAATTTTACCGAAAATATTAAAACGTGAGTTTTTTGAAATTTTACAGTTTTCTGCAATTAAACCCCCCCTCCCCCAAAAAAAAATCTACCGCTGCTCTATTGCAGCGGAACTTTAAATTTTATTTATGTAAAACCAATGCTAGTGCTAATCCGGACGTTGTAGCTAAATCAAAACAATGGATGGATATTCGTGAGTTTATCTTAAATGTAAAAGGAACCGCATTAGTTCGATGTGTTCGAGTCTCTAATGGACTTTGTCTCCAGCAGGTTTCACAACCATGTGAGAGCATGATCATTTCTTGTAAGTATGGATCCATACCAGTAGATTGTGGTACTATTTTCCAACCGATTATAACCGATGTGGGATTGTGCTGTACTTTTAATAGTGTCGATCAGAAATTAATGTTTGGAAGGAATAAGTAAGTTTCATAGTTTTATCTCAGATCTCAACTCTTTCGTAAAGAATTTGTTGAAATAAAAATCCCTATATCTTATAAAGTTTATTATCCATTTTTCATGTATTTGAAATTTGAAGTTTATTTAAGCTTGTCCTGTTGTAATTTACATATGTTTCTTTTTCATCATCAAAAGCAATGAAATGATGAACAAACCAAATCCAAAAAGAAATGCCCAATCTATAAGGTGGACTCCAGAAGATGAATATGACAAGAGTCTCCCGAAACAATTGCATGATTATTTTGTTTATAATAAAATATTTTATCCTCTACCTGCTATGGGTAAGTACTATTTTATGTTTCACTTTATTATTTTCTAATAATACAGTATTGTGATCGATTTTTAAAAAAAAAAAATTTGCTACCCTGAAAATTTTTTTTTTCGCGTTTCATGACTCGTAGACACGAAAAAAGCAAAAAAAAATGTCAGTCCGTCTGTCCGCCGTACGCCGTACGCAAAATCGTTTGAAGGCTCGTAGCTCCCAAATGGTTTGAGATATTAAATTAAATTTTTTTTTATGAATAGAGTGGGTAGTCCCCTTGAAGTGACCAAATTCTGTGGGGTGGGGGTGTAAGGAGGAGGAGGGTGAAGTGTTTTAGACGGAAAATTTTGGTTTTTAGATCTCAGCAACCGCTTATGCTAGGAAGCTGAAATTTGGAATTTATATAGAACTTTGGTAGTGGACCCATTTGCATAAAAATTGTCAATATGGGTGAAGGGGTGTGGGAGTGGGGGGAAAAATAATGCGTACGAAACGCGAAAAGGCCGAGATCGAC
This sequence comes from Beris morrisii, assembly GCA_951812415.1. Classification (NCBI taxonomy): domain Eukaryota; kingdom Metazoa; phylum Arthropoda; class Insecta; order Diptera; family Stratiomyidae; genus Beris; species Beris morrisii. Next base: position 53,912,463 of record OX638311.1, on the reverse strand, counting down.
ACATTCTAAAATCCATATCTCCTAAACGGTTAAAGTTACAAAATTGAAACTTAATAAATATCTGTAGGTATACTAGGAGAATAGATCGCAACCAAATTCTTGAGTGGGGGCAGTGGCGTACGAGGGTGGGGGGTAAAAAACTTTAGATTATGATATCTCACGAACCAATTCTACTAGACAAATAAAATTTGGTTTATGTGTAAAGGTTGAAAAATGAAGTTTGCTGAAAGTAAATTTTTTTAAGGGGGTGGTGGATCATGAAAGTGGAGGGGATGCGAATTTTTCTAAAAAATCACGTTTCATATCTCAAGAACAGTGTAAGGTAGATGCTTAAAATTTTTACCGGAAGTAGGTCTAATAGACCCCTATCAGAAAAAAAGTATTGGGGGTGAGGGTGCAGAGGGTGAGGGTGGGGGAGGGTGAAAAGGAAAAAGTTCCGATTTTTATATCTCGAAAACCCATAACGTTATAAAGCTGAAACTTGGTATTTAGATAGAACTGTAGCAGTAGCATCTTGGAAAAATATAATTTTTTATAAGGGTAGTTTGGTACGGGGGTGGGGGATGTTTTTCCTATCTATAGAACGGCTTATGCTACAAAGTTGAAATTTGGTATGTGTATGTAAATCAACGAGAAATGTAATTTGAATTAAAAAAAATTTCAAATATCCATTGGCGTTCGGAAGGGGGGTGAAAAAATGTGTCAGTGAAAATGGAATGCATATATTTTCACGACTTTCGTCATATCTATTAGGTCTTTTGCCAAATATTTAATTCATTTTTATTCTGCGGCTTCTTCATATAAATACCTAGAAAGCGTTTTCAGGATTTTTTGAAATTCGACCCCCAAGGGGGTTGAAGGGGATTGTATACTTATTCAAGAATTATGCCATATCCCCCAGGTCTGATCAAATATCGAATATCTTTTCACTTTCACGGACTTGCGTAATAATAGCCAAAAACTCGTTTTTAAGTTGTTCCCTTTTTCAGCCCCTAAGAGGATATAAAAGGGTTGAACAAGTTTGCACAAATTCCGTCATATCCTTTAGAAGTGATAAGTAATTCAATTGTTTTTACTTTCTCGTGCTGTTTTCATATTTATCTATTAACTCCTTTCAGGATTTTTGGATATTCAACTCCCAAGTGGGTGTAAGGAGGTTGCATATGTTTTCACAGATTCCTACATATTGCTTAGATCTGATGATATATCGAATTCATTTTTACTTCCTAAGGTTTCCCGTATAAGAACCAAAAACTCAATTTCAGTATTTTCAGATTTCCTAAGGGGAATCCTAAGGGGTGTAAGGGGGTTATATGCTTCAAAGGTTCAAAGGTTCGACATATTTCTTAGGTTTGATGAGATATTAGATCGCTTTTCATTTCCACAGACTTTTGATATAATCGCCTACAAACCCATTTATCAATTTTTGGATATTCAGCCCCCAAGGGTTTGCATATGTTTTCACAAATTTTGCCATCCCTTAGTTCTGATGAGATATAAAATTGGTTATTATGGCATTTGATGTAATGACCTAAAAACTTATTTCACGATTTTTTGAATTTCAAGAACCAAGGGGGTGTGAAGAGTTTTCTTACGTTTTCACAAATTTTTCAAAATCCCTCGTGTCTCATGAGATGTCAAGTTGGTTCTTATGAAATCGTTTTCGAAATTCAAACCGCAAGTGGAAGTAATGGGTTTGTATACGTTTTAACAATTCGTCATATCTCTTAAGTCTTCATAATCTCGAAACAAATGATGATATGCTCCGACTTTGACCGATCCCCAACTTTGACCCGAAAAATAATAAAGTTTCGCCCAGACCATTGACAGATTTTTTTGTTTTATTTTCCTATCTTTGAGTGCTTTTTCTTCTTTCTATTTTACAAGTAAGTTTGGTTCTTTTCGTCGCCATAATTTTCAATAAAAATACCTTGACTGGTTGGCATGTAAGAACTCGTTGAATACCTTTTGGCTCCTTCTCTGTCAGCTGAACACGTTTCGGGTCTGAGAATTCATTATTGCCCTCCCAACTATATTTAAGGTTAATAATTTTTTAGTTTTTTCATCATAGCTGATAAATTTGGTTTTGCTTATTTAAATCAAATGCACATAATTAGTTGAGAAACCTTCACCTGTGCAGCCCATGGTGCATCTACATACTTAAACGTACGGCACCCATGGTAGTTAAGAAACTTCGAATAGGGTAATTGAGAAGGTCACAATCACCTAAAGAATATTATAATATTATACAAGCTCAATATCAATATCTCGGAACTCATTTCTCCGAATCTCATACCATTTTGTTTTTCCTCTCTGTAAAAAAACGGCTTATGCTAGAAAATTGAAACTCGGTATGTATATGTATGCAAATCAACTAGGAAAATAATATTTATTAAAAAAATTTGAAATATCCATTGGCGTTCGGAAGGGGAGCGAACAAAATTATCTGTGAAAATGGAATGCATATATTTTCACGGTTTTCGTCATATCTATTAGGTCTTTGCAAGCATTAAATTCATTTTTATTCCACGGATTCTTCATATAAATACCTAGAAAAAGTCAGGATTTTTTGAAATTCGACCTCTAAAGGGGTGTTAATGGGGTTGTATGCTTTTTCACGAATTCTGCCATATCCCTCAGGTCTGATCAGATATCGAATATCTTTTCACTTTCAAGGGCTTGCGTAATAATCGGCTAAAACTTGTTTTTAATTTTTTTCCGTTTTCAGCCCCTAAGAGGGTATAAAAGGGGTAAATACGTTTTCACAAATTCCGTCATATCTTTTAGAAGTGATAAGAAATTGAATTGGTTTTTAATTTCCGTGTTATCTTCATATTTATCTATTAACTCCTTTCAGGATTTTTGGATATTCAACCCCCAAGTGGGTGTAAAAAGGTTGCATATCTGATGATATATCGAATTCATTTTTACTTCCTAAGGTTTCCTATACATATACTCGTAAGCGCCAAAAAGTCAATTTCAGTATTTTTAGATATTCAATCCTAAGGGGTGTAAGGGGGTTGTCTGCTTTTAGCTTCGACATATTTCTTAGATTTGATGAGATATTCGATCGCTCTTCACTTCCACAGACTTTTTATATAATTATAATATTCAATCCCAAAGGGTTTGCATATGTTTTCATGATTTTTGCCATCCCTTAGTTCTGATGAGATATAAAATTGGTTGTAACGGTATTTGATGTAATGACCTAAAAACCAAATTCACGATTTTTCGAATTTCAAGAACCAAGAGGGTTTGAAGGTTTTGCTTTCGTTTTCACAAATTTTTCAAAGTCCCTCGTATCTCGTGAGATATCAAGTTGCTTCTTATGAAATCGTCTAAAAACCTGTTTCACAATTTTTTCGAAATTCAAACCTCAAGTGGAAGTAATGGCTTTATATATGTTTTAACAATTCGTCATATCTCTTAATTCTGATTAGGCAGCAAATTCGCTTTTACTTCTATTGGCTTTTAGTGTACATAATATACCGAAATTCGAATAGTCTACCATACACGGGCTTTACCAATGTTTAATTGGCTAAAAATCTCTATTTTAAATATTTTTTTTTAAGAACAAAACTAACTTTCCAAGAAACCTCATAATTTCGAAACAACTTATGGTATACTCCGACTTTGACCGCTCCCGAACTTTGACCCGAAAATAATAAAGTTTCGACCAGACCATTGGCAGATTTTTGTCTCTAATTGCAGTTATTCTGGAGAGGGTGCCGCGAATGAAATTCAAAAATTGTAAATAAGAGCCACCCCAGTGTACACCCATAGTAGTTGAAGAACTTGCACTAATAGTAGTTTAGGAATTCCTCAAATGTTTAAATAGATACTTTACCGACTACCATATGTGTACCAAGATTTCAACTCTCTAGCGTAAGCCGTTCCTGAAAAATAAATTTGTACTCGTTATTCCAGTACCCCTGGAAAGTATTTTAGTAAAATAGTTTTAAAATGTACCGTGACAAAAGTTATCAAGTTTCAACTTTCAATGATTAGCGAGCGGTTCTTGAAATCGAAAATTCAGAAGATTTCCCTTAAGCTCTGTTACAATCTTTAGCTGATACTTCTACTCTTTAGAGCATTTAGACTACACCAAATATACTTATTACGAAAGTTGAAAAAAATATATCTCGAAGAAGATATTGGGTATAGTTCTTATGATCTCTTAATCGTTACAGCTGTTAGACTCGAAGAACGGTTAAACAATGAAAATAAATGACTAATTCGACTTCTTCTTTACATAGCAATTGGCGTTCATATGGGACTCACTGTGATATTAAATTCTACTCTAGAACAATTTTACCGTTCATCAGGAAGTAGTTTCGGATTTAAGGTGAGAAGCAATCTGCTTTCTTCAATAATATTTCTATTTCTACAAAATTATCGAACTTTTCTACCATGGTTCATGTCTGTACTGCCTTCATCAACGCCATCTCTGGAATGAAAACGATATAACCATGCAGATGATGATGCATAGTCCAATTGAAATGCCGAAAATCGCCAGCTACGGCTATGTACTATCGCCGGGAATTGAAACTAGTGTTGTTATTCAACCGGAAGTTTTCACGGCAGCATCCAGCCTCCGATCGATTAGCGTAAAATATCGCAATTGTTTATTTTCGGACGAATCGGAACCATCATTCTATCGAACCTACTCGAAACTGAACTGTGAACTAACTTGCGAATCGAAATTGCTCGAAAAAATGTGCGGTTGTGTTTATTACTATTTACCGCGTGCATCAACCCGTACACCAATTTGTGGCCTCGAGGATTTGAATTGTACGCAACGCGTTCAATTGGCAAGCGATCAGCTAGATAATCTGAATGCAACGTGTAGTCTATGTTTACCGGGCTGTTTTTCCATTAATTATTTGCCTTCCGTAATGACAAATTCATTGGAGTTTGGTGATTTTCAGTTTCACGATTTCGGTTTTGACGAAAAGCCTGAAGTCGACAGTCTAGCAGTTGTGCATTTCTACTATGAACAGAACACGTTTCAGGCGAAAGTCAAGAATGAGCTGATGGATTTTACTGTTTTTTTATGTAAGTATTTAACTTGTGGCTCGATCAATGCTAACTTTAGTTTACACCTTGCCTCTTCTTTTGCGAAGCTTCGATTTTATTCAATTAGTTCTGTCGGCATTGATGCATTTTTGTGTGTGACAATTTTGCTGTAGCAAATAATATCAAACATTATTTAAATTTATGTTTAATTTAAACTATTTTCTTTCAAACAACAGCAAACAGTGGCGGAATTTTAGGTCTTTTTATGGGCTTCAGCGTTCTGGCTGCAATTGAATTTCTGTATTTCGTACTTTTGGTGCCATACTGTGCCATCAAGAAAATGTTTAAATCGAAAAAGGTAAACAATGACGGAGGTTTGAATAATTTTGAGAATTTTTTTCTTTTTATAGATAAACGTTATTCCAATATATTTCCACGAATCCGGTCGGAACATTCAACCAAACGACTACAAACTCCCAGAAAGTTACGTTGATTATTCGATTGCAAAGAAATCTTCAAAACGCACATCTTTGTATCCATATATTGATTAAGCAATTTATTTATATATATTTCATAAATTTGCTCTCAAAATAAATTAAGTTACTTCAGTTTTCACAAAAAAGATTTTAAATAATAATTTTACGGAAATAATTGGATGTAATTAATAATAGCTCGAAAATTCATAGAAATGCCTAAGAATCGTCATATTGCTACATGCTACCCGGCAACGCGATCAGTTTCTAGTGAGAAAAACAGAAATTTCCCAATGCCTGAAAGGCTGAGAAAAACATCCGAATGGCCGCCTTGCAATATGGGAGGGCCGTGGAAAAATCTGCAAACTTCGATAGTGTTCGCGAAGAATCGCTTTTCCTCTTTTGGGTTGTCTTCGCCTTCCGGAGCATTTCACATTCACCCCGAATATCCGAGAAAGATCTCGACTCAATACATGCAGTATAAAAGCACGGCAAAGTTTGCAGCCAAACACAGTTTTTACTGCGGACAGTTTGGTACTATGGTGCGAAGCTATACGAAGATTAGTCTGTACGCGAAGTATTTGTAAAGCGATTTGGTTGAAAGCCACGATCGAGTGAAATCAAGCTGTATTAAAATCGGGCCTCATTGCCAATAGTGCGATTATATTTAATGCAAAAAATTAAATCTTGTTTGTATTGAGTTTAAACGAATTGTGTTAACTCCTAGGTCGCAACAAACACTTTCGAAACACTTTCAGCTTGGCTAATATTGTGAAAAAATGAAATGGGTGAGGGCTTTCTTCAATACTCACTGAGGTACAGGGTGATTGGATAAATGCTTAAAGTAATTTGCTTACTAACAAACCTTAAATCGGAACTGATAAAGTTCCCAACCTTTCTGGATTAGGAACTGAAGAGATCTTTCTGAATAGATAACTTACTACCATTTATTTGAAAACTATTTTTATAAGTACACGTTTCTTAAGGGGGGACACTTCTTTACATGGTCGAAAAATACATGATTTTCAAGAACTATTTTCTCAGGTATAATAACTCGAAACGCTTTGAAATTTTTATGACAATTTAATGCATAATTCAAGAGCACAGTGTAATTTTATCACATTAAAAAATCGATGCTTAATTTTAAAATGGATGGATGTTAATATCGCCTCGTTTCTAGCTGCGTACACTCTAGCATCCTTAATTTTGATCTGAACCAAAAAACAAAAAGTTTTTGTAAAGTTTATGATACTAGCTTCTATATGACGTCGAGTATCTTAAAGAAAAGTTGAAATTGCATCTTTTTACAAAGTTTTAAATTTAAAGTGCTTTTTTCGCTAAAAAAGACTTTAAAATACGAAAAAAATATGTAAAAAATTGTTTTTCAAAAAACAATTAACGTCATATAGAAAAGAATTTAATTATCTATAAATCTATAGAAAAATCTGCCAACAGTCTGGGCGCAACTTTATTATTTTTTCGGTAGAAGTTCGGAATGCGTTCAATTCTGAGACGCGATGTAGGTTACTATGTGACTGAACCAATCTGATATCTTATCAATCGTAAGAAATATGTCGAAAGCTTTACGTCCCATTGGAGTTGAATATCTAAAAATACTGAAATCAACTTTTGACCATTATATAGGAAGCCTTAGGAAGTTAAACTGAATTCGATATCACATCAGAACTAAGAAATATATAGGAATTTGTGAAAACATATGCAACCCCCTTGCACACTCTTTGGGATTTAATATCCAAAAATCCTGAAATGGGTTTTTAGATATATATAAAGAAAGCCAGAGGAAGTGAAAACCAATCCGATGTCTTATCATTCCTAAGAGATATGACGGAATTCGTGAAAACGTGTTTAACCCTGTTGAAAAAGGAGAAAATTTGAAAACGAGTTTTAGGTGATTATTAAACAAGCCCGTAGAAGTAAAATTATATTCGATATCTAATCAGACCGGAGGGATTAGGCTGAATTCGTGCAAATGTATACAACCCCTTTAAACCACCGTGGAGCTCGAATATCAAAAAATCCTGAAAACACTTTCTAGGTATTTATGTGAAAAATCCGTAGAATAAATATCCAGTGAAGTGTTTTCCAACTGTCATGTCCTCAAGCACAGCGATTAATCAACAGTCGGGGATTTCGTGTTGGGGTTTCACACCAGAAACCCTACTGACGCTGAAAAACAACCAACATTTAATCAAATTTGCTTCTATGGTAGCTTACCATGAAAAAATTTCATTCTTAATAAAAATGAATTCAATAATTGGAAAGACCTAATAGATAAGATGAAAATCGTGAAAATATATGCATTCCATTTTCATTGATCATTTTTTTCGCCCCCTTCTGTACGCCAATGGATATTTGGATTTTTTTTTCGATATGAATTACTTTTCTAGTTGACTTACAAATACATACCGAGGTTCAAGTTTCTAGCATAAGCCGTTCTATAGTTAGGAAAAACACCCCCCACTCCCGTACCATACTATCCCTATAAAAAATTATATTTTTTCAACATGCTACTACTATATTTCAATCCAAATACCAAGTTTCAGCTTTATATCATTATAGGTTCTCGAGATATAAAAATCGGAACTTTTTCCTTTTTACCCTCACCCCTGCTAGCGGTTTATTTGGCCTATTTCCGGTAAAAATTTTAAGCCTTTATCATACACTGTTCTTGAGATATGAGACGTGATTTTTTAGAAAAATTCTTATCCCCTCCACTTCCATAGTCCACCGCCCCCTTAAAAATTTTTACTTTCAGCAAACTTTATTTGTCAACCTTAATGCAGAAACCTAATTTTACTTTTCTAGTGCATTTGGTTCGTGAGATATCGTAATCTAAAGTTTTTCACCCAGAACCTCCTTACGCCACTGTCCCACTCAAAAATTTGTTATCGATCTATTCTCCTAGTATGCCCACAGATGTTCATTAAGTCTTAATTTCGTGACATTAACCGATTAGGAGATATGGATTTTAGAATGTCTCAATCTCGGCTTTCGAGCGTTTCGGACGCATTATTATTCCCCCCACTCCCACACATATCATCATTTTTTTTTGCAAATGAGTCCACACCATCGATGCTCTATATAAATTCCAAATTTCAGCCTCCTAGCCTAAGCGGTTACTGAGATCTAGAAACCAAAATTTTCCGTCCAAAACGCATCCCCCACCTCCCCCCTCACACCCCCACCCATCAAAAGGTGGCCACTTGAAGGGGTCTGCTCAGTCTACCAACAAAAAAAAATTAAACTTAATAGCTCAAAGAGTTTGAGAGATATAAGTCCTCAAACCATTTTGCGTACGGCGGACGGTGTACGGCGCACAGACGGACTGAAATTTTTTTTGCCTTTTTGGTATCTATTAGTCATAAAACGTGAAAAAAAAAATTTCAGGTTAGCAAATTTTTTTTTTTAAAAATCGATAACAATATTTTATTATTAAAATAATAAAGTAAAATTGAGTTCCAATTATTTTTACTTTATTATTTTTTAATAATAAAGTATTTTCACTAGTTCTTCAAGTACAAACATTTTCAAAAGAATCGGCGTTGGTAAGGTCACAGCTTTGGCGATTCTTGATGGAATGACCTACATTCTAACATTGAGAAGTTTTTACCTATTGTTTTAAAGGGTTTAATGTAATTGTGCAGTCTTTAAAAAATTAATGAAAAATTTGGGTTTTTAGTAAACAAAATTTTTGCTAATATTTCATTTAAGAAAATGCTAGAAGTGTGATCCATCAGACTGAATACGATATCAACTGTTAGCAAACCCTATTTTTCAAGAACTTTTGTGAAGTAGCTACTTAATGGAGTAACTTAACTTAACTGTATTTCTTGTATTTTCAAATGGTGGAAAATTGTAGTGTGCTAATTATGGATTCGCTCTTAATCACGTGATTTAAGAACTTTTATGTGGTAACTGAAAGCAGTTGTCGTCAATAAGCCGTTCAATCAAATTTCTGACTGTAAACTAATTCATGTAAAATGTTGACTTGTCGGAACGTTTTCTTCAGTTAGTTATAAAGGGTTTCGAAAGATGGATTCACGAATTTTTAGGGACTTTAGTGTAGAGGATACCATGAAGAAGTCGCTTGATTCTCTTCATACTCAAATGTATATCTGCACCTACAGGACAATGAATGAATGCATTTAATTTTTGACTACAATCTTGGCATTTACGATGAAAAAACTTCCTATTCGTACGTTGAAATTTTGTGTTTTGAAGTTTAAGGGCTGATAGACTCTAAAATCCAAAAAGAATGTCATACCGAAGAGGTTCTTACTTGCACAGTTTTTCTTTAAAAAAGAGAAAAAAACAATTTCCGAATTTTTCTATATATGTATTACACTTAGTGTTTGTAATACCCCCTTAGTGTATAAATGATTAATGCCAACATAGTACTCAATTATCATTTTTCATGAAAGTAAAAACCATGAAATTCAACTAACTCAGTTAATTATTTTAAAGTCCTGGATTTTCTGTTATTTCCCACGGAGCCTTAACTAGCAATTATAATAGAAAAAATCGATAAATGTTCCGCCGCTTTTATTTGCTAATACGCCTCTTGCCGTAATAAATTCGTCAAGTTCGGATTGTTAATAGCCACTTCGGTCTAGCCAGGACATTCGAATTGATCACTTCCCTTTTTATAAGATAGAATCAAATTGAACTCTAGTCCGATTTAAAATGAATACGGAGCCAAATTCAGGACGAAAAATTAATCAACTAGTCAAAGGTCTGTGCAATGGATACCATAAATTTTTACAAATTCAATTTAAATATTTTTCTTATAACAGACAATGAATCAGCCGATGCCAATTCTTCGGAGAAATCAAAACCAGACTTCAAGCGTGCCACAACCGAAATTAAGGACATAACCCTAAAATTTCTTCGCACAACTTCTCTGCACTCTTTGAAATTTATTGGAGATAACGAAATTACAAAAATGGAGAAGTGAGTCAAAGTCATGACAAACTTAGCAAATTTTTCCTAATTTGGAAATTTTTTCAGATATTTATTCTTACTAGCATTCCTACTCGCATTGATCGTGTCGTCATACTACATCACTGCCATCTATCTGAAATGGATGGCATCGCCGATCATTACAACAATCAGTTCGATGTCGACGTCGATTGGCAGCATTCCGTTTCCCGCCATAACACTTTGCAATTTGAACCAAGCTAGCAAAAATTTTACCGACAGTATTAAAACGTGAGTTTTTTTTTGGAAATTTTACAATTACTGCGATTAAAAACAAAAAAAAAACCGCTGCATCGGAACTTTAAATTCTATTTATGTTAAACCAATGCTAGTGCTAATCCGGACGTTGTATCAAAATCTGGACGATGGATGGAAATTCGTGAGTTTATTTTGAATGTAAAACGAACCGCAATAGTTCAATGTGTTCGAGTCTCTAATGGATTTTGTCTCTAGCAGGTTTCACAACCATGTGAGAGCATGATCATTTCCTGTAAGTATGGATCCAAACCAGTAGATTGTGGTACTATTTTCCAACCGATTATAACCGATGTGGGATTGTGCTGTACTTTTAATAGTGTCGATCACAAATTTATGTTTCGGAAGAACAAGTAAGTTTAATAGTTTTATTGTGATCCTAACTCTTTCGTAACGAATTTGTGAAAAAAAAAACTTATGTCTTGTAATATTTAAAATTAATTTTCAAGTTTATTTAAACTTATACTGTTGTTATGTTTTACATATTTTTTTAACGCTCGTTTCCGAAGCGATGAAATGATAAACAAAGCAAGTCCGAAAAGAAATGCCCAATCTATAAGGTGGACTCCAGAAGATGAATATGACGAGAGTCTTCCGAAACAATTATTCGATTATTTTGTACATAATAAAATATTTTATCCTCTGCCTGCTATGGGTAAGTATTTTTTGATGTTTTGCATCTTTCTACATATAAGTTACAAGTAAGAATATTCTGGTACTTTTTCGAGGTCTTAATTCCTAAAGACCAAAAAGTCCTAGACTAAGAATATTTTTTTACAGTAAGTTTATGGTAAATTTATCTCTCTCTCTCTCTCTCTCTCTCTCTCTCTCTCTCAAGATATACATTTTGGAAATGTTTTATAATAATAGCTAGATATTGGAATCAAGTTTCAATTTTACAGTAAATGTCAATAGGAACAAATAGCCATAAAGAATTATTGTTATTGGAATAAAATAAATCCTTTACGTGATAACCTGTGCAGAGATTTCAACTTTGTATATAAATTACAAGTTTCAACTATTTCGCATAAAACGTACATGGGATTCTTAAAATGTTGCACTTCAATTCTGTGGTCACAGGGAATAACTTGGTAAGTCGAAAAATAGTAAAATGGGATAAGTGTACTGTGATCATTTTCCAAGGCCTACACGCACTGTGAAAAGATTATTGTTATATGTTATGTGATTACTGAGATGTCAACTAATTTAATTTTTTCACAAAAACTGGATTTACAGGAATAGTTCAATAGTAAAAATAGCAAAAAAAGTGCTGCCCTGAATAGTTTCGTTTTTAGACTTACGTACTTATTCCCTGTGGCCACAGAATTTTCCTTTCTGTAGTTTTGGAGCATTTAAATCCAAATATTTGTCGTTCCGACCATCTCTAAGTCGCCCTTTCTCCCGAAAACCAGCTTATGAAATTTCTAAGACCTTTCAATTGTTACATCATGTGGACTTGATGTACATAAAATACGTTTTTGATGATTAAACAATCAAATAAATAAAATAATAAATAAACAATTAGAGTTTCTCATTAAATAGGAACTGGCGTTCATATGGGGCTTACTGTGATATTAAATTCATCTCTAGAGGAATATTATTGTTCATCGACAAGTAGTTCTGGATTCAAGGTAACAACGTTCTACGAAAATTTGTTTTCTTCAATATTTTGTCTATTTCTTCAAAATTATCGAACTCTTGTACCACGGTTCATGTCTGCACTACTTACATCAACGCCATCCTTGGAATGGAAACGATATTACCACGCAGGTGATGATGCATAGTCCAATTGAAATGCCGAAAATCAATAACTACGGCTATCTACTGTCGCCGGGAATCGAAAGTCGAATTGTTATACATCCGGAAGTTTTCACAGCAGCACCAAGCATCCGGCCAATTAGCTTAAAATATCGTAATTGTCTATTTTCCGACGAATCAGATCTTTCGTTCTATCGAACTTATTCGAAACTGAACTGTGAACTAACTTGCGAATCGCTACGTCTTGAAGAAAAGTGCGGTTGTGTTCATTACTATTTACCGCGTGCAACAACCCGTACACCGATTTGTGGCCTCAAGGATTTAAATTGTACGCGACGCGTTCAATTGGCTAGCGATCAGCTACTCAATTTGAATGTAACGTGTAGCCTATGTTTGCCGGGATGTTTTTCCGTGAATTATTTTCCTCTTATAACGACAAATTCGTTGGAATTGGGCGGTTTTCAGTTTGATGAATTCGGTATTCCAGAAAAGGCGCAACTCGATAGTCTAGCAGTTCTACATTTTTTTTATGAGCTGAATTCGTTTCAGGCCAAAGTCAAGGAGGAGCTATTGGATTTTACAGACTTTTTGTGTAAGTATTTGATTTATGGCTCGAGCATTAGCAATTTTAGTGAACATCCTGCCTCATCATTTGAGAAGCTTCGATTTGATGGGTATCATCCCTACGAGAAAAAATTATGCTGCTAAATAAAAGCCACATTTTGAAATGATGTTCAACATTTCTTGCATGGATTTCTTTTTACCTATATGTTTAATAGCTTTAAATAAATTTTTTTCCATCAACAGCAAACAGTGGCGGAATTTTAGGACTTTTTATGGGCTTCAGCGTTCTGGCCGTAATTGAATTTATGTATTTCGTACTATTGATGTCATACTGTGCCATCAAGAAGATGTTTAAATCGAAAAAGGTTAACAATGAAGAGAGTTATTCAACGGAGGTTTGAATAATTTTTTTTGTTAACTTTGTAGTTTTAAGGAAAATTTTATTTGTTTTTTTTATAGGTAAACGATATTCCAATATATTTTCACGAATCTGATCAGAACTCTCAACCAAACGACTACAAACTCCCAGAAAGTTACGTTGATTATTCGATTGCAAAGAAATCTTTAAAACGCACATCTTTGTATCCATATTTTGATTAGGGAAGTCATTTATCTTTATTTAATGTAAATGGTAAATAAATAAAAAAAATAAGAAGTCTGTTTAATTATTGCAATTTTTTTAAAAATCGGTATCACTTTATTTAAAAAAATTATTTTATGGAAAATATTTGCATAAATATAAAATTTACACACATTGTAAAAAAGTGTCCTCCGTCACACTGAATACAATAAAAATGTAAAATTTTTTTAAACCCCAGCAAAGGTAATAAATAATCTTCCAACAGTGTGGAAGCGGCTAAAGTTGTTATTTTAACACAAGAATATTTCCTTGTAAGAAATAACTTCCAAGATTAATCAGAGCTGCTTCATAAGTTGCAATAAATTGAAATAAAAAAGGGTAAAATTAAATTAGTAAAATATTAAATAATAGACTAATAGGCTAAACATAGACTAGTAATATTAAATCGGATTATAGTCGATTTCGTAAAAAGCACGTGGCAGTAAAACCTATCATACCTCATCAGACCTAAGAGATATGGCGAAATTCGTAAAAACGCATGGATCGCTTTACACACCAGTAGGGATTGAATACAGCAATTTAGTTTTTAGGCGATTATATAAAAAAATCGCCAAAATAAAAACCAATTCGAAATATAATCATATCTCAGAGATATGACGGAATTCGTGAAAACGTATACAATACTTTAGGGTTCAATATCAAAAAATCCTCAGAGCTGTTTTTAGGAGATTATATAAAAAGGACGATAAAGCAAAAACTCGATATCTCGTCTCGATCTAAGAGATATAACGGAATTCGTAAAAATGTTTTCACCCGCTTAGCGGTCGAATATAAAAAAAGAGCCGAAGAGCCCGTGGAAGCAAAATTAATTCGATATATCAGAAGGAATAAGAGATACGACGAAAATCGTGATCATGTACGCACTTTATTTTCTCTGACAATTTTTTCATCCCACTATCGTACGTCTTTTTTTTTAATTTGATATACTTTTCTAGATCAATTTTCAACCTTTTGGCTTAAATCGTTCCCGAGATACAAAAAAAAATCAACCCTCTCCACAATTTTACTCCTATTAAAAATTGTATTTTTAGAACGTGTTACCAGCTATAACTCAACGCAATTTGCAAGCGTAACCTTTCTATCATTAGCGAATCTCGTGATATGAAATCGTGAATATTTTGCTTTCCATCCTCACCCTTAAAATATATTTCTGATTGTGGTTTATTGGGTCTACCTCCAGTATTAATTCTAAGTACCAATCTTTAATTAGTTCTTGTGATTTTTTTTTTTGATTTTTTCCACCATTTTCGTCTTTGCCTACCCTCTCAGAAATGTTATATGCAGCGTACTCCCCAAACCTTCTTAACTTAAGACTCAAAAATACCAATCAATATTTTTTTTTTAAAAATTTTTTACACAAAAATAAAATAATCTGTTCAATTTTATAAACAAAATCAGAAATGATTTTTGGGAAATGACAAAAAATTTTAACAAATACTTTGAATTTTTCAAGAATTATTAAAACGTTTTTTAATTTTCTAAAATAAATTAAAATGGTTTTTTAACAAGTTTTTGTCGCATTTTAAAAAAATGTTCATATTTACAAACTGCTTTTTGAATAACACAAGCTTTCATGAAAGTGTTTTTGAATTTCACGAGTACTTAAGAAGGTTTAAACAATTTATTTAGAACAAGATTTTTATGGACTGGTTTTGCATTTATGAGATCCTCAAAATAATTTCCTAATTTTTTTAACAAAGTAGTATTTCAATTTTATTATATTTTTGGTAAAAATGTTTTTAGCTGAAGTCTTAACTGTACATATTTTATCAAATTGCTTTGATGATATTGAAATGAGTAAGCTTTTAGTTGTAATACAACTTCAGGTTTTTATTCAGATATAAATATTAATAATAACATTTTAATCTATAATATATTTACGTTTCAGTAAGAAAAAGATTTTAAATTTCAAGTTACTTTAAAAGTTTGTAAAAGTAAATCAAAATAAATATAAAATATAATAAAAATTGTACCTAAACATTTAATTCTTAAAAGTTTGCAGTATTTTGAATATTTTTTTTACATTTGACCTGCAGGGTATTTTGTAAACATAAATTTTTTTTAAATTATCGGTCTATTATAGTTTTCATATTTTTCATATAAATGCGTGTTTGATGAACACCTTTTGGTTTCAACGAAATATTTTTTATAGGTGTCAGTATTATATATATGTACATACCTGCATAATGCTTAATTATCATTTTTCATGAAAGTAAAACCCTGGACTTGAAAAATGGGTATAATAATTTATTTTAAAGTTCTATATAGACTAGCGACTTTTTAATCTACCCAGTAATTCGAATAAAAAAATCGATAAATGTTTAGCCGTTTCTGTTTGCCAATACGCCCCTTGTCGTGATAATTTGCTATTCATAAAGTTATTCAAGTTCGGATTGCTAATAGCCACTTCGGTTTAGTCAGGACACTCGAATTGATCTTTTTCCTTTCTGTGAAATAAATTCAAATTTACTTCGTAACTAAGCTAAAAATGTATACGGAACCAAATTCAGGACGAAAAATTAATCAACTGGTCAAAGGTCTGTGTAATGAACACCATAAATTTTTACAAATTCAATTCAACTATTTTTTTTATAACAGACAATGAATCAGCCGATGCCAATTCTTCGGAGAAATCAAAACCAGACTTCAAGCGTACCACAACCGAAATTAAGGACATAACCCTAAAATTTCTTCGCACAACTTCTCTGCATGCTTTGAAATTTATTGGCGATAACGAAATTACAAAAATGGAGAAGTAAGTCAAAGTCATGACAAACTCAGTAAATTTTCCCTAATTTAGAAAATTTTTTCAGGTATTTCTTCTTACTAGCGTTCCTACTCGCATTGATCGTGTCGTCATACTACATCACTGCCATCTATCTGAAATGGATAGCATCGCCGATCATTACAACAACCAGTTCAATGTCGACGTCGATTGCCAGCATTCCATTTCCCGCTATAACAATTTGCAATTTGAATCAGGCAAGCCGAAGTGTTGCGGACAATATCAAAAAGTTGGTTTTTCTGGAATTTTATCGTTTTTCTGTAAAAGCAATTTTTCAGGGGAACTTTGAATTATTGGAGATTGCAACATTTGTGTAGAACTAATGTTGCTGCTGATCCGGAAATTATAGCCAAGTCGGGACGATGGACGGAATTTCGTGAGTTTATTTTGAATGTAAAGCAATCCGAATTACTTCGATGGGTTCAAGTCTCTAACGGATTTTGGATCAAGCAGGTTTCACAACCATGTGAGAGCATGATCATTTCTTGTAAGTATGGCTCCGAACCGACAGATTGTAGTTCAATATTCCGACCGATTCTTACCGACGAAGGATTGTGCTGTACTTTTAATAGTGTTGATCAGAAATTTATGTTTCGAAAGAACAAGTAAGTCTTGTAGTTTCCACTTTTTATAGACGCTTCTTAACTGTTCCCTTTCGAGCTGGTTCATATGCATTTTTGTAATAATAAGCACGTGTATTTGTTTTACTCTATATTAAAGAAAGGCAACCTTACCTCGTTTAAACTCTAGCAATTTTCAAAAATCATTTAATAATTTAAGATTAGTTAATTAAAATAAAAAAAATAATAAAATTGAAACAAATGTGTCCCAACACTCGTTGCAAAGCGATGAAATAATGAACAAGCCAAACCAGAAAAGAAAAGGACTACCTGTTAGCTGGACTCCAGAACATGGATATCAAAGAGATCTTCCGGAACATTTTTATCCTACGCCTGCTATAGGTACGTATTTAGAGTATTTTTTTTTGTTTATTATATAAGCCATAAGTGCAAGATAGCTATGTAATTAGACATAGTCTTAGCTTTCTTGAATAGTTAATTTTTTTTTAAATTATCGGTTTCATATTCCATTGGAAGCGTGAAAGCCTTATTGTAGTTTCAAACGATCGCTTATCCAAGATTCACTAGCTGGCAAACGTTTGTCAGGTAATTTATAAAAATGGGTACACATTTGTTAGTCGTCATCTGAATATAATAATGTATTGCATGTGGTTCGATGTTAAAAAGTTTTTGAAAAAAATAAAGCCATTGGAACAGTGGCAGAGAGACGGCATTATAAATATTTTGTTAAAAGGAAACAGAATATTATTTTATAATTTTTACAGTGAGTGACTCTGCATACCCCGTTCCAAAAAAAATTTTAATCAAATATGGAAATGTTATTAGAAATTAAATTATGGTCCTTGTTTACTTAGGCACTGGCTCTCATATGGGTCTCACTGTGATATTAAACGCATCTCTAGAGGAATATTACTGTTCATCGACAAGTGGTTTTGGATTTAAGGTAACAAGCAATCTACGAAGATCTATTTTATTCAATATTATATTTATTCTTTAAAATTATCGAATTCTTCTACCACGGTTCATGTCTGCACAACCTTCAATGCCATCTCTGGGATGAAAACGATGTTATTACGCAGATGATGATGCATAGTCCAATTGAAATGCCGAAAATCGCCAACTACGGCTATCTACTGTCGCCGGGAATCGAAAGTCGAATTGTTATACATCCGGAAGTTTTTATAGCGGCACCCAGTATCCGAACGATCAGCGTAAAATACCGCAATTGTTTATTTTCCAACGAATCAGAGCTTTCGTTCTATCGAACTTATTCGAAACTGAACTGTGAACTAACTTGCGAAGCGATACGTCTTGAAGAAATATGCGGTTGTGTTCTGTACTATTTACCGCGTCCAACGAATCGTACACCAATTTGTGGCCTAAAGGATTTAAATTGTACGCGACGCGTTCAATTGGCAAGCGAGCAATTGCTTAATCTTAACGCAACGTGCAACCTTTGTTTGCCGGGATGTTTTTCCGTGAATTATTTGCCTTTCATAACAACAAACTCTTTGATGTTTGACGATTTTAAATTTCGCGAATTCGGTATTAAGGAAAAGACCGAGCTCGATAGTCTAGCAGTTGTACATTTCTTTTATGAGGTGAATTCATTTCAGGCGAAAATCAAGGAGGAACTAATGGATTTTACTGATTTTTTGTGTAAGTATTTCGTTTGTGGATCGAATATCGTACGTTTGAGTCGTTTGCGAAGCTCTGATTTTATTCGTTTATTGATGGTTCTTCTCGTTCATCTCGATGTGAGAAATTAAACTTCTAAATAAAACACACATTTAGAAACGATGCCAAACAATTCTTACATTGATTATTTTTTTTTTAATATATTTAATTAATTTAAACATTTTTTTTTCAAACAACAGCAAACAGTGGTGGGATTTTAGGACTTTTTATGGGCTTCAGCGTTCTAGCCGTTATTGAATTTCTGTATTTCGTGTTTTTAGTGCCATATTGTGTAATTAAGAAGATGATTAAACCGAAAAAGAAAAACAATGGAGACAATAGTTCCACAAAGGTTTGACTAAATTTATTTTTATAATTTTTTTGTAGCTTTTTATAATTTTAGTTTCAATTTTTAGTTAATTTCCTGAATTATGGAAATATAATTCTTTTTTTCAGATAAACGAAATCCCAATAAATTTAAACGCTCCAGAAACTAGCACTCAACCAAACCACTACACCCTATCACTAAGCTACGTTGACCATTCGATTGCTAGGACATCTTCAAATCGCAAATCTTTGTATCCATACTGTGATTAAAAAATCAATTTTATTTGTCTAATAAATATTTTCTGTAACTTGTAGCGAAATAAATAATTTCAATTTTTGGCAAAATATTTTATTTTATTTTAACAAATAATTTATGAAAAATATTTATTTATTAAATATTCCAACCTAAATTGAAATAAGATAAGAGGTTTTCAAAATTTCTAGCTCGATTTCACAGCCTGCAAAGGTTTCCCAGCAATTTCAAGGTAAGAATTTTACAAACTGATGGGCAAAAAGCGGGCTTGGGCCCTTCGGATCAAGGTGAATAAAGCATAATATTTTTTTTCTCCAAGGCTGGATTAAACTTTTAATACCCTACACATGTCAGCTAGAGTAGAAATCTTGAATTGTTAAAAGTTGTTTGTAAAAATCCTTAATGTTAATGTTTTTATAGTTATAAATAAAAATGTACTGTTTTAGAATTTTATTTGAAATTTGTTCCCATGAACTGTAGCTACAACACTGCCTATCGACTACGAATCACCCTGTAAATTGGTGTCAGAAGTGGGATTATAAATATGGACACATAACGATACATCTATTAAAATCCTGAACGAAACACATGCAGTGCTACTCGATTGTTGTATGGAAAGGTCATCACCATCCTGTCAAGTCTTCAAGAAACTTGGTAATTAAAATTAAAATTCAAATTTACTGGTTTTAAGATGAGAATCGAACTGACCGTACTTAAGTCTATCGATTTTTGTGATAGTGCGCATTTAGCCATAATTTACTCATTTGATTGCAACTCTACTATCAAGCAGTTTAATATTTTAAAATTATCATTAGTTGTACAGTTT
The DNA here is from genome assembly GCA_951812415.1 of Beris morrisii. Taxonomy (NCBI): domain Eukaryota; kingdom Metazoa; phylum Arthropoda; class Insecta; order Diptera; family Stratiomyidae; genus Beris; species Beris morrisii. The sequence goes on along the minus strand of OX638311.1, from coordinate 53,892,310 downwards.
TTCACTAATAATCGTATTTATGGTAAATACTCTGTAAGGGTATCAGAAATATCGACGTTATTGAATCCTTGCATTCTTTTAAACTTTCTTGTGTACTTTTCGTCGTCATTTCCGGAAACTTGATTCAAATTATTGATGAAAACTGACCTTTGAAACTTTTGCAATCTTGTCACCTAGAAAGAAAATTGAGCAGACCATTACTTAATAAATTTTTCAAATCAACTTGCAATTAAAAATACTTTATTATTAAAATAAGAAAGTAAAACCAATGTGGTCGATGCGAAATTAAAAAAGGTGTAGTCAACCTTTTTTAATGTTTTACAAGTACAAATTATGGAACAAAATAATAAAATTAAAATCTGACAACAATTTTTTGGGTGCCACTGAAAACCTAAAAATTAACTTTCCAAATAGTGTCTTGATTGTTCGTTCTTTAGGTTATCAGTCGCATAATAATCTGAACCGCATTTTTGCATTAAACGCGCTCCGGACTTCTAAGAAAAAATAGTATAGTTGTGCCCACACTTCAGGCAAAATTTTTATTTATTTATTTTTTCAATTTCAATACAAACAAAACGGGTGAAGTATTGTCATAGACATTTGCGTATTAAATATTGTTATTAAATTCTGTAACTGATTTTTAGGATATTATAAAAAAGCTCGTTAAAGTAAGAAACAATTCGATATCTCATCACCCCTAAGAAATATGTTAGAATTCGTAAAAACTTAAAATCATTTTACACGCTTGTATGGTTTGGCAAAATTCCGAATATAGTGCAAATGGAATAAATCCATCGTGTAGCAGTCCACAAAAGTTGTTTAAAAATGTATGCAAGTTACAGAATCAAATATAACTCCAGAACGCGTTAAAGCAAGAAGCAAAAATTTTGCAGCAATTAGTTTTAAGACATAAATCCTTCTACTCATTGCGGTAGCTCTCATTCAAAAGGTCCTAAGGACAAGTATTCAAGATTATTTTCCGATAATTTTTGAACGCTTCTGGCTAGGAAATTTTGTACACGTTCATTTTTAAATGGTTCCAAGGAAAAGGATAAATATGGTAGAAATCAAGTGAGTCGCCCTGCACTTTCCATGTGAAATTCCTTGAAAAAGGAAAATTTTACTTTCGGTAATTTACCAAGTTCCAGATATGAAATTGAACACTTACGGTATTGCCGTTCACTTTCGAGTAGCACCCAAATGAGAGTCCGTCATAATAGCCAAACTACATGCGCACTCCTAATTCTACTTTATCCCCAACTACAATATAAATCGGAGTTCAGTATTTCATCTAGAGTATTAAACGATTGGCTGCAGCCTGTTTTTTACTTTATTATTTTTTAATAATAAAGTATTGCGATCGACCTGAAATTTTCAAAAAATTTGCTACCCTGAAATTTTGTATTTTCACGTTTTGGGACTAGTAAACCCTAAAAAAGCAACAAAAATAATGTCCATCTGTCCGCCATACGCCGTCCGCCGTACGCAAAATCGTTTAACGGCGCATAGCTCCCAAACTCGTTGAGATATTACGTTCAAATTTTTATGGTGGGTAGATTGGGTTAACCTCTACGACTAGTATCTTTTCGGGTGGTGGGTTGTGAGGAGAGGAGAGCATTTTAGACGAAAAATTTTGGTTTCTAGATCTCAGGATCCACTTACGCTAGGAGGCTGAAACTTGGAACTTATGTAAAACTATAATAGTGGACCCATTTGCAAAAAAAATGATCGATAGTGGTTGAGGGGTGTGGAGTTGGGGGGAACAACAATGAGTCCGAAACGCTTGAAAGCCGAGATTGAAACATTCTAAAATCCATATCTTCTGAACGGTTGATGTCAGAAAGTTGAAACTTTGTGGTTATCTTTAGGGATACTTCAAGATTAGACAAGGGCTAACATTTTTAAGGGGGTGGTGGGGTGTAAAGGGTTGGGGGCTTACTTTGGATTACAATATCTTCCGAACCAATTACACCAGGAAGATAAAATTTGGTTTCTGTATATGGGATCGCAAGTGGAGTCTACTGAAAGTAAACTTTTTGAGGAGGGAGGTGGAGCACGAAAGTGGGGGGATAGCAATTTTTTAAAAAAATTTATTTTTGTATCTCAAAAACCGTACCCGATATGATCTTGAAAATTTTACAGGAGTTGGGGTCAGTAGAGGAAACAAATTAGGGAAACAAATTTTGGGGGTGATGGTGAAAGGGGGTAGAAAAGAAAACATTCTGATTTCTATTTCTTTAAAACCGTAATGAATAGAAAGCTACAAATTTACGATTATATGGAACCACTACAGAGACAACCTAGAAAAATAAAATAGTTGATAGGGGTATCAAGGTTCAGAGTGAGGGGTGGTTTTTTATATCTCAGAAACGGCTCATGCTAGAAAGTTGAAATTTAGTACGTATATGTAGAGACACTACTGTGTAATTGAATCAAAAAAAAGGTCAGATTTTTATTGGCGTTCAGAGGTTGAGTAAAAAAAAATTTCCGTGAATCCACATTTTCACGAATTTCGTTCAAACTTTTAAATATGTCGAGCTATCAAAGCAATTTTACTTCTGCGGGCTCTTTATATAAGCGCCTAGAAACGTTCATCCAAATTTTGCGATACCCAATCCCTAACGGGGTGAAAAGTTGTTGTGTACATATTCACGAATTCCGATATATTTGTTAGGTCTATTGATATTTGGAATTCACTTTCACTTCTAAAAGCTTTAAACATATTAGGGGAAAAAACCGATTTAAGTATTTTTCAATATTAAAGCCCCTGGGGGTGTAAGGTATTGTTCAAGTTTTCACTGATTCCGAAAATCTCTTAGGTTTATTGAGATCGAATTCGCTTTTACTTCTTTGGAATCTTCTATTGATAAAAAAAAATACGTAAATAAATAAAAAAATATCTGCCAACAGTCTGGGCGCACCTTTAATTTTTTTTGGGTAAAAGTCCGAAACGTGTTTAGGTCACTATGCGACTGATAACCTAAAAAATAACGTTCCAAATAGCCTCCTGGTTATTCTTTAGGTTAAAATAACGAAATTCATGAAAATGTTGGAAAAACCCCTTTTCACGCACATTTGTTTTACTCCAGCTCTGTACATCAATCAAATTTTAAACTTTTTTTTTACTTTAACTACTCCTGTAGTACTTCTACATATACATACCAAGTTTCAACTTTCTAGCATAAACCGTTTCTGAGATATGAAAAACCACCCCCAACCCCATACCTTGGTACCCCTTTCAAAAATTTTATTTTTCTGTGTTGTCTCTATAGCACCTCTATAAAGTTATCAATTTTTAGCTTTCTATCCTTTGCGGCTTTCGAGAAAATAAAATCAGAATTTTCCCATTTCCACCCTCCCCCCACCATCGCTCCACGCACACCCTCAAATTTTTTTTTTTCCGCTAGAGGTCTACTGATACTAACTCCTGTAAAAACTCATATCTGATACGGTTCTTGAGATATACAAATTTAATTTTTTGAAAAATGGCTATCCCTCACCCTTCAAAAATTTTTCAGTAGACTCCACTGGTAATTACATATACAGAAACCAAATTTTATCTTCCTAGCACAATTGAGTCGGAAGATATTGTAATTCAAAGTTTTTCACCCCCCACCCCCATACCTTACTACTTCCCTTAAAGATTTTAACTCCTTTCTAATCTCCTAGTATCCCTTAATACAACTACAAAATTTCGGCCATCTGACATCAATCGTTCAGGAGATATGGATTTTAGAATGTATCAATCACAGCTTTCAAGCGTTTTGAACGCATTGTTTCCCCCCCCTCACTCGCACACCTCTCAACCCCTATCGACTATTTTTTTGCAAATGGGTCTACTATCATAGTACTTCATAAGTTCCAACTTTCAGCCTCCTAGAATAAGCGGTTCCTGAGATCTAGAAAGTAAAATTTTTCATCTTAAACGCTCCCCCCTCCTCCCCCCTTACACCACCACCACTCCAAAAGGTACCACTCGTAGATGTTCACCCACTCTACCTACCATAAAAATTTCAACTTAATATTTCAAGGGGTTTGTGAGCTACGCATCTTCAAACGGTTTTGCGTACGGCGAACAGACGGACATTTTTTTTTGGCTTTTTTGGGGTTTTCTAGTCCTAAAACGTGAAAATACAAAATTTCAGGGTGGCAAACTTTTTTGAAATTTCAGGTCGATCACAATACTTTATTATTAAAAAATAATAAAGTAAAATCTTCCAACAGTCTGGGCGCAACTTTATTATTTTTTGGGTAGAAGTCCGGAACGCGTTTAATGCTGAGAAGCGATGTATGTTACTATGCAACTGACAACCTAAAAAATAACGTTCCAAATAACCTCCTGGTTATTCTTTAGGTTGTCAGTTGCATAGTAACCCACATCGCTTCTCAGCATTAAACGCGTTCCGGACTTCTACCCAAAAAGTAATAAAGTTGCGCCCAGACTGTTGGCAGATTTTTCAGATTGTCGTTACTTACGATTTTCCTATTATAACTGATAGGCTTAGTTTGTCTATGTTGAGCTTTGTATCTTCGATGCGCGAAAAAAGGGCGAAACGAGGCGTAATAAATTATCTCCATAACTGAAACGATACTAAATCCAATGAACAAACCCATCAATCCTCCAGTACTTGCTAGTTAAGGACATAAAATAGTAAACCATTAAGAAAATTTAATTTTTAAAGCCCACAAACTCACACAAAAACTCGGTAAAGCCAACAAATTGCTCCTTCCTGTTGCTCCGAAAAAAATTTTCGGTATAGTAAAAGTGCACAACCGCAATATTAGTGGCTGCATACCCTTTGGGCATATTATGGACAATACGCTCCTTTAATGCGAAATCGCCCTGGGCTATGGGCGCCGAAAAGCTGGTCGGATTGTAGGTCAGATCATAACAACCTGGTAGACATTCCCGACTGCAATTATTTTCGTTCTGATTGGCAACCTGTGCCCTAATTATGACCTTGTCGAAGCACATGTTGTCTTTAATTCCGCAAATCGAAATATTGGGCGAAATTCGCGGCATGTAGTATTGGACGCATTTGCATTCGGTCGCAACTAGACCAGCTTCGCATTCCTTTTCGCAATTACGACGCGAATATGTTCGAAAAAAGGACAAATTTCCTTCGCTAGCGAACAAACATTGGCGGTACTCCCTCGCTACATTTTGAAGCGTTACCGATGCATCAGATATTAGCGGAGTGATAACAACACGCGTTTCATAACCTGCTTTCACCGAAATCCCAGTTTCGCCAACATTTGGAATTTCAATTGGATTGTGAAGAAGTACCTGAAAATTGACTTTAGTCAAGGACACGTTTTGAAATCGCTCGATCTTAGTTACCTTGAAACCGGCACCATTTGTCGACGAGCAGTAATAGTTTTTGATATCTGCGTCCAAAATAATCGTCAAACCCATGCTGCTTCCGGTACCAGCGGCGGTTGCTGGATAAAACGTTTTTGGAAGATTGGACGGATAGCCAAGATCTGGTGTCCAATCGACTGCAATGCGCTCTGTAACCAGGCGATCCTCATCTGTATCTTCCCTTGAAAAGAAAGGGGAGAAAAAAGGAGCTAAATTTCCTTCTTCCACGACACCGATTAAGGTATTAAGCTCAACCCAAAACTAGCCAACCATCAATGAAACCTTCAGACATACCTCATCATCAAACTAAGCTCATGATTCAGCCTTCAAATAATAGGAACATATTTCGATAGAATCTAATATTTTAAATCCACATACCTGTAAGTTTTGATTAGATACGCCGGATCTACTGTATTAAAAGAACAACAGCGTCCTTCATCGGTCAGAACTGACCTGAACAGGTCGCTACAATTATAGTTTATCGAACCAAAGCGGCAAAGTAGCAACATACTACGGCAAGGTTGCATTGCCTAAAATTAGAACGATAAGTGAGTCCACGAATGCATACACCTGTGGCACACCTTGTGGCCTACATGTTCATTACATCTCAAGGCAATTAAACACGGCAGACTTTCACAACCCAAGTTACTTACATTGTACAAAAAATTCTCGAAAGTACTCCAATCATTCGAAGCGTTCATAACTTCGCTACGATAATCCTCGTCGCGTGAACAAACCGTTTGTAAAATTGAAAATGATGTACTTTTCCTAAAATGAAAGTTTTAGTTGAATTTTTTTTTAAATTGGATTTTCCAAAATGTTTTAAATAAAACACCTACCTGTCGAGATTCGTCACCTTACTACTCAATGCTTGGTTCATATTGCAAACTATAATCGCTGGAAACGGAATTGTATTGATGTAAGTTGGTGTAGCACTTATGGCAATAATTACAGGAGTTGCGGACCACTTTACATAAATGTTGTAAATAAAATTGATTGCAAGAGATAGAGCAACAATGAATGAGACGAGGAAAAAAATTCTGAAATAGTGAAAATTACGTAAAGTTTATTGTAATATTGCCTGCCAGCGGGCAGAGCTGGCAATTCTGATTGTTAAATTAATTGAATAGAATCGAAGCTTAGCGAAAGTTAAGTATAGCATTTGTTGTAAAAAAAACTTAAACTGAATTTGCTTAGAAAATAAATCGGCTGTAAATTAAGCAAGCAATATTAAATCAGCCTACCTGTACATAAATAAAGTGAAATATTTGAAATCTCGATGGGATACCTTCATTTTGGTTATTCCTCTCAAATCATGGAATATATAGAAATTATTTTTTTTTTTTAATTGTACTTTATCATTTTAACAATAAAGTATTATTATCGATTTAAAAAAAAAAATGTCTGCCCTGAATTTTTTTTACGTTTCATGACTAATAAACACCAAAAAAACAACGAAAAATTTTAGTCCGTCTGTACGCCGTCCGCCGTACTCAAAATCGTTTGAGGGCTTGTAGCTACCAAACCCTTTGAGCTGTGTGGGGCTGGAGGTTTTAGAGAAAAGTTACAATTGAGACACTCTTCCATAAAAAATTTATCATATTTCTATTCTTCCAATGAGTTACTCGTAAGTAGGGTTGTTCGATTCGATTAATCGATTATTTATTCTAAAAAAATCAATTTTATCAATCGATATTAGTGATGTTCATTAATCGACATAATCGATTAGTTAACGTTATTTAATCGAACAAATTTCAACAGTAAAAAGATTCGATGTTCGACAGGTTTGGCAATATTTTACTACGAAATTAGCTGCAATAGAAAAAAATTGTGCATTCATGAAGGGATCCAGCAAAACACGTTTGGTAATAATAACCCAGCAAGCAAGACTTCGTTGAGAAAATTGCTTCCTATGTCAAATTATAGGAATTATTTTACTCCTCCTGTTTCTTCCGTTCATAAAAGTAAGTAGACTTACTTTTATGCTTATCTCCTTATTTAGATAAATAGATTAGAAATAGGGGTTGGTATGGTTAACCTCTGTCACTGCAGCCACAGTTGGGCCTATTGTGACGTCACCCCGGATTGATTATGATTCCTCTTCATTCCCTGCGCTTTCAATGAAGCCTAGTATTTTGCGAAGAGAAATGGTCAGGAATTCCGATGGGTCCATGAAACCTTGGCCGAAGTGACGAAGTGACGAAGTCTTTTGTGAGCTAAACCCTCACATTCACAGAGGATATGCTCTGGTGTTTCGTCTTCGTCATTGCATACTCTGCAAATTTTAGTCTCAGAGAGACCAATCCTATTGAGATGCTTCCTCATGTGACAATGTCCAGTCAGAGCTCTCACTAGGGTTCGGGTCTGATATCTGCTTAATTTTAGATAATCAGATGTTCTTTTTTTTCCGAATGCTTTGGCATAAAAAACTTTGAGTGCCTGTTGCCCGCTGCCAAGTCTCAGTGAATGGCACTTTCCGATTTTTGCCACATTCGGATGTTCATTCTGGCTGTGCTTAATGGTATCCCACAGAATGGAATCTCCTTACTTACTTACTGGACACCTCTTTCTATTATACTTACTTTATAACAAAATTCTAAAACCCTTTTCCAGTAAAATTCAATGCACTTACATATTACCTTATTATCTATATATATAAAAGAGGATGTATGTGCATATGTTCCCTATGAACTCCTAAACTGCTCAACCGATTTTGATCAAATTTTCAGGGAACATGTAGAATAGTCCCGCGATGGTTCCTGTGAAGTTTGGTACCGATCGAATCAAAAGCAATTGTTTTTTTTTACATTTTTCAAAATTTTTTGCGATTTTAGCTCTAATTGTTTGTTTGTCCCGTATGCCTTTCTAAACCACTCATCCGATTGCGATGAAACTTTGTTGATATGTTGAGCGCACGCCCGCAAAGATGAAGATGGTGGATGGTGGCTGGTGGATGATGTATGATATATAGAAGATGGAGAATGGAGGATGGTGGATAGAGGATGGAGAATAGAGGATGGAGTAACGGAGCAACGGGAGCAACGGAGCAACCAAAACAACGGAGCAACGGAAGTAACGGGAGAAATGGAAGCAACGGGAGTAACGGGAGCAACGGAAGTAACAGAAGAAATGGGAGCAACGGAAGCAACGGAAGCAACGGGAGAAATGGGAGAAATGGAAGCAACGGGAGAAATGAAAGCAACGGGAGTAACGGCAGCAACGGAGTAAAGGAGCAACGGAAGCAACGGAGCAACGGAAGTAACGGGAGAAATGGAAGCAACGAGAGTAACGGGAGCAACGGGAGAAATGGGATCAACGGGAGCAACAAAGCAACGGAAGAAATGGTACGCGGCTAGTTTTTTAATAATAAAGTATTGTAATCGACCTGAAATTTCAAAAAAATTTGCTACCGTGAAATCTTGTATTTTCACGTTTTAGGACTAGTAAACCCCAAAAAACAAAAAAAAAATATCCGTCTGTTCGCCGTACGCCATACGCAAAACCGTTTGAAGTTGCGTAGCTCACAAACCCCTTAAGATATTAAGTTCAAATTCTTATGGTAGGTATAATGGATGAACCTTGGCTGAAAGTTGGAACTTATGTAGAACTATGATAGTGGAGGGGAAAACAATGCGTCTAACACGCTTGAAAGCTGGGATTGAAACATTCTAAAATCCATATCTCCTGAACAATTAATGGCAAATGGCTGAAACTTTGTAGTTGTCTTAAGAGATACTAGGAGATTAGAAAAGGGTTAACAATTTTAGGTGACTGTGGGACTGACAACCTAAGAAATAACCAGAAGGCTATTTGGAACGTTGGTTTTTAGGTTGTCAGTCGCCTACTATAACCTACACCGCATCTAAGCATTAAACACGTTTCGGACTTCTACCCATAAAATAATAAAGTTGCGCCCAGACTGATGGCCGATTGTGTAAATTATCAACGAAATCCACTGTATATAGATACCAAAATTAACATGAAACGCATTTTAGTGAGAACTATTCATTGAAAGGACATTATTGTTGAAGACTATAAATTACAAAAACTCGATGATAAATTTAGACTGTTAAATAATTATTTGCAACAATAATTCTAATGTAGAAGAAGATATAGAAGTATTTTGGCAAGTTCTTTCCTGTCTCCAGATAGGTGATCAGAAGGCTTTTGTAACATTATGTTAATTAATTAATTAATTAATATCTTGATCTTTTCACATTAATCCGCAAATGTAGAACGTGTTATTTCATAACCAAAGCCATTAACTTATTTGGAAATTTAACGGACATTTAGCTCCACATGTAAGACAGTGAAGAGAAGATAGAAAATTCTTCATATAAATATTAATATGCACAATTTAATCTCTTATCTATGTACATTTACCGCTATATGTACGACAATCCAAATGTTAAACGTATAATGTTCCTAGATATTTCAAGTCAAATCTACCTACGTATGCGACACCCTGGGACTTACGAATTACGCGATTAACTGATTAGAAGGCATCAATTAATCGATTCCATTAACTCATGCCGAAGGCTGAGCCCGAAGGGTTCAGTCGACATATCTGATGAGTCGCGCCCGTGGCGCTGATTTCCTCATCTCAGTTAAAGATTTAAAATTTGGAGTGTGTGGTAAGGAATAACTTTACCATTGCTGGTTAAGGACTGGGAGAAGCCCATAACATTAACAGGGAAAAAATTAATTGCAGCCATGGCCACCTTCTGAAATGCATCGACATTCATCCTGAGCTCACAGGAAACCATGGAACCTGCGAGGATGCTTTAGTAAGACAAATTTAATTTAATTATTACTATAAACTTTGGAATATGCTAAACCGAACCCAGTCAGCCAACTTAGGTCATCAAAGGCAGAACGGTTCCGAAGGGAAGGTTCTATCGTCGTCGCAACCCAGCCAGACAGGCAGGCGATATTCAGCACAACCATAAAGTGGTAAAAACTAATTATGACTGGAGCGGCAACACTGTGGAACAACCGGAGATGAAAAATTAATCGATTGATCTTGATCGAATGTTTTAAAATAATCGATCTTGCAACAATCGATTCATCCCTACTGGGTTCTATGCGTTACAAACTTTTGGGCTGGATTAAACTTATAATACTCTCAGATTTCATCCAGAGTATAAACGAAATACTGGCGCCGACAAGGGAGCCCGAAGGGCTACGTCGACAAAGAGATGAGTCGCGCCCGAGGCGTTGACTCCTTCATCTAAATTTCCCAACTGGGTAACGGAATAATTAAAAAGTAAATGGCATAAATAACCACCAAAAAGTAAATTAATGTCTGGAGAAGCCAGACATTAAGGTAAGAATCTACTGATTTTAAATGAAATTAGAAAACGGTTAAATGAAATTTGTCGAGTGAATGTAGCTAGCCAGAATCCACCCAGTCGATTCCCAGGCGAGCTAAGACAGTCTGAAAAGATCGTCTCAACCCACGAGGGTCGCAACCAAGCAGGACCAGCAGCCCATCTGAGGTATTGTCCAGTCGCAGCAGGCGCAGAGCAGGGAGATCGAAGATTGCCATGATGAAGACCGAAAAGAAAGCAAAATCGAACGCTGAAAAGAAAAGAGCAAAAAGAAATTGATATATTAAAATAATATATCAGAATAATTTGCGTCCATGGCCGACTTTAAAAAGCATCGAAATTCATCCAAGCCCACGGGGAACCATCGAAAACTGTGAAACTATAGCCGATGCAAACTGATTCCGTGGAGGACAACATATTACATCGACCACACTGACTAAGGTTCGAAATGAGCCTTAGTTGCTGAGGAGCGCCGATTTAGGGCGTCTATACTTACGTTGAAGAGTCTCGTCATAGTCAACACTATCACGGACTAACGCATTAGTATGTGAAGAGGACGCAGAGAAATGCTTCAAGGCCCGTTCCTTGATGAATTCCTTAATGGAGGGGAGATCTGCATCCCTATGCAGCTGGTTGTTCCTAACGAACCAAGGGGCACCCATTGCCGCTCTAAGGCATACATTTTGCTTCCTTTGAAGACGAAGAATGTGTAGCGAAACTACCTTTTCGGCCACTAAGCAGCCTCGGTAGGGCTCCAGATTTATAAGGAGGCTCTTCGGATCAGTACAGCACATTTCTGCCGGCTAATCAGGAGCGTGGGGGGGGGGGTGAATTTGGACCCGAAGAGCACTCCTCCTTGTATGTGCTGAAATTAATGAAATTAAGAATGAGCTGGTTGGAAGGTGAAAAGGAATTCAACGAAAGTGGCTACATGTTGTGGAAGCCCCTGGCATGCTCACGGAGCGTCACTACTCCATCTGAAAATTATTAACTAAGAAAAGAAAAAAAAAAAACCGACATCTACAGTCCTGGTAAACCTAATGCTGAAATCAAAATGGGGATAACAAAGAATATAAATAAAATAACGTAGATTTAACTTAAGAGATGTAATTATTATTATTATTAGACTCAAAAAAAAAATTTACTTTGATCGATAAATGGGAACCTTTAATATAAAATTGGTGAATTGTATGATGGGGCTTGATTTGCGTCCGTATTGATCCGAGTGTCGGGAGGCCTTTTTGTTCCTTGGGGCCACTATCGTCGTTGCAGGCTACAGGGGTTGCGGCACCGGTGTTTAAGTCGTGAGTTTTTTGTAACTTTAGTTCGAGTTTCATTTATTGTTCCGCACTTCAATTACTTGATTAGTTTATTAGGTTATTAACTTTCATAGTTCGTTGCACTGATTTTTTTTTCTCTGTGGTGCACCACTTCACACCCGTAACTTTTGATTCTTGTCCACTTAATGTATTTTTTTGTTTTTTTAATGTACTATATTTAATGTTGCGTATTATATTTTAAAGTAATTTTTTTCGTTTTTTTTTTCGCACAGCGCACAACCTGCTTCACTCCGTTCTCCCAATCGACTCCCCGTGTTTCTTTTTCTTCCTCCTGATTTTTCCGCCTTTTTCCCCTTGTGAAAAAAAAACGGTTTTTTCCCTTGGTGCTTTACGCGGGAACAAACATTGGCGCGTTTTCGAATCTCGCCACTGTGCGGCGCGAAGGTTGAGCCCGGGTCTTTCAAAATGGCTTTCGTTGAGTTTTTACATGTTTATTTATTGTTTTTTTCTTTTAAGCTCTGGTACGTTATACAAATGTCAATAAATGAGAAAATATAATATTTAATAGTTGGATTCCCTTGACTGTAGCGAGAAAAGAAGAGGAAGAAGAAAAGAAAAAAACTACGCAAGAAAGAGACTGCAATTCATATTGTTTTTATATTTTTTTTTAGTTCATTAAGGTTGGGATAATTTCCTCTTTCCGCCACGCACTAGGACGTGACTCGCAACAAATGTGCGATTGAGCTAGATAACCCCAAGCAGGAGAAGCGTAGCAGAGGATGGGACGAACTACAGTCTTGTAAAGTAGCAATTTGCTACGACGGGAGAGTTTACTGCTATGATTGGTCATCGGATTTAACATAGCCGATGCTGCACATGCTCTACCTACAGCTGCCTGAATATGAGGCCAAAATACAGTCCTTTATCTAACCGAACACCGAGGTACTTGACAACGGGTTTCCAGGGAAGCTCATCATCGAAAATCGAAACATGGCCACTCAGAGTATAAAAATCATAATAGCGCAAGATAATAGTAAGGAGTGCAGAGAGTAGCTTCCCCCCCCCCCCTTTTTTCAGGACTATCTGTATGGGGTTTCGAAAAATTATTTTATACTTTTTAGTCCGTTTTTAAAACGTGGTTTCTTAAATTTTTTCTTTATTTAAGCAATTTGCATTGTTTTTGCCTTTTTTTATGTTCTTATTTGCCCTTTTTAAATTTTTTGGGTCCACAAAATCCGCACCCTGATCATTACCGTAGATGGAAACAGCTTACCGTTCCTAGCAAAAAGTTTAGCTTCACTTTTATTTGGATTAACTTTGATTCTGCAGGGCTTAAACCAGTTTTCCCTTTCGTTTGGACCGTTCTGCAAGCAACTGGTAATCTAAACTATGCTCAACTCAACAGGAAAACTATGATGCGCTCCTTTTTCTAGGTGAAAATTGATCTCTGGCTTCTCTTTCCAAATAAAGTGTACTCCAAGAAAGTGTACATTACACTTGGCAAAAAAAAAACCTAATTCGATTCCTTTTCTATACACATTTATCGCCATAATGTAAAAATTAAAATGTTACGTCTTCGTAGGACCTACATATTCTTCAAGGTCGCAATGACTTTTGAACGGCTTTATTTCAGCATGTAGTATACAAAACTTTCCTTTAGGATTTTCGAAATTCGCACATTTTGCAATCGATTTCCCTCCCAGACGCCAGACCTACATCGACACCGTCGTAATTTTACAAGTCGAATTAACAATCAAGTGAAACAGCCCATACGATAGGGAAACAAACATTCCTTTCGTAGAAACCATTCAACATCTGTTGCTTAACCCGTCATACATTTCCCACTGGGTGAATATCGAAACGATAAGCTACCTGCTGTCCCACCACTGTATTCAACGGGAAACAGAAATTCCGGTTCAGTTAAGAAACTGAAAAAAGTCAAGAAATTGTTCTACTTCGTTAAGGTCCCATTCAAAAATTAATTAATTCGCCAAACACAAAAAGCCATTCGTGACCTTTTGCGAGTTAATGAGGAAAGCAACCAAACGAAATTAGCTGAAAAAATAATTTCAAGGACTTTTTCTTCTACTCTTTGAAAATAAATTTGGTAGCCCTGATAAGGGCTGATTTGTTTTTTGTAATTGAATACAATTTCCAATTGTACTCCAAACCGTTAGCAAAAGAAAATCTACTTCTTGGCTGCAGCTTTCTTCGGAGCGGCCCTTTTTGCTGGTCCGGAAGCCTTCTTCGCTTGTGGTGCCTTGGTCTTGACGATTTTTGAGGCAGTCTTCGAAGTTTTGGTCGTCTTTTGCTTCGGGCTCTTTGCCGCCTTGACAGTTCCAGACTTCTTGGCCGCTTTGGCGGTAGCAGCAGACGCCCTTTTTTTTGCTGATCCAGCAGCAGCGGCGGGTTTCTTCGCGGCAGCAGCTTTCTTTGCTGGCTTAGCAGCGGCAGGCTTCTTGGCAACTTTCTTTTCACCGGTGACAGGCTTTTTGGCTACTTTAGCCTTCTTCTCGGCTGCTGGCAACTTGAACGAACCAGAAGCACCCTTGCCCTTGGTTTGAATCAGCTTTCCTCCAATGACGGCGGTTTTCAAGTACTTCTTGATGAACGGAGCGAGCTTCTCAACATCGACCTTGTAGTTCGCGGCCAAGTACTTCTTGATAGCGGGCAACGACGAACCGCCACGTTCCTTCAAAGTACCGATCGCATTGTTCACCATCAATGCAGTTGGTGGATGAGTGGGCTTCGATTTTGGCTTCTTCGGGCTGGATGCTGCGGCTTTCTTGCCTGCCTTCTTGGCCACGTTGGGGCTAGCGGCTGCGACTACGGGAGCTGATTCTTCGGCCATTTTTAACTTTTAGATAAATTTTACGAAATTTTAAAATAACTTTTACTTTGCTTAAAAGAGCACACGATTACTTTTTCAATTTGCCAAACAAAATTTCAGTTCATGGGGTAGTCGATTTTATGAGAATCTGGAAGTACGGCGCTCGCCATTTTCGTATTCCTTTTGAAATTGTCGAAGAGCGATGGACAGAGTTTGTTAACTTTTAACGACAATATCTAATTTATAAAAACATCTAGCAATATTTTACTATCAGATATTACAATCTAGACATAATAGTTAACTTTCACCTTGAAGCAATAGTTGGCAGTTCACTCAAGATAAGAAATTACAGAGTGCTTTCGGACTGCGATCTGTTCCTAATCTCATCAACTATTTTGTTGTTTTAGTCATATTTTTGTTATTAACAATGCTATTTAAAAAAAAAATAAGTTTTAAGATACTTCGATATCTTAGCTTTGCCGTTCACTTTAGTTTTTAATTTTCCCTACTCTAGGAAATGCGTGAAAAATGTTCAAACTTGAACCTTCTGCATCGAAAATGCAACAAAATTCATGATTTCAACGTGCGTCCCAATACTTTCACCCATTCTTTTATTTAGTTTTAAATTTTAAATAATGCTAAAATTCTTACAGCATATCTTCCCAAACATGAGGATATACTCAAATTAAGCTAAAATTCACAAAATCATTACCTGGAAGAATTTACCTAGTCTTTGGACCACCCAAAGTGCATATCGCATAGTCACAACAACTGCGTCACAGAATTGCACTATCGCTACACGCTAGTTCGGACCAAGGAAATTTAATTTTAATGATTAAGAAAAGAAATAAGTTCAGCTCAGACGAGTATTTTGAATCCTGGCCTTTTAATTTAAAAATTCATTTATCCAACTCCAATTGCGTTCAATTCGAGCTAAAGATGTACGTAAACGCGGTTAATACCAAACAATTTGTTGCTCACATTTCTGCTATATTAAAAATTACGCGGAATGGCCTTTGGAGTTTAAGAAAGCCCTGTTCGTTTGACAACAATATAGTTGCAATTATTCTAACATCTCCATAAAAGTACGGGTCTGGCTAAGAACAATTTCAGCAAACATTTTGGCGATCGTTCACGAAAAGGAATACCAGTGAAACTCGCCCGATGTTTTACAACATCGATGTTTCGAACAAAAGGCATCGATGTCGATAAAAAATCGGTAAAAAACATCAATGTTTCTGAAACATCGATGTTTTATCACGGTAGAATTTTGTAGATGCCGTATTAAAAGTATTAATCATCATGATAACTAAGAGATCAGTTACATTCAGGAGCAAAAAATATAGGTACAGGCTTGTTAAAACAAACAAACAAATTCTAGTTTTTCTAAATTTTTAATAATAAAGACCGTAGAATTCTAGGGTACGATGTCCGCGGCCGCTCTGTAAGTCTATACGTATAGTTTGGAAGAGCACTAGACGTAGAATATTGACGGCGATTCTACGTATAATATTTTAGGTGCTTATACGTAACATACGTACGTTCTTTCTACGTACAAAATTCACTCCACTTCTACGAGTGGTGCAACGTATTACCTCGCGAATTTTTTTTATTTCCGCCTGTTACATAGAGAAATGAAGGATTTGAAATCAGCTGAGCTGATGACTGATGTTATCGTTACACAGAAAGAACAAAATAATGATTGAGATATTATTTAAAAATTAAAATTTAGTAAGTAAATTATAATTTATTTTAGGTACCTACTTAATGATTATATTGTGTTCGATGTTATTATAAAACATCGATATATAAAAAACATCGAAACCAAAACATCGATGTAAAAAGCACTCGATGTTTTTGCAAAACATCACCTACCTACCTTTTTAATCTGGATTTGGAATATGTCGTAGGAAAACAACGCAGACACTAGCTTACGCAGACGACATAAACATAGTGGCGGGATCTCAACTGTACGCCAAGGAAGTCTTCTTAATCTGGGCATGGCAGCACGAGAAGCAGGGCTACGCATAGACGAAAATTAAACGAAATTTGTGGTGCAATCACGAAGAAACAAGTCAATCAGAACATAGAAAACGTGGACAACTTCATATATCTAGGAGCGAATCTCTCCAAAGACGGCAATGAAACTAACGAAATCAAAAGATGCAAAATGGTAGCTTGGAAGCAAACAAGACATACTATTCGGTACTGCCAATAATCAAATGTAACATTTCTATGACGTGCATAGAAAAACTAAGCTGCTAATCGACAAAGACCTGTACTCTGCTATATAGCAGTTAAAGGTGGACTTTTCCAGGCATCAGAAAAAAGGGTTAATGCCTTCGAGATGGAGATATTACGACGAATCCTCGGACCAGTTAGAGCACAAGGCTCATGTAGAATTCGATACAGTCAGGAATTGTATACCATCTTTGAGCACTCAGAAGTCTCTACTCTCATCGAACAGAAGGACAGAAGGTTCATTAGATTAATTAGAAACCATATTGAAAGATCCACTATAGACCAAGACCTTAACCCCTGGATTCACCAACCCTTTTTCCCCAACCTACAATATTTTCAAAAAACAATGACAACTGGTTTCATTCCACCTGAAGCCTTCGCGAATCTCTATGAAAACGGCTACATACTAGACTCTGACTGCGTACCAATCATATATCATGCATATAGACGCGCAACAGATAGAAAAATAGGATACGACCCCAATCTGAGAACTAGTGACCCTCTGCCCTTATGGCGATACTCCACCGCGAACCATATTGACGTGGACAGAGATGTGCGTGAGGCTACGAAATACTGGTGGTCAACAGGACATTTAGTTATTTTTCCTAGTATAAGATAACTTTAACCAAAAACCGGAAAAAAGAAAGGAAAGAAACTAGTATAAATACTAACACTGTTAGCAGCTTCCCTAATGTAAGGCATGCTGGACCGAGACATTCGCTACAGGAACTGATAGCCTTCAGCTATCGGTCTAAGTGATGAATGGCACGGCCTGGATTAGTTATAAGAAAATTATTAATGTACAAAAAACTGTTATATTTAAGGAATATTGTACTAAATAAAGCGACTCATATCCCACCTATATAATCCTTTCTTCAAGCATTTTTAAATGCACATAATGTATGCTGGACAAGGCTGCCCGCGGCCGGGAACGGTGGCTTCTACTTTGCTATTCTTGAATAGCGGAGCATGATGCTGTTGGTCCCGGCGGCGGAGAGTTCGGCCCAAAAACCTAGTTTTAAGTTAGAGAAATCTGCCTCTGATAGCTTCTTTTTAACTTCCTCAAAACTGGTTGAAGGCTTAGAATTTTTAGAGATTTTTTAACCGCCTCTTAAAGTAGCTACCATACAAAGTTGATATTAAAAGAGATGCCTGCTTCCTAATCGTTGTTCAAATGTGTTTAATTGTATTATATTATTTTCCTCGTACTATTCTTCGATGCAATAAAAAGGCGAATTAAATAGAACCACACTTAACCTTTCGAAAATGTTAATCTTTCCGTCGCCGACAAATTTTAGAGCGTGAAGTGTTGTATTTTGTGAAAATTCTCTAGCATTTTCCCAAAACGACGCTTTTGCGTATTCCATGGTACGAGAATTGATCCGTTTGCGTTGTATACCTTTGACGAATCGTCGTACATTTTGCACTGAAAATTAGCAATTTTAATTTTATTACTTTTATTTCAAAGCTAAATATTTAAATTTTACAATCTTTTGTGAAAATGTACCTCTATGGAATTTTTCACCATTTGGATGTGGTGCGTTGTTTGCTTTTATGTCGAAATCATATGCGTCCATTTTCAAGAAATACTGAAACTTAATTGAAACGAAAGCGATAGGGCGATTTACTTAAATAAAAGTGAAAATCAAAGTTAGTTCTACTGAAAGGATGCGTTTTTTTGTTGGCATAGTTAATTACACATTTTAGTAAATAGGCCTGAATTAATTAAAGTGATTGGGTGCATGCGTTAATATTGTGATAGAAGGGACAAAACTGGTCAATTGCTGGATCCATTAGATATAAGGGTAATCCTAAATTACAATTTTTTTAATCTAGCATATGGTCATAGAAAGGGTTCTGGAAGTACAGTCAATAGGCAAACGTTATGCACAAGCTTCTTTTGTATGTTTGTAATTGGAGAAAATTAGTTTCATCCCAACTAAGTTTTAGCACTCTAGGGATGACTTTCAACCTTCACTATCAAAATCAATGGTGCGACAGGTAAAGAACAGTAACAGCAAGAGATTTGCACCGACATATAGAGTTAGTTCAATGGTTACAGATATGTAGAATTAGTAATAAAGAAAAACGTATGTGTCTTGCAATTGCCATAGAAAGATCCTTTGAAAATTAAATAGATAGGGAAGATGATGTAGCATACAATCGATAGTCCTACAAATACTTTATTATTCAAAAATAATAAAGTAAAAATTGAACCATGTGCGCACTTCTTATTCTGCTTTATTCCTAACTAAAGTGCAGTATTTCATGGGGGTTATCATAAGATTGGCTTGTCTATTGTGACTACGGTATGTTTATGGTTATTGAATTCGTTGAATTTCATGATTTCACAGTCAGCGCAATTGATTTAGCCGCTGAAAGAAATTTTTACGAAGAGAGTTTAATTCCAATATTACTACAAGATCGGAATTATAACGGCTTGGGCTTAGGCACCCCATTTTTGATCCGATTTTAATTTTGTTTTGATTTTTGATCAGCTGTTGAGCTCCCCTTTCGTTTGGGTTTGTCCATGGTACCATGGCATTTTTTTAAAAAAATTTTAGGGTAATTTTTTTGAAGATCCCCGATTTTGACAAGTGACCCCTTAAATGAAAGTTGCTGGCGCCTCCTTTTCACATCAGCGAACATACTCGTATTTAAAAAATTTTAAAATTTGCGGCCAGGAGAGGCTAGAGAGAGTCGCAAATTTTGGATTTTTTTCACGTTTTTGGCCACCATTCCCATTTTTGATTCGATTTTAATTTTGTTTGGATTTTTTAGCAGCTGTTGAGCCCCCCTTTGTTTGAGGTATCACTTGCTAAGATCTAAAATTTTTCAAAAAATGCCATGGTACCTACCATGGAATTTTTTTAAAACAATCTTAGGTTAATTTTTTAATAATTCTCCGATTTTGACAAGTGACCCCTTTAATGAAAAGTATTGGCACCTCCTTTTGAAAACAGCAAACAGATTTAAAAAATTTTAAAATTTGCGGCCAGGAGAGGCTAGAGAAAAGTTGCAAATTTTGGATTTTTTTCACGTTTTTGGTCATAATTCCCCCATTTTTGATCCAATTTAAATTTTGTTTGAATTTTTAAGTAGCTGTTGAGCTTTCCTTTCGTTTGAGCTACCATTTATTTTTTTTTTTTTAGGGTAATTTTTTCAAAATTCTCCGATTTTGACAATTGAGCCCTTAAGTAAAAGGTGCTGGCGCCTGCTCTTCAAATCTGCAAACAGTTTTACAAAATTTAAAATTTGCGGCCAGAAGATGCAAAAGAATAGTCGGAAATTTTGAATTTTTTTCCACGTTTTTGGCTACCGATTTTAATTTTGATCAGATTTTTGAGCAGCTGTCGAGTTTGCCGTTTCCAGTTTCGTTTGTGCTCTTACAGAAATTAAAAAAATTATTTTTTTTCATGAAATAAGCGTGAGGGGCACCTCTTGGCAACTCTTTGAGTATTTTTTTAAAATCCCCCGATATGGACGGGGATGGCAGATTCAGAAAAAAATTCTTAAATTCTATAGTCAGGTCTGCTAAAAGAGAGTGGCACATTTTTACTCCTATTTGGCCACCATTCCCCTTTAATTAATTTAACTTAACGCTATCGCTCCGTAGCTGATTATCGTACAATTTAATTAATGTTATATACTCGTATCTCAATTGCTCGATGAATTACTCAAAATATGTCATTTCTCATATGGACATAAAATCAATTTCCTTAATAAAGCCCTATGAAAGTTAGTTGTCAAGATTCGTTCAAACCTTTCGAATTATCTTTTCCATATTCTATTCAGAAAGATAATCTAGTCTTGGAATGATTTAGGAAAATTATTTCAGTACAAAAAAGGGAAAACGACTTGACGTCGGTCCAACGGAGTGTCTTATATTATAAAAGTTTGTGCAAAATGAATGCTATAAAACCTCAAATAAATAAAATAAAAAGAGCTTACTCTGATAATAAAATTAGTGAGTATTTCTAAAAAAACATAAATTTTTAGTTGATCACTTTTGATTTTACAAAATCTAAGAAATCCCAAGCAAGTTATATCAAATACCACTGAAATCATCGAAGATATTTTGAGCTGAAATTCGGGGGTTCTTTATCTGATCCTGCCAAATATCGCATACTATGTGAACAACTATTTCAGTTTATTGGCGTTTTATGAAATTTTTTTTTTATTATTATTTTTTTTAAAAAAGATTTTTGTGATCGAACTGAAATGTTGTTTTTTCATGTTTTAGGACTAGTAGACCCCTAAAAATCAAACAGAAAATGTCCGTCTGTCTGCCTTATATGTCCGTTAAATTTTTTAAATTAAATTGTGTCTTTAAGTGGTGATATTTTGGGCTGTGGATGTTGTAGACGAAAAATATTGGTTACTCTATCTCAGCAACCGGTTATGCTTGAAAGTTGAAACTGGAATTTCTATTTCTACTCAGGCGGCTACTAGGAACCTTAATTAATTTTTTAGGTTGTTGGATTTGGAGTCCGGTGCTACTTCATATTAAATTCTAATGAATGCCAATTTAAATGGCCGTTTCGGAGGTGTTTATTGTATAAAAAGAAAGGAAGGATTGATGAAATTAATCACGAACTTACTATTTTTAAATTTATTTTACAGTTTTACCCATTTATTCGAAACAAAATGCTGAAAACGATGGCATCGTCGCAAAACCAACAATTTCGGAAGCCTTAAAGGAATTTCTTAAAAACTCTTCGTTACATGGATTGAAATTTATCGGAGACGGCAATATATCGATTTATGAAAGGTTTGGCTTGTAAATTGTGCAGACTTATGGAAATTTTATTGCGTCCACTTTTAGAGGATTTTTCCTGATCTCGTTTATTATTGCGTTGTCACTAGCTTTGCATTATATTTGGCTAGTTTATGGCGAATGGGTGGCAACTCCCGTCATAATCGGCACGAATCCCGACTCAACTTATATCAACGAGATACCATTTCCGGCGATAACCATTTGCAATATGAATCAGGCGATCGCCAGTAAAGTCAAAGATATCAAGAAGTGAGTAGAAAAGTGATTCTGGTGAACAATTTGTTTTATAGAATTAAATTTTAGAGATTCGGTCGAATACACCATGTTGCGAACATTGTGCGGACGAAATCCCGAAATTGGCGATCATCTTATTAATGACACAAAAGACTGGTCCATTTTTCAGAAGTTTATCATCAACGTGGCACAACCTTGCGATAAAATGTTTGTGTCGTGTCGCTATGGTGCGGTCGATTTAAATTGTTCTCATCTTTTTCGTCAGGTGATTACCGACGAAGGAGTCTGTTGTGTTTTCAACTTAATCGATAAGAAGTTTATGTACAGAAATCCCAGGTAAAATGAAGAACAAATGGGCAATTTTTTTTTTACGGCTTTCTTTGTTTTCAGTGCGGTAGATCCTTGGGATCAATTTAATCCGCCAAATATAACTGCGGTGGACTGGTCCCCAGAAGATGGCTACCAAATTAACTTACCACGACGATTTTATCCACGTCCTACAGCAGGTACTTTTTACTTTATTATATTTTAATAATAAAGTATTATTATCGACCTGAAATTTAAATACACGGCATTTCAGCATTAAACGCGTTCCCGACTTCTACCCAAAAATAATAAAGTTGCGCCCAGGCTGTTGGCAGATTTTTCATTTGTAAAACTCAAGAGAGTCCTTTCATAACGGACACGCAAGGCTTTCGGTAAAATCATGGTTTAAAGACAGGATATTTTTAAAACCATGTCAACTAGCCATGAAGGGACAGAGGTCATGATATTTAGACAGCTCGTTGTTCCTGCCCCCCTAATTTCAGGGTAGCTATTTTTCGACACTTTTTCACGGTCACTGTACCTTATTATTAAAACAAATCAAGATAATTTTAATATAAAGCTTAAATGGTAAAATAAATCCATTTTACTCGGATTTTGTGCTAAACATTTTTTGTTCCATCGAGTATATTTATACTCTGTATAAACTTCCAAAATTAACGTCTATTTCTGTAGGGAGCAATATTTTGAAATTTTAGTTTGCCAAAAAATATCGCAGGTATTTTTATTTTTATAGTACAAAGTTACATTTGAGTCCTTCAAGCATTTTCATGCTCCCGTTCTAGTAGTGAAGCTGTAACTATAGCTAAGGTTTCTCTGGAATTTCAAGTAAAATACAATTTGTTTAAAATCGATAGAAATAATAACGTTTTATTATTCGCATTCAATAATCGAACTACTGGTAACCTAGCCCGATTTTATATACAACTTGATCACTGCTCGATCCAAATCAATTTCCAAATACTTTCGCGTAGAACTGACTGCCGCTCCACCGAAGTAGAAACTGAGTCTGACTGTAAGCTTTGTCGTGCTTATATACTGCATGTGTTGAGTCGACAGCTTTCTGGAATATTCGATTGTATGTGTGGAACTCGCTAGAAGTTTCTTCTCCAAGCGAGAATAGTCGAGAGATTTGCATACTGTTCTGGGTGTTGGAAAGTACTTGAAGGTTGTTGTTTTCTCATTAATGATTGATGTCATTCGCAATGGAGTTGTGCTGGTTGCCAGGGTACGGATGCAACAATATCTATTGTTTTAAATTTACCACTTTTCATACAGGTGTCGGAATTGGAATGGGTCTAAGCATTGTTTTGGATGCACAAACTGAGGAGTATTACTGCTCGACGACAAATGGAGCTGGCTTCAAGGTCCGCTATCCCGAAGAATCACAAAGTTACAAGTTACGATTATCCCATCTTTCAGGCGCTTCTGCACAACTCAGCCGAAATTCCGGACATTGCAAACTACGGTTTTGCCCTACAGGTCGGTCACGAAACTCAAGTTGTTATCAGCGCCGATATAGCGGATGCTTCGTATCTCTTAAGGAACATGAATCGCAAATATCGTCAATGCGTTTTCTCGGACGAAGCGTACTTGTCGCACTATGCCACCTACACAAGGCGCAATTGCGAACTCGAATGTGAAGCCAAGCTTCATAGAGAACGTTGCAATTGCGTACAGTACTACATGCCGCACATATCGCCGAATGTCAACGTATGCGGTCTGCCCGATATCAAGTGCTCCGAACGCGTTCGCTATCATCGACATGAAACCAGTTCCGAGAGATTTTCATGTAGTTTGGAATGTATTCCGGCATGTTTCGAACTTAAGTTTACCGCCGATGCGTATTCATCACATCTATCCCATAATCACTTTCTGATTAAGGACAAGACAATTCAGAATATTTCGGAACAGTACACCGTAGCAAACATAGCCAACGTTCACTTCTTCTATGTCGAAAGATCGTTTCGTAGTAGCACCAAACAGCAATTTGTTGGGTTGACGGAATTTCTATGTATGACTGAATTAGGCATTTTGACAAATCACTGTTTTAACTGCAATCACAATCATTTTAGCTGACATGGGAGGACTGGTGGGTTGGTTCCTTGGATTTGGTGTTCTATCAATTGTGGAAATTATCTACTATGTGTTTATGCGAACGCATTTTGCATCGAAAAGGTACAGGAAGTATCTAGGCGGAAAGAAGGCGACAGTTTCAAAGCGTTTGGTAAGAAGCAATCCTTACGGTTTGACCAAATAAAAACAACGTTATATTCTTGCAGATTCTATCGACCGCAAATTATCACGAAATTAAAGCTAAAAAAAAATTTATGGAACGTAGATTTGGAAATGGATCTTATCGCTCGCACAACTAATTCTGAAGCTTTTAGTAAATAAATGTGAAATTAAATTATTATTATAACAGTATCTACATATTATACAGCATTATGAAAATATTGAAATTTTTATATCAAAAATGGCCACGATGGTAAATCAACTGAACTACATACAAGCAAGCAAGTATAAGAACTGGACAACTTAATGTATCATCGCAATAAGCGGAGAAAATAGTCACCTTCTTTTCTACACCTTTTCTACTGATATCTCAAATTTATTTTCGATAATGACCCTACGTTGGGCGCCAGTTATTACCATCTGAAGGGCATTCTGAATCCGATGTCGATCATTACAAAGGAAACAAACAAAACGAGGATTGTAGAACTTGTTTCAGTTGAAATTACTTTATAATTGGGCACCCTACTGACCTTTCGTTTGCGTGACATAAAATTTCCTAAGAATCGAATTGACTTTTCCTCAGCGGCATACAAAAATGACACCGAATTGACTTTTCTTCCCCATATTTGGCGCCCAATTAACTTTTAGTAGAGCGTAATATAAAAACGATCCATAGGAATTCCGTTTGCTCACTGGCATATGAAAAAGACCCATGTTGGGCGCCGAAATAGTTTTTCAATTGTAGTGTAAAACTAACAAACCTTCTGTTTAGCCTTTGTTTTTATATTGATGTCGTATTCCAACCAAAAGTTCCAAATTGGGAGTCGAGTTCTAAGCTCATGATTCCACAATACTGGGCGTTTGAATATTTTGTCAGACACTTCCTTCGTTAAGGAGCTACTGTGATCAACAATGAATTGTCAATAATAAAATTCAGTTGGTTTTTTATCAATAATTATTATAAATGTTGATTGTGGCCCAAATAACCACTTTATCAATGGCTTAGTGATTTCTGACCAAAATCATATGCAAAAAGTCCCACATTGGGCGCCGAATTGACTGATAAATAAAAACTTCCATGGGATCTGAATTGATTTTTTTTAAGTTTACCTGAATTTTAGAATATAAGATAAAAAAGGAACAACAAGGAAACTCTGAACAATGGCGCAAATCTCAAAAAGATGAAAAAAAATTCACAAAATTAAATGTGAAGGACTGGAAACAAAAACCAATTCGATATCTCATTGGCACCAAGAAACATGCAGGAATTCGTAAAACATGTAGGGGAAAGTGGAGCAAAGTAATCCCCCTAAGGTTTGTACCGAGATTCTGTAAAATGGGTAATAGTTATAAAATCCTTTTCTCGCAAAAACGATAGCTTAGGATGTTAGCTTAGTCATATATTCGTGAAGTTAAATTATTACTGCTGATAGAAAAGATATCTACTCCTTTCTATACGTACTTCAAAGTGCCCACTTTGCCCCACTACTGGGGTAAGGTGAGCCCTTCCAAGGGGTATAGTAATTTCACCCAAAACTGGAGCGAAAGAATATGGCAATGGATCAATTAAGCAAATAATATGATTTTAATAAATTCATACGAAATTAAGTGTGTTGAGAGCGTACTCTGCTTTGAAGAGTAGCCCTGAGAACACCAAAATATTTACTTTCTTTCTTTAGGTCTATTTTTTTCTGCAACAAAAGCTATTGCATTTTTTATCGCAACTTCAGTCTACGATTGTTGCATTGATTTATTGTTGTATGTTCTAGCCATGCTAAAATTATTATTTTTAATTATCAAATAAAATTATATTGGTATGGGGTAAAATATGCCCGGGGCTCACTTTGCCCCGAATGAATGCTAACAGCAAGTATCTGCTAACATTTATCTATATATTTTTCAAATAATCATCAAAGCTTACTTTACAAGTTTCACAATCCGTACGCAGATCTCAAGGATACTGTTCCAAACAATTGTCACTCGCTAACAATTCTTTTTAATGCAATTATTAAACATTGATATTTACACCAGACGGTACCAAAATCGTATTATAATATGAGCAAAATTCAAGGAACTGTAATTAAAGTGGATTTCGTTTATAGTGCATTATGGTCACTTTATGAAGTTTTATCTACAATTTATTTTGCTAAGAGATGGCGCTATTGCAAACTAGAAATTTTAAAGGGGCTCACTTTAGCTTGCTAGCCCACTTTGCCCCACTCTCCCCTACCACCTGTTTTTATTTCTCAAGGGCTTGAATATCAAAAAATGCGGGATTAAATTTTTAGTAGAACCAATTGACATCTCATCAGATCTAAAAGTTATTGAGGAATTTGCGACCACATTCTTAAAACCTCTACACTAATATCGAAAAATTCCGAAATTAATTTTTAGACGTTTGTACAAGTAGTTTGATATCTCATCTGGCCTAGAAAATGTTTTATTGCCTTAGGGTTGAATGTGGTTAAACGTTGAAATAATTCTTTAGGCGTTTTTATAAGTAGCATGTAGAAGCGAAACCCAATTTGATATCTCATAGAATATAAAGGGAATTCGTGAAAAAACATAGTTAACTCTTTTCACTGCAGTGGGAGTTGAATATAAAAAGAAATTTGAAATCACTTTTCAGGCGATTGAAGAGAAAACCAATTTGATATTTTAGTCTGCCTGAGAGATATTCAGGTACGCACAGAAAAATATTTAACCTGTTTTCACCCTCTTAGGGTTGAATATCGAAAAATGTTGAAATCACTTTTAGGCGTTTATGCGAGTAAGCAGAAGCTCAACGGTCATAAGAGATATTCGTGAAAACGCATTTAACCCCTCGTCACGCCTTGTGTGGTGAATATACGAAAAATCCCAAAAAGGCTTCTTCGGCCAGAAGAACTTGGTCTACATTTTCAAACGCTTGGGGCTGAAAACGAAAGCTGTCACAAGTACATTTTATAGGGGTTTATATAAGTAGCCTATACAGAAAATGGAAATCATTTCAATATCTCATTGGGCTTAAGAATAAGTGAGGAATGAACAAAAAAATATCTTCAGCTAGTCTAATATATATTAAAGAATTCGTGAAACCATATTTAACACGTTTCATCCCCTTGGAGGTTTAAAACCGAAAAAAATCCGAAAATTGTATAATGATTTAATAACAGTAGTAGTTTAGGCACAATAGACCTGCTGATCACGGTACCATACTCAACAACTTCTTGGAGTGTGATATCAGCTGGGAAACGGACTAGATTATGCCAGAAATAGGTTTTGGTTGGACATTTTCTGCTAAAATTCGACACAGGGACGACTGGAATGAAGAACGCTACCTAGACAATGGTCTTCATCGACGGTTCGAAAATGATTTCTGGCACAGGCGCGGGGGTATTCTCAAAAGAACTCGATATTCCCGAGTCCTACAGGCTACCGGACCATGCCAGTGTATTTCAAGTGGAAATCTTTGCAATACTTCAGGCTTGCAAAATTATTGAAGCAAAGGTGTATGCAACAGACGACGTCACTATTTGCATTAGCAGCCAAGCAGCCTTCAAGGCCTTAGTCCGAACACAACACAATCAAAACTAGCTAAACGATGTCGTGGCATTCTCAATTCTATCGGCACACGGCACAATACCTGCTGGGTGCCAGGTGGAATCCAGGGGAATGAGCAAGTTGATGAACTCGCTCGAGCAGAATGCAGCCTAAGCTCACTAGTGGAAGACCAGCACATTGCTATTCCCATGAGATCCATAAAACAGTCTATCTACTCACTATGCCTGCAGTGCTCTATATCAAGAACTCTTTGGCCTGAATATGATCACGGGAAAAGTAAGCATGTCCTGAGCTAATCGGAGTACTCACAGGGCACTGCCAGATCGGTAGACACGCTAGATGACTTGGTGTCGAAGCAAATGATCTCTATCGTAGCTGCAGTGACCCAGAAGTGGAAGAGTCAATCTTCCACGTCCTATGTGAGTGTCCGGCTCTATCGAAAACGAGAAGACGGAACCATAGCGCTTATACCTTCGATGATCTTGGTGACATCGATAAGGCGAAGCTATGTAACATAGCAAGTTTTATAAAATCCACTAAATTGTTTTAGGTTCCATGAGTAATCATACTAAGATGGGGAGTACAGCGGACGAGCACTAACGCCTAAGAGAAGGATGATGATGGTATCACCACCCCATATTCCATATCGTACCAAAGGCACAATTCCAACTATCGCTTCCATGGCTTTGAGCTGTACTAAAAAAGTCTCAAGACTACCAAACATTAGAAAGACTTTACTCGAAATATTCAGTCGAAATAAAATTCTATTTTAAATGCATTTTTCAAAACAATTTTCTTTTTATTAATCTTTTCATTGTTTTACCGTATCCACTAAATATAATATAACTTTCCGTTGTAATTCGATTTATTTCTGGTTTTTCTCTCCTATGAATTTGGTTGTTCTTGTTATTACATTGTTCCTATTTTAAGATATCTTTTATTACATTAATGTTATTATTTAGTAAATAAAATACTTCAAAATAATTAGACTTGTAATAATAATAATAATTAGTAGATAGTTAACATATTATTTTGTTTGTTTAGATGATTTTTTTTTTTTGGTTTTGTTTTGTACAGACATAAATAATTTTCATTTTTTTATATATTATATACATTTAATGAAGGTATGTATGAAAAAACATTAGAGTACAATGTATAATATATTTTTGTTCAAAAGAAGGAAGGAATTATGTTTTTGTGTGTTTGTGTTTTATTTTTGTTTGTTTTGTTTTTGGTAAATATCCAAAATATTTGGAATAAATGAGGTAAGATTTTTCATGTTTCTCGTTCGTTTGAGATAACATTTATGTTTTTATTTAGTAAAATTTAAGAGAGGTTTTTCTAGAAGTTTACAGCAAATGGAAAATAATAATTGAAAAGAAAAACAATAAAATAAAACACCAGTAGAAACCATCGTCATAAAATGATATGATGTAGATTTTATGTGCACTCACTCTGATTATAAGGAAGGACCGAATTTTTGAATCGGATTGATCCATGCGATAGCATGAATTTGCACATGGAAATGAAGCCATAGGTTCCATCACAAATAACATTTTTGATGGGTTTTAGTTCTTTTATTGTGGCATTTTATTTCCTTCTTTATTTGTTTGTATTATTATTATTATTTTTTTTTTTAATATTTTGTATACTATTCATATTACCAACAACTAACGGACAAGTCCAAAATATCACGCTTATATATTTTTATCCTATAAATGAAAACAAACCCAAAATATTTTATTGCTATTTAAAACTAAAACGCTATTCCAACTGTTTAGTAAAATTAAATAAGAAATAAAACAAAATACGTTTAATATATTTTAGTTTGTTGTTAATTTTATCCATGTTTTTCACGATTGCTTCAAGTTTTCTTTTTAATTTTATCTTGTTTTGTTATAGTTTTATTTTTTTTTTAAATAAAGTATTTATGTATATATATTATGTTATTTACTTTCAACTTTCTATATAGTTTTTCTTTGTCATTTCAATATTATGTATGTATGTAAAGGATTCTCATTTTTCTGTATGTATATTGTAAATATTTTTGTCTTTAATTTTATAAATATGTTGAGTTTTTGAAATATTTTTATTCTCTTTTTTTTGGGATTTTTTATTTCATTTTCTTTTTTTTGATAACTAATTTTTCGGTGTATAATACATCAACAACAATTATTTTAAGTTTGTAATTAAACGCTTCATCTTTTATATATGCATGAAATATTCAGTAAATTTATTTACATTTTTATTATTATGAATATAATGTTGAAGATTTGTGTGCGACATTTAGGATTTATCGATATAATTATATATTTTATTTAATATATATATTTAACAGTATGTAATTTTTAATAACATGTATCAATATGAAGGCTGATCGAATAAAACGGTTTCTTTTTTGCTTTTACATTTACATAATATTTGTATTGATAAAATTTTCGAAGTGGATTGAACAATTTGTAATAAATTAAAAAAAAAACAATTTTATTTTTGTATATTTATGTTTTCCAATTATTTTTTTTGGATGATAATGAAATTACATACATAGTTTCATCACAGAATTTTTTGTTATTTATATTTAGTTATTTTTTTTGTAAGTACATTATATTCAAAATAAAATGTGTTTTTTTACAAGCATTGCAACCGAATCATCAATTAATTAGGACAATATTATCACTACTCTGCAAAATATTTTAATTCTTAAACTTTCATTGAGCTACGAGTTAGTGGTTAAAAAATCAATGCCGAATGAACTCTGAGAGCGTTAAGGTAACCGATACAAAAAAATTTAGTCCGTCTGTCCACTGTACGCATACTCGCTCGAAGGCTCGTCTCTCACAAACTCTATCAGCTATTAAATTCAAGTTTTTTAGTGGGTAGATTGGATAAACTCCATTAAGTGATGACTTTATGGCACCTTTTCGGGGCTGGTGAGATGATAGACTGAGGGTTCACAAGTCTTTTAATTGCAATGACTAAATTTGGTTTATATACAACGAAAGAAGACTGAGTACAAATTTTTTGACGGGGGCTGTGGAGAATGACAGTTAGAGGGATAAGAATTGCTCTACAAAATCAGATCTTACTTCCAAAGAACTGTTTAAGAAAGGGTCTTTGCGAAAAACACGAATTTCGTCATATCTCTTAGGTCTTCGGAAAAATTTAATTAAATTTACTCTTCAGATCCTTGAAACCGCTTTCAGGATTTATTAAATTTAATCCCTAGGATCTTGGAATTTATGCGGAGAGTAGGTTCAATAGACCTTTAACAGAAAAAATCAGGAGGAGGATGAAAAAGAAAAAGTCTTTCAAGAATTTTGTCATATTCCTTAGGTCATCCAAGACTGGAAACCTAACATTCAGGAACGGGTAAGGAAAGCAAGAGTTGCGCTTTACTCGTGCAAAAAGGCCATTGGCAAAAAATGGGGTATGCAACCCCGACTAGTTCATTGGCTCTATGTGTCCGACATCAGACCGATACTTATGTATGGTGTTATTGTCTGGTGGACGGCCTTAGACAAAGGAGTTAACCGCACCACCCTAGGGAAGGTACAGATATCAGCATGCATATGCATCAGTGGAGCCCTGAGAACAACTCCCTCTGCAGCACTAGACATGCTATTCAGTCTGCCACCCCTAGACAGTTTTGGCAAGCAAATGGCAGCCAGTGCAGCCATTCGACTTAGGGCATCTACACAGTGGACTGGCATATATGCAGGCCACTCAATAATATTGAATCACTTCAATAACATTCCTGAAAACACCGACTATACCCCTCCCAGTTATGATTTTGACAAAAATTTCCTAACAACCATCCCAACCCGTCTAGAATGGGAAAGGGATTCGGTACGGACGGAAGAGTCCGCCCACATATACACGGACGGCTCCAAAACTGAAGGCGGGGTAGGTGGAGGTGTTTTCTCGCCTTCCAGACCACTGTAGTGTCTATCAGGTGGAGCTTATGGCGATCAAGAGGTCCTTGTCCTGGCTGAGGTGTAATGTAATATATACTAGGGATAGTAGCATTTTCACAGACAGCCAAGCGGCAATAAAATCCTTGGAATCGGCCTCGACAACATCAAAGGTCGCCGCAGAATGTCGATCATCTCTTAAGGAGATGGCTGAACAGTTCAATATTCTTCTGTGCTGGGTGTCAGGACACAGGGATATTCCAGGGAACTGCATGGCTGACGAACTCGCTCGTCGCGGTACCACTCTTCAGATAATGCCGGAACATCGGAATCTGGGTGTGCCTCTTTCTACATATAAACTGCTACTGGGATTGGACTCGATTGGGAAAGCCAACTCAAGATGGACAGACGGTATTACATGTTACACTGCGAGACAGATCTGGCCGAAGCTGGATCTAAAACGCTCTAAAAGGCTGACTTTGCTTAAAAGGGCGAATGTCAGCAACACAGTCGGTGTCCCGACCGGACACTGTCTTATAGGTAGACATGCTAAAAGACTCGGTCTCTTCTCAAATGACTTGTGTAGAAGCTGCATGGATTAGGAGGAGGAGAAGATAGTCCTTCACTTTCTCTGTACCTGTCCAGCTCTATCAGGCAGAAGGAAAGCTCATCCTGGAGCTTACTTCTTCATCTGTCTCGGTGATCTTGCCGCAATGGAGGTCGCGAGAATCCAACGCTTCATTGCAAGCTCTAAATGGTTCGACGAGTAGGACCGGATTCGATGATCTTGTGGTAACACAACGGACCTTTTAGGTCTAAGTGTGTCCGTGTGCTCACGGGCAGTCACGCGTACCTACCTATGTACCTACCTAAGTCATCCAAAAAATTTAATTAATTTACGTCTACGGGTTTTTCGCTTTGAAACACCTTTCAGGGTTTTTTTTAAGGAGTAAAGGGGTTGTAACTATTTTCATGAATTTTTCCATATCCCTTAGGTCTGATAAGATATCGAATTGGGCTTTTTATATAATCGCATAAAAGTTTATTTCAAGATTTTTTTTACGTTGTCAGTCGCATATTTAAGTACTAGGGTGCTATGTCCATCACACCACTTTCTTCTTAGAAAAAATTCTCGCTACGCTACTGATTACAAGAACACGAACGAAATGCGTAGAGAGTGCTACGTTGTTAGAAAAACTAAATTTAGAAAAAAAACATCATCAGGAGTAGACCCTATGAGGTAGAGATGGGCAAAGCAGTTCCTTTCAGTGAAGTACTTCACTCCGAGTCACTCACTTTAAGGAACGAGTTCAGTGAAGTACTTCCATGAAACTGTTCGTTTCATCGTTCCTTCATTTTCTTTCCATCGTTCGCTCGCGAACTAGTTCGTTCTTTTAGTTCGTAGTTTATTACTTGAGGAAAGTTCAGTGATGAGTAGTCGTAGTCGGAAGATAGTAGAGCAAAAAAAAGGTTCGTACAGTTCACTCGGTTAGTCTCTATTTTTCTTGAGTAGGTATATCGTTTTTAATTTTTTTGTCACGTGTCCAATGGAACTGCAGTTCACCAAAAGGAGTACTTCACTCACACACTTCAATGAAGTGTTCTATTGGAACAGTTCACTCGTGAACGACCCATCTCTACTATGACGTGGATTCTAAGAAATTTAAAGCCTTTAGACAATCAAATAAAAACCTATCAGCCAAATTGAGCCAATGTTGTCAATTTGTCCGAATTCAAATTGTTCTCTTCATAGCAACTTTTTAAAAGTGGATTTAGAATCGCTCAATAACAGTAATAAGGAAACTCAAATCGGATTTACCTACCTATGGTACAACTAGAATTGGCTTCTTGATGGCACGCATCACAATTTTCTAAATACGAGTATATCAACTTTATTTAATTTGATACTGATACTTTGGAGAACCTGATACTTTGGAGAACCTGATACTTTGGAGAACCTGATACTTTTTATGATTTCCCTGTAGCTAATAGAATTTCATTATAATTGATGAAATACTTAATCAGTTTTGTAAATATAATGTATTCTGCCAGCATGGTATCAGTGCCACGTGACGAGACGAGATACGAGATATGTAATTTTCGAGATATGTCGTTTCAAAGCATTTTTTCCTAATTCTGATTTTAATACTAATAACTTTTCAAGCGTTAACAATTTCTTCTTGATTATATCACCAAAGAATTGTAAGAAAAGCGATCGAAATCACCAAACACCCTTAAAATGTTAACCAGGACACAAACTCTCTACGCTCTGAACTCTGGTTACCAGCCCTAAAGTTTGTAAAAAAAAACCATAATAAAAGTCACAACAATTTTATCTACCTCAATCCAAAATTCAATTTAAACAAATTTGAATTTTATATGGCCTCTGAATCTTTTGTCTAAATTTGTTCTGACTACGGAAAACTTATTTCTCAATTTAAAGATGTGTTGTGAAAACACTTCCGAAACTATTTCTCTTAACAGTTCACCAAGTTATGGATAATAGAACCATTGAAGGGTTCTGATTACACTTTCTTAAAAGAAAAGGAATTCCTAAAGTAATGAAATGGTTTCAGTTAAATGAAGATAACTTCTGAACTAACAAAGTCAGCGCGATAAACTTACCCTAAAATAAAGATAATAAAATCGGAATTTACTCGTATAATACCAAGAAGTTTAGTTTTTTGGTAGGCTGATTTTTCAACATCGATGTAGCACAGCCGTTTAAAAACACAGTTTAGCACAAGATTCAAAGACTCAAAGATTTTGATGAACAATGTTTTAATGAACGTAATTAAAATTTAAATTTTTGCACAAAACACATTTCTATTTCCGATGAACAAAATACCTTTAAAACTTGAAGTGTGATTTCTTTTTTTTGTAAACCGCAGAGTGCAATCTCATTCTCCTACACAAGTGTGTATCAAATCGTTTTATCCTGAGTTAGGCTGTATGTTACTATGGCAAATATTTGACAACTTTCGCTACCAAATGCTGTCATATAGTAGAAGCGTCAAATTTTTGTTTCAATATTTTTTTTTGCCCTATCCAAATTCTATGTTGTCTGAAAAATTTAACTTAGTTATTTTTTTTACAAATTTGTTTTACAGCACGGCATGTAGGCTTTAGTTTTTAAAAAAATACTTGGTATCAAAAATGATTGATAAATTTGGCCAGTATCAGATTTGATTATCTGGTTAAAGAACCACATTTATACGGCCTTACCCATCACCAATTCAAACTGATGAAAAAAAAATCGTGTTCATATAGTCCAGTCAGTTAGACAAATTTGAGTGAACACAAGATTTTTACAATAACCGCATTATCTTACACCCCTAAATATTCACAAAAATAGACACAAAATTAACTAGCCAAACAATTAGATTCATTTCAGCTTTAAATTTAAATTTTGTCAAATTAATATAAGATTCGCAAAAATTATAAACAGGTCAAAATGGTGGAGAAACGAAAAATAGCGTCAAAATTGTTCATAAATTAGAGAATAGCTTAAAATTGTATAAAATAAAATAAGTACAATAAAATTTCAATAAAATTTTAAAAGATTCAATTTCCTAGAGCGTAGTTTTAATACAAAAAAAAATTATCTTGAGTTTATTGTTAATTTTCAAAACCATCATAAATACTATTATTAAAATAATAAAGTAAAATAGGCTAAAATAAATCACACTGAACCTCATCAGACATATCAGCTTCCAAGCCTTCAAGAACTCTTTTTTTAAATTTATTTCTCTTCAATTTGAGACTAATTCCAATTCAATAATGTAGTTATTTACTTTATTTATTTTTATTTTCTAATACCGTCCATTTCTGTTCAATATTTGGAATGCAAAAAATTGCGATTATTAAAATTGAAATTATTTTTGACCTGGCGCAGATTTGTTTTATTTTATTTCGTGATTTTGTCGGATCTAATAAAAGTATTTTATTTATTTATTTAAAAAAATAGAAAATACAGTAAAATTAATAAAACACTATTTTGCTATAATTGTACTTACTATTCGACTAACAAATAAAGATTTAAAAAAAGCAATTGCTTAATATTACTAACAATATAATTTATCAATAAATTTTATTCTGGTAAGTCTTCCTCTTCACTCGTTTGTTATATTATTTATAAATTTAACTGTGTTTATGATATACATTGTATTTATTTAATTTTTTTATTATTATATTTTATCTAATTAATTAATATTGTTGTAGAACTATCTAAATTTACACAAATGTTTGTCAGTTTGCCTGTTGTCGAATGATATATTGTACAGTGAAATTCCTAAATTTACAAATACGTTATCTAATTTGCAATTAAATAATGAAAAATTAATAAAAAACAAATGTATATATAGGTAATAAATTTATGAGTTTTTGTTTTTATAAAGGAAATGGAACAATTATTTATAGAATGGATGACGTACTTACTATTTTAATAATAATTTATTTTAGTAATTTAGTTTTAGTTACTTTCATTTTATTTGTATCTCTGTTCTCGTTTTGCCTGGATGTATTCATGGAATTGCTTAAGTGGAAGGTGAAATGTTGTGGAAGGATCTCTAATCGTCCCACGTCGGGAATTTCGTTTCATCAACGAATACACTGAATCCTTCTTTTTTCACTTCGGGCTGTGGTTGTGGAGGACGATGTTGCTGTTGTTGATTCGATTTTGTTGTCGAACGTTGCTGTGTTTTTTGAGGTCGTTGCGGCGGCGCTTGACGATAAGATGGCGCTGATGGTTGTGGTGGTGGCGGCTGTTGAAGCCGAATTTTCGGCGTTGTGCTATTGTTGGTGGTATGACTTGGCGGATCGTTCCATGATCGATTTATATCGATCGTGTCCCAAGTATTGGACGAGTAGTGATTTGATTGTGACCAACTGTCTTCGGCCATTCGATTCTCGTAGCCATGTTGATCCCAGACGGCAGTTTGCTCGTGTTCGTTTCCCTGTAAGAAAGATTAAGGATGCTCATTACTCTGTTTGCTCTCATTTAGTTATTTCGATTGAAATCTGTTCAGTCTTTAAGAAATGTTGAATAGGAAAAAACACTCTACGAATATTCTTGGCAATCGGTGCGAATTTAACCCATGATCGCTACCATTATTTCACTCAAAAAATAAGAGCTCACATGTCAGTGAAACTATAATACTCAAGGAATCAAGAGTAGTTACTTACATGTTGCTGAACATACGTCTGATCCACTGTCAGTTCAATTTCTTCGGCGGGATTCTCCAACGTACTATGCGTTATTCCATAGTAGAAATACATGATCAATCCTAGCGTCATCCATATTGTAAATCTTACAAGGGTCAATATACTTAATTTGAAGATCAGGTATAAGTTAACGGTGATCGCTATTGCTGGAATAAATGGTAGTCCTGGTGTTAGAAACGCCAATGCATATCTGAAAAAAAACAAGAATTTATACATGACCACTGGCATGATCGAAGATAATATGGCCACTCGCCTATTCTGAGGTTGTCGGGATATTATCAGTAGTATCACAAGTATTCCTATCACTAAACATGTAAATATGAGACCGGCAAATGATCCGGTCCAACCGATCGCTGCAAACAGATCCAGGAAGAAAACGAATATATACAGAGCGCCTACCAGTTTTGTAACAAACATTCCTGAAATCAAAAACCGCAAAGTATTAGTAACGATTGGCTACTAGCTGCGTAAACCAACTTACCGCTTTCATGAGTTGCAGGTCCCGGATTGACCCACGGAAACAGTCCGGGGCATAGATATGCATATTCTTGGAGCTTCCGACCTATCAAACTAACACCGATCGTATCGAAAGCTGTGGCACTTCCAGTAGGTCCTGTTGGCGCTCCATGAACACTACCGTAGAACTTATTCTCAGAACGATCCGATACTAGGAACTGATCGTCTCGACCCAAATACCCTTCTGGACTATCGTCAATAAACGAATCATCGGAATCCGGCGATCCTCTAGTCACCCTTTTCACGGTGAAATTCTTCTTGGTAAGAACTTCGGCAGTCAGGGTTGATGGATCAGGCGTGCTTGGTGGTTGTGGTGTTCGCAATTGAGCTGGAAGCAAGTCCACCAATGAGGTACTGTGTGGCTGATATCGCAGCACTAGGACACACGTCGAGACCAACGTGTACGCAAGGAGTGTTCCAATTGACATCATTTCAACAAGGATCTCGAGCTGAACAGTGAGAGCTACTAGAGCGGCTGCGATACCACTACCGATTGTAGCTATGCCGGGCGCATTTGTCCTGTGCCATAGGTGCGATAGTTGTCTGAAATGAAATAATCCTTTAAGTGATGGGAGAAAAATGTTTTTAATTGGAAGCTACTTGAATATGAGTCCATCTGTGGCCATAGCGTAAATTACGCGTGGCATCGGGAACATCGATCCAAACATTGCGACCGAAAGACCTGCAGTTGCCCCAATGGCTACGAGGGCTCGACATTTCGGTGCTCCTACATAAGTCCACATCTGGACTAAAGCTGATCCTGGGTCAATGTGATCATATGGCACTGTAAGGTTAGAGTAAACAGAAAAATTTTAATGAATGAAAAAAACAAAAAGAATTCTTTCCATTTTACTGGGGTCTAAACAATCTACAGACAATTCTTTGCATAACCTACAAAATATTGATATTGTTGAAATTATTGACTGTAGTACAGTGCGTCCCGAGTATGTCCTTAAACCACATTCGATCGTATACTCATAAATTATTTTTCCTTTATCAACCCAATGGCACGAATGTGGAATGAACCCCTAACATCTGCCTTTCTTGGTATTAGGTGTGCAAATAAGTTCCCGGCGTTCTCGTATAGATGGCGCTAACACGAAGTACTGGGAAAAAATGACGGATCAAGCTCGTAATATGGCAAGATCAGACATATTGCAACAATTCCCCATCATTATATTTGTAAAATTTTATCAGCGTCAGTTACTTGTGAGTCCTTAAACACGTCGGAGTTCGAGCCAAATAAGCGCCATTTGCAGGAAGTTTCATTTTTTTGTTTTAATTCAAAGAAATCTGCTGCTGAGGCTCGTCAGATGATTAGAGAAACTTATGGCGAGTCTTCTATTAGCGAATCAACGTGTCGCAAATGGTTTCATCGCTGCAAAATGGGTGATTTCGGCGTGGAAGACAATGAGCGTTCGGGCCGGCCAAAAAATTTCGAAGACGCAGAATTGTGGACGAAGATTCATGCCAAACACAACAAAGTCTTGCGGATTCATTGGATGTGACTCGACAACCCATTGCACATCGTCTGAAAGTCTTGGGAATGATGCAAAAGCAAGGAAATTGGGTGCCGTACGAATTGAAGCCAAGAGACGTCGAACGGCGTTTTTTCACGTGCGAACAGCTGCTCCAACGGCAGAACAGGAATCGTGACTGGTGATGAAAAGTGGATACACTACGACAACCCGAAGCGCCAAAAATCGTGCGGATACCCTGATCATGCATCAACATCGACCGCAAAGCCGAATATCCATGGTTCCAAAGTCATGCTATGCATTTGGTGGGACCAGCTCGGCGTGGTGTATTATGAGTTGCTGCAACCGAGTGAAACCATCACAGGACCTCTTTATCGAAGACAACTAATTCGTTTGATTGAAAGAAAAACGGCCGCAATATGAGCAGAGACACGACAAAATGATTTTACTACACGACAACGCTCGGCCACTGTTGCTCAGGTTGTGAAAACCTACCTGGAAACACTGAAATGGGACGTCCTACCCCACCCGCCGTATTCACCAGACATCGCTCCTTCCGACTACCACCTCTTCCGATCGATGGCGCATGGCTTGGCTGAGCAGCGCTTCCGTTCTTTTCAAGATGTCAAAAATTGGGTCGACTCGTGGATCGCCTCAAAGGACGTGGAGTTTTTTGAACGCGGAATTCGTATGCTGCCAAAAAGATGGGAAAAGGTGTGGCTAGCGATGGACAATATTTTTTAAAAAAATAATGCAACCAATTTCCCACAATAAAGGCTCCAAGTTTGACAAAAAACGCCGGGAACTTATTTGCACACCTAACACATACAGCCAAATGAATTTTAAACGAAATGTTCAACGTTATCCATCGTCTAATTCTCTCTCATTTCCATAGGGAATCGTTTCCTTTGTAATGAAGAAAGTCATGAAAATCATGTACCGCATCTACACTTAAAACTCGTCCTGGACTTTCACCAAAAGAATAAAGTTACACCGAGACTTTTGGCATATCTTGAGGACCACAAATGAAGTGGCACATTTTAAAAATAACATTTTTACATGCTACCCTGGCAACCCGAGCAACTCCAACAGTAAGAAAGCCACGCCTTATTATATCCAACGGTTTTCTCCCAATATACAACTTCTG
This sequence comes from Beris morrisii, assembly GCA_951812415.1. Lineage (NCBI taxonomy): Eukaryota > Metazoa > Arthropoda > Insecta > Diptera > Stratiomyidae > Beris > Beris morrisii. The sequence goes on along the minus strand of OX638311.1, from coordinate 53,851,879 downwards.
TATAATTCTCGAAACCTCTTCTATTCGCTCTTCCTCGCATGTTCTCCAAACCTCACAAACATTCCAGATACACCATCGAATCCTCGAGAAAGCTTTCGACTAATAGCATGCAGTATATAAGAAAGAAGTGTTTGTAGCCACACACAGTTGCATACTACACAGTGAGCGACGATCAGTGTCAACGCGAAGTATTTGTAAAGCGATTTTGATTGGGAAGCAATGATCGAGCGTGATCAGGTTGTATATAAAATCAGGCAGCGTTGCCATTTAGTGCGATTATATTTAATGCGAAAAATAAATTGTTGTTTCTATTGAGTTTAAACGAATTGTATTTTACTTGATATCTCTGCGCACCACAATATTTGTGGAAGAGGTAGTAAGGTATGAAGGTGGTAGGTTTTTTATACTTTTCAAGTACGGTTTGCTCTAGAAAGTTGAAACTTACTGTACATATAGCATATTTGTCTTATTATCGCACATGAACTATATACGCACTTACCAACTAATGTAAGAACAAAACTGCTTGTAACGTATGCGATTAAAACAACAAAAAGTGAGCCGACTATTGCCTTGGGGATGCTTTTCTGTGGGCTATGAGCTTCTTCGCCGGTTGTTGCAATTATATCGAATCCGATAAAGGCGTAAAAACATGTGGCAGCACCCGTAAAAACCTGCCATTCAAAAATTTATCGGATTATTGTAATAAATCAAACAAAATTTCTCGAACGCAATAAAAACTTACTCCACTCCAGCCGTAGGGTAGGAATCCTTGATGTTCCGTCCACGTACTAGTGTCCACATAGAAAAAGCCGGCGGTCATTATAAAGACCCACGATGCCAAATTTATTGTGTTCAGTGTGTTATTGAAGATGACCGATTTGCTGGCACCCAACGCCAGGACGAAAGTCATTAGAAGCGTTATGGTGAACGCCACGAAATCGGGTGGGCGACCTGTAAGTTACGAAAGGACGTTAAAATCATCAAACGGGCGTAGGGTGGACACTGTCCACTGGACTCCTATTATCGCCAATTGTCCACTACTTACCAAATATCGTGCCGACCGATGCTTCTATACTTCGTCCAATGGCACCTCCGGATAGCGAATCGAAGCTGGCACTCAGAGCACAGGCACAAGCACTTGTTCCTAAAATACAGAGCAAAACAATAACAAATAAGAAAATAATGAAGAAAAATTGAATTGAGTATGTCCTGTGTATACACCGCAGCTTTCACAAGAAACCTTCCCAACAATTTCTTAATTAGATTTCGTCCTTTTAGAGGTTCTACCCAGAGCGCGGCCAGTTAGAAAGTAGAATTGGGACTTATAAGTAGAAAAGCGGCTATTGTCCCTGTCCCTGACGGACACTTTTATTGATGGCGTATGCAATCTTATACTAAAGTAATAAAGGCTCCCGGCTTTCCTTTTATTCCAATTTTTTTATTATTGGCGTAGGACTGACGTAAAAGCCCGGCAATTAAATTATGTAATGACTGTTTGTTTTTGTCCTAGCTTTCAATTAGGCACGAGGTTTGTGATATTTTGGAATAAATCGATGGAGAAATAGTCGAAACAGTTCATTTCGGTCAACCCTTTCAGCCTACGCATATGGCTCCTTGTTGAAACGTCTTCAGGACATCAGGCTACACCGACAATCATGAGACTGTTTTGGAAAGATGGATTTTCGTAGAAGAAATTACTTGGTTGACCTATGAACTTTACCTTAATTTGGTAAGAAAGACATCGCTTAGAGGTATAATTCAATTTCAAGAAGTTCTTGCTCCAAGTCAGAGCTCAAGTACTTTAGCATTAAAAACCTGTAACTATGTAGGGAGAACGTACTACTGTGCTAATGTTATTAATTTTTTTTCTATCTAAGATCTCAAAGTGTGGGCTTACCCTACATTGGCCAAACATTAACTGCATAAATGAAACAATTAGATAAAAATTAAGGGAAGTGTTCGATGTCTTAACACTCCTAAGAGATATGACGGAATTCGTGAAAACGTATTTAACCCTTTTATACCCTCCTAGGGGTCGAAAATCTTGAAAATGAGTTTCAGTCGATTGTAAAACAAGCCTGAGGAAGTGAATAGTTAGTCGATATCTAATCAGACCTGATGGATATGGCTGAATTCGTGAAAATATATACAACACCAGTCGAATTTCAAAAATCCTCAAAACATTTATGTGAAGAGTCCGCAGAATAAAAACCAATTTAATATTTCGTATGACCTAAGAGAAATGACAAAATTCGTGAAAATATATGCATCCCGTTTTCACTGATAATTTGGTTGTCCCTCTTCCGTACGCCGATTGTTATTTGAAAATTTGTTTATCTAAATTACTTTTCCAGTAGTTTAAATTTACCAGCATAAGCCATTCTATAGATGGGAAAAAACACCCTCCACCCCCGTACCATACTACCCCTATAAAAGATTATATTTTTACAACATGGCACTACTGTAGCTCTATCTAACTATTAAGTTTCAGCTATCACTTATTATGGGTTTTAGAGATATATAACTGTCTCGGTGATCTTGCCGCAATGGAGGTCGCGAGAATCCAACGCTTCATTGCAAGCTCTAAATGGTTCGACGAGTAGGACCGGATTCGATGATCTTGTGGTAACACAACGGACCTTTTAGGTCTAAGTGTGTCCGTGTTCTCACGGGCAGTCACTCGTACCTACCTACCTACCTAGAGATATAAAAATCGGAACTATTTTTTTCGCCACCCCCTCCCCCACCCTTCCCACCAATACCCATACCTCAACATTTTTTCTGTGTTCTATTAGACTTACTTCCCTCTTAAACAGTTCTTTAGATATGAGACGTGATTTTTTAGAAAAATTCTTATCCCCCACCATGCTCCATGCTCCACCACGTCATTAAAAAAAAAATGTATCTCCATCAACGACTTTTATACACTGACCGAATTTCATTTCCCTAGCGCAATTGGTTCGTGAGATATCGTAATCTAAAGATTTTCATATTGATCCTTTTCTTTTTACAAATTTATTTCATCAATTTGATGCAAAATACATTATCCAGATGTAAAGTGCATCACTTCTGTATTATTTGATGAAACTATTCTGCATTATTTAATGAAACTATTCGTTAAAATGACAAAATTATAATCACGAATGCTTTGCTAATTGATGAAAAATTTCTGAATATTATAAGCACGAATTTCTACTGCGCGAATTGTGGTGCACTGAGAATGTATTAAAATTTATGAAAATATTCAGCAATTGATCTAAAGAGTCGTTGATCTGATGATGCTCATTTATCACTGACTTTCATCAAATTAAAGATGAATTTGGCTAGAAAAGTGGTCGATCAGTTATACAATAAAAGAACCAAGGCTGTCACTTGTTACACTATTTGTTTTCTCTTTTAATTTTGCTAGTTTGCTATAATTTTCAAAAGTCTATAATTTTTGCGCAAACTTTTGAATTCATCAGTTGATGAATATAATTACATTAAATAAATGCATGCGTTTATTGGACCAAAATTGACGAATTTTTTCATTTGTTCATTGATGATGGGATGTTTGCATTTCCACGAATTTCGTCATATTTCTCAGGTCTGTCGAGATATCGACCCATATTCTTTGGGTTTTATATAATCGCCTAAAAACCATATTCGGGATTTTTGGATATTCAACCCGAAGGTGTAAAATACGTTATAAATGTTTCACGAATTCCGTACTATCTCTTAGGTCTGATAAGGTATCGAATTGGTTTTTAGTTTCACAAACTTTTTATATAATCACCTAAAATCTAATCTCATCATTTTTCGATATTCGACACGTACGAAGGTGTTCAGTGCTTGTGTACGTTTTTATGAATTTCAGCAAATTATTTAGGTCTAATGAGATATTATAAAAAAAATAGGAGGACTAAGGGCCGTTCCTACGATGTTCAATTACGTTTTAACTGAAACTTTAACTGACAGATTTTCATACAAAACTTCCGGTTAAAGTTCCAGTTAATGTTTACTCAGTTGCTGAGTGATTTGATTAGCTCAACAATATAAATATATAATTTTCTCTATATCTACACCGAAAAAATAATAATTACATTTAATTAAACAGACAGAGAAAGGTCTTCTCATAATTAATTTAACGAATGACTTTTTTTGCTATTATGCAATATTCCATCAACCCAAAGAGCCTCTGATGTTAACTTATTAATACCAATGACATGTAACTTAAAAGGCTCGCTGACCCGTATCACACGTCCAGGACTCTTTCTCTCATTATTTTTAAATATAACCACATCCCTGTTATGTCATGCCATGTTCCATTAGGTGGCCCTCGCAAGCAATCTTTCCGCCCGAACGGGCAATTCGTGACATTTATCATGTTGCTCAAGGCTCGGACCTATGCTCCGTACACATGTCGAACGGAAGTGTCCGTCTGGTCGAGTCTTCCCCAAAATTCTACCGGTAACTAGCATTTCTATGACGATGCCTACAAGGACTTCAAGGAACTGTCCTGCATATGTCCTAACTTAACGTCTGATTGAATCGAACGTGGGATGCCAATGAAAGGTTGGACGTACCAGGAAATTTCAGCCATTGAAGACCAATTTTAGAGCCACCTCCAATGCCTGTTTCTGACTAACTCAAGCCAATTGATCAAATGAAGACAGGTTAAAGTGAATTACCACGAGTACCTACCTATTAGATATTCTAAAATCATATTCCATCCTATTACAAAGGCGACAAATTCTCCAACGGTTACGTATGAGTACATGTAAGCTGAGCCCGATGTATGCGGAACTCGTACTCCAAATTCGGCATAACAGGCGCCTGTTGATTGCAAAAAGAGTCATCAGGTGAGACTTCCTGGTAAATAATAGATTGGGCAAACACCTACCTGAGAATATACTTGCTATGGCAGCTATACAAAAACTAAAAACTACTCCTGGTCCAGCTATATTTTTGGCAACCATACCAGCAACTAGATACATTCCGGTACCACAACACGATCCAATGCCCAGCGATGTTAGGTCGAGTGTTGTTAAACATTTCTGGAAAGGATTGAGATTGTTTTAGAATTTTTATCTGGTGGTTAAATACAAGATACTAAAAAAGAATAAACTAGATTCGATTATGTTAGAAGAGGTTAAGAGAACTTACTGTGAGTTTTGGTTTTGTACTACGGGGATCATCACCTTGAAGCGTTCGTAAGTCTTTTGTTCGCACTAATTTTGAGAAGAGTGCTACTCCGGAACCACCTCCTGGCATTGGAAATGAAAGCTTCATGGTGTCTAAAAAGAAAAGAAAATGAGCAAACATTTACATTTTGAGACGAGGAAAATACTAGTTTCAAAAAAATTGCCAATAGGATGCAACTTTAATAGGGACAAAGTTCGGAAAGGGGTTTAAGTCGAAGTGGCAACATTACTGACACCCTTAAAGCGCAAATTGCAGTTTATACACGGTCAAAGTCGAAGTTGGTTGTTTCATTTGGGAAATTCATTTGTCAATAGAATGCCCCCTTGTACAACTTTCACCATTCATCACTGGGTCTTCACGCAAATAAAAGTTCCGTGGAAGTAAAAATCTATTCAATATCTAATCAGACCTAAAACATATGGCGAAATTCGTAAAAATGGTTGTATACACCCTTGCTTATCCTTAGGGAATGAATACGGGAAAACTCTGAAAATAATTTTTAAGCATAACAAGCTCGCGGAAGTAATAAGTATAACAAGCTCGTGGAAGTTAAATCCAGATCGATATTTCATCAGACCCAAGAGATATGGCGGAATTCGTGAAAATATATACAAATTCGTTACAACCAACCGAGTATAAAAAAATCCTAAATTCGATTTATAGGCTATTATATAAAAATCCCGTGGAAGTAAAAATCAAGTCGGTATCTCATTAGATCTAAGATATATGGCGGAATTCGTTACAAAGTATAAGACCCATTTTCTCTACCTATTTCAATCCTTTTTCCGAGGAGCTGGCGGATATTAAATTAAGTTAATTTCTCAGAAGACCTAAGAGATATGATGGAACTCCACTTTACTTCACTACACCATCTGGAAATTTAAAATTACTTTTCTAGTAAATATTCATGGACATAACGCCATTAAACTTTTTAAAGAAAACCGGTATTTAAAGTTTTTCCTATTAGTAAGGTAGGGCCAACCTGTTTTATAAATTGCAAGGTCCTACCTGAAATAGTTCTTAGGACAAGAAACTGGATTTTTTTCAAAAGTTGTTAGCACTCCACGTCTGTGCTCCACTGAACCTTCCAAAAATTTCATATTCAGCACATTAGTTTTCTATTCCTCGCCACCCATGTCAACGATTTTTTGGCCACCCTGTCAAAGTTCTATGTAAATTCAAAAGTTTCAACTTTGTACCAAGTTGTTCTTGAGACATGGCTACCAATTTTTTTTATTTTATATCTCAAACCTCCCCCACCACCAAAAACTAAAGGACTTCGGCCAATTAAAGGACTACGCCAAATCTACATACTACAGAAATTTCAACTTAATAGCTCAAAGGGTTTAGCAACTACGATCCCTTAAAAGATTTTGGGTATGGCTGAAAGTGGTCAGACGGACACATTTTGCTTTATTATTTTTTAATAACAAAGTATTTTTTGAAATTTTGTGTTTTTTAGTCCTAAAACACGAAGAAAAAAATGTCAACTCAAAATTTTTTTTAGATCGATCACAATACAAATTTCAAATCAGTGCATCGAAAACAAAAAGTAATCCTGTTTTTTTTTTAGAAAAACTTTTACAAATTTACCTTCAATACCTTGCTAATGTTGCGAGTTAAACTTTAACTCGCAAAAGACTTCGTCACTTCGGTCAGGGTTTCATGGACCCATCGGAATTCCTGACCATTCCTCTTCGCAAAATACTAGGCTTCATTGAAAGCGCAGGGATCGAAGAGGAATCATAATCAAACCGGGGGACGTCACAATAAGCCCAACTGAGGCTGCAGTGACAGAGGGTAACCATACCAACCCCTATTTCCAAATCTAATCTAATCTGCTAATGTTGACAAAATCAAAGATAAATGCTTACGATAGTCTGTTTTTAAAAAATAGATTCTGAGAAAATTCTCCAGCTCAGCTAGTAGAGCTTCCATAGAAAGCTAGTTTAACTGTCCTACTTAATTTCAACGCGCTTTCCTGTGGAAGTGTTCATTGTGTTATACTTTAAATTGTTTTCCTTGGTTTTAAATAAGTCGATTAGCTTCTTCTTCAGTCGAGAAAACAGTGCGAAAACGGGCACATATTTTTTAAGTCATTTAATCAGTTTTTTTAGTCCAACATCACAGCCATATTCTGGAAACCCGATCTCCTAATCGATCATCAGCAATAAAGTCTCCAATGAGAACAACGTAGTAAGCTCTACACTCATAACATACGAGTATATTCCATTAACACTATCGAATGTACTCGAAATCTAGGCAAATAAAGACACTAAGAATCGAATAAAAAGGGCAGAATGGCCACGAATACTAGACCAGTTTCTAATAAAGCGACATCCGAGTAAATTTCATTCAAAAAACGACCAAGGTTGAATCGTATTTTTATACTCTAGATGAAATCATATAGAGTATTATAAGTTTAATCCAGCCGAAAAGTTTGTAACGCATAGAACCAAGCCTCGGACGAAAAAAAGTTATATATTATTTTTTGTTTATTTGTGCCCAAAAACCTCAAATCCGCCTGACGTCCGTCCGTCCGTCCGTCCGTCCGTCCGTCCGTCCGTGAACACGATAACTCAAGAACGCCTTCACCTAGGATCTTGAAATTTTGAATCTGGATGTTTGGTTGAATTTGTAAGGCTAAGTTCGTTAACGGGCAAAATCGTCCTACTCCTTCGGGTAGCTGCCATACAAAATGTCCTTAAAACACGTGTTCAAGAATATTTACCAATAACTTCGGAACGCCTAAAGCTACGACTTTGAAATTTTGTATGTATTATTTTTCCAATAGTTGGAGCTAAATATATGATTATGAAGAAAATCCTGTTAGTCCTTCGTGTAGCTGCCATACAAATATCCTGTCAAAATGTATTCACTTAATTTACGAAACTCACTATAACTCAAGTAATCTTTTAGCTACGAATTCGGAATTTTGTACAAGTTAGTTTTGAGTAAAAAGGAAGCTCGAGTTTACTAATCAGCGAAATCCTTTTTCTCCTTCTGGTAGCTGCCATACAAAATGTCCTTAAAACACGTGTTCAAGAATATTGGTCGATAACTTGAGAAGGGTTTAAGCTACGACATTGAAATTTTGTATGTGTTATTTTTCAAATAGTTGGAGCTAAATATATGATTATGAAGAAAATCCTGTTGGTCCTTCGTGTAGCTGCCATACAAATATCCTGTCAAAACGTATTGACTTAATTTACGAAACTCACTATAACTCAAGTAATCTTTTAGCTACGAATTCGGAATTTTAAACAAGTTAGTTTTGAGTGAAAAGGAAGTTCGAGTTAACTAATCAGCGAAAGTCTTTTACTCCTTCTGGTAGCTGCCATACAAAATGTCCTTAAAACACGTGTTCAAGAATATTGCCGATAACTTCAGAAGGGTTTAAGCTACGTCTTTGAAATTTTGTATGTGTTATTTTTCCAATAGTTGGAGCTAAATGTATGATTATGAAGAAAATCCTATTAGTCCTTCGTGTAGCTGCCATACAAATATCCTGTCAAATAGCCTTCACTTAATTTACGGAACTCACTATAACTCAAGTATTATTTTAGCTATGAACTCGAAATTTTGTACAAAATAGTTTTGAGTGAAAACAAAGTTCGAGTTTACTAATCAGCAAAATCCTTTTACTCCTTCTGGTACCTGCCATACAAAATGTCCTTAAGACACGTGTTCAACAATATTTTTCGATAACTTTTGAACGCTTCAAGCTACGAATTTGAAATTTTGTACACGTTCATTTTTAAATGGTTCCAAGGAAAAGGATAAACATGTAAGGAATCGAGTGAGTCCTTCCTGCACCTCCCATGCGAAAGTCCTTCAAAAAGGACATTTTTGTTCGATGACTTACCCAGTTTAAGATATGAAATTAAACACTGAATATTGTCTTTTAGTTTTGAGTAGCAATCTAATGGCAGTCCTTAATAAAGGACATACAACATACACACGCGTAATTCTACTTTATCCCCAACTACAATATAAATCGGAGTTAAGTATTCATCTAGAGTATTATACGATTGGCTTACAGCCGATCGTGACTGCAGTATGTTTTTTAAGAACATTTGTGTAACAGCTTGATGCTCTCGACAAAAATTTGACGATTACACTATCTGACAGCATTTGTCAGGAAAAATAGCAAAATATTTGATAGCGTAGCATACAGTGTAACACTAGCTTTAGTTCATCGGGTTTTCGAATTTTCTATAGTTCAAATGGTAGTGCCCTATTTTAAGGAAAATCTTTTGCTTAAATAGTAAAATGCAAATTTTTCAATTGCAATCCTCAAGTAGAAGCAAGTATCTTAAGAACTTGAATGTGAGCTACCGGAAGGAATTGAAAAGTACAAAATTTCGTATCCCTACGCTTTTATCGGTTATCGTACGATCCATTGAATGAAGGCAAAGTTTTTTTTTAAAAAAACTTTTGTATGGCAGCTACATGAGGAATTTGCTTCACCTTCCTCATTCGTTCTAGAAAATTAATCTATACCAAATTCCAACAAACCTAGTCCGAAACGTCCTAAAAATTTATTCATATAGCCGAAAACATATATTTTTATGACTTTTGTGAGGTAGATATCAAAAGGAGTAAAAGGATTTGACTAAATAACGTTTTTAGGTTCATGAATTGTATTAGCGCAGTTTGAATTTGTTTCTTTACGAACGAAGCGTAGTTATGAGACAGCTATAAAACTTCAGAAAGCAAAGAACAATCAGGACTTAACTGTAATTCTTTCGAAATAGAATACAAATTTCTCTCTTCAACTTCCTTATCTGAAGTTCGTCCCATCCTTTATTTAAAAGTAATTTCTTTTGATTAAAAGACAGAAATGTTTGCCAGTTTTCTCCAAAAAAAGTCAACCTTTATTGCAAATGAGATGCCTTAATTATACCATCCCCGTGGTAAAACGAGGTGGAATACCTTTGACTTTAAAAACGGACGAAATTCTCAACTTCTGCGGTTATAATACCATTGGACAATACTTTGAAACGTGAGCAGTTTCTGCCGTTTCGGATCGGACCGACCTAAAGCCCAGAATTCTAACTATCACCATATCCAATACGGTAGAATACTAGTTCGCCTAGTGAACGACTGGCGGCAGTTTTTGAATTGACCTTAATGGATATAAGCAGTTGATGGTACGTGCTATCCATTTGGCATTCAGCATTCAGTTGCTAAACCGACAGACATTACAATTGAATGTTGAAGACTCCAGTCACGTAGAATCGTAAAATTCATTTCGAGGATGCCCCGTTTACACGAGGCGTTATCATTCATTTGGCTTACCCTCTATTATGAGGGGTTGATCTCTGACTCTTTGCCTGACTACGCGCCATACTCGTTTGGCAGCCCTTATATTACACGCATCATTCGTATTTCCCTCAGACCCACGTAGCCATCCATCAAGGACCCGAATCCGTCCACCCACATAAGTGTACATAATGTCGGTTTCATACGAACGTAAATCGATTTCCGTGACATGTGACAAGGTGTAGATTAAATTTATGTATCTCTCGTTTCTTACGAATTTAATTTCCCCACATATCGGATCCGTTCTTTACCACCTCTTTAACGAATAAATTTAATTCTTTTTGGGCAGGATATTGCATGGCAAATTGACTTTGAATCCACACAGACCTCCACGTATTCGCGTACACCATCTGGTTATGAAATAAAAACGATTCTATCCCATTATGTCGTCGAAGCATTCAACCCTGGGACTATCACCCCCATGAGTCCAATAATGGAAAAAAAAACCCTTAAAATGAAATTGTTGCTTTTGGCGACGTAATCGGAATTTCATAGCCTTTCCTTGCCTCGAATGCTGTGGTGAAGATGGGATTTTTTTCACCACATGTCTGCATGTCAGTTCTTCGAGATCGGCATCCACTTGATTTATGAAAATTGAAAAAAAAAATCAATAGCCAATCGGTTAGAGTAGGATACTAGCGTTGTTAGTCCTGTTTTGAGGAGACGACCATTGCACGCAGATCCGACTAAAACAGTCGCTACCCGACTCGAATTAAATAGATTCTGATAGGGGTCACGTATCAACCGCAGTCCAAACCACCGTATCTAGGAGCATGCAATTTTGGGAACGATTAAAGAAGCAACTTCTTTAAACTACACCGCAAGAATTCCTCAATATTTTCAAGGAGCGATGTGATATCGAGTTGATTTTTACCGCTTCATTGGATTTTCCGATATTCGTGGCAGGAGTCATGAAACTCATTTTCACGACTTTGTAAAATCTCTTTCGACGGATGAGGTATCGAGTTGATTGTTACTTGTACCAACGCCTGAAAAGGAATTTCAGAAATTTTTCGATATTCAACCCTACGGAGTGAAAAGGGGTTAAACCTGTTTTCACAAATATCACAGTACCTCTTATTTTGGATGCGAGATTAAATTGGCTTTACGGAATTCTTATTTAACCGGATAAAAATAAATTTTGTAATTCTTAAAATTTTCACAAATTCCTTAATATATCTTTGATCCAATAAGATATTAATTTAGTTTTTTTGTTCTAAAGGATATACACAAGCACGCACTCTTAAATATTCAACCTCAAAAGGGGTGATAAGGGGTTGAGTGTGTTTTCCCGAATTCCTCAATACCTCTTAGATCTGATGAGATATCAAATTAGTACAAACACCTAAAAAGAAATTTAAAATTTTTTTGATATTCGACCTCAAGGAGGTAAAAAGAGAAGACAACTTAAAAAAATCTGCCAATGGTCTGGGCGAAACTTTATTATTTTTCGGGTCAAAGTTCGGGAGCGGTCAAAATCGGAGTGTATCATGAGTTGCTTTGAGATTAGTAGATTTCTTGGAAAATTATTTTTGTTCTTAATATGAAAATATTTAAAATAGAGATTTTTAGCCGATTAAACATTGAAAAAGTCCGTGTAGACTATTCGAATTTCGGTATATTATGTACACTAAAAGCCCATAGAAGCAAAAACGAATTTGATGCCTTATCAGAATTAAGAGATATAACGAATTGTTAAAACGTATACAAACCCATTACTTCCACTTGGGGTTTGAATTTCGAAAAAATTGTGAAACACGTTTTTAGACGATTTCATAAGAAGCAACTTGATATCTTATGAGACATGACGGATTTTGAAAAATTTGTGAAAACGTAAGCAAAGCGTTCACCCTCTTGGTTCCGGAAATTCGAAAAATCGTGAATTGGTTGGCCGTAATAATCAATTTTATATCTCATCAGAACTAAGGAATGGCAAAAATTGTGAAAACATATACAAACCCTTGGGGGTTGAATATCGAAAAATTGAGAAAAGGGTTTGTAGGCGATTATATAAAAAGTCTGTGGAAATGAAAAGCGATCTAATATCTCATCGAACCTAAGAAATATGTTGAAACTTTGAAAAGCATACTACCCCCTTACACCCATTAGGATTGAATATCTAAAATACTAAAATTGACTTTTTGGCCTTTTTATATAGGAAACCTTAGGAAGTAAAAATAAATTTGATATATCATCAGATATGCAACCTCCTTACACCCACTTGGGGGTTGAATATCCAAAAATCCTGAAAGGAGTTAATAAATAAATATGAAGACAGCACGAGAAAGTAGGAACCAATTCAATTTCTTATCACTTCTAAAAGAAATGGCGGAACTCGTGAAAACGTGTTCAACCCGTTTATACCCTCTTAGGGGCTGAAAAATGAAAAAACTTAAAAACAAGTTTTAGGCGATTATTACGCAAGCACGTGAAAGTAAAAAGACATTCGATATCTGATAAGACATGGGTATATAGTAGAGTTCGTGAACAAGTTTACAACCCCCTTCGCAACCCCTTAGGGGACGAATTTAAAAAAAATCCTGAAAACACTTTCTAGGTATTTATATGAAGAAACCGTAGAATAAAAATGAATTCAATATTTGGGATGACCTAATAGATATTTCGAAAATCGTGAAAATATATGCATTCCATTTTCACCGATCATTTATTTCGCCCCCCCTCTGAACGCCAATAAAAATTTGAAATTTTTTTTTTATTTAAATTAGTTTCCTAGTTGATTTACATAAAAGTACCGAGTTTCAACTTTGTAGCATAAGCCGTTCTATAGATAGGAAAAACACCCCCCACCCCTGTACCATTCTACCCCTATAAAAAATTATATTTTTCCAAGATGCTACTAATATAGCTCTATCTAAATACCAAGTTTCAGCTTTATATCATTATAGGTTCTCGAGATATTAGAATCGAAACTTTTTCCTTTTAACCCTCCCCCACCCTAACCCTCTACACCCACACTTCCAAAATTTTGTTTTCTGCTAGCGGTCTATTAGACCTACTTTTGGTAAAAATTTTAAGCATCTATCTTATACCGTTCTTGAGATATGAGACGTGATTTTTTTGAAAAATTCTTATCTCCTCCACTTTCATGCCCCACAGCCCACTTTAAAAATTTTACTTTCATCAAACTTCATTTGTCAACTTTTATAGACAAACCAAATTTTATTTATCTAAAACAATTGGTTCATGAGATATCGTAATCTAAAGTTTTCACCCTCCACCCTCGTACGCCACTGCCCCCACTCAAATTTTTGTTTCCGATCTATTTTCCTAGTATACCTACAGATATTCATTAAGTTTCAATTTTGTGACATTAACCGTTTAGGAGATATGGATTTTAGAATGCGTCGATCTCACCTTTTTTGCGTTTCGGACGCTTTATTTTCCCCCCCACTCCCGAACCCCTTCACCTATATCGGCAATGGGTCCACTACCGAAGCTCTATATAAATTCCTAATTTCAGCCTCCTAGCATAAGCGGTTGCTGAGATCTAGAAACCAAAATTTTCCGTCTAAAACGCTTCCCCCTCCTCCCCTCACACTCTCACCCCTCCAAATTTGGTCACTTCAGGGGGCCTACCCACTCTACCCACGAAAAAAAATTCAACTAAATAGCTCATAGGGTTTGGGTGCTACGAGCCTTCAAACAATTTTGCGTACACCGGTAGACGTACGGCGTACGGCGGACAGACGGACTGAAATTTTTTTTTGCCTTTTTCGTGTCTACTCGTCATGAAACGTGAAAAAAAAAATTTTGAGGGTAGCAAATTTTTTTTTTTAAAAAATCGATAACAATACTGTATTATTGAAATAATAAAGTAAAACACCTAGAAAGCTATTGCCGGATGTTTCGATAGTTAACCCCTAAAGTGGTAAAAAGGGGTTAAGTTTGTTTTACGAATTTCTCAACATCTCTTGAATCTCTTAAATTCGATGATATAAAATAATTATAATTAATATTGCACGCCGAAGGTTACTCATATAATCGATCAAAATCTGGTATACAAATTTTTCAATATACTTAGGAAGCTATTTTGGAACTTTCAATATTCAACCCCCGAAGAGTTGAAAAGAGGTTCAGTACGATTACACGAATTTTTCAACATCTTTTAGGTCCAATGGCATTGAATTGGTTTTTGTTTCCAAGGGTTTTTTATACGGATTGATGTGAGATGTGAGCTGCATACCTCAAAGCATTCCCGAGTTACCGCACATTCGGACAAATGTTTTCATATCGTTATTGAACACAGAAAAAACACCATCGTGTAGACACTCTGCAGTAGTCCAGCAGTTTAAATTTTTTTTTATTTAGTAGCTATATCAGTCCTGGCAGGTCTTAATAAATAAATACAAGAAATGCTCTTTGAATATCACAATTTGCTGGACTCCGTTGCCAATAAAAGAATACAAGAAAATATCAATTCTTTACCTTTAAAGAAGAGTATAGACTACTCTTTTTTTTAAATATCCATTGGGACGACCAAGAAGAGTCTACGTAATGCATGAAATGGGGTCCATAGCTGCCAAACAATTCTTAAATTCACCAACATGCTGTTTTGAAAGTTATTTATTTTTAGGTAAGCACCCTTCACCCATCGAAAATTGAACTACTTAAAGTTTGAAGAATTCTTGTGTACGAAAAAACTTTTGTGGTACAGTTTCTTTTCCTCCACTTAACGTATTCAAATTCTAAACCATTTCTTTAAAATCCATGGTATAACTACGTATTAGCTAAAAGTTTCAACTTTTTATCATTAGCTACTTCTGAAATGACCACCCGAAAATATGATATAATCATTTTCCTAATTCTGCCAAGACAATTCAAAACCTAATTTAGGTTGTCACACCATAAAAGAGGTAAAACAAAACATTTAGTCCGCCCTGTACCCTAAAACTATCAGAAATTTACTACCACTAGTGTTTTTTAAGATAAAAAAATTAAAACGTTTTCTTTCCCAACTGTCTCACTTTAACCCATCATCACGTCTAAAATTTTCCTCAAGGGATTTTTCGAAATGTTGAACTTGATTTTCATGACAATTATTAATACCTTCTAGTACATTGTCAAATCCGACACGATTCCTCAGCCTTCCCATACCGAAACTGAATGAACTAATTGCTTCTATATTGTTAATACCAAAATCTTTTTAAAAGTACATCAAACTATGTGCATTTAAAAAGGTAGGCCTCTCCTATCGTGCGTCACTTATATATTATATTATATATTTTTCTTCTCATATATACACGACCAAAGTTTCAACGTTTTATCTTAATCCGTTCGTGAAATTTCAAAATCCAAAATTTTCTTCCAACACACACGTACGTCACCGACCCTTCAAAACTTATATTTTAATTATATATACTCTTCTATTCTGCCAGCGTATAGAGGCTAACTTCTTTAAGTCCGACATAAGAATCAAAGAGTTTTGACTCCCACTTCCGCACGCTACTACATCTCTCAATTCATATCCAGTATAAATATATATATAAGTTTCAAGTTTCAACTTACTAGCCTGAGCTGTTCATGGAGACACGAAATTTCGAAGATTTCGATTTAAACCTCCCCTCACACCTTCACCCCTAAAATGTCGGCTCTAAATGTTGTTAAGTTTTTAGTTATATCGAAAATACGTTCGGGGTACCGTAGACAAACACAGTAGCTTTTCTTCAATTCGTGGTCTACTAGGACTAAACGTGAAAAAACAAAATAAGTTATAAGGTAAAAATGAGGCCATGATGTAAAAAGGATTCGCATCAAGAGCCTTGGTATCCTTGACTAATGGTATGTCTGTAAACATCCACGCATGTTGCTCATTAAAAATTAACGTGAATTTTCACTACGAATTTACCGAAAATTGAACTTGTAAGCCTCTGCTTCCTGTCAGGAAAAATAAGTAGCAGGGAATAATTAAATTCCGGGCCTACCGTAGCGTAATTACGTATAACATGCCGTACATCTTGAATTTAAAATTCCACAGTTGTATTATCGAGCGTATTCTTGGTTTTAAATTTTAAATACCTAGTTCAATTTTTAGTCAGAATTCATCCGAAAAGGAACACATGGTCCTGACAATACTATTATAAATGTTCGTATATGTGATCAGTCCTTCAGGGTGAATTAAAATAAATTCCAAGCGTTTTCCGCTTCGCGAAACGTGCTCTCGTGCTGTGCGCTTATAGCGCACCCCCGTTTCAGGGGCGCAATGAAGTCTTATGGTCCCAAAAACGTGGGAAGACCCTGGGGCGTAAATTAAATTGAATAACTCCGTTAACATTGTTTGCGTTTCATTATGAAGCAGTCATCGCTTTCCACGAGCTTTAACGGCAGCTAGGGACCTTCATATTTCTGT
Organism: Beris morrisii; assembly: GCA_951812415.1. Taxonomy (NCBI): domain Eukaryota; kingdom Metazoa; phylum Arthropoda; class Insecta; order Diptera; family Stratiomyidae; genus Beris; species Beris morrisii. The sequence goes on along the minus strand of OX638311.1, from coordinate 53,835,003 downwards.
ACGTTTTCTACAGCGCTATATCCACTTTACAGTATCTGAACAGAATATTCAGATCTCGAAATTCCAATGTGCACCTACTCGAATAGAGGATCCTGTGAGGGAGTTATTGTATCCTTTGAACATTGTACCCGAATGTTGTCGAGTTGTTATCAAGGGCTGCCGCAAAAAATATTAACGTTTCGAAACAAGTTGAACGAAAAATTTATTTGATATCACCATCCAGCAGAACGTATCCTTTTTCCTTGTCTCTGTTTTCCCATGGAACACATGTCAACGTTAAACAAACGATTCAGAGAGAATGATTTTGACTGGCATGTTGGAATGTCGAGTAAACATTACGGAAAAAGGTTGATTAAATACATAACAATCCAGTAAAGAAATAGCTGCTTTCTACAAAAATTGAAAAATGGTGAGGTTTTAAAGGGAATAAATTTTATTCCATTTTAAAGGATGCTAGTTTTACCCTTCTTCATCAGTTGGCGGCAACTTTATTATTTTTTGGAAAGAAGACCCGGGTGCGTTTATTTCGAGACGCAGTACAGGTTCTGAATAGACTCCTGGTTATTTGCACTGCATCTCAGCTTCAAACGCGTTCTGAACTTCTATCCAAAAAAAATTAAGTTGAGCCCCAACCATCACCCACACCGAGCCTATGAAAACCCTTTCAAATCTGTTCATGGTATTAGAAGAACTAGACCCCAACAGAACTGAAGTGTCCCTCAACCTGAGATCCTTAAAGAAGGTCCAAGTGCCTTCATAAAGCACTACCGTTATCAACAGTTTTATTTTTTTAAGATGTCTCTATAGTGGCTCCTTATAGTCGTCGTTTTTACCTTTTTATGGTTTGAGGTTTTTGAGAAATAATAATCAGAATTCTTATCCTTCCATCACCTCCACCCCTACCTCTAAAAAGTGAATTTAACGGATAGGATTTCAGGCAGAGGCAGATTTTTCTTTTGCTATGAAAACCACTCACATTCCGGTGGATCAAAAAATTCAAGGACATTTATATGTGAACTACGTAACATAGTATGCATGGACAGTGCTCTGCAAGTAAATTTAGTTTGCTTCATCTAAGAAATATAACAATTTAACTCGTTTTTATTCTCGTACTTTGACATGGTCAAAAAATAAAGTGTGAAAAATTAAATTTTGGCGAGTTCTCTTGAAATAGTTTAAAAACGTGTTTTTGTATGGGAGCTACCTTAAGGAGTAGATAGATTTTATCTTTTTCCAAATTTTAATAATGTAAATCATCTTATTAAGTCATTGTCAATTTTGTCGTATCAACCAAACATATTTCTCAAAGGGCATTTGCATGGCAGCCACTCGTAGAAGTGTCTTGAGTTATTCCATTTTTTCAGCAAGATTTGTAAATTATGAAAAATTGTAGTTTGCGATAGCTTAAATTTTTACCTTTGCGCGACCTTTGGTAATATATCAGTAAGTGGAAATAATAATAGTTTAGTTTATTGAAGCTAAACAATACAATCCATTATAAATAAATATCGGGCTTACCACTCACGTAAGCAAAGCTTGTATGTGAGCGGCGCAGAGCTACAATTATGTTAACAAATAACAACATTATAATAATATTTTGTTACAATTCAAAATTTGAAAATGAGTAAGCAATGATCAGATTAAAGTTAAATCAATATGTGAACAATATTTAGTTAAACAATTTAAATTAAGCTGTTTATGGCATCATCATCAAATAAAAAAGGATTTTGGAAAACATATTTTTTGAGCCTTAGTTTAAAATTAGCATTATCTAAGGTCTGCTTAAAATTTAATGACATACCATTGAAAAGTTTAGGCCCTAGTACGCTTGCATGACGGCAAGTTTTTGATTTTTTCAAGTTCATTGTGACTAAAGGCATATTTTGCTGTCTACATGTGTTATAATTTGAATGATGGATCCGGAAGTTCAAGAGGTTTGTATATACAAATTTTAATGAGTCCAATGTAAGTAATTGTCTTATATTCATTACACCCAATTCTTTAAAAGCAGCGGTTGTAGAATGATATTTCGATTTATTTAAGCAGAGTTCAATGATTTCACTTTGTAAGTTGTGTAAAGGTTTAGTAGTTGCTGTATAAGCATTTCCACACGCCAGGATTCCGTATCGTAGAATAGATTGAACTTTTGCAAAGTAAATTAATTTAATTTGTGAAACAGAGAGAATATCACAAAGAATTAATATTTTATAAAGCGTCTTCCGGAGCCTGTTACAGATATACGATACGTGCTGATCCCATTTAAAATCAGAGTCAATAATTACACCCAAATATTTTACTTCATTACTATGACTTATATGACTATTATAAACATCGATATTTTCGTGAGGGAATTTCATGTTCCTTTTATTGCCAAAGGTCATATATTGTGTTTTCTCTATATTAAGCGATAATCTGTGTGTACAAAGCCAATTATAGATAATCCGTAGATCATTCTTTATAACAGAAATTGACTCCTTCCAACTGTTACCTTTGTACAATAGTACTGTGTCATCCGCAAATGCGATGATATTACCCTTAATACTACATTTGTCTAAGAGACACAATTCATTTATATAAACCAGGAATAAAATTGGCACCAGAACAGTGCCCTGTGGAACACCATGTCGTATATTTAAATAGTCACTGGCACAATCGTTGATTCGTACACATTGTGTTCTATTAGTCAGGTAGGATTCAAAAAGTTTGTATACATTTTTACGTAATCCTATATCCCATAGTTTGTGTAACAATATATTATTTTTAACAGTGTCAAATGCTTTTTGTAAGTCAAGGAAGACTGCAATTAGCTTTTTTGAATTCTCTAACCCCCGATTTATAAGTTCAGTAACATCATACAATGCATTAGAGGTACTTCTGCCATGACTGAAACCGTATTGGTTGACAGCAAGGTAGTTAATAACATCGATATGACGCATGATTCTTCTTTTAATACATTTTTCATATAGTTTGCTTATAACTGATAACAACGAGATTGGTCTATAATTATTCGGGTCAAGACTATCTTTATTTTTATATACGGGAGTAATATTCGCTTTCTTGAGAAGATTTGGGAAAACGCCATTCATTAAAGATAAATTAAAAACATACTGCAGTCACGATCGGCTGCAAGCCAATCGTATAATACTCTAGATGAATACTGAACTCCGATTTATGTTGTAGTTGGGGATAAAGTAGAATTACGTGTGTGCATGTTGTATATCCTTTATTAAGGACTGCCATTAGATTGCTACTCAAACCTAAAAGACAATATTCAGTGTTTAATTTCATATCTTAAACTGGGTAAGTCATCGAACAAAAATGTCCCTTTTGAAGGACTTTCACATGGGAGGTGCAGGAAGGACTCACTCGATTTCTTACATATTTATCCTTTTCCTTGGAATTAGTTAAAAATGAACGTGTACAAAATTTCAAAATCGTAGCTTAAAGCGTTCAAAAGTTATCGAAAATATTGTTGAACACGTGCCTTAGGGACATTTTGTATGGCAGCTACCAGAAGGAGTAAAAGGATTTCATTGATTAGTAAACTCGAACTTTGTTTTTACTCAAAACTAATTTGTACAAAATTTCCAATTCATAGCTAAAAGATTACTTGAGTTATAGTAAGTTCCGTAAATTAAGTGAAGGCATTTTGACAGGATATTTGTATGGCAGCTACACGAAGGACTAATAGAATTTTCTTCATAATCATACATTTAGCTCCAACTATTGGAAAAATAACACATACAAAATTTCAAAGACGTAGCTTAAACCCTTCTGAAGTTATCGGCCAATATTCTTGAAGACGTATTTTAAGGACATTTTGTATGGCAGCTACCAGAAGGAGTAAAAGGATTTCGCTGATTAGTAAACTCGAACTTTCTTTTCACTCAAAACTGATTTGTACAAAATTCCGAATTCGTAGCTAAAAGATTACTTGAGTTATAGTGAGTTTCGTAAATTAAGTGAATACATTTTGACAGGATATTTGTATGGCAGCTACACGAAGGACTAACAGGATTTTCTTCATAATTATATATTTAGCTCCAACTATTGAAAAAATAATACATACAAAATTTCAATGTCGTAGCTTAAACCCTTCTGAAGTTATCAACCAATATTCTTGAAGACCTGTTTTAAGGATATTTTGTATGGCAGCTACCAGAAGGAGTGAAAGGATTTCGCTGACTAGTAAACTGGAACTTTGGTTTTACTAAAAACTAATTTGTACAAAATTTCGATTTCGTACCTAAAAGATTACTTGAGTTATAGTGAGTTTCGTAAATTAAGTGAAGACATTTTGACAGGATATTTGTATGGCAGCTACACGAAGGACTAACAGGATTTTCTTGATATTCATACATTTAGCTCCAACTATTAAAAAAGTAACACATACAAAATTTCAAAGTCGTAGCTGTAGGCGTTCCGAAGTTATTGGTAAATATTGTAGAACACGTGTTTTAAGGACATTTTGTATGGCAGCTACCCGAAGGAGTAGGACGATTTTGCCCGTTAACGAACTTAGCCTTACAAATTCAACCAAACATCCAGATTCAAAATTTCAAGATCCTAGGTGCAGGCGTTCTTGAGTTATCGTGTTCACGGACAGACGGACGGACGGACGGACGGACGTCAAGCGGATTTGAGGTTTTTGGGCACAAATAAACAAAAAATAATATATAACTTTTTTTCGTCCGAGGCTTGGTTCTATGCGTTACAAACTTTTCGGCTGGATTAAACTTATAATACTCTATATGATTTCATCTAGAGTATAAACATCGTAAAATATATCCATACTCTTATCGGCATTCATGCATGAGTATAAGGGTGCCCAGTCTGCACTAGCTATGAGACTTTTTAGGCTATGCATGTCTATCCTAGTACTTGTTTTAAGAGTTTTCCCGGATTGTATTTTGCGAAGGGTGTTAAAAGAAAATTGGGCTAATACACTGAAATGATCAGTTATAGCAGACTCATACACCAGGGGTCGGAAAGTGATTTTATCTGAATTTTTATACTCTAGATGAAATCATATAGAGTATTATAAGTTTAATCCAGCCCAAAAGTTTGTAACGCATAGAACCAAGCCTCGGACGAAAAAAAGTTATATATTATTTTTTGTTTATTTGTGCCCAAAAACCTCAAATCCGCCTGACGTCCGTCCGTCCGTCCGTCCGTCCGTCCGTCCGTCCGTCCGTCCGTCCGTCCGTCCGTCCGTCCGTCCGTCTGTCCGTGAACACGATAACTCAAGAACGCCTTCACCTAGGATCTTGAAATTTTGAATCTGGATGTTTGGTTGAATTTGTAAGGCTAAGTTCGTTAACGGGCAAAATCGTCCTACTCCTTCGGGTAGCTGCCATACAAAATGTCCTTAAAACACGTGTTCAAGAATATTGACCAATAACTTCGGAACGCCTAAAGCTACGACTTTGAAATTGTGTAAGTATTACTTTTTTAATAGTTGGAGCTAAATATAGGATTATGAAGAAAATCCTGTTAGTCCTTCGTGTAGCTGCCATACAAATATCCTGTCCAAATGTATTCACTTAATTTACGAAACTCACTATAACTCAAGTAATCTTTTAGCTACGAATTCGGAATTTTAAACAAGCTAGTTTTGAGTAAAAAGGAAGTTCGAATTAACTAATCAGCGAAATTCTTTTACTCCTTCGGGTAGCTGCCATACAAAATGTCCTTAAAACACGTGTTCAAGAATATTACCGATAACTTCAGGAGGGTTTAAGCTACGTCTTTGAAATTATGTATGTGTTATTTTTCCAATAGTTGGAGCTAAATGTATGATTATGAAAAAAATCCTGTTGGTCCTTCGTGTAGCTGCCATACAAATATCCTGTCAAATAGTCTTCACTTAATTTACGGAACTCACTATAGCTCAAGTATTCTTTTAGCTATGAACTCTAAATTTTGTACAAATTAGTTTTGAGTAAAAACGAAGTTTGAGTTTAATAATCAGCGAAATCCTTTTACTCCTTCTGGTAGCTGCCATACAAAATATCCTTAAGACACGTGTTCAACAATATTTTTCGATAACTTTTGAACGCTTCAAGCTACGAATTTGAAATTTTGTACACGTTCATTTTTAAATGGTTCCAAGGAAAAGGATAAATATGTAAGAAATCGAGTGAGTCCTTCCTGCACCTTCCATGTGAAAGTCCTTCAAAAAGGACTTTTTTTTCGATGACTTACCTAGTTCAGGATATGAAATTAAACACTGAATATTGTCTTTTATGTTTGAATAGCAATCTAATGGCAGTCCTTAATAAAGGACATACAACATGCACACACGTAATTCTACTTTATCCCCAACTACAATATAAATCGGAGTTAAGTATTCATCTAGAGTATTATACGATTGGCTTGCAGCCGATCGTGACTGCAGTATGTTTTAAAAATATTTTAAATATAAAATATATGATCAATATAAGATGAGTTTTGTTTGGAGGCTCGTGTTATTTCTGTTAGATATTCATTGAATTCGTAGTTTGTCAGAGTATCCAGGTAGTCAGTGCCTATAGTTGACAATTTCTTTTCTACGATATTTATATTTATATCGCCTACAAATATGTGGTTTTTGTATGATCTTAACCTAGAAAAGTAATTGTCTAACGAGGTTAAAAAATTATTCGGATTCCGGCTTGGAGACCTACTTATATATACTAGTCAAGCAAATTTTTTCATTGTCAGGAAGCAATATTTCCAATGAAATTCCTGTTGCCTCATCAATATTTTGGTTTAATGAAATTACATTCCAATCATTACGCACATATCCAGCTACCCCGTCACACTTATTCAATTTGCAACCAACATTGAAACAATTATGTCCTGTAATATTAAAGCAATATCTTCAACACTTAACGACATTGGTATGGAAGGTACTTGCAGCGATGGTGTGTTACAAAATTAGGTTTCTTTTAAGAGTGAAAAATTCTGTGTAAAATTTCAACATCGTAGTTGAACCAATTTTCGAGTTATCTTGCGATCCTCCGATTATATGCACGCATTTTTCAAAGGCTTTTGTGTGGAAGCTACTTGACCGTTTACTTTTTGTATAGTGATAAACTGGGGCTGGTGTATGTTAACTCAGATAGCTCGGATGTGTTATGGACATAAGGAAAATTACCAATCTGGATCTGTTACAAATTGACAATTTGCACAGAAAATAAAATTTTACAAAAATCTCTAGGGTTCCCAGGCTTTTAATAAGGACCCCCAAAAGAGATACTAATTAAACGAGAGCCATATTAGGTTGAACCCAGCCAAGCTGGAGATCTTGTTAAGAAGTGAAACCCTTGAGAAAGTGAAGGAGGCTTTGACGTTAAACGTTTGGGAAGATCAAGCATAAATCTAGACTTAGCCAAGATTTAAATTCATAATAAACTGAACCGATTTCGAGTACTTTTAATTTTTCAATCAAATAGGGTGATGCAATGGATCTCTTAGTGGTCTTCGTAGGATAAGAACAAAAGGTTAATTAACCAGAAGCTAATTGTCCACTGTAAATGTTATAATAGGCTCCTCGGAATCTCCTTGTCCACTACATTTAAATTCATCCTGATAGCACATCAAATAAAGTCCTTTCCAAATTTTCCTCTAAATTTAATCCCTTCTAAGTCCATTTAAAAAAAAAATTCAATAGAGCTCACAAACAAAAAATTAAGTCCTATTGTCATGATGGGGCTTTTCTGCCCATTTAAATTAATTTCACTCCATCTCCTCCGGGTGGAAAAAAAGAGCCTACCAACAGATAGGCCCTGTATTCAGGAGATTCAGATAAATCTCGACGTCATAGACAGCTTGTGTATTATAGTGACGATCATGATATCGAGTATAATTGAGGGACAAAAATATCCTATAAAAAAATGGCATTATTCGGGGCTTTGACTGTGTCCCAGAAAAAAAGGACATCATAACGCTCCTAAAACGTGCTCTTTTATGGCTGTGGATGATGGAGCTCTAAAATGGCCAAATGTGCGGCATATGCAGACGAATAGGGCTTAAAGGTTCGAGAAGGATTTTTTTTGTGCAAATTTTTGCATAATGGAATTAAGACATGAAAAAACAATAACAGGATGTACGAGAATAATCAATTTACCGGACTTTCCAATTAAAGGAATGCCCTTCAACATGGATTTGTAGGAGTTTACTTTATTTACTCAACTTTAAAACTTTATGCTTTCAGTGGCGGAATTTCAAGGATGGTGAACAAGAAAGAGGCAGGATTTTCCCAAACATTGGTCAAACACTGTAAATCAATAAATTAGATAAAAATTAAGTCAATTTGAAACAAAACTCCACGCTCAATTTGAAAAATGAGCCGTTGACAGCCAGGTTCAGTACCGGCAGCAATAGGAGCCAAGGCACGGTGCAAAATAATATGCTTCATAGATCAGCAATCAACACAAGGTCTCTTGTGTTTGGATAGAATAGAGACCCTCGGTGAATTATTGGAGACTTGCATAAGTTCCAGTCGTTTCCCGACAGATGGAGTTATCTTTTTTCGTCGGTCAAAACTGCAGCCAACTTCATCGTGAAGCTCCACCATTAAGCACAGTGCATTTTATTCCGCCTTAGAGGAAACAAAATATTTTTCATAGTGTTAAACATGTCGAGTTTCGTGCCAAAAAGAGAATATTTGCCGGGAATTTTTTTGCATTACTTTTTCAAAGAAAGTCTGCAGCTGAAGCACATTGCACTCTTGTGGAGACTTGGGGCGACGCTTTAAAAATAATGATTTTGATGTTGAAGATAAAGAACGCTCTGGAGCACCGAAAAAGTTTGGAATTAGAAACAAATTGAAGAATTGAATGAATTGATGTATTTGAGCCGGGCATTGAAGAAAAAACGGCCGCAATACGAGAAGAGACACGACAAAGTAATTTTGCAGCATGACAATGACAATGCTCGGCAACATGTCGCAAAATCGGTCAAAACCTACTTGGAAGCGCTGAAATCGGAAGTCCAACTCCATCCGCTGAATTCAATGGACATTGCTCCTTCCGATTACCACTTCTTCCGTTCGATGACTCATTTTCTGGGTGAGCAGCACTCCCATTCTTATGAAGATGTCAAAAAATGGCTCGATTCGTGGATAACCTCAAAAGATGAGTCGTTCTTTCGACATGGCATTCGTATGCTACCAGAAAGATGGGAGAAAGAAGTCGCTAGCGATGGATACTACTTTCAAAGACATGTTCTTTATAAATTTTACTTCATAATTTTTTAATAATAAAGTATTGTGATCGACCTGAAATTTTGTATTTTGACGTTTTAGGACTAGTCTTTCCGCTATAGATGGCGTACGCCGTACGCTGTACGCAAAACCGTTTGAAGGTGCGTAGTTCTCAAACCCCTTAAATATTAAGTTGAAATTTTCATGGTGGGTAGAATGGGTGAACCCCCACGAGTGGTATGTTTTGGAGGGGGGGGGGGTGTGAGGGGGGAGGAGGGTGGAGCGTTTTAGATGGAAAATTTGGTTTCTAGATCTAGAAACCGCTTATGCTAGGTGGTATCTTTTGGAGGGGTGGGGGTGTGAGGGGGGAGGAGGGGGAGCGTTTTAGATGGAAAATTTGGTTTCTAGATCTAGAAACCGCTTATGCTAGGAGGCTGAAAGTTGGAACTTATGTAGTATTATGATAGTGGACGCATTTGCAAAAAAATGATCGATAGGGGTTCATGGGTGTGCGAGTGTGAGGGGGGGGGGGGAAACAATGCGTCCAAAACGCTTGAAAGCTGGCATTGAAACATTCTAAAATCCATATCTCCTGAACGATTGATGTTTGATGAGGATGTCGGTGTAGGGATTGATGGTGGGAGGGGGTGAAAATGGAAAAATTCTGATTTTAATTTCTCGAAAGCCGCAAAGGATATACAGGTAAGCCTCCAACAACGCGGTACTTTTCCAATGCGGTTTCGTTACAACGCAGTCCAGGTAATGCGTAAATTTTTCTACAACGCGGTACTTCTATAGCGCGGTCTCACTACAACGCGGTTCAGATAATTTGTAAATCCTTCAACTCTTTTGTGACACTTGAAAACCTGGCAACCGTGCCTGCTCAGGTATCCAATCAAGGATAGCTGATGTTGTTAGACATTTTAATCTTAATGAATCGTCGCTGAAGACAAAATTAGGGATTCCATAGCATTCGGGTCGTCTGTATACTTGCCAAAATTGCTGCTCGCCCAAGACCTAACATAATGGAAAAATCTGCCAACAGTATGGGCGAAACTTTATTATTTTTTTGGGTAGAAGTCCGAAACGTGTTTAATGCTGAGATGCGGAGTAGGTTACTATGCGACTGACAACCTAAGTAATAAACGGAAGGCTATTTGAAACCTTATTTTGTAGGTTGTCAGTCGCATAGTAACGTACACCGCATCTCAGTATTAAACGCGTTAGGAAATTCTACCCAAAACATAATAATCGCCCAGTCTGTTGGCAAATATTTTATTTATTTAATTTATTACTTTATTATTTCAATAATAAAGATTTTTTAAAAAAAAAAATTTTTTTACCCTGAAAAATTTTGACGAATAAGCACCAAAAAAGCAAAAAAAATGTTCAGTCCATTTGTACGCCGTCCGCCGTACGCAAAATCGTTTGAGGACTTCTAGTTCCCAAGCCCTATGAAGCTAGTATTACACTGTTTGACCAAATGGTCAAATTGCAGTAATAAGCAATACGAAATAGCGAATTTGACCGAGAGGATACTGTGAGATTAATTGGAATTCGCTATTTCGCATTGCTTATTACTGCAATTTGACCACTTGGTCAAACAGTGTAATACTAGCTTGAGCTATTAAATTGAATTTTTTTTCTGAATAGACTGGGTAGGCCCCTTGAATTGACCACTTTTTGAGGGGTGGGGGTGCGAGGGCGGGGGAGGTGGGTGAAGCGTTTTAGACGAAAAATTTTGGTTTTTAGATCTCAGCAACCGCTTATGTTAGGAAGCTGAAACTTGGAATTTATATAGAGCTTCGATGGTGGACCCATTTGCAAAAATATTGCTGATATGGGTGAAGGGGTGTGGGAGGGTGCGAAAAATAATGCGTCCGAAACGTTCGAAAGCCGAGATCGAGACATATCTCCAAAACGGTTAACGTCACGAAATTAAAACTTAATGAACATTTGCTAATATATATGCTAATGGATAATAGATCAGAAACAAATTTTTGAGAGGGGACAGTGGCGTACGGAAATCATAAGTTCTTACATATTTCTTAGTTCTAATGAGATATCGAACTCATTTTTACTTCCTAAGGCTTCCTACATAATCGTCAAAAAGTTGATTTCAGGATTTTTAGATATTCAACTTCAATAGGACGTAAGGCTTTCGACATATTTTTTAGGATTGATGAGATATTAGATTGGATTGCACTTCCACAGACTTTTTATATAATCGGCTACAAACGCATTTCCGATTTCGTGTAATGCCCCGAAACCAAATCACGAAAAACCTTCTAATGGCGTAACAACTGATATTATACTTCGACTTAGACTGCGTCCCGGAGTATGACCCAATTTTTTAATTCATATGTTATATGTGGCAGTGGCGTAATTATTCTAACGCGACCCATTCTAACCGCACCCCGAACTTTTTTTAGGCTTTCAGTCACATAGTAACTTACACCGCATCTCAGAATTAAATTCGTTCCGAACTTCTACCGAAAAATAATAAAGTTGCGCCCAGACTATTGGCAGATTTTTTTTTTTAATTTCAATAAAAACATAGGGGATAAAATATTGACCTTTAGGGGTGGAATATAGTGTTGTATTCGTACTTATTGCAAATAAGTTTCGTTGTGGTATAAATTTAGTGTTTCAATACACTACGATGTATATTCCATTGGTTGTTAAAAATATCTTCTCACAAGAAACAACTCGATCACCAATCGAAATCAACAATGAAATATTTATTTTAAAATAGTTTAAATTAACTTTTACATAAATAATATTTATGTTATTTAACAATGTTGTAGGAATTATTTTAAGGACCTTTCTAATCGAAAGCAATATTAAAAACTAACAAAAATTTTATTTTATTTTACGATTATCATACGCGGGTTACTTGATCACTTAAATTCACAATTTATAACAAATTCAAAGTCCCCGACTTCTTTGATTCGAAATAGTGCCGCGACGTGCACTACAATAGAAAAATCGGCCAACAGTCTGGGCGCAACTTTATTATTTTATGGGTAGAAGTCCGAAACGTGTTTAATGATGATATACGGTGTTGGGTACTATGCGACTGACAACCTAAAAAATAACGTTCCAAATAGCCTCCTGGTTATTTTTTAGGTTGTCAGTCGTATAGTACCCAACACCGTATCTCATCATTAAACACGTTTCGGACTTCTACCCATAAGGTAATAAAGTTGCGCCCAGACCGTTCCAAATAGCCTCCTGGTTATTTTTTAGGTTGTCAGTCGTATAGTACCCAACACCGTATCTCATCATTAAACACGTTTCGGACTTCTACCCATAAAGTAATAAAGTTGCGCCCAGACTGTTGGCAGATTTTTTTCATTTATTTACGTATTTTTTTTTCAATAGAATAATTCATAGTAGTAAAAGCGAATTCGATCACATTAAACCTAAGAGATTTTCGGAATCAGTGAAAACTTGAACAATACCCCCTGGGGGTTTAATTGAGAAAAATACTTAAATCGGTTTTTCCCCGACTACGTTTAAAGCTTATAGAAGTAAAAGTGAATTCCAAATCTCAATATACATTAGAAATATATCAGAATTCGTGAATATGTACACAACCACTTTACACCCCGTTAGGGGTTGGATATCGAAAAATTTTAAAGATCGTTACTAGGTGCTTATACAAATAGCCCGCAGAAGTAAAATTGCTTTGATAGCTCGACATGTCTAAAAGTTTTAACGAAGTTTGTGAAAATGTGGATTCACGGACATTTTTTTTACTCAACCTCTGAACGCCAATAAAAATCTGAACTTTTTATTTGCTTTAATTACTCTAATAGTACATCTACATATACGTACTAAGTTTCAACTTTCTAGCATAAGCCGTTTCTGAGATATAAAAAACCACCCCTCTCCCCCGTACCTTGACACCCCTATCAAAAATTTTATTTTTCTAGGTTGTCTCGATAGTGGCTCTATATAATCCTAAATTGTTAGCTTTCTATTCATTATGGTTTTCGAGAAATAAAAATCAGAATGTTTTCCTTTCTACCCCCTTTCACCATCACCCCCAACATTTTTTTCCCTATTAGAAGTTTACCGACCCCAACTCCTGTAAAATTTTCAAGATCATATCTGATACGGTTTCTGAGATATAAAAATTACATTTTTTGAAAAATTCTTGTCCCCCCACTTTCGTGATTCACCTCCCCCCTCAAAAAACTTAGTTTCGGTAGACTCCTCTTGTAATCTCATATACAGAAACTAAATTTTATCTTTCTGGTGTAATTGGTTCCGAAGATATTGTATTCCAAAGTTTTACACCCCCCACCCTCACACCCCACCACCCCTCTTAAAAATGTTAGCCCTTGTCTAATCTTGAAGTATCCCTAAGGACAACAACAAAGTTTCAATCTTCTGACATCAATAGTTCAGGAGATATGGATTTTAGAATGTTTCAATCCCGTCTTTCATGCGTTAAAGACTCATTGTTTTCCCCCCCACTTCCACACCCCTTAACCAATATCGACCATTTTTTTGCAATTAAGTTCATTATCATAGTACTACATAAGTTCCAAGTTTCAGCCTCCTAGCATAAGTGGTTCCTGAGATCTAGAAACCAAAATTTTTCGTCTAAAACGCTCCCCTCTCCTCTCCCCTTATACCCCCACCCCTCGAAAATATACCAGTTGTAGGGGTTCACCCAATCTACCCATTTCAATTTAATATCTCAACGGGTTTGGGAGCTACGCGCCTTCAAACGATTTTGCGTACGGCGTACGGCGTACGGCGTACGGCGTACGGCGTACGGCGTCTACGGCGGACAGACGGACATTTTTTTTTTTTTTGCTTTTTTGGTGTTTACTAGTCCTAAAACGTGTAAATACAAAATTTCAGGGTAGCAAACTTTTTTGAAATTTCAGGTCGATCACAATACTTTATTATTAAAAAATAATAAAGTAAAAATGGAAGTGCTTGCAGTGTGGGTGGCAGATAAGACTACAAAACGGTTACCTTTAGATAAACGTATAATTAAGCAAAAGGCACTTAAAATATTTAATTGTTTGAAAGAAATGGGTCAGTCGTCAACTGATGAAACCAGTCATGAATTCTTTGCCAGCAATGGTTGGTTTGAGAAATTCAAAAAACGACACTTATTGCATAATTTAACATTACAAGGAGACAAAGCGTCTGTTGATGCGGTGAATATCCAGCAAAGCTTGCGAAAATAATCCAGGAACAGGGTTATTTGGCAGACCAGGTGTTTAACGCCGATGAAACGGGATTATGGTGGAAAAAATGCCTTCAAGGACTTATATTTCAAAAACCGAGAAAACCCCTCCAGGTTTTAAAGCTGCTAAAGACAGAATAACCTTACTTTTACACAGTATCGTGTCTGGTGATTTTGTGACTAAACCAATGTGCATTTACCGATCACAAAATCCACGATCAATGAAAAGCTGCAATTAAAATAACCTTCCAATATATTCGAAGAAGGCATAGATGACTAAGGATTTATTTAAAGATTGGTTCCATCATTGTTTTATTCCTGATGTTCAAAATTACTGGTCCTAAAAAAATCTGTCGTTTCGAGTTCTACTCCTATTGGATAATACACCTTCACATCCACCTGATTTAAGTCATCCTAACGTTTGGAGAGAAATAGAAGATGATGGATTCGATGGAATAACAATTGATGACATCCAAAATTTAGTCATTGATAACGAAATAACGAAGCTGAATTGATTCCACAAACGAAAACATTACCAAGTAAAAGTTCCTTTGAAGATTCTTCTCAAGAAGAAAGCAAAAAAAAGATATAGCGAAGCAGTTGGAATGCTACTTTATTGATAATGATCCTTTAACGGAGAGAGCGAACATTTTTAAAAGAAATCTTCAAAAATGCTTATTTTTAATAAAAAATTTAATAAACAAAAAAATTAAATTAATCTTTTTAGAACCGAACGCCGGTTTTTGTTTATATTTTCATATCTCCAACAAAGCGGCGTTTTCTAGGAACGTATCAACCGCGTTGTAGGAGGCCTATCTGTATAGCTAAAAATTGAAAACTGTATAGAGCTACTATAGATACATCCCAGAAAAATAAATTGTTGATAGGGGTAGCAAGGTGCGGCGATGGAGGTTGTTTTTCATATCTCAAAAACGGCTTATGCAAGAAAGTTGAAACTTGGTACCTATATGTAGATGTGCTACTAGAGTAATTAAAACTAAAAAAAAATCGGCCAACAGTCTGGGAGCAACTTCATTATTTTATGGGTAGAAGTCCGAAACGTGTTTAATGCTGAGATGTGGTGTAGGGTACTATGCGACTGACAACCTAAAGGTACAATCTGGCTGGTACTGCCGACCGTCGCGGTCATCAGTAACTGCCAGCAGTAGACTACTGCTTCAGGCAAAAACAAGCTGTCATGTCTGTTTGCGACTGCTCGGCAGTTGACGGTTGTGAGTGCAAAGCAGCCACGGTGAGCCGTTGAGGTTGGCAGTTACTGCTGACCGCGACGGTCGGCAGTACTA
Source organism: Beris morrisii (assembly GCA_951812415.1). Taxonomy (NCBI): domain Eukaryota; kingdom Metazoa; phylum Arthropoda; class Insecta; order Diptera; family Stratiomyidae; genus Beris; species Beris morrisii. The sequence goes on along the minus strand of OX638311.1, from coordinate 53,819,300 downwards.
GCAAGATTGTACCTTTAGGAATAACCAGAAGGCTATTTGGAACGTTATTTTTTCGGTTGTCAGGCGCATAGTAACCTACACCTCATCTCAGCATTAAACACGTTTCGGACTTCTACTCATAAAATAATAAAGTTGCGCCTAGACTGTTGGCCGATTTTTTTTAAATGAATTCACGAAAAATCGGCTGGAACTTATGCAAGTCCCCAATAAAAGCCAATTTCATGCCAGTTTCCCTACACGATTGGTTTGATGATCACCACAGAAGAAGCCATTATTCTTAAATTTATAAAAAAAATATAATTAAATTGACATTTACCTGTTTAATATAAGAACGGCTAGGGAATGGTGAAGATCGTTATTTTATCTACAATTCCTACGTCTAGTGGATAATGAATTTGACCACTTGGAAAGATGTTGCCACCACAGCTAATCGTTGAATGGAAATGTCCTGGTTTGCGACCTGAAATAAAGGGAATAAAAACAACACATAAATAAATGATGGTAGAAGTCACTGTAATCTGATAGGTAGGGGGGAAGGTATACCCACTATAAAATGATAATTGCATCGACGTTCGAGCAACAGAAAATTGCTAGCTCAACAACAACATAAAGTATAATTTCATTCTTGTACTTTTCTTGCTTTTACAATTAACTTAATTACGGAAAATGTTACAGAATTGCCGTTGGAAAGTTTTTTTCCTGTTGTTTTCCGGAAAAGAAAGTTCAGAAACAAACGAGTCGTACAAAATGGATAGTTAGATATCACTAGTGCCTGTTAAGAAAATTTTTAAAGGAAAAAATCTGTGATGAAAAAAGATTTCCGGTAGGTAAGTTGAGATAATGTTCATATGTGTATAGTTTCTCATAGTAGCGAAAGATGTACGTGGAGACACTCTCGATGGTACACCATATAATCCAGGGCATCATCCTTTATTTTCTGCCAGGATTTGTTCACTCCTTGAATTTATATACCTTTCTTAGTCCACGAAAACACAACTTCCTTGCGTATTTTAGACGCTGGTTTCGAAATATTTTGCACTGAGTTCATCTAATTTTAATGTCTGGATCTAAATTCCTATCGTGATCCATTATCCATTTCTTCCAATCGACGTTTAGATTTTAACAACACCTTCACCTCTTCATACAATCTAGGTTTCCTAACGCAACTGCTCAAAAGTATTGATTTCTTCGGGAATCGCCTTGAACAAGAGTGCCTCTAATTTTTTTTAAAGACATTTGTACGGTAGCTGTGGGTGCAACTTCATTACTCTTAGGTAGAAGTTCGGAACACATTTAATGATACGGTACAGGATACTCTATAACCGACAACCAAAAGAATAGCTAGGAGGTTATTAGTAAACAAAATTTCAGGTCATCAGTCGCATAGTATCTAACCTGCGCACCACATCTTAGCATTAAATGCATTCCGAACTACTATCCAAAAAATTAAAGTGGGGCCCAGGCTGGTGGCATATTTTTTCTTGATGTTAGCCACCGGATGAATGCATTAATTTCTTAATGGCTTTAGTATGGCTGCTTTTCAGATACTAATGTCTTCTAAGTTTATGATTTACACTTTTAAGCATTTTAACAACTTTTTGTATGGAAACTACCTGTAGAAGTGCAGGGATTTTGCTCGTTAATGAATTAAGCCTTAAAAAATTTTACTTAACGTTTCGAAAACAAATTTCTTCCTCATGAGATATGAATCCCTTTTTACTTTATTATTTCTATAATACAGTATTGTGATCAATTTTTATTTAAAAAAATATTTGCTACCCTCTAAATTTTTTTTTACGTTTCCGTTGACCAGTAGACAGGAAAAAAGCAAAAAAAATTTCGGTCCGTAGGTCCGCCGTACGCCGTACGTCTACCGGTGTATGCAAAATTGTTTGAAGGCTCGTAGCACCCTTTGAGCTATTTAGTTGAATTTTTTTCGGGGGTAGAATGGGTATACCCCTTTAAGTGGCTCCCTTTTGAGTGGTGGGGGTGTGAAGGGGGAGGTGGGAGAAGAGTTTTAGGCGGAAAATTTTGATTTCTAGATCTCAGCAACCGCTTATGCTAGGAAGCTGAAGCTTGGAATTTATGTAGAGCTTTAATGGTAGACCCATTTTTAAAAAAATTGCCGATATGGGTGAAAGGGTGAAGGAGTGGGGGGAAAAATAATGCGTCCGAAATGCAGAAAAGCCGAGTTTGAGACATTCTAAATCAATATCTCCTAAACCGTTAATTTCACGAAGTTAAAACTTAAGAAACATCTCTAGATATACTAGGAAAAAAGATGGGGAACAAATTTTTTTGTGGATGTAGTGACGTACGGGGGGGGGGAGGGTGGAAAATTTTAGATTGCGATATCTCACGAACCAATTGCACTAGACAAATAAAATTCGGTTTACGTATGTATAAAAGTTGACAAAAGAAGTTTTCTGAAAGTAAAATTTTTTAAGGGGGCGGCGGAGCATGGAAGTAGAGGAATAAGAATTTTTCTAAAAAATCACTTCTCATATCTCAAGAACAGTGTAAGATAGATACTTGAAATTTTTACCAGAAGTAGGCCTAATAAAACCCTAGCAGAAAAAAAAAGTTTTTGTGGGTGAGGGTGTAGAGGGTGAAAGTAAGGGAGGGTGAAAAGGAAAAAGTTTCGATTTTTATATCTCGAGAACCTATCATGATAGAAATTTGAAACTTGGTATTTAGATAGAGCTTTAGTAGTAACATATTGAAAAAATATAATTTTTTACAGGGGTAGTATGCTACGGGAGTGGGGGGTGTTTCTTCTATCTACAGAACGGCTCATGCTACAAAGTTGAAACTTGGTACTTATATGTAAATTAACTAGGAAAGTAATTTAGATGAAAAAAATTTTCAAATATCTATTGGCGTTTTTGGAAGGGGTGCGAAAAAAATTATCAGTGAAAATGGAATGCATATATTTGCTCGATTTTCGTTATATTGAATTCATTTCCATTCTACGGCTTCTTCATATCAATACCAAGAAAGCATTTTCAGGATTTTTTGAAATTCGACCCCTAAGTGGGCGTAAAGGGGTTGTATACTTTTTCATGAATTCTGTCATATCCCCCAGGTCTATTTAGATATCGAGTAACTTTTCATTTTCGTGGGGTTGCGTAATAATCGCCTAAAACATGTTTTTGAGTTTTTCCTTTTTTAGCCCCTAAGAGGGTATAAATGGGTTAAACACGTTTTCATGTCATATCTTTTGATAATAAATTAAATTGGTTTTTACTTTCTTGTTCTGTCTTCATATTTTTGGATATTCAATCCCCACTCCTGTAAGGAGGTGCATATGTTTTCACAGATTCCTACATATTGTTTAGATCTGATGATATACCGAATTCATTTTTACTTTCTAAGGTTTCCTATATAAGCGCCAAAAATAAAATTTCAGTATTTTTAGATATTCAATCCTAAGGGGTGTAAGGGGATTGTATGATATTATATGTATATTATATGGGGGGTACGAAACGTACCCCCACGTTTCGTACCCCCCACGTACCACCCCAAGAACTTCCGCTCTCCTGGGCTCAAATTTTTTTTTTAAATCTGTTTGCGGATTTAAATTCAATTTGAACTTTAATTTAAGTGGTCACTTGTAAAAGTCTCAGCCTATGTGCTCATACCCATTGGGGGGTACGTGGGGGTACGTTTCGTACCCCCCACGTACCGCTTCCGCTTCCGCTCTCCTGGGCCGCTTTACACTTCCACAGACTTTTTATATAATCGCCTACAAACCCATTTCTCAATTTTTTGATATTCAACCCCCAAGGGTTTGCATACGTTTTCACAATTTTTGACATTCCTTAGTTCTGATGAGATATAAGATTGGTTATTACGGCATTTGATGTAATGACCTGAAAACTAATTTCACGATTTTTCGAATTTCAAAAACCAAGTGGGTGTGAAGGGTTTGCTTACGTTTTCACAAATTTTTCAAAATCCCTCGTGTCTCATGAGATATCAAGTTGCTTTTTATGAAATCGTCTAAAATTTCACAATTTTTTTCCGAAATTCAAACCCCAAGTGATAGTAATGGATTTGTATACGTTTTAACAATTCGTCATATCTCTTAACTCTGATAACAAATTCGTTTTTACCTCTATGGGCTTTTAGTGTACATAATATACCGAAATTCTAATAGTCTACGCGGGCTTTTTAATGTTTAATCGGCTAAAAATTTATATTTTAAATATTTTTATTTTAAGAACAAAATTAACTTTCCAAGAAACATAGTAATCTCGAAACAAGTAATGATATACTCCGACTTTAACCGCTCCCGAATTTTGACCCGAAAAATAATAAAGTTTCGCCCAGACCATTGGCAGATTTTTGTAATATATTTCTTCAACGCCCACTATTGTAAACAACAAAGAAAAAGAACTTTTAGAGTGTACCTGTGGTATAATGTGAAATAATTTCCAAACTCCAATTGTCAATTCACAAGCGGTTTATGAGAAATGGAAAATTAAATTTTTTAGAGCCATCGGCTATGCCACAAAAAAAAAATATTTTTAGTATCAAGTAGGAACGATTCCAGAGATATAATCCACTCCATATCTCTCATCACATTTCCTTTTCGAACGATGACTCCATCAATTCCAATATACGAATTAAATTTGGACTCACTTGATCACACCATCGACCATGGATCTTTGGCGATTTATTCACATGATCAAATACGGCACTTATTTTTTTCTCGCAAGGCTAGATACTTTTATGTGAAATGAACGTGCAAACCAGAAATCGGCGAATCAAGGTTCGTTTAAAACAGCTTTACACTACCAGTTCCATCAACTACACACAGCCGATACTCCAACCTGAAAGGTAAGCTTAGTATCGAACGGATTTCATTCACAACAAAAGCTTTATAGATTTCATTCACAACAAAAGCTTTATAGATTTCATTCACAACAAAAGCTTTATAGATTTCATTCACAACAAAAGCTTTATAGATTTCATTCACAACAAAAGCTTTATAGATTTCATTCACAACAAAAGCTTTATAGATTTCATTCACAACAAAAGCTTTATAGACCCTATTAGATCGAAAATTTCTTTAAGAACCGCGCGTAGTTGAGGCTTAAACGCAAAATCATGACTTAAAAATTTTATACAAAAAATTTAACAAATTCATAAAATTTAAAAAAAAAACAAATCATAATTCCTGAGCTGTTTGCTGTTCATGTCGAAATCTGAAATTTGGTATTTAATAAATTCACGTTTTGATAGTCAACGTATTGATGTTCCCATAAAAAACTAATTATGTATTCATTTTCAATTAAAATGTCTCTATTGTATATCAATTTCTTCACGGAATAGGATTTAAAATTTTCAACTTAAATACTTTCTTACACCTTGAATAAGCTGTAATTATACAAAAGTAACTTTCGGCAAAAAAATTAAGGATATCCGAAAGTTAATTAAATTACTAAAACCCTTGAGCGCCTCGGCTAGGCGACACCAAGAGAATTTCCCTGGTAATGAATCCGTAAAAGAAAAGTTTTTTTTAAAATTTCATAAAGTGATTAAAGTAGATCCTTTCTGTGTACTTACCATCCCTTACCAAAAAAAAATAAGAAGTGAAGGAAGCAATCTGAACAGTGCCATCCGTTACCTGTCTGTCCTGTCCTACTAATAATTGTGCTACCTATTTTTGTGCTACTTATTTTTAAATTTCGCAAGTTTCCAGCCAAGAAAAACGCAGAAAAAAAGGATAAAAAGGTGGTGAATTACCGTCCGTGAAAAAAATGTCGAAAGTAAATTGATGTACCTTGAATGTGAAATGAGCCTTAGTCAGAGAGTCCTTTTATGTAAATAAAATAAAACGAAGACCAGAGTGGATTAGTTTCGGAATATAAATTCAAATCCACCACTTGCATACAACCGGACAACATGCAAATTAAATTAAAAGAAAAAAATTTGAATGTTGTTAAAAAAAAAATTCATTTGTCTCTTATACGATGATTTGCAACTCCCCATCACCACGAAGTGAAAAGAAAATCAGCTAAGGAAACACGATGTGGAGATAAACTATCCTTGAAGCGATAAAAAATTGGATAAAACAGAATAGGGTCATTTTCACGGAGACGGCGGATATGTCTTGAGAACGCCAGGGTCGACCTTCTGGTCGCCACTAAGAATATCCGCGAAACGAGCCTTTCATTTGAAAACCGACGCAGATTATCCAGGTTTGACCCACATTTTCCCAACAATTCTGCCCACATGGCGACAATATTCTTCGTTCTAAATAGTAATACGCGCCTTCCAACCCTTCTTCTGTGAAAAGACTAGGTGAGCAAATGAAAATGTGGAAATTGTAGCTAGTACCAGCGACTAAAGAAAATTGGATTAATGCCATTTCGGTAGATCTGAAGTGAAAATAGCACTCAGTTCGTGTTACAGACTATACGCAAGGACCAATTCTCGGTCATGTTGTGCTAAATTGACGATGCGATGGCATTAGTGTGATTTATTGCCGCAAACCAACCATCAGACAGGATAGAAATTAACGTCTTGGGAACATTTCGAAAGCATGAAGTTAACGTTTCTTTTCCTTCTCTTATAAATGAAAATGAAGAAAGAGGTTTTTTCGGTTTGCCTGGATGCTTCTTCCAACTTTCAACGATTTTGATTAAATCTTGTGTACGTATTAGAAAGTTATCGAACTAAAAGAATAGGCTGCTTGACATCGTCCTAGGTTCGCGATAAGGCATACCTCCCATAAAAGGTAATTCTAAGTGTTTGAATACTGTCCAGAGCTATTGTTGAATACATAAACACCAATTTTACTTTATTATTTTAATATGAAAGTAATGTTATCGATTTTTAAAAAAAAAAAATTTGCTACCCTGAAAATTTTTTTTTCCACGTTTAATGACTAATAGACACCAAAAAAGCAAAAAAAAATTTCAGTCCGCCTGTGCGCCGTACACCGTCCGCCGTCCGCCGCACGCAAAACGTTTGAAAGCTTATAACTCTCAAACTCTTTGAGCTATTAAGTTGAATTTTTTTCTGTTGGTAGACTGAGCAGACCCCTTCAAGTGGCCACCTTTTGAGCGGTGGGGATGTGAGGGGGGAGGTGGGGGAAGCGTTTTAGACGGAAAATTTTGGTTTCTAGAGCTCAGTAACCACTTAGGCTAGGAAGCTGAAACTTCGAATTTATATAGAGCATCAATAGTGGACCCATTTGCAAAAATATTGTTGAGATGGGTGAAGGGGTGTGGGAGTGGGGGGAATAATAATGCGTCCGAAACGCTCAAAAGCCGAGATTGAGACATACTAAAATCCATATCTCCTAATCGGTTAATGTTACGAAATTAAAACTTAATGAACATCTTTGGGTATACTAGGAGAATATATCGGAAATAAATTGTTGAGAGGGGGCAGTGGCGTACGGAGGTGGGTGGTGAAAAACTTTAGATTATGATATCTCACGAACCAATTGCACTATAAAAACGAAATTCGGTTTCTGTATTAAGGTTGACAAATAAAGTTTGTTGAAAGTAAAAATTTTTAAGGGGAAGGTGGAGTATGGAAGAGGAGGGGATAAGAATTTTTCTAAAAAATCACGTTTCATATCTCAAGAACAATGTACGATAGATGCTTAGAATTTTTACCAGAAATAGGCCCAATAGACCCCTAGCAGGAAAAAAAATTTTGAGGGTGAGGGTGTAGAGGGTGAGGCTGGGAGAGGGTGAAAAGAAAAAAGTTCCGATTCATATATCTCGAGAGCCTAAAATGACATCAAGCTGAAACTTGGTATTTAGATAGAACTATAGTAGTAGCATGTTTGAAAAATATAATTTTTATAGGGGTAGTATGGTACGGGGGTGGGGGGTGTTTTTCCTAACTATAGAACGGCTTATGCTAGAAAGTTGAAACTTAATATGTATATGTAAGTCAACTAGAAAAGTAATTTTGATTAAAAAAAAATCAAATATCCATTGGCGTACAGAAGGGGGGCAAAATAAATGATCAGTGAAAATGTAATGCATATATTTTCACGATTTTCGTCATATCTATTAGGTCTTTTCAAATATTGAATTTATTTTTATTCCACGTATTCTTCATATAAATACCTAGAAAGCGTTTTCAGTATTTTTTGAAATGCGACCCACACGATGGTGTAAAGGGGTTGTATATATTTTCACGAATTCAGCCGTATCTCTCCGGTCTGATTAGATATCGAATATATTTTTACTTCTACGGGCTTGTTTAATAATCGCCTAAAACTGGTTTTCAAATTTTTTCTTTTTTCAAACCCTAAGAGGGTATAAACGGGTTGAACACGTTTTCACGAATTTCATCATATCTCTTAGGAGTGATAAGACATGAGATTGGTTTTTACTTCCTTGGGCTTTCTTTACATATATCTAAAAACCAATTTCAGGATTTTTTAATATTCAACCTCTAAGTGGGTACAAGGGGGTTGCATTTCACAAATTTCTACATATTTCTTAGTTCAGATTCCTTTTTCCTTCCTAAGGCTTCCTACATAATCGTCAAAAGTTGATTTCAGTGTTTTTAGATATTCAACTCCAATAGGACGTAAGGCTTTCGACACATTTCTATTGATTGATAAGATATCAGATTGGTTTTCACTTCCACAGGCTTTTTATATTTTCGCCTACAAATGCATTTCCGATTTCATGAAATGGCCCAAAACCAAATCACGAATAATCTCCTAATCACGTAACACCTGATATTATACTACGACTTAGACCTCGTCCCGGAGTATGACCCAATTATGTAATTCATATGTTATATGTGGCAGCGGCGTAAGTATTCTAGCGCGACCCCATTCTAACCGCTTTCTGAACTTTTTTCTGAGTTTTCAGTCACATAGTAACCTACACCGCGTCTCAGAATTGAACGCATTCCGAACTTCTACCGAAAAAATAATAAAGCTGCGCCCAGACTGTTGGCAGATTTTTTAACTTAAATTCACAAAAAATTGGTAATGAAATGTGGTAAAATATAGTACAACAAGACCAAAAGTATATGCAACAAATTAACCAGAAATAATTGAGACCAAGATGTGTGAACTTCTGCACATCGCATCCCATAAAATAGCCTAAATGTATTATGTAAAGAATGATTTTTGTGACAATAATTAAACTGATAAAATTATTTGTACCGTTTGAATTCAAAATGTTGTCAAAATCTACTAAATACTGATTAGTCGCGTTAGTTAGGGCTGACCGCAAAATTTTAAAACAAAATTATCGCGGATATGTCTTCTAGACCCACATACTAAAAACATCGAAATCTTTTCAAATGACTTCCAAGCTGCTTGGATGAGGAGGATTAGGAGCCGGTCCTCCACCTTGTCTGTACCTGTCCAGCACTATCCGCTAAAAGCAAAGTACGCATTCAGAATCTACTTCTTAAATATTCTGTGACCTGGCCATAATGGAGGTGTCGAAATTCCAGCGCTTCATTGGAAGCTCAAGATGGTTTATCGAGTAGGACTGAATTCGATGGTCCTTTGGTAACAGAACGGACCTTTTAGGTCTAAATGTGCCTGTATTTATTACAGCCAGCCGCGTGTACCTACCTAGCTACACGCATTGTCTCGCCTTGTATCGCGATCGTGCCTTCTGAAGAAATCAGGCATCGGCGGGATGAATTTATATAAAAATTGGCTCGGTGCGACTAGGTTAATTTTACACCCTTTACACCGAAATCAGCTCCAGATACACTTTAGCTCAAGTTTTACCACTTTTGGGACATAGAAAGTAGCAGGATTATGTGTACTTTTCAATAACACTTTCGTTATTAGAAAACAGGTCGGATTTGGACCCGTGATCTTAGTTTTCGTAGATTAGTGTACTTAGTTATTCTCTCCGAAGGAGGAGCCAGGAAGAAAGAAGAAGAAGAAATTCTGTTATCAAACGTATAGTGAAATTTTATGGGCTTTCCGAAAATGTAATAAAATTTGGTGGTTAATCAGGTCCTTCTTGGAGAAAACAGGACTTTTTTGTATTTTATTTTAATTTTTTATTATTTTTGTGTCATTTAAATGAATTTTTCTCAAAAAGTATAACACTGATTGACACAGTTGATAGCAATTAGAAAGAAGAATTTGTGTCCTTTCCAACGAGCCCAAAATTATTACGTTATGCTAAGTACAGCAGAAGTTAGAGATCAAACAGTGATCACAGGTACGATGAAAATCCTTCGTCCTTAAAATCGCGCTATCTCCTTAACGGTGCAAAAACGAAAGTATGTGTAGAACGATTTTCTACTCAGGACAAGTTCCTCTATCTCCCATTTTCGTTTGAACCTCAGTACTAGTTACACCCTGTATAGTAATTCCTACAAGCAGTCTTGGGATAATCTTACACCAAATCGCTCTACCAGGTTGCTTGCCAGCGATAATGGAATCGATAGTGTCAATAATATTGCCAACGATAACATTAGTGCTACGGGTTTTTTCCTCAAATCAGACAACAAACATACTGTGTTTGTAAAAAAAATAGTGATATGCTTCTATTATTGGGCAATTATGCGTTTGAGATTGATTAAGTTCATCAAGAGTCTAAAAAGGAACACTCACTTACCTTGAATTACGGCTACTGATGAGGGATTTTTAAGATTTTAAGTAAAACAAAACAAAAACCAATTTTAGCACAACTTGTTAACTTTTTATAAATTAATTTCACCTTTAGGATCCAGTTGAACTGCACTGTTCTATTAGTTGGATGCGGAAGGCCAAACACTTCCATTGCTCTGGTAAAATGTTAGCCAACCTATTCTTAATATACTTTTTTGAACTCGGATCTTGATTTGAGCGAGTTTTCAAAACGAGAAATATGTGTCTTATCGCATTGTAGCAATAAACTCCTTAATGATGGGCCCTTATCCGAAAATTGCTTGATTATCTCAAAGGCTAGTAGTGCGATAGCTGAGAACAAACAGACTGGATGAACATTTTTTCTAAGAACAAACAAGTTCGTCATCCAGTTTCTACTGAAGACACTACCAGAGATTGAAAAAGATAAAGATTAGGAAATTGTCGATCGGTGCGAGGATTAGTCGCTATTGTTATCCGGTTTAAATTCCTTGAAGTTGAAGGTTTAGGTTTGCATGTTTTTGATTGCGTCCAATGTCTTCATACACACATCGCGCCGTTTACTTAGTTTTCAAAACTATGGTTCTTATTCCGCGAAAATATTTATCGAATTTCATACATAAGTGCGCCCAAGCGACATTTTGGAAAGAGGGACAAAGCTGTGGCTTGACAGGAGATTTTAAAGGATTGGGAAAATGTCCTGATTGAATTAGCGCTGTCTAGCCAAGCCAGCAAAACTACAGCTACCATTACAAAATTCCAAAGAGCTTAAGAACCGGGTGAAGATATTGGTCTTTTCAACTGGAGTTCAGTAATCCTGACACGCATGACCAAAACGAAATTCCAAACAGTCATTCAGAATGAAGAACAATTACTAAGGGCCTAGCTAACTTTATTAAGCCAGATTCAAAATTTTGATAATACTTCCAGGATTGGATAATACTTCCAAGGTTGGCGTTCAGGAACCATGTGAACATATCAAAGTTTTTGCATCCGCATTATAAATTGTTACCTGCAGCCTTGAATTAAGTTGGACATGTATTTGAAGCTTCAAGAAATAATGTTTTTTTAAGGGCTCACATACCCCTGCACGCGCTGAAAACCGTGTAAATTTGAACAATTATTTTAAAGTTTATATGGTGAAAAAAAATTTAATTGTTGAGTTCACATATCTTACTAACTATTCAACTTTAATATTCACATTGTTTTTTACGGGTATAAATGGACTACTTATGAAAACCATGGCGCCTTCTGGTCGGCATCATAACTTCACCAAAAATAATTCAATTTGCAAAAATAAAAAAGAATCTTGTCAAATAATATAGTAGTTATAGTCTGATGGAGGGAATTTTTTTTTTTTTAAATAAATAAGTTACAGTATTTCAAACTTTAGTAATAACTTTTTTAAAAACTTTGCTTTTAATAATTTATAAAAAAATTTCCAAGCAAAAAATTAAAAAAACCTCGCGTAGTTATCAAAATTCAAAAAAAAAAAGTTGAAAAATATTGAAAATTGACTGAGTTGAAAATGCGTTTAAAGTTTTTGGTAGGTACAATGCGAACTTACGGCTAGTCTCCCATTCCAGCTTCGTACTGTACACCTTCTTCCTCTTGTAAATTTTTTTTTTTTTAAATTTCAGGTGTATATGAGCCCTTAACTGATTACATTAAATTAAAAATATCTTATTCTTCCATGGCGTAACAACCCAAATCGGGAGTTGATGATATTTCTCTGATCAGATTTGGAACACTAAAGGTGGAACTGTAGTGAACGCGACGCGCGCCCGTTTAGCGATGCGATACGATGGCAGCTGATTAGAATACATGTTATTCAATGCAACAGGCTACAGTGATATTGCATCGCTCTAATCGCGTCGCTTTGGTAGTCAACTTTTTAATTTCGCGCTAGTATAACGCGATTTTTACATTTGAATCGGTTGTATTTCGAATTTTTAGAACAATAGACGCAAAACGCTAATAAATATCGGAAAATAAATGCGTATCCAATAAAAAAAAATCTGCCAACAGTGTGGGCGCAACTTTATTATATTTTGGGTAGAAGTCCGGAACGCGTTTAATGCTGAGATACGGTGTTGGTTACTATGCGCCTGACAATCTAAAAAAACATTCCAAATAGCCTCCTGGTTAATCTACAAAATACAAAGTTTTAGGGTTTTTTTTTTAAATTTCAGGTCGATCACAATACTTTATTATTAAAAAAATAATAAACTAAATGTAAAACCACTTTGTTCTGTATTGCTATTTTACATTGAAACGCAAACGAACTCCAGTAGTGTCTGTAAATCTTGAAAGGTTCGGATATTTGTCACCGGTGCACATGGAATCCCAGTTGGTCAAATCTGTAAGAATCTGGTGCACGTTCGTATGCATATTCGAGGATTCAAATATTAAAAAATATCATCCTTTTGGAAAACCACAATTTCTATCACATCTGAAGGTAGCCATGATTTGCTGAACTTTTAACCAGGAGTAAAGAACATATTTTTAGATTTACGATAATATTGTCACATTCTACATTCTAATCTCAATTGAACTGAAATCTGAATTGATTTGAAAAAACAACAAGGGCGAAAAAACCGTAGAAAAATAGCAATTGTTTATCATTTTCTCACAAATCAATTGTTTAACATTTTCTCACAAATCAATTGTTTATCAAATGTATGTATAGAACGAAATCTGTCTGGTCTATTAAGTCAATAACATACAAATTAAAATTAAATCTTCAAATCAAATGTTAAGTCTGTAAGCAATATTTGTTAATAGACACGTGCTGTGATAAATCAGTCACTAATTGCACTAAATGCCTAGTGTTTTGCTACTAATTTTAACAATAATAACAAGATAAGAAATTAGATCGTTGGATTAGGCTGTGTAGGAGTATATAAACCGCAAAGAAATTCTTCATTGCCAGTATTCACTTGTTCCATACTACAAACCACAAATTAACATGAACTTCTCCGCTGTTATCCTTTTGGTCGCCTTGGCCGTCCTTCTTATTGTTGGACAACAAGGTGTCTTTGCTGAAACCTTCTGGCAAGGAGTTGTAAGTATCCAGTCGTCTAGTTAAAGGGGCCTGATCCTAAATTCCAGTTCTTTCTGTAAATAATTTCAGGATCAAGTTGGACATGAAGTTCTCCATGTCGCTGATGAGATTGCACCAATTGTGGGAGCTGCAGCTGAAGTTGCCGGCGCATTGGCATAAATCTTTAACTGATATGCCGAGTTTCTGACTACCATCTCATGTTGGTACTCATAAATAAAAACAAAAAATAAAAAAACAATGTTATTTCATTATTGATCACAAAGGACAAACAAAATTGTTTCCTTCACTTGAATCGCCGTCCTTCGCCCTCTTCAGAGGTTATTATAGATAACAAATAACTCATACCAGAAACTAAATTAAAAAAAAATGGAACTCTAGATGTTTCCTTGGCAATTTCACAGAACTCTTTGCACAGAATTTTCCTATTTAATGTACTATTAAACCAAAACGTCCTTTTGCATTACAAGCTCTCCTCAAATATGAGCTTAAGGTTTAAGTGTGACTCTACATGAAACGACATGATCCTTTAAGCTGGTTTCATAGAATCCTTCTGTAGATACTATCAATTGAATAGTCCTTTCAGTCTCAGTACGGATAAGTACTCTTCAGTTTTCCTACGGCATAAGCAGTCTAGTTTGTTGGATAACCCCAGCCAGGATAAATATTTACATATCATAATCCAGCTACTGATAATAATATAGTTGCTGTGCAATACAGCTCACGTTGTACCCACTGATAGCAATTTAAAAACCTATTTAATTTTTTTCCATACATACTGTTTGTTGATTTATAATTTGTGATATTGTACCTTGTTTTTGGAGGAAAATTCGTGGAAGCCTCTTTGTTCAGGAAAATTGTTAATTACAAGGGATTATACTGCGCAATATTCTTTTAAATGGAAATGAGAAAACATTTCGGGAAATTATTGCGACAGGGACTTTCATTAAATTGTTAATTGTGTCTTGTATTTTCGATGATCGTATTCCCGAAGCTGTGTTCTAACATTTTAATGTTAATCTGAATATTCAGGCAATGGATCTTAAGAAGTTAATGGGCTGCCTTTTAAAAAACTCTTTGAAGAATTCAGAATTCAATGTATGTGCACGGCTGCCTACCCCAGGGTGAATGAATCAACTTGCAAAGATAAGGGATGATTTCACAAGTCCGTAATTGGCTTGTTTCAGGTGACCTTGCCATAATAGAGCATTTGCATTTTGTTTATTCCGATAATCTGGCTCAAATGCTGAATTCCTATTTAAATTTTCGAGGTGGGTAATATGAAAAAAAACCAAAAGCCAACAGTTTCGGTTAAATTTGATCATATTTTGAGTGGAATTCCGAGACACGTTTAAGGGGGTACAGCCGAGTAGAAATTTATTTTTTTTCAAACATTTTTTTTTCACTCATCTTAAAGTTTGCAGTCTTAAGAATATTGTGTGTAAATTTCATATTGAAATTCCAAGAATTGTGAAAGTTATGGGCAGTTAACCGGAATGGGACCTTCATGAATTCTCTATATAGAGCGGCATTCAAACGCGATTATCTCGAAACATACTTTTCAAAGACGGTCCCCAAAATCTTCGGAAAACGGCTTGACCGATTGCTTCCAAAATTTCACATAATATTTTTGAATAGGTTTTCTACTTCGCTACGTAGGATTTTTTTTTTAACTTATTTACTTTTTTTTTTATCAAGCCAGAAAGGTCGATAATTGAGGTTTAAAACTGAAAATCAAGTTCAATCGGCCGCCATTTTGTGAAAATTTTTTTTTTCAAAAACCCCTACGTAGCGAAGAGCATCATACTTTACATTTTCAGAATCTTTTTGAAATTTTTGTTTTGAATCAACCGCCTGCATGTAATCTTGGGAACCGCAGAGCGTGCGAGCGACGGACTTTCTTTACGCCGACCCTGACAGCAGCGCCCCTGATTGATATATAGTTATAAAAAAAAATTATAAGCGTACCTTAACATATATACCATACTTTCGAATAAAACCAACCTGGATAAAATCGAGCAAATAGTTTTTGAGATAATAATTTCTAAAATTCACCTATTTTTTCTGATTTCTACTCGGATGTACCCCCTTAAGACTGAGATGATCCAAATAATCAAAAGGACATTGGAACGGGGTTTTAAGATTGTCAGCTACGTACAGTGGCGGATCCAGACATTGCTGTTGGGGGGGGGCGGACATTTTTTTGATTTGGCTATTTTGTTTGATCAAGTTCTGTGTGAATTTAGCTACATAGACTGCACTTAGCAAAAACGGGATCACATTGTTTTCATCTTATTATGGGTCATTCCATCATGAATCGCCAAAGTTGTGACCTTACCATTTCCGATTCTTTTGAAAATGTTTGTACTTGAAGAACTAGTGAAAAAATTAATTGAAATTCAAGTTTTTGTTTCTATCTCATTTTTTAACTAACAAAAACAATAACAATCTTTAAAATAAGCCCTACTTTATTATTTAAGGAAAAAAATTACCAGAGATATAAATTTTCAAAGAGGACTCGGACATCTTTTTTGGGAAATCTTTAACATACTATAACTAACAAAAAAAATGAGATAGAAACAAAAACTTGAAATCATATTTTGTTTTCACTAATTCTTCGAGTACACAAATTTTCAAAAGAATCGGCGAGGGTAAGGTCACACTTTTGGCGATTCTAAATGACCCATTTTCTATAAAATAATTGCGAACCACTATAATGTTCTTCCATTTTTTTGACCCCGATCCCATTGAGATCCCAAGTAAATTTTTTGGTATGTTTTGAAAAACAGTATAGCCTAAAAATTATAAAAAAATAAAAAAAAAACCGTTTTGAGATATTCAGGGATAAAGGACAAAATCATTATCCTTGAAAAAAATTTCAAGGATAATTTTTATTGCGACAACCTTCCCCTTTAAAATAAGCCATGTTTTATTATTCCAGGATAAAAATTACCAGAGATATTCATTTTCAAAGAGGACTCGGACACCATTTTTGCGAAAACTTTAACATACTATAACTAACAAAAAAAATGAGATAGAAACAGAAAATTGAATTTCAATTATTTTTTTCACTAGTTCTTAAAGTACAAAAATTTTCAAAAGAATCGGAGATGGTAAGGTCACAAATTTCGTCATTCTTGGCGGTTCTTGATGGAATGACCCTATTACCTACGCAATATGTTATCTTATAGTATTTTTATCATGGTGCGTTTACACTCACCCTTGAGGCTCGCCTCGAGGCGAGGCTCCCCCTATCAGGTCATTGCAAACCGGTTTTCGTCGGCTGTGTTCTTTGCTGTGTTGAAAGCAATTTACACCCAACATGCCTTTGCGGCGCAACTTGCCTATAAGTGCGAAACGACAGAGATACGATGAGCTGCGAATTGTGTGGTTCCACAGTTCATTGTATGTGTGTACACATATGGAAGCGTGCGTCGGAGAAAAAGTTGAAGAATATTAGACTCTTGCGACATCACGAGCCATCTGATTGGTTGATTTTATGGTGGAGATAGAGGCGCGCCTCAAACGTTGAGTGTATGGTAAATCCACCATCATGGTTCTGTTCTGTGCTTTGTATTGCACCGCAGAACTACAGTAAATGCTAATTACAGTCCACATTGCAGTGGAGTAAAAAAAATCGGAGAACGGTTGAAGTAGATATATATGTTTAGAAAATTCGGAATTGCTCTTGGGGGGGCGGCCGCCCCCTCCGCCCCCCCCCCCTTTTTCCGCCAATGGCTACGTAGAAAGCAGCACTGCAGCCTAACGTTAAACGCATTACGGACTTCTATCCAAAAAATATAAAAATTTCGCTCATACTGTTCACATATTTTATAACTTCTTATTTAAATGACGAAGTAGTATAAACAACTTTTAAAACAAATTGCAATTCTGACTTTCCCATGAAAATAACAGCAAATGTGACATCTCACTAGACTTAAAAGATATGACGGAATTCGTGAATATGTATACAACCTACAGCCGTTTAGGTGATGAATGTCAAAGCAACCTGTAAATCAATTTGTTGCCCGTGAACTTTACATGGACTTAGGGGTTGAAAATCGAAAAAGCCAGAAATTGATTTTTAAGCGATTATATGAAAAGACCGAGGAGTAAAAACCGCATCGACACTTTATAGGACCTAAGTTATATGACGAAATTCTGTTTCCCCTTTTACACTCATTTAAGGGTTGAATATTAAAAAATTCTGAAATTGATGCTTAGGTAATTATATAAAAAGCCCTTGGAAAATAATATATCCAGAATTCTTGATATTAATTTCTAGACATTTATTTTAAGAGACTGTGGAAGTACACATATCGAATTAGGACCAAGGCAATATGACGAAATTTGTGAAAATGCACGCTTTTTCACAGAACGTTTTTTTACCGGCGGAAATCTTAATTCTTTTCACGTACTTATACCACAGTTCATAAATGTTTTAAGTGAAATTTTTTTGGAAAACAGGGTTTAAGTAACGATCTGTATTTGTTTTGGAGAATGTTTTCTGTATTTTTTAGTGTAAGATCACATCAAATTCATACTTATGTTAATAAAGAAACTAGTAACTTGAAGCCAGATGAGAACAGAGCAGGTACATTCCCGAATTTAGAAACATACTGCAGTCACGATCGGCTGCAAGCCAATCGTATAATACTCTAGATGAATACTGAACTCCGATTTATATTGTAGTTGGGGATAAAGTAGAATTACGTGTGTGCATGTTGTATATCCTTTATTAAGGACTGCCATTAGATTGCTACTCAAACCTAAACGACAATATTCAGTGTTTAATTTCATATCTTAAACTGGGTAAGTCATCGAACAAAAATGTCCTTTTTGAAGGACTTTCACATGGGAGGTGCAGGAAGGACTCTCTCGATTTCTTACATATTTATCCTTTTCCTTGGAATTAGTTAAAAATGAACGTGTACAAAATTTCAAAATCGTAGCTTAAAGCGTTCAAAAGTTATCGAAAATATTGTTGAACACGTGCCTTAGGGACATTTTGTATGGCAGCTACCAGAAGGAGTAAAAGGATTTCGCTGATTAGTAAACTCGAACTTTGTTTTTACTCAAAACTAATTTGTACAAAATTTCCAATTCATAGCTAAAAGATTACTTGAGTTATAGTAAGTTCCGTAAATTAAGTGAAGGCATTTTTACAGGATATTTGTATGGCAGCTACACGAAGGACTAATAGGATTTTCTTCATAATCATACATTTAGCTCCAACTATTGGAAAAATAACACATACAAAATTTCAAAGACGTAGCTTAAACCCTTCTGAAGTTATCGGCCAATATTCTTGAACACGTATTTTAAGGACATTTTGTATGACAGCTACCAGAAGGAGTAAAAGGATTTCGCTGACAAGTAAACTCAAGCTTCGTTTTTACTAAAAACTGATTTGTACAAAATTCCGAATTCGTATCTAAAAGATTACTTGAGATATAGTGAGTTTCGTAAATTAAGTGAATACATTTTGACAGGATATTTGTATGGCAGCTACACGAAGGACTAATGGGATTTTCTTCATAATTACATATTTAGCTCCAACTATTGAAAAAATAATACATACAAAATTTCAATGTCGTAGCTTAAACCCTTCTGAAGTTATCAACCAATATTCTTGAACACCAGTTTTAAGGATATTTTGTATGGCAGCTACCAGAAGGAGTAAAAGGATTTCGCTGACTAGTAAACTGGAACTTTGGTTTTACTAAAAACTAATTTGTACAAAATTTCGATTTCGTACCTAAAAGATTACTTGAGTTATAGTGAGTTTCGTAAATTAAGTGAATACATTTTGACAGGATATTTGTATGGCAGCTACACGAAGGACTAACAGGATTTTTTTGATATTCATACATTTAGCTCCAACTATTAAAAAAGTAACACATACAAAATTTCAAAGTCGTAGCTTTAGGCGTTCCGAAGTTATTGGTAAATATTCTTGAACACGTGTTTTAAGGACATTTTGTATGGCAGCTACCCGAAGGAGTAGGACGATTTTGCCCGTTAACGAACTTAGCCTTACAAATTCAACCAAACATCCAGATTCAAAATTTCAAGATCCTAGGTGAAGGCGTTCTTGAGTTATCGTGTTCACGGACAGACGGACGGACGGACGGACGGACGGACGGACGGACGGACGGACGGACGGACGTCAGGCGGATTTGAGGTTTTTGGCCACAAATAAACAAAAAATAATATATAACTTTTTTTCGTCCGAGGCTTGGTTCTATGCGTTACAAACTTTTCGGCTGGATTAAACTTATAATACTCTATATGATTTCATCTAGAGTATAAAAATGGATATAATAATCAGCAAATGGTCGCTTAACACATGTGTGTACTAAAGTATCGATATACGAACGATCGTTTCAACTTTCTAGCATAAGCCGTTGAAGATATAGAAAACATATCCCGTAGGAACGCAGTTAATTCCATTAACTTTAATTTGACAACATTCATATTTGGATGTTAGCGCTTCTTAAAAATATTAGAGTAAACATTAATTTAGTTTAAATTTTCTTTAATCAAAATTCCAACATAAATTGGGTTTGTGACAAATTTATGACAAAACTCCAATAACTCCAGCTACAGCTCCTACAACTGGTGCAATCTCATCAGCGTCATGGAGAACTTGATGTCCAACTTCATCCTGAATTATTTACAGAAAGAATTAGAACTTTGGATTAGGCACCCTTAATTTTCTAGACGACTGGATACTTACAACTCCTTGCCAGAAGGTTTCAGCAAAGACACCTTGTTGTCCAACAATAAGAAGGACGGCCATGGCGACCAAAAGGATAACAGCGGAGAAGTTCATGTTGATTTGTGGTTTCTAGTATGGAACAAGTGAATACTGCTGATGTCCACCTAATGCATGCCTTATATGCTAAAAAGCTGCTCATGCCATCAGCTATCTTATCTCGAATCGCATAGAATAGTTGTTTTCGTGATCCTAGCCACGATAGAGCTCGTGCCGGATTGTGGTACTGATAACGTCTGTGTCTTACAAAAATAAGTCTAATTCTGAATAAGTAGAAGACATCAGTTAAAGTTACTGACATTTGTTCAGGAAAATCCAGTGATCTTATCCAATTTGATTGCACTCTCGACTAGTTTGTTGACTTTGTTATTTTATTCAAAAATAAATCTGTTACGATTCCAAAAGAATGGGGCCTTAAACGAAAAAGATCTGTCCGATTGCGGAAACAGTTGCGAATGTGTTTAGATTGGTAATTTAAATTTTGAATCCAAAATCTCTTCACTACTTCGAAAAGGTGCTACACACTCAATAACTAGAGAACAAGTTTAATTACTGACCCAAGTTCGCCAATCTTAGCTTCCAAAGCAACTGTCCTTAAAAAATTGGAAAATTGACTCACTCTGAATCGTAGTATGTAAGCGCCCGAGTCTGCAAACGTTGGGATCGTGGATTCAAATCCCACTTAGCGAAACTCCCACCTACACTCAGAGAAAAGTATCCTATTAAATTGTTAATAGTACACCCATTGATTACCTAGTTCAAGTTCGAGTGCAATGGGCAATAATTGTCTGAGTGCTCAAGATGCGCGGCTTTGTTGCGTATCTTCCCCCACTACAAACAACAACCTAGTTCAGAAAACAGTAAATTTTTCTTATTAAAACAATAGTTTTCTAGCTTTTTACACCTTTGATTTTAATAGGAATACATTGTTGATTTTTAAACTGTACAAATTCTTCATAATATTTGGAATACCATTGACTTAAATCTCATTTCCCTATTATTTTTATAAGGTTATACTATTGTTCTGATACTACGCCACAGTCATTTATTAATAATACAAAACGAATTAAATGTATGGTGTTAAGATTAAATATACTATTGGTTTATTGTAGTATACTATTATTTTAATAATTTTTAACCATTATTTAAATATAACGTACGATTAAATTAATAGGTTAAGTAATAAATAAATACCTGCCACGTTCATATTTCCAATTGTTTTTCTTGTGAAATATTTCGTATATATACATTAGACGGTTAATGTGATCATCCCATTGGACCAATAGGATTCATATGTACTTGCTATTAAATGAATATGATCATACCATTGAATCAATAGGACACGCATCAACTTCCTTCTTTTCAACGCTATGTTCTGTTTAGCTGAAATATTAGTGGTCAAAGTTCGGTTGATGAGTGATGTCTGATGTGAAACAGGTGTAAAAGTGAATTAAAAAAAATTAAATAATATACAAATTAATTACAATATGGTCCGGCGAAAGGTAATAAAAGTTAACTAGATACTTGTTGCTGTTAAAAATGAAAATTAAGAACGGATTTTTTTTCAAAATTGTAGTTTAAAAAGGTATAGTGGTAATGGAAGCCAACGTTGTTTCTGCTGAAGATTTGTGCACAGCAATTGGCTTTTTTTTAATGTATAATTTATGTAATTTTTTAAGAGTTATTATCTGAACAAACGAGGACATGGTCTAAGCCGCACCGGTAAACTGCACGATAAAGCAGTAAACGCCCGTACCAAACTAAGAAGTTTGAAAAACGTCAAAGCCAAGATTAAGTAGAACAAGTAGTAGGTAAGCCTTTAAAGATGTTTTTTTTTATAAATTTTTAATACAATATGTCATCAATGAAACTTACAGATACTTCACATACTACGTCCGTATCAAGGCCAGAACCTATCAAGACGAGTATCAGCAAAAACAATGGGCAGGCAATAATATGGTTAATGCAGAATAATGAACCATGGTCTGTTATAGAAAGTAAATGGACCCAAGTACTTTATGCAAGGCATGAAGCAATTAAGACATCAGAATGCCAAAATGTACTGAGAAATTGGCCACTATTCAAACACAGTCTTGGACATATAGTACATTGGTAAATAATTTGTTTATTAAATAATTTTTATATATTTACAAATATTTATTCTTAACCACTAGGTTGACATTGACTACCAATACCTCAACTCATCAAAATTGTTTCTACTTTGGCCAACGTTTTTTAAAAAAAATTGTTCCTTATTTGAAGAAGCACATTAAGGACAGATCGTCACTAAATCTTCTCAAAGATTTAGAGAATGATAATGTTGTGAGCTAGGGGTTCGCCGGGATTTCAAGTAAAACACAATTCGGTTTAAATAAAAATAAGTGATAATTTATTAATCCGTACTTTTAATTCACAGAATTATATTCGCACAATAATTCACACTATATGGCATTACCGCCCGCTTATCTATTTCGCTTGATTCGATCACACGCAATCGATCGCTCTCTACCAACACGGTCGCGTATACACGCTGGCTGTCACAGACGACGTAATCAAAATTACTATGTACTCGCTGAAAGCTCTATCTACTTTTATACCACTTGCCTGTAGTCGAGACTGTTCTTGAATCTTCGTTCAGTGGTGTGTGTAGATGATACCCGAAAGCTTGAGATCTTTCCATTTGACCCTCTACGCTGTTCTAATACATTCGAGCGCATTTGAGCACATTTGATAAGAAGTGGGGTATAATCCGCTCTCCTTATTTACTCTCAACTAGGCTTTGATTGGGTTACTTTGCAGCTTAGGTATTCGGTTGTTGCTGTTTCCTATTCGTAATCGATCGAGTTGCGCGGTGGCCAGGCTTACACGTAACAATAATATAGATGAAGGTGAGTATTTTATTTATACTCAAGACGTTTATTTATTTAAATGTATCTTATATTTGTCTTCAGATTCGCGTAATTGCATAATATTTTTGTTGCTCATGCCGTTCTGAAGCCACCCATACTTGCAGTTGGAAAAAAAACATCAAAAGATCAAAATGGAAGCCCACAATAATTGACTCTCAAGAGTCCTGTATACTTCACTGTATATCTCCAAATGAGTATATGGAAAAAGTTGATTGGATGAAGTACCTTGTAAGTACCTTGAAAAAGGATTAACTTTCCAGCCGGTTAAAGAAATATGGATTTATTTTCTTTACACTTCGTTCTTGACTTTGACGGTCCTCCAATTCACATACATCTTTTAAATAATGGAAAAAAAGCATTTAGACTTAAAAAACATTAAAAATGCTAATTAAAATGAAGCCTGAAATACACTTAAATAGTTAAGTTTGTTTTATATAATTTTTTATTAGAAAAACTATAAGAATAAAATTATAATTTTCTTTATAAATACATAACGAATAAAAAATATTTTAAATTAAGAAAAAATTCATTATTTCAAATTTTTATGTGCACAGCAACAACTTGAATATTAATTAAATATTCCACCTTATTTATGTTTGATCACATTCTTTTTCAATGTAATCCGTCATATTAAATTAATCAGATAAGATTATAATTCTAATAACATTAGGCAATTAAAAACAATAAAGCAATCCTATTAAAACCATAGTATTCTAGTAAATTTTCTAGTAGTTGTAATGTGATTGTCCTTTTTTTTTTATAGTCGGTCCTATTAATCTCAAACATTAAATTAATATAAACAACGTTTAAAACAATAACATGTCCGATTAAAGATTTACATGGCATACTATTATTTTGAAATGGTAAAACTATTAAAATAATTTGAGAATACTACCATTAATATGATACTTTAAAAGTTATTATATTAATGTTGTGTATACACCATTGACTAAAATTAATAGGAGAAAACTATTGAATTAATAATAAATCGGGCTAAATTTATATGATTTTTCTCTGAGTGTAGCTGTGCTTGGAACCCTTGGTCTAAGTAAAAACAAATTGTATTCAGCGTTACAAAATATATAATGTCCATAAGAACTGAATAAAATTCTTCTTGGTCGCTTTGAAAACCACACTAGGTACGAAGGAGCTGTTTCATCATCGACTAGTGTTTGAATCATCCGAAAGTAGGTATTGTGTACGATTCCGATAACACCCTTGGTATGGCCGAGGCTTCCTCAATATGTACGTTCTTGAACTGAAATTCATTTCCACGAATTAGAGCAACCTAAAGTCTGCCATAGTAAATTCTTATTACAAACATCCACTAAACTGCACCTCGTATTCAAACCCACGTTGGTTGTTCATTAGGATATTAATTTTAATCGAGACTTGCACCCACTAAATTCTTAATAAACATATGTGTCTTATGTTACTCCGTATGTGATGCTGTCAGATATTTGACAAACAAATTTGAGTCAAATTTGTTCCGTCAAAATAGTCCTTGTGTAGAGCAAATAAAAGAATCTAGCAAAAAAATGTACGATTACACTATCTGACTGCATTTGCCAGCCATTTGACATTGTAGCATACATAGAGGCTTAAGCAAAAGTATTGCAAAGAAGTTCTTACTGCCCTATAAGCAGAAAAAAAGAATGAACAAATGGTCCAAACACCTGTAATACTCTTAAAATCCCTAATAAAATCAATTACATATTCATTATCCTTCTCGAGAATCTCAGCAAGCAATTTTCATTGTTTACGGAAGAAAATTAGTAAACAGTAAATCGCTTCTATTTGTAATTTACGATCGTCTAATAAATTTCTTTACCTACCGAATAAATTCTAAGCTACGCCCACCGCACGCCTCCTCTAGACTTGGGTGAAATACTTTTCAGGAATTTTATGCGCTGCATACTAATTAACGTAGGACTGATCAAATATTTATGCTCTTAAAGAAATCTAATTTATGTATCTCGTTCGGAGAGTCTGGAATCCTATAAAATTGTGTTTTCTTCTTCGCCGACAGGAAGGACTTTGAAGTCGTGACCTTGCCGTAGCTCAAGCTTAACATCCCCTTGTTCGCCACCCTGTTGGTATTATTCCAGCGCTTTTCGTAGTTAATCTCGCGCTATGTTTATTGCATCGCGCATAATAGAGTCGCTTAATTGCGATGTAGGCAGGATTGGATAAGATGGGATTATGCCATTATAATCCGAAATCCACCTTTCCAAATCACACTACAATCCACCTAAATATTAATGAGCGTTTTCGCTTTGCTTTCGTATGGATTTTATTTTCTAGGGATTAGTATAAAAGAGGGATTAGAAGCGACGCAAAAGCATCCGATATTATGGCGCTGATTGTTGTGTTTACGTGAAGCGAGATTTCATATTATCCTTTCAGTAATTTAAGGGTTTTGTTTGAATAGTTGAAGTGACTAATAACACGAGAGGATTTACTTCGTAATTAGCTAATTGTACGTGGAATGGCCAATCTAGCGATGAAAACACCATAAATTCCGGATGGAAGCAACAGTGGAACGGATGGTGTTTTTTTGGGGATTAATACCGACGGGACTGGACCACAGAATTCTTCTCATCTGATGAGAAAAAAAATGGATCTGCCTTTTCAACAAGGATGCAAGGATATGAGGGATTCGATAATATTTAGTAGGTAGGTGGAAGTTGAAGTCCATAAAGATAAGCTACACGGCAGGTATCACAAGGGTTCTTTCTTCAATCTAGTCCCCAAATGGCGCGACAGCCAAATTCGGGCAAATTTCTGATAATTGCTATAAAAAGAGCCTAAAACATGTTTCCACCTTCTAAATAGCGTCCTGATTAATTTTTAAGGTTGCCTTCATCCTCAAAGCCAGTGTTACATTTCAAATTTGACTACGTTTTCGACTATGACCCAAAAACGAATCATATTTTACGGTTGACATTATTACATTGACTTATGAACTTTATATATTTAGTATTATGAAGTCCATACAACTAAAACCGCATTTAAACCGCATTAAACGTAAGAGATTTGCCAGAATTCGAAAAACGTTTAATTTGGTTATTTAGAAGTAAAAAAGCGAATTCGGCACCTAAAAAATATGTCGGAATTCGTGAAAACATACACAACTACTTTACATCCCTTAAGAGTTGAATATTGAATAAGTATATATAATTCTAGGCGCCTATATAAAGAAGACGCAGCAGTAAAATTAATAAAATATTTTAGAAGTCCTAAGAGATATGACGAAATTCGCGACAAATCCCTTTTCAAAACCATTTTTTTGTCCCACACTAAGGCAAATTTGATTTTGTTCTTACTTAAATTACTTTTGTGTTACATATCAAGTTTCAACTTTCCAAAATAAACCGTTCCTGAGATACGAGACACACCCGCACTTCCGTAATGCAGTAAAATAACATTTGAAATGGTTAAAGTGCCTCGTCGAACGTCAATAGTATTTGTATGATAATGATAATAGCTAATTGACCAAGCAGATAAATTTTCCTATTTTAAATACCCTCGCAGTGGTTAAGTTAAGCTAATACTGAAGTTGAGAGTTTGAATCCCACCTAGACAGTTTTAAAAAAAATGTAGTTTTCAATCCAATTTTCACTTGAAACTTCCAGTATATTTAATTTTTTTAAGTAAAAGTCCACATTTCAATTACTTTTACACGAAATTACTGGTCAACAGAACCGTACAATTTACATGAAAATGATCATAAAATTACGCAACATTTCATGTAAAATTAACTATATTTATATGGTATATGAATTGAAAATTATGTTCTTTTTCGTGTAATTCTACTTATCTATTTGAATTTTACGACGAAAAACATGTAATATATGAAACCACGAAGTTGGACGCTTTGTTCGATTTTGTTTTCTACCGAAATGAAAATGACCCGCCTTCGGTGGCGCAGTGGATACGCGCGCCTAATCTACGCAGCAAAACCAGAATTGATCGCAGGTTCGATTCCTACCTACAGCCAAGGGTTTTATTAAGAGTAAGTAAGTAAGTAGAAATAAGTGTATCTTAAAGAGTTATACACTTTTTTTAGAGTGTAAATTCAAGAGAATATCTAGTGAATTTTCTGCTTTCGAAGTTGAAATTTACTGACCGAAAATTGAAAATTACATTCAAATTGACTATTACATCCCAATGTAAATTTACTTGAAAAGGTGTGGCATATTTGCCTACTATCCAAAAGATGTAAAATTCAATGGATTTTTTTTACTGTGGAGTTATGGGCATTTTGCTTTACTTGCACCATGGGTGGCTCCACGCTGTAAGTAAAAGAAAATGATACTGTATAGGTGCGCTTTTAATTCCCATGTTCCAGAAGAGGTCATATAGGAACATAAGTTGGCGAGCAACATGATTTACCCCAAATTTTTTGAAATTTTGTATGGAAGCTACCGGAACGAGTAGAGCGATTTTGACCACAAATAAACTTGATTCAATTTTTTCATCTTAACTCTATCATATACCAACGATTATTATCATCAAAGCCGCTAGCATTCTCGAATTATTCTTGGTTCGATTGGGTGTGTGGTAACTATTCCAATGCATTGATTTGCAATTTTTCAACTCCTTAAAAGCAGTATAGATCTATACTGAAATTTTAACTTTCTATCATCAAGTTATCGGAAAATAGATGTAACCAAATTACTAACAAAATTCATATTAAAATTAACAAGAAAACCTTCTGCGTTTTCAAATATTTAACGCAGTCTAGATAGTCTAATTATTTGCTACAGAGAAATTTTGAACGTTTCGGATGGATGAAACCACAAAAATATTAAAAACTTTTGTATGGTAGCTACAGGATTTCCTCCCACCACCCGACCTATTGTACTGCACGTCCCCAAAAGTATTGAGCATTAACGTTTGGTGTACAATTTCAGATTGTTTGCTTATTTGCTAGCTTTAAGTTATCGGAGAATAATTGTGAGCATTTTGAGTACTTATTTTATAGACTTTTGTTTGAGAGCTATCCATAGGAGGTGGTCTAATTTAAGCGTCTTGATATTGTGCGTTAGACGAATGAACTACACCATCCAATAAACTTATAATTATTCGTTTGAACGCGTATAAAAGGCTATGAATAATTCATTCCTTCGGTAATTAAGTTTTATTGACTGTTTCATTTTCACCGTATTTGCCATACAAATGCGTCGAAAATTCTAGGCTACTCGTTAACTCGTTTTTATCACTTTTTCAGTATTCTGTATATATGTATATATGTAATGTAATAAATCAATCATTCGTTAAATTTTATCGCTCACTTTAAATATGTGTATTTTGTGATTGTGTGTTCACATGAAACTGAAGTGCTTAATTGGATAGAGAATTTCTCTCTATTTGTTTTTAATTGTGGCTATGATAATTTACAATCGATGAATTGTTACACTCCTATATTTGTTAGTCGATTTTTAAATAGTATTAAATCTTTAATGAATCGTGTAACCAGATTGTTGAGGCAAAAACGGTAATTACAGCTCAATTAGTTCAATCAATAAAATTGTAACTAACATTAATGAAATTAATGACGAAGAAGAAATTTTGTACATTATTAAACCGACCGTTTCGTTTCACTTCTGTCTAAACTAAATGAAAGCCGAATTTCTGCTTCAGAGCTCAAGTTATCATAAGTTCGAGTGAAAGCAAGTACATTTTTTTCCAACACAATTGTATGGTAACTTTACAATGGAGTACTTTAATTTTACCTGTTTGTGTTCGTGTACTATTAAATGACGAAAAATTGTAATTATTTATTTAATGAAAACATGACCCATATATTCAAAATAATTCAAAAAAAAAGTCCAAGAATTAAAATTAAAAACAAAAAGGAAATTTATGTATAAATTTAAAAAACAATAACACCTTGACTTAACTTGATCACTGCTCGATTGTTCCTACCAATCCAAAACGCTTTAAAAAATACTTTCGCGTAGAAAGTGATCGTCGTCTCGCTTCACCGTAGTAGAAACTGTGTTTGGCTGCAAACTCTGTCGTGCTTCCATAATGCATGGGTTGAGTGGAGAGCTTTGCTGCATATTGGGTAGTGTGTGTGGAATGTTCGGGAAATGTTAAGAGCAAGAAGTGTTTGAGAAGAAAGGTACTTTCACTTTTTTCATAGTTCATTTATTTCAATAATGCTTAAATATATATAGACACAGTTTGTAATTTTTTTAGAGAGTAGGCTGGTGCCTTTGCAACTACAATATTGAGTTTAGTACAAGACAAGAAAATAATGTGAAACTTTGTAAAGTTACGACAATATTGTTTGCTTAAGGAAAAATTGAATCAACTAAAAAAACCTTACATACAAATTAACCTAATTAACCTAACTTATACTACCTTATAACTAAATAAAAACAAATAAAATACATTCGCAGAAGGAACTTATAGGATAGATGTAACCAGAGGATTTGTGACATATCGACACCTGCTCAAAAATAAAGATTGGGCTTTAAGAGCCATAACATTGATCATTGAAACTTCAGCCTCCTGGTGAAGACGTTTAGTCGAGTAGAAGAATGGTTTGTCCGTTATGATTTTAAGGCATTTATTTTGTATTATCTGCAACTTTTTCTTGTGCACGTTTGCACAGTCGTTCCATACTGGAGAACCATATAAGATGATAGGCTGCATTACCATTTTATATACTAGAATTTTATTGTCAAGTGATAGCTTAGATTTCCTATTGATGAGTGGATATAGGGCATGTATACAGCGAGAAATTTTCGAGATTGTATTTTCGATGTGAGCGTGGTAGGTTAGTTTTTTGTCTAACGTGAGACCAAGGTAGGTGATAGTGTCAGACCATTCAATGGGCTCTCCACCGAAGCGTAAAGGTCGGCATGGCAAGTTCCTGGAGGTACGTTTTTTTGTAAAGAAAATCGATTTTGTTTTGGAAGGGTTTATTTTAATTTTCCAATTGTTGTAGTATTCACCGAACACATTTAGTTGGTCTTCAAGACTTTTAATTATATTGGACGGATTGTCGGAGCTGCAATAGATGTTTGTGTCATCAGCGAACATTGCCACTTGACAATTCTCATTTATTGGTATATCCGCAGTGTATATGTTGAACAATGTTGGACTCAGGCAAGAACCCTGGGGTACACCGGCAGGAATTTGACGAAAGTTGGAAAAGGAAGATCTCAATTTGACAGTAAAGGTTCTTCCTTCGAGAAAGGACTTAATCAGCTCGCAAATGTACAATGGAAAGGAGAACTTGTATAATTTGTATACTAATGCATCGTGCCACACAGTGTCGAACGCTTTCTCAATATCAAGAGCCAACATACCTATAGAGTTTTTCTGGTGAAGGGAATTTCTGATGAATCTGGTTACCCGCAATAATTGGTGACTTGTAGAAATCCCTGCCCTGACCCAAATTGTACGTCTGGTAAGATGTTTGACTCAGTTAATAATGTCTGGATCCGGTTTAGTACAACGCGTTCAAATATCTTTCCCAGTATAAGAAGTAGGCTAATCGGTCGATAGCTCTGGGGAGACTTTGGATCTTTGCTCGGTTTTAGGATGGGAATAATGATGGCAGTTTTCCATTGGCTTGGGAAGACAATTAATTTGAGACATGCATTGAAAACGAAATTAAGAACAATTATGCACTTCTTAGGTAAGTTCTTAATTACTACACTTGGCAGTTTGTCAATTCCAGGGGCTTTTTTAACCTTCAATCGCTTTAGAATTTGACAAATTTCGCGTGGAGTGCAGAAATTTATTGTTCCTCTGTCACAACTTGTGGTTCTCATAGAATTTAAGAGATTTTTAACAGCTTCGTTAGTACTAGGATTTCCGAGATTTTCTGTAGCGCAGTGGGCAGAATGGAAATTGTCCGCTAGCAATTCAGATTTGTCCAAGTCAGAGAATTTGAGATGGTTACTAGAGTCTAGAAGGGCTGGGATTTGTTGACTTTTTTTCTTAAAAATTTTGTTGAGCTGCCACACTTTCCTTGAGTTTTTGTCAAGTTCTGAGAGCATATTATTCCATTTTTTGTTGCGTTGCTCGAAGATACGTACCCTAATTGCCTTGGTTAGCCGGTTGATAGTGGTTTTGGTAGCAGGATTTCTAGTCGACTGCCATTCTCTGCGGAGATCATTACGTTTTTTGATGATTTGCTTAGTCTCACTATCAATTGGCTGAGAGTATGTACGATCTGCGGTGATTTTTCTAACTGGGTATTGCAAGGTGAGCAATTGGATGTTTTTCTCCGGTTTCAAGTTAGGTATTGAGAGGTTGTTGTTTTCTCACTTGAAACTGATCGAGTTGTGTGGGTTGCCAGGGAAGCATGTAACAATACTGATCTCGATTATCTTACTCATCTAAACACCCCCTTGAACCTTTCCGGAAGCACGTCCTTATCTTCAGAAATTAGTTTCTCACTTTTCGCAAACATCGTCTTAAATGAAAAACCACATCCTCTTTGTTACTTTGAATTTATCATTTCCGAAAAGAGTTAGTGACGCTTCGCTTAGCTGCTAAAGTGTTTCGAAAACAAAAAGCCAACAAACAAACAAAACCAGACAGCAACTAAAGACTAAAGCAGCCAACTGAAAAACAAACAGACATGTTAACTAATGTCCTGTTCCACATGAAATGCAACAGATAGCATTAAACTTTTTATTTTCATATGGCAAACTTTATGTGAAACTACACGTTGAGAAGTTTGAGCAAAAAAAAAACGAGAAGGATATCAAAAGCCTTCCTCTGCCAGGACTAAGTTCACACGTTGCGCTGTATATGATAAATTTATCTTTCGCTACCGAAATCCTATCGTTTTTCAGAGCCGGGGCATATCGGGAGAGTTTCCCGAAGCTTTCCCAACCACCCACCCTTATTTTCCCAACGAAATTCTATGCTATCAGTGAAAGGTAGATTTTCTGGGAAAATTTTCTACCCCGGATAGAGATCGGCATTCTGAAGCATTCACGTACGACGTGGTTGTTCTTTGCGGACGAAATGGCAGAGTGGATGGTTTTTCCAAGATAGAGGCGTCAGTTTTTCCCTTTCACTTCCCGATTTTCCGATGTTAGAGTCCTTTTGAAAAGCGTTAACAAAAAAAAATATACACCCTGACTTCTAAATCATCAGATGTTTTCTGTAAAAGTATTCCAGAGCCATCTTATCTTCAAGTCTGCACAGAAACAACAATGAAAAGGATTTTTTTTCTTCTTATAATTCGGATCTGCGGGGGTGAGAAAAAACGACTTTGTGGTGTGTACATAACCAACCTACATGCCTAGGATACGAAAGCGGCCACTAATGTTAAGGGTTGGGGTTGCTCGAAAGCCTGTACTTTGCTAGGAACAGTTCTAGCATCACTTTTGAATATTTTCCCAATTTTCAAGCGGCATAAAAGCGAATTGCGTTCAGTGTGCCGAACGTTATAACAAGGTTTAGGAATTCGAATTTTTCGTATACAAATGGAAAATTGGTACAAGCTGCCCTTATATTTTGTTCTAATGGATAAAAGAAATTGTTCGTGGGTTTTTCCTGTTTCCTTATATTTTTTTATGGAGAAGAAATCGAGTCATTGCAGACAGAATGATGGGAAATGGTGGTTATATCTCGTTATAAATTTCGAGATGATCGATTGAATTGTCTTCGATGAATGCGTATGTTAACAATAACAGAAAAGGTAATTCGAAAAGTATACAACGGGTAGAATTTCTTTTTCCGGACAAAGTGAGTGCGTGGAAATATGCAAAGAGGTAGTTACAACGTTTATACAATGACGCAGGACAATTCGGTTGATACTGGAGTCAATGAGTTATGATCATCCATAATATCGACAGTAATCACATACACGCAATCACGCAAGCAATAGGTAATACAGTCTTTTTTCATCAATCATTGGATCTATTTGGACAATCGTAACTATAGTGTATCTTTCTGCTCCAGTCTGAGAATACAAGTGGCGCAGACGGTCATCGTAGAATGCTGTAAAAATGCACAATAATATTAAGGACAAACGGTGAAACCCGTTCAAGTAACACTAGGAACTGTTAAGCGCCAAATATCATCCCACTTTCTTACAATCGCAAATTCCAGATGGAGTGGACTGACTAACTGCGTCATATCTAGGAAGATATGGCCATCCTACTGTCGAAGCAGAACAGACGAACTCTTGAGCAGGAGCCGTGTAGCAACTCCAGAGTCACGGCGGTCATCACGGGTCACTGGTTACGCTCGCCAGGGTTAGAATAGGCCATAAAAGGATGACACATCAGCATCTCATCACAAGAACGCGCCAGCCAGGCTGCATTACTTCTCAAAGGCCTCTAACCATACACCACGTTTTAACAGAATGCAGTTGACGAAGGTATTTTTCAGCAAACTCCATACCTCCCTTAAGAATTCTTCTCTCCACTTCTGATACAGTATCTCTCCTGCAACTTCTAAATCACCTACATTTCCTGCACCAAATATAAACACTAGTATTAAGTTTTTATTAGAAGTAAGCATAAATTAATTTTTCTTTCACTATAGATTTATTCTTTTCTTTTCATTTCATATTTTTTTCTCCTATTCTTATAAATTTACATTATCTTATTTTCTATTGAATTCACAAAAACTGTGACCAATTTTTAAATCGAGCTTAGTTTAGCCGAAATATAGATGGGCTCCATTTTTAAATCGGGTCACATCTGAATAAATAAATAAATAATAATTAAACAGACTACCATACGTAACGCCCAACTGGTATGAAGCGTTACGTTGGCGTGTACTCAAGTTCATCAAGTCGAAATTAACTCATTGATGGTATGACCGATGAAAAATTTTCCCATGAAAAACTAGTTTGATGACTGTGTTGGTTTTTTAGTCAAAAATTGAGCTGTTTCATCAATCAGAGAGACTATCATAACCATGGAGATGAAAGGTGCTTGTCGAGTTTTTATTACCACGAATCAGCAAGCATGTCTCGAAAGTATTTGGCTCGTACAGTAATAACACATTTTACTTATCGGGAGGCATATTATGCTTCTGCTGGACACAATAGCCTAGTGGTTATCGTACTGTGGTCGTACACTCATGGCTCACCTCGGAGAAATTATATTGGAATCAGTAATAGTTCCTCGGAAGACCACTGGCCTATACCCCGCAGGAACAATTTGTTACAAAAGGGGTCAGGCGGATATAGGCTCGATTTGAAGTTTCCGGCAACTGTGGAATTAAAATTAAGACCAACTAATCTAGATGAAATACACAGTGCGACAAATAAGTTTCGAGACTGGTCATAAAAAACATCATTAAAAGAAAAAATCTGGATATTTTTAATTTTTTTTATTCAAAATATTCTCCTCTAGTTTCAATACACTTGTTACAGCGATGCAACAGTGATTCAAATGCGTGTTCTAGCTCATTTTGTAGAATTGCCTCTAGCGCTCGTGTTGAAGCTGTTTTGATGATCGAAATGTCATTAAAAAACCATAACGCAGTCACGATCGGCTGCAAGCCAATCGTACGATACTCTAGACGAAATACTGAACTCCGATTTATATTTTAGTTGGGAATATAGCAAAAGAATGAGGAGTGAACATACGATTATTGTATGACCTTTCGTTTAGGTAGAAACTATTGGATAGTAGCTATTCCGTGGATGGTTAAACGATTTTTTGAGTTATAGTGAATATAAATTAAGTTAGGACATTTTTACAGAATTTTTGTATGGCAACTACATGAAGAACTTATGGGATATTTTTCATATTAATACTTTCAGCTGAGACTATTATAAAATTAACGTGTACAAAATTTCAAAATCGTAACTTAAGCGTTCTAAAGTTATCGTTCAATATTGGTGAACACGTGTTTTAAGGACTTTTGTACGACAGTTACCCGAAGGAGTAGACGGATGGCGCTAATTAATGAACTCATTCTTGCTTTTGATATAAAACTAATTCCTGTAAAATTTTGAATCCCTGCTGATTTAAAAAACAATAAAAATTTACTATTACAAATTTTTTTTATTGTTTTTGAAATCGATCAATCACTTTTTAAGTGGAACGTGTGAGATTGAGTGCGAATGAACACACTCCTCAGAAAAAAACATGGAATTCGTTTTCAGGATTTTTTGTTATTGAAGGGGTGTAAAGGGTTTGCATACGTTTTGACGAATTCTTCCATATCTCTTGAGTCTGATTAGATATCGTTCTGATACTTTACTTCCATGAGCGAGTTATATAAATGCTTATTAATCAATTTCAGTATTTTTTGATATTCATCCCATAACGAGAATAAAGGGTTGTATATGTTTCACAAATTTCGCCATATATTTTAGGTCTAATTTGATATTGAATTGGTTTTTATTTCTTCGTGCTTTTTATTTATATGAAGATTCACCGATGAACTTTATAATTGAGGAGCAATTCTATTGCAATTATTTAATTTTCAAATAAAAATATTTATGTACGGGTTCTGAAAGCAAGAAACAACTAGAAATAGCCAGCTTTGAGCAAATTCGTAAAAGAATATTCAAAACTGTCCCAAGACTGAAAAAAACAGAAAAGTTCATAGCTCTAAGGGTTTGACAAATACAGCCCTTCAATTGCGTACGCCGGACAGACGGACTGACTGAATTCAATTTTCAGTTTTGGAGTCTTAATTGTCCTAAAACTTGAAAATACAAAATATCAGGTTACCAAATTTTTTTTCCATATTCAACCACAATACTGTATTATCGAATTAACAAAGTAAAATGATCAAACAATGAACCATTCCCCGAGTGAGACTGCGTACACTGCCTCAAAATTATTAAGACTTTCGTATGGGAGATACTCGCGCAATTATGTCTGCTTATTACTGAATTAATCCCGAAATATTTGGCATGAAACCTTGACCGGTCCGTATATCACAAAACCCAACCATTTCAAATATTGTTTAGCTATTTGTACCAGAAATGTATTTGTACCAAAATTCGAACAAAACTCCGCAATGAAAGAGAATGGTGTAAGACAAATCTTAAGAAAGCAGCAAATTAATCAATAAGATCAAGCGGAAAGTTTTGTTTGTCGGATACTGAAGACATTTTCATGGAATCATGCCTTTAATGATACTCAGGTAATTTTGGCGGTAATATAAATAATGTTGCTATTGAGAAAGGCATCAGAGCAGCGTGGGAGGAAATAAAAGTTGGATTAATTAAGTGGGTATTTAAAAGTTGAATGTTTGTGCTTTAGGCATAATTCCGGAAAATAAACAGACATTTGATTAAATAATTGGAATTTCTGGAGCCAGAAAAATAGAAATGTGGAGATTCCGAATAATTTTTTACTGTGAAAGGCAACAGAAAATTTTAGCGGAACTTTTCCTGGAAAAATAGAGAATAAGCCACACAATGAAATGATTAACTTTTTTTTTTGATAAATTAAAATTGTTTAAAGACTACAAAAATTTTGCTTTGACTAATGAGTTAATCTATTGGTACGATCATTGTTGCTAAATGATTCATTAACAGTGTACCTAAGTGATTCGGTACAGTGAATCGTAAGTGAATCATTTAGTCACTTACGATTCACCTTAATTATTCACTTGCAGTCCCCAGTAATGACTTCTATGTGATTTACTTACAAGTATAAAAATATACACTGGTGAGTAATTTACCTAAAAATCGTAAGTTAATACGAATGTGAACATGTATTTCACCTGGATGCATCGATAGTAATTCCCATGCTGGAGAGTGGAGAGTTAATAATTTAATTTGCAACTATCATGAATTCCACTGGTCAGTTTCTTAGCAATGCGCAAATAGGAACTATACAGGGTGTTTGGTACTCAGTGCACGACCTTGTAAGGAGTTATTCCTTGATATATTTGGAGAAAAAAATTGTTCTACAGGGTGGGTCAATTTTCAATATTAGTGGAGATACAGGGTGGTTAAGAAAAGTGTTTTTGACCGGTACCCTTACTCACTTAAAACGTTATATCTTGAAAATGAATAATCACAAGGCAAAGTGTTATAACTCGTTTTTTAGGCAATTGAATTACCTTTCATTTGATGTAACAGTCTAAATTGTAACTGCACCCAATCTTGAGATATTTACTCGAAAACACCAATTTTTGCTACGTGAACCCTTAAAATTCAGTGATCAATGTAGTTTTTCTCAGAAAACCCAATTATAAACATGTCATTTTAATTTTATTTTTTTATGAGCCGTATTATTACCTACAAAAGCTGCGTACATATGTATGAGTTACGATTAACATTTTGGAAGTAATAGGTAAAAATACATATCGCATAAAAATTAAATATTTCAAAAGTCAGTGCCATAAAGTTATTACTATTTAAAGTATGTAGGAAAACAATGAAATGTAACTGAGTTTCAACATAATTGATGCTTTTACCTGGATGTGGTAGGTAATACTGGGTGCGGTACTATGCCTTTTTTAATAGGGTGCCTTACAAAATAAAAAGCCTATAAAAGCAAAACTACCTTCATATTTTTATCAGTTTTAGTTACGTTGCTAACAGAAGAAGGTGTCAGTAGAATAAAAAAAATAATTTCGAAATGTCTGAGTACTCCAATGAAGAATATGCTGACATTATGTTAATTTATGGAGAGTGTCGCGAAAATGGACAAGCCGCGCGAAGGCTTTACCATCAGAGACATCCCCATCGACGGACACCTGACAGGAGAGTATTTCAGGACGTTTACAGGAGAATTAGGGAAACTGGCAGCGTTAGAACAAGGAGAGTAAATGCAAATCCTGCGCCTATAATCGCTGTTCAGATTGACGAAAGAATACTGCAAACAGTGCAAAATGATCCATCGATCAGTATCCGACGCTTGGCATTGCAGTTTAACGTATCTACTTGGAAGGTTTGGAGTATTTTAAAAGTAGAACGCTTCCATGCCTACCATCACACACCAGTACAGGAGCTGCTACCCATTGATTTCCCCAAACGGATGGACTTTTGCAATTGGCTCCTTGAACGACAAATAGATGACGACAATTTTTTCAACAACATTCTGTGGACGGATGAGTCCCAATTTACCGGAGACGGTATCACAAACTTCCACAACCTACATACGTGGGCTGAGAGCAATCCACACACAAGAAGAGCGGCATCATTTCAGCACAGATTCAGCGTCAATTTATGGGCAGGCGTGATTGGTGACGATTTACTTGGACCTATTAGGCTTCCGCGTACTCTAAATAGCTCCAATTACTTACAGTTTTTATCAAATGATCTACAGGACTTATTGGATGATATTCCACTGGTACGATTGGCTTCCATGTTTTACCAACACGATGGTGCTCCAGCTCATTACGGCCGACAGATCACAGATTGGTTAAATTCCAATTATAGCAATCACTGGATCGGTAGAAATGGACCGATACACTGGTCTGCAAGATCTCCTGATCTTACTATTATGGATTTCTTTGTATGGGGACGGATGAAGGACCTAGTCTACGCAACGCCAGTAGAAACATTGGAAGATCTAAATATCAGGATCGATGCGGCAGCAATAGAAGTAAGGCAGCAGTTGAGGAATATGAATACCAAGAGAACACTCGCCAAACGAGCTTTAGCGTGCATTCAAAATGAAGGTGGCCATTTTGAACATTTATTATAACAAAATTTTTTTAAATAAAACATAAAAACCATTATTAAATTCTTTTAGTTCAAACAAGTAGTGTAGATCAACATGCACATGCACTGACTTTTGGAATATTTAATTTTTATGCGATATGTATTTTTACCTATTACTTCCAAAATGTTAATCGTAACTCATACATATGTACGCAGCTTTTGTAGGTAATAATACGGCACATAAAAAAATAAAATTAAAATGACATGTTTATAATTGGGTTTTCTGAGAAAAACTACATTGATCACTGAATTTTAAGGGTTCACGTAGCAAAAATTGGTGTTTTCGAGTAAATATCTCAAGATTGGGTGCAGTTACAATTTAGACTGTTACATCAAATGAAAGATAATTCGATTGCCTAAAAAACGAGTTATAACACTTTGCCTTGTGATTATTCGTTTTCAAGATATAACGTTTTAAGTGAGTAAGGGTACCGGTCAAAAACATTTTTCTTAACCACCCTGTATCTCCACTGTTATTGAAAATTGACCCACCCTGTGGAACAATTTTTTTCTCCAAATATATCAAGGAATAACCCCTTACAAGGTCGTGCACGGAGTACCAAACACCCTGTATAGTTTTGTTTATAAAAATAAAAACCCGTCGACACTTTATAATTCTAAACAATCCCTGATCTGAACTCAAACCATTACCTGTGCTCTCTGGGTGGCGTAAATAATAAAATAATACTATAATCTCTCGGAAAACACGGATTTAAAGACTTACGAACCATCTAAGCTGAACCTGACATCCAAAACAATAATTACGTTTTCCGGAAGCAACGGCATTTCACATTTTCATCTTGGAATTTCAAAAACGAAAACAATTTCCGTACGAAAGATACGAGTATCTATTTCTACGGTACCATACGGAATCGAGTCCAGAATTGTACGCCCTCAAGACTTCAGACGAAGTGATGGAGTCTTCGTATTTAACTTGTTTAGCAATTTTAATGGCATTACAGAGGGAGAATGGCAATTATCTTACGGGGGGGAAAAGTTTCGCAACAAACACAAAAATTTACGACATTTTCTGAATTTTGTGTTAGGTATTTAATTACCCGTATTTCTAAAATGAGAACGACACATAATTGTGTTTGAAGGTGGTTGATTACATTAACGATTTAATTAAACCTTGTACATCATTATCGAAAATGAAACGTACGAAGCAAGAATGTTATTTGTATTGGATCTAACGAGTACAGCTGAAACCTGAGTTGGCTATTTACCTATTAGAAGTGGACTAATTAAGGGGTTGATTGGGTAGCGGTGGTGATTTCGATAAATCACGTGGCGCTCCTTCATTTAAATCAGGTTATTTACCTGGTTGAAATGAATGTTACGGGAATTAATGGACTATCGCCTGACGTTTAATCCAATCAAATGAACCCTTCAAAGCCATTCTTTTGAGGATTCAAAGATCTGGCAGTACTCGTACTGGTATTGTCTAAAACTGTCGTGTTTTTTTCGGTATCAGAGCAGTCTACACGTAGTTCAGACTTGAAAAAGAGTTAAAAATTTCTTTCACGAATTCCTCCATATCTTTTAGGTCTCAAGAGATATCGAACCAATTTTTACGTGATCGGTATTCAAAAGCCGTGCTCATTCGGTGGTGTATGCAGACCATAGAAATGTGTGTAGAACATGTGTGAAATGTGTAGACCTTTCTACGCTATTTTAGTCAGAGGACTAAAGAAGATTGTAGTTCTCATTGAAATTATTGACTCCATTGATAATAATTGATTTGGAGTGGTCAGGATACCTATGTATGTTAAAATATTTTTTCACGAATTTTATCATATTTCTTAGGTTCGAGAATGTAGCGTAAGTTTTTACTTCTACGGGCTCTTTATTCAAATGCCTGAAAAACAGTTTTTCGGGATATGCCAGGAGGCGAATGTGTTGAAGACGAATGACTCGCATTTACTTATACGTAAAACAGTAACAACATGACACACCAGGCCATTATTTTATCTCATTCACATTTATACCACGCTATCCCGCTCAACAATTTATCATTAAAGAACTATTGCATCTCCCTTCTGCCTGGCTTCAAAGCGTATGCATGCCACGCACCAACACAGGATGAGGAGAGCACATCATAGGCTTGCTGGGCTAACAGGCGCAAACCATCGGAGCAGTAGGGCAGTATTTCTCGATCAGTCATGGTCGACAGTTGACCTTAAATTTAACTTTATTATTTTCTAATAATACTGTACTGGGATCGATTTTTAAAAAAAAATTTGCTACCCTCAAATTTTTTTTTTTTCACATTTCATGACTAGTAGACACGAAAAAAGCAAAATAAAATTTCAGTCCGCCGTACGCCGCCCGCAGTACCCAAAATCGTTTGAAGGTTCGTAGCTCTCAAACGGT
This sequence comes from Beris morrisii, assembly GCA_951812415.1. Taxonomy (NCBI): domain Eukaryota; kingdom Metazoa; phylum Arthropoda; class Insecta; order Diptera; family Stratiomyidae; genus Beris; species Beris morrisii. Next base: position 53,777,954 of record OX638311.1, on the reverse strand, counting down.
TTGAGATATTAAATTGAAAATTTGTTTATGAATAGACTGCGTAGGCCCCTTGAAGTTACCAAATTCTAAGAGGTTGGGGTGTTAGGGGGGAGGAGGGTGATGCGTTATAGACGAAAAATGTTGGTTTCTTAGATCTCAGCAGCCGCTTATGCTAGGAGGCTGAAACTTGGAATTTATATAGAGCTGTGATAGTGGACCCATTTGCATAAAAATTGTAAATATGAGTGAAGGTGTGTGGGAGTGGGGGGAAAAAATGCGTCCGAAACGCAAAAAGCCGAGATCGACACATTCTAAAATCCATATATCCTAAACCATTAATGTCACAAAATTAAAACTTAATGGATATCTATAGGTATACTAGGAGAATAGATCGGAAATAAATCTTTGAGTGGGGGCAGTGGCGTACGGGGGTGGGGGTGAAAAACTTTAGATTACGATATCTCATGAACCAATTGCCCTAGACAAATAAAATTCGGTTTGTGCATAAAGGTTGATAAATGAAGTTTGCTGAAAGTAAAATTTTTTAAGTGGGCTGTTTAGCATGAAAGTGGAGGGGATACGAATTTTTCTAAAAATCACGTCTCATATCTCAAGAACAGTGTAAAATGGATGCTTACAATTTTTATAATAAACCCTAAGCAGCCTTGGGGGTGTGAGTGTAGAGGGTGAGGGTGGGGAAGGGTGAAAAGGAAAAGGTTCTGATTTTTATATCTCGAGAATCTATAACGATATAAAGCTGAAACTTGTTATTTAGATAGAGCTATAGTAAAGGGTGTTTTTTTAGGTGCATGAGAACTATCGATATCGATAACTGTGGTTTGTCAGCTGAGATTGTCAAACTGTGTTGACATTTCTGTTCAGTAAGGTTTGGCAAGTCATCTTGAATCGTATAACGCCAGAACAACGCTTCCAAATTTGTGGTAATTTACTTTGAAAAAAATAAATCTGTTCACGAAGTTTATAGAGTACTTCGTCCATATTACGGGCAACATAATCGGCCTAGTGAACAAGCAATTCGTGCAGTTATTGATCGTTTTCGCACTAATTTTACTCTCCTCGATTCAAAACCATCAACAAGACAAAGAAATGTGCGGTTTACACGCTGGCGGCACCATCGGTCCTTATTTCTTTCAAAATGAGGAAGGAGCTGCCGTTACTGTGAATGGCCAGCGCTATCGAGCCATGCTGACTGAATTTTTGTTTCCAAAAATTAATCAACTAAACATCGCCGACATTTGGTTCCAACAAGACGGCGCAACTTGCCATACAGCGCGCTTAACAATCGATTTATTGCAAAATCAATTTGGTGACAACTTGATTTCCAGAAGTGGTTCTGTTAACTGGCCCCCTCGTTCGTGCGATTTAACGCCTCTGGATTACTTTTTATGGGGCTACATTAAGTCATGCGCTTATACCGACAAACCAGCAACTCTTGAAGCATTGGAAGCCAATATTCAAGCCACTATTGACGCCATACGGCCAGATTTATTGGAAAAAGTAGTCAAAAATTGGACTGATCGAATGGACCATGTAACTTGTAGCTGCGGCAGACATATGACGGAATCATATTTAAAAAATAAATGCCATGAAATTATCTACCACAATATAATAAAAAAAATTCATTCCAACAATATTTCTGTCTTGTATTATAATTTTAAGTTCTCATGCACCTAAAAAAACACCCTTTAGTAGCAACTCGGAAAAACATAATTTTTTATAGGGGTAGTATGATACCGGGGTGAGGAGTGTTTTTCCTTTCTACAGCACGGCTTATGCTACAAAGTTCAAACTCAGCATGTACATATATGTAATCAACTAGAATAGTAATTTAGATTAAATAAATTTTAAATATCTATTGGCGTTCGAAAGGGGGCGAAGAAAATGATCAGTGAATATGGAATGTATATATTTTCACAGTTTTCCTCATATTTATTAGGTCTTCTCAAATATTGAATTCATTTTTATTCTACGGTGTCTTCATATAAATACCTTAAAAGAGTTTTCAGTGTTTTTTAAATTCGATCTTGAAGGGGGTGTAAAGGGGTTGTATACTTTTTCACGAATTCTGCAATATCCCACAGGTCTGATCAGATATCGAATATCTTTTCACTTTCAATAATAATCGCCTAAAACTTGTTTCTATGTTTTTTTCCATTTTCAGCTCCTAAGAGGGTATAAAAGGGTAGAACATTCCGTCATATCTTTTATACTCGTAAGTGATAAGAAATTGAATTAGTTTTTACTTTCTCGTATTGTCTTCATATTTATCGATTAACTGCTTTCAGGATTTTTGGATATTCAACCTCCAAGTAGGTGTAAGGAGGTTGCATATCTGACGATATATCGAATTCATTTTTACTTCCCTATTTTTAAATATTCAATCCTAGGGAGTGTAAAGTGGTTGTATGCTTTTCAAAGCTTCGACATATTTCTTAGGTTCGATGAGATATTAGTTCGCTTTTCACTTCCACAGACTTTTTATATAATCGCTTACAAACCCATTTCTCAATTTTTCGATATTCAACCCCCAATATATATGTTTTCACAATTTTTACCATCCCTTAGTTCTGATTCACTTCACAATTTTTTCGAAATTCAAACCCCAAGTGGAAGTAATGGCTTTGTGCACATTTTAACAATTCGTCATATCTCTTTAGTCTGATAAGGCAGCAAATTCGTTTTTACTTTTATGGGCTTTTAGTGTATGTAATATACCGAAATTCGAATGGTCCACACGGGCTATTTCAATGTTTAATCTGCTAAAAATCTCCATTTTAAGTATTTTTTTTTAAAACAAAACTAACTTTCCAATAAACCTGATAATTTCGAAACAACTCATGATATACTTCGACTTTGACCGCTCCCGAACTTTGACCCGAAAATAATGAAGTTTCGACCCGACCATGGGCAGATTTTTTATAACCGGGTAAGTCGGCGTGACATTTTTGTTGTACAGGCCAAGAGTGTACAGTCTTGAATGTGAATAACGTACCTTTCCATAGCCGCAGCTATCCTGAAAGCTAGCAGGGGGAATTGGCTTATTATTTCCCAACTCTCAAGCGATCTTCGGTTCCTTTTTGAAGTCGAAATAACCTCTCCAAGACCTCAGTTCACAACAAATGGCTGATTGATTAGAAGAAGAAGAAATCTGAAACTTAAATAAACTGGGAACCAATCAGTTCGATTTCCAATTGAGCAAACCAAGGAAATTCGATCGGTTTTTAGGGGCCACAAATTAAAAATCGAATCACCATCGAAATACAATACACATTTAGATTTGTTTAAATTCTGAGGTAAAGTAGCTTCAAATTTGCCATAATTTTAATGGAAGTACGCTGCCTAGGAGGAACTTATCTATCTTTCGCAACTTTCAAAACAACATCAATACTTAATACTTAACCATAATCATATCTTGCGAGTATCATCTTCATCGGCGGTCGAAGAAATTTAATATCGACTTTTCTTGTATTACACCGCATTAAGAACTCCCTTTTATTATTACGGTTGTTTCAATTTTAGCTGCTAAAATTTTCGTGCTACCGAATTAATTTCATGTTGTCGAATTGTATTAAAGTCGACTTAATAAGACGTCATAGAACATTAGGAATGACGACAGCCATGGACACAATCGACCGGCAGCCGAAAAAGGGCGTATCGAAAAAGCTGAAATTAAATTGAACAACAACAACCCCCAAAAATGATCCCTTTTCACATCTGAAAAGTTTCCGTAGAGTTGCAAATGGTTCAAAGGATTATTTATTATTATAGTGAAGCCTCTGGGAATGGTATCTTTTCGGATTCGAACTACTACGCACAAGGAAGTCATTGATATCTGAATAATCGGATGTATTTTGCTCGGGATAAATTTTGTAGTCCTTAAGGAAACGGACTGTGTCCACCGCATACCGCACACGGAATTGAACAGTCGAGCCAAAGGACCGGCGAGTCGGCAATTCGTGGTAACAACTCCGAGCCAATATCCAGGATTCCAGGAGCTTTGTCACGACTCTTATGCCTTTTCAGTCCTTCACCGGCAGAGTGCTACAGGGAAACTAATTAAATTGTTGCTACTGAACAGGACACAGGAGCTCGAAATGTTAGGATCCCAATGGGAAAATGCTTTTGATTTCTGGCCCTGGGATTCAGACCAATTTGCCTTAAAGGCCTTGGTCCAAAATGTACTACACACCAAAGCACTTGTCATTTAGACAAGTGCATAAATTCTAGATAATCCACTATACTATAGAAATGGGATTACCCCGTTGCGAGTTAATTTGCAAATCTCATTTCAAAAAGGACTCGACTTTCGTGCTAGCATGTTGCAACATCAGGACAACGGGAAAACGCAGCTGGATGGCAACGACACAGGATAGCATCTAATTATTACAAGGTATAGCTTACATCGAAGTAGCAATCTAGAAAAAGCTAATGGTTCCACAGGTTGAACTTTATGATAGTGGTCAACCCTCGCTAAGCCCACCCTTAACGAAAATACACAACGAATAAGGCAAACCCCAAGTACAAGTGTAATACGACTTTTGGGGCTGATTGTCGTTTGGTTTGATCAAAAAACAACAAAATTAATAACATGGATAATGGTGCACAGGAGCTGCGACTTCAGGGGCAAAAATGTCTAATGATGCAATTGATTGACTATCAATATACAAATTATCACAATTTCGGTAAATTACGGATATTAAGGTTAGCAAAGAGCTGTAGGAGCAGCAAATCGAGGTGAAATATCAATTTGAATAGGCGTTTTGTCTAAGCGTTGGGGAACATTACCATTTTTAGTGGTGCCGTCAAAACCTGACTCCAAACCACGCAGCTAGATGCCATGAATCTTACAATCACCATATCACATCATTAGCAATTTTTATTAACATATTGAGATCGTTGATTTCAAACATTTTCAATATTCTATCACGTGTACATGATTAAGCTATAAATATAGTAAACATACCGCGACATTGAAATGGGACACCATGAAAAAGATGCTGATATATCAGAAAATATTTTATTCTATGCACTTGCAGAAATTATGCCAATCACCGTTTGTAGGATTATCTAAGCAAGTTCATATGCTTTTTGTGTTTCAAAATAAAGAATCACCTCTTGTACCACTTTATTCAGATGGTACAACTTTTGCAATCGATTCTGGGGTGGGACTCCAAAATTACTGGCCCGATTTCGGAGTCCCATCCCCGAAAAAGGATATAACTTGTTGTTGTTGTTGTTTGGTGTGGGGGAAGACACGCAGCAAAGCAACGCAGCGCATCTTGAGCATTCAGGCCAACATGGCCCATTATACTCGAATTCCCCAGTCTCTACCCGAACTTTTTCGTCCTCCTCACGAATTTCAAGAGCTCAGGTAGGGAGCGAGAACGGAGTTCTTCCATCCTCATAACATCAACGCCGTATACGTGCATTCTCGCAAAAGAGTAAGCTGGACACTCGAGAAGGAAATGTTCCGTTGTGTCGTCGCTCTCGTCGCAAGCAGTGCACATGGGGTTGTCAATGATTCTTATTCTGACCAAGTGTAGACCAGAAGAGTTATGCCCTGTGAGGACACCAACTATATTACCACATTCTTTTCTGCTCAATTTGAGAAGAAAAGCAGCGGTTCGTCCACTTGGTCCCTCAACAAGGTTTCTGGTCTGTCGCATTTCCGGAAGAAGCCGCCATCTCTCAATGTGTGATTTACAAAACTAAAGCGGTTTTGCGAGGACTCACAGAAAGTCCGTGTCTTTCGCACCAGCCATCGATAGCCCACAGGACTCTCTGCATTTTGTCGCATACATCCCTGAGGATATAACTTAATCGCGAGATTTGCATAGTCTTATAATATCAGGAAACTTTGGACGCCACTACTCCTACAATATGCCGAAACTACCTGCCCTACAATATCCAGTACTTTATCATATATTAGATCAATCCTCCATAGGAAATCGAAATGTTGGAAAATTTAGTTGAAGCTGTATTAAACTTGGTCCTTAAGGTAGATGTTTCCCCATTAATATACCTTCCTTACGACCAAATTATTGCATCGTTGACAAAATAACTAACTTTCAGGCCAAAATACAAAAATCTAACCAACTTACTTTGCGTACTAGGTGCCTACACTATATGAGCCGTTTATTTTGAAAGTGGGGCAAGTCCATTTTTCAAAAAATTAAGATAATGATAACTATAGATAAAACTTAATATGATCTTTTTATCTCTAAGCAATTTTTAGTCAAAAAATTCAAATTCCGTAATATTTGGGAGATGGAAGTTTTAGCTATTAACGGTATTGTAAATATGTTTATTTTGAAAGTGATGCAAGTCCATCTTTGGCTGAAATTATTTTTAACCGAATATGTTAAGGCATAATTTAGCTCCGGTTGTTGTTGTGAAACCAATGTGTTGGTTTTACATCATGTCTAAAAAATATGTTTCTATCTATCTATTCCTGACATTGGTAATTGATAATTGTACAATACTTCAAAAATAATAACAAGTACAAATTTCATTGTTTCGATAAAAATATGTTTACTTCCAACACCGGCAAATTTTAGTAATATTGGCAAGACTGCAAAATACTGTAAATTGTATAGTCAACTTCTAGTATCAGCCTGCAAGCAAGTTCTACTTCAGTTTCTAATCAATTCTGAACAAAGTCGACATTGTGTTGTTTTGGGCTCGGTCCACAAAACCCCATAACAGTTCTCGTATTTGAAAATTAATTATTACCATCTCCGATTCTTTTGAAAATTTTTGTACTTGAAGAACTAGTGAAAAAAATAATTGAAATCCAATTTTTTGTTTCTATCTTAATTTTTTTTGTTTTGAAATTTTTTTCAAGGATAACTATTTTGTCTTTTATCCTTTAATATCTCAAAATGCGTTTTTTTTACTTTTTTATTTTTTTGTATTTTGTAGGTTATAATGTTTTTCAAAAAATATCAAAAAATTAACTTGGGATCTCAAAAAAAAAAAATTTAATAAGATCAGTGGTTCTTAATAATTGAAAGCTAGTTTAGTTCTCTAATAATTTTAATTGATTTTTCTTACCCCGATCCCCTTTTTTAATTTTTTTATATGTGTTGGAAAACATTATAACCTTCAAAATATAAAAAAATTAAAAAGAAACGCATTTTGAGATATTTAAGGATAAAGCACAAAATAAATATCCGTGAAAAAAAAATGTCAAGACTAATTTTTATTTGTATTTTTTCTATATTCTATATTTATCTATATTTTATCTATATTTTATCTATATTTTATTTATATTTCCCTCTTAAAATAAGCCTTATTTTATTGTTCTAGGATAAAAATTACCGGAGATATGCATTTTCAAAGAGAACTCGGACACCTTTTTTGAGCAAACTTTAACATACTTTCACATACTATAACTGACAAAAAAAATTAGATAGAAAAAAAAATTGAATTTCAATTATTTTTTTCACTAGTTCTTCAAGTACAAAAATTTTCAAAAGAATCGGAGACGATAAAGTCGCAACTTTGGCGATTCTTCATAATATGACCCTTTAAAATTAACGATTACAATAATTCATAAATTTTGAAAGTGGGGCAAGTCCATTAAGGTATAATTAAACCATTATTTTTTTTAGCTGGCACTATATACACTATTGGATAATAAACTTACATTATCTAATACCACAAAAAGCAAAAAATATGTCTATTACTGCTTACCAATATTTTTAAATTTATTGAAATGCAAACCTTTAAATATCATGCAATAACAAAAAATGGACTTGCCCCACTTTCAAAATAAACGGCTCATATTTAAACTTTAAGTGGATTGGACTCCAACTATCCTGTAGTGCGAGGCAGGTGCAATTTTCTCAAACTCTGTACTTTTTTTATTATTAATACTTCAGGAGTACCCCAAGGCAGGCACTTGAGGCCTCTGTTTTTTTTATTGTCAATTTTTCTTTTGTTATACCACCCTGCCGATATCACTCTGACGTCGCCCAACCAAAAACAACACTTTTTAGTCATTTAATTCCAGTTTTATAAATACTTAATCGGAACGACGTCGATACGTCGTCGGTACCATGTTTTAGTTATACTCGTAAAGTCGTAACTCAGCTTTTTACAACACAATTTCAACGTTTCGTTGGCCCAAATCATCCCTTTTTGACTGAAAATAACTGCTGGTCATTAAACGATTAAACAATAACTTTTTGGTTATTTTCGTGACATTCGGTTTCTTTCAAGTTACACAAATACCTTCGTGCCATCTTACAATATTGATACATGGGATGATTATGCCAAATGTTTGTTTATCATTATTAATTTTGATTTAAAAAAACATCTTAATACAGAGAAAGGCAAATGAAATAGGCAAGTCTGCAGAGAAAACATGTCTGTGTTAAGCAAATAATTGGGAAGGAGAGAATTGAATATTAATCAAAAGTAAATAAGATTTAGTTGTTAAGATTGTCCACATTGTACTGCTCGCAATAATATATCAAGACCACTAAACTCAATTGTGAAAATGGTTATTGATTTAAATTGCGATGAATACAATCAGTTTTAAAATAACATGTGTGTCTTTCATCTTCTTTTGATTATCTCAGGTTGAAAAAAACACGATTTCAAAATATTGTGAATGGCACGATTGTCTTAAAACACTCCTTCAATGACAATGACAATGAGACATCCAAATTTCGGATTGTTTTAACGAACGCCGACTGCTTCAATGAATTAAATTGAGCTTCACAGAAGCCGGATTTGTGTTTTGAAATTTATTTGACACGATTTTTATAAAGAGATGCAATTTTTTAACCGGTGAATTGGTAGTTCAGAAAAATTGATTTAACAGCGCCATCTGAATGTCGAAATTTGAATAACGAACAAATTAATTCAAAATTGGCAAAATAGCAAAACAACCAGAATCAGTTTTGATAGTTGCCAGTTTTGCATCAATATGACTTTTGTTCTTTCAAAAGATGATACAATCGTGACAATCTTGGAAGCACTTCTTTATCGCTATTTTTGGTATGGCTTTCAGCTCCTTCAGCGTTTCTCTCTTGATTTCCTCAATGTTGGCAAAAGGTTGTTCTTTCGTGGTCCTTTTCATCTTTGAGAATAGGAAGAAAGTACAGAGAACTCGGCACTTCAGCCATCAATTCCTGAGTAATTTTCTTGGTACTGGTACTAGAAAGCATTATAAAGAAATGCTTTAACTAAATGATATGTCAACATCATCAACAACCTCTCTGACAGTGATTCAGTGATTTTCCATTGTCTATTCCTTTATTTTATCGAAGTTCTCATCGGTTTGATAACCAAAACCTTTAATGCGATCGACACCTTTACTGTATGCATGGTCATCTTCCAATCATTTGTAGCACTTGAAAGTGCTTACTTTATTCATAGAAGACTTGTAAGTGCTTACTTTATTCATAGAAGACTTGCCAAAAGCAACATTCAACATTTTTAATATAATGCTACTTTTTGTTCCATTCTTAAAGCAAATTTGAAGGCTCCATTTTTAAAAATCGACGAGACTACCAAAACACGTGTAACCTTTTCAACAGCCAACAATAAAGTAAGCCAAAACATAGCGTCTCAATGGCGTCCCAAAATCCAGATACGTCAGAAACAAGTCTACCAACTCAACAACAAAAACTATGACAATTAGACTTACAGCCCTGAAATTTAAAAATTCCTGCTTTTTACTTTGTTATTTTAAAAATAAAATATTGTTATCGATTTAAAAAAAAAAATTTGCTACCCTGAATTTTTTTTACATTTCATGACTAATAGACTCCAAAAAAAGCAAAAAAAAAGTTCAGTCCGTCTGTACGCCGTATGCCATCCACCCTACGCAAAATCGTTTGAAGGGTCGTAACTCCCAAACTCTTTGAGGTATTGAGTTTAATTTTTTTTTCGTAGGTAAACTGAGTGGACCCCTTTAAGTGGCCACCTTTCGATGCGTGGAAGTGTGAGAGGGGAGGTGAGGGAGCGTTTTAGAGTTAGAGTTTTTCTAGATCTCAACGATTGCTTATGCTAGGAATCTAAAATTTGGAAATTGTTTAAAAACTTGATAGTGGACGCATTTGGAAAAAAGTGTCGTTATGGGTGGAGTGGTGGGAGAATAGGGGGACAAATAATGCGTCAGTTTTTTTTAATGGATCGGAGGAGCATGGATAAGAATTTTTCTAAAAAATAGCATTTTATATCTCAAGAAAATACCGAAATTCAAGCCGTCTTCACAGTCTTTTATATTGTTGCGAGCTAGGGGTTCGCCGGGATTTAAAGTAAAACACAATTCGTTTAAAATCAAAATAAGTAATAATTTATTAATCGCACTTTAATTCTATTCTCACAAGAATTCGCACTGTATGGCAATACCGCACGCTTATATATCGCTTGACTCGATCACTTTCGCTTTCTACCAACACGGTCACGTATACACGCTGGCTGTCACAGTCGACATAATAAAAATTACTATATCTCTCGCTGAAAGCTTCATCTGCTTTTATACTAGTCGGCGATAGTCTAGACTGTTCTTGAATTTTCGCTCGGTGGTGTGTGTGGACGGTACTCGAAAGCTTGAGAGCATTCGATTTGATCTTCTACGCTGTTCTAGTACATAGAAGAAAATTCGATTAGAAGGGAGTTACAATCGTGTCGCTCCGCCTCCTTATATACTTCAACTAGGTTTCTGATTGGGCTTCTTTGTAGCTAGGTATTCGGTTGTTGCTGTTTCCATTATGCGAAACGATCGACTTGCACGGTTGCCAGGTTTACATGTAACAATATGTTTAATCGGCTAAAAATCTATGATATTTTTATTTATTTTCTAAGGATAAAATAAACTTTCCAAGAAACCCCTTAATCTATAAACAACAGATGTTATACTCTGACTTTGACCGCGTCCCGGAGTATGTCTCAATTTAGTAATTCTTGGGTTATAATTGACAGTGGAATAAGGATTCTATCCCGAACCCTTTTTAACTGCTTTCCGAAATTTGACTTGAAAAATAGTAAAGATTCACCCAGACTGTTGGCAGATCTTTAAAAACCGTCGGGGTTACCAAAACAAGTGTAACCTTCTCGATAGCCAGCGTCTCAATCGCGTCTCAAAATCAAGACACGCCAGGAGCAAGTGGCACCAACAATGCAACAAAAATTGTGACAACTAGCCCGCGAAATCCAAAAATTTCTAATTTTTTTTTTTGGATCAAATACACTTAGTTTTTTTGTTTGTGCCATTTAAGCGTTTTCACATTCAACAAATAATTGTTTTTTTCCATAGGGGAGACCACAAAACCTAAGGGATGTCTCCGCTGTTTCACAGCACCCTAACCTCCAAGGACGGTTGGGTATTGAAGGATTTTGTTATCCCGTCGTCCTTATGAGCAAATACATTTTATAGCTAATTGATTTTCGTAACACCTGGAGTGTTGATGGATGAAAGCAACTTCACATTCAACTGAAATTTAGCCATATTCCATTCAAAATTATTTTGCCTTTTGAGACCAGTCCAACTTACAGGCTTCAGCAATTCCTAATCTTATCACATTTTTTATACGAAGTACTCCGAAACAGTTTCATTCAAAATATTGTCCCTTCTTGAAAATCAGATTAATCATTTTCCACCTAGTGGTCCACAGCGTCCATATTTACCCATTTTATGTCTTATTCCGCACTTTATCTTCATAAGGACAATTAATTGTTTGTGCTTAACCACAAGGATCGGCACAAGGACGGATAAGAGTATGTTGAGCCTAAACATAAAACTAATTCTCTTGACAAAGTGCTGTGGAAACAAAATGAGAAATAAAAATCAATTCGAGCCAGAAGTTGTCTACTCAAGCCATTAGCCAACAAAAGGATACACTTTATGCTCCGGGCGTTGAAGAAGTACACTTGGACGTCCTCACATCTTCGGCAAGGCATGGAAGGAAGATTATATCCTGGCACATGTACTCGTATGATACAGATATGGTATAAAAATACAATATTTTGTTTGCTTATCGATAAAAGTAACTACCCCTAGACTATGCCTTCTCTATCCCAACGTGGATCCTGTGGGATCGATCAATTGGGGCTGAATATACATTAAGTCCTTTTCGACCGCACCATCGCCTCCACAAGCGATTGAATTAATTCAATTCCCGTAACTTTGTGGTCTAAACAACGCCGATATAAAAGCAACTGAATACCACAAAGGACTTCGCACAAGTGGATCAAGAAGAATCTACAATTGTAATTACGAAGCCTTGATCTCATCTTAAGATTGCCAATAGCCTGAAATTTCGCTTCTTTTCAGTTTTTAATCTTCAAAGTAACTCTGCCGGAAAATTTTCATCGATTAGGCTCAACCTTGCTGGGCTTCAACGATATTCGCCGTATCGAAATTTTGCTACACCCTCAGCCCTGGGCTATTTTCATCTCGATTCTCATATTCATTGAAATGAATTTTTTAGAGCCTATCATGATGTTTGTACTTATTATTCTCAAGGGCATTTTATTCCATCGAATAAGCTTCCAGGTTGTGTACTTTGGTACGGTATACAGGAGGCGGATTCCGCCTAGAACCGGAACCCACCTAGGAATAGACAATTAATTTATGAAACACATGGAACGATTTTCGAACGAACTGGAAGAATCTGCATAAATATGAAATTAGATTTCGGCCAACAAGGGGTTTCGTTTAAACAATTCATAAAAGAATTAACAAAACGAGTTATTAATAATAAATTTGAGCTTCATTAAAGATAACTCAGAGCTAGATTTTGGCCCTATGTATTCGTGAGTATGGAAAATTTTTAGATTTTCCTATTTTATTTAGATGGAAAAGTTGCATTTTCAATTTTCAAAGATTTCAAGCGGAAAAATTCAATTCGCTTTTATATTATCTAGCACTTTTGAACACAAGTTCTCTTTTCACTACTATTTATAATTCAAACCTGGACACATTTTCTCGAACATGAACGACGGGCGAGCTTTTCTCGAATCAAATTATCGACAAAGTATCGAAAAGTATCCGCTCAGACGAATATTGATTTTGTTTTGTGGTGTCTTGAATACCGCTTTCGAGACTGTTTCGAGATTTAACAACCTGGCAAATATTTTCTCGAATTATAGGCGAACATTTCGTGAAATCAAGTTATCAAGAAGCTATCGAAAAATATACGCAAAACCGATTATTGATTTTGTTTTTATTGCGTGGAATTTTTTTTATTTAAATTTGAACATATTGCCAAATATTCACTGCAGATGGATCTAAATGAATTCCGTTCGAATGAGTCAGTTATAGGACAAATAAATCGGTCACGCATATTAATCAAACAAATAAAAAATGCTTACTGTAGGTACAGAAAAATTTAATTTTAGATAGGTAATGTACGTAGCTCTAATTTGTTTCAGACACATTGTAAATGGGGTGCACTGAGATGCCACCTAGATGATTTACTTACTGTCTACCTGAATAAGAACGCATAATGATTCACATAAGAATTGTAAGTGAATTAATTTGTGATCATTTAGGTGAATCACTAATGACTCACTTATGATGCATTTGGTTTGTTGGGTTATTGAAAACTATTTAGAACTTCCGATAAGTGCAGGTTGTTGCTCACTTACTTTTGATTCTGAATATAAAATTATAAAGTGTTGTTTATTTCAATATTAAATTTAATATTTAAGTGAAGCGCATAGGTAAGTTTCTTCAATTGAAAGTATATTGCAATAATTTTTTTGATTTTAAACAGAGAACGAACGCTTACTGAGAATAAACGATGTCCTAGATTTGAAGGTAAAATGAACATTAGATAACTGATTAGACACCTTTCCACAACTCCACCTCGACTAGTAAAGCGTCTCACTAGTGTAACATTAAAGGGTTACCCCTAAGTCCTGGCCGCTTTTAAATACATCTTTGGGGGATGACGGAACAAACCAAGTTAGGCATGGAAATTCAAAGTCGAAAGTGGCAATCGATCGGTCGTAAAATATTTTGCTCTGGATTGGAATCCGCAAGGAAAGCGTAGGGTATGTCGTTTAATAAATACATTGTGACGAACAGTCGAGAATGGAATTTGTGGATTTAATTGGTCACAGCACCTGGTAAAGGTAATCGTTCACGGGCGAGTGCACGGTTGATGCCCTTTGCTCCACCGAGGGCCACACAGGAACTAAAGATTAATCTCTACAGACTTTTTTTGAAACGTTCGTTTCGTTCTACGTTGACGAACCAATTGCGTTTCGGAGAGTGAATTCTGAACAGGTGAGCTCGTTTCGAGAAGGTGATTCGATAACGAAACATATATGTATATCACGGCGATCAGTGAACCATTTCACGCCATTTTGTACGCCGTATGCAAAATCGTTTGAAGGCTCGTAGCTCCCAAACGGTTTGAGATATTAAATTGAATTTTTTTTTGTGAATAGGGTAGAGTAGGCCCCTTAAAGTGACCATCCTGAGGGGTTGGGCTGTGAGGGGTGAGAAGGGGGAAGCGTTTTAGACGGACAATTTTGGTTTTTAGATCTCAGCAACGGCTTATGCTAGGAGGCTAAAACTTAGAATTTATATAGAGCTTTGATAGTGGAGCCATTTGCATAAAAATTGTCAATATTGGTGAAGGGGTGTGGGAGTGGGGGGAAAAATAATGCGTCCGAAACGCAAAAAAGCCGAGATCGACACATTCTAAATTCCATATATCCTAAACGGTTAATGTCACAAAATTAAAACTGAATGAATGTAGGTATACTAGGAGAATATATCGGAAATAAATTTTGAGTGGGGGCAGTGTCGTACGGGGGTGGGTGGGTGAAAAACTTTAGATTACGATATCTCAAGAACCAATTGCACTAGACAAATAAAATTCGGTTTGTGTAGAAAGGTTGACAAACGAAGTTTGCTGAATGTAGAATTTTTTAAAGGGGCGGTGGAGCATGAAAGTTGAAGGGATACGAATCTTTCAAAAAAAACCACGTCACATATCTCAAGAACCGTGCAAGATAGATGCTTCAAGTTTTTACCAGAAGTAGGCCTAATAAACTTCTAGCAGAAAACAAAATTTTGGGGGTGAGGGTGTAGAGGGTAAGGGTAGGGGAGGGTGAAAAGGAAAAAGTTCCAATTTTTATATCTCAAGAACTTATAGAGCTATAAAGCTGAAACTTGGTATTTGAATAGAGCTATAGTAGTAGCATGTTGGAAAAATATAATTTTTTATAGGGGTAGTATGGTACGGGGGTGGGGGGTGTTTTTCCTCACTATAGAACGGCTTATGCTACAAAGTTGAAACTCGGTACGTATATGTAACTCAGAGAAGTAATTTAGATTAAAAAAAATTTCAAATATACATTGGCGTTCGGAAGGGGGGCAAAAAAAATGATCACTGAAATTGGAATGCATATATTTTCACTGTTTTCGTCATATCTATTAGGTCTTTTCAAATATTAAATTCATTTTTATTCCACGGATTCTTCATATAAATACCTAGAAAGTATTTTCAGGATTTTTTTAAATTCGACCCCTAAAAAGGTGGAATTATATGTATATAATGTATTACTTTTTCACGAATTCCGCCATATCCCTCAGGTCTGATCAGATATCGAATATCTTTTCACTTTCAAGGGCTTGCCTGATAATCGTCTAAAACTCATTTTACAGTTTTTTCCTTTTTCAGCTCCTAAGAGGGTATAAAAGGGTTGAACAAATTTTCTCGAATTCCGTCATATCTTTTAGAAGAGATAAGAAATTGAATTGATTTTTACTTTCTCGTGTTGTATTCATATTTATCTATTAACTTCTTTCGGGATTTTTGGATATTTAACCCCCAAGTGGGTGTAAGGAGGTTGCACATCTGATGATATATCGAATTCATTTTTACTTCCTAAGGTTTTCTATATAAGCGTCAAAAAGTCAATTTCAGTATTTTTAGATATTCAATCCCAAGGGGTGTAAGAGGGTAGTATGCTTCGACATATTTCTTAGGTTTGATGAGCTATTAGATCGCTTTTCACTTCTACAGACTTTTTATATAATCGCCTACAAACCCTTTTCTAAATTTTTCGATATTCAACCCCCAAGGTTTTGCATGTTTTCACAATTTTGGCCAACCCTTAGTTCTGATGAGATATAAAATTGGTTATTACGGCATATGATGTAATGATCTAAAAACCGATTTCACGATTTTCTAAATTTCAAAAACCAAGGGGTGTGAAGGGTTTGCTTACGTTTTCACAAATTTTACAAGATCCCTCGTGTCTCAGGAGGTATCAAGTTTATTCTTATGAAATCGTGTAAAAACCTGTTTCACAATTTTTTCGAAATTCAAACCCCAAGTTGAAGTAATGGCTTTATATATGTTTTAACAATTCGTCATATCTCTTAATTATGATAAAGCAGCAAATTCGCTTTTACTTCCATGGGCTTTTAGTGTACATAATATACCAACATTCGAATTACACGGGCTTTTATAATGTTTAATCGGCTAAAAATCTCTTTTTTAAATATTTTTTTTTAAGAACAAAACTAACTTTCCAAGAAACCTCATAATTTCGAAACAACTGATGATATATGGTACTCCGACTTTGACCGCTCCCGAACTTTGACCCGAAAATAATAAAGTTTCGGCCATACCATTGGCAGATTTTTTGATTCAATATTAATTGTTAATATCGAATAATATATTCGCCTGCATGAACTGATAGTAATTCGAATTCAAATCAATATGTTTGGCGGCAAATGGATAGTGATACAAATTTTATTGAATTCTAACTTTTCAACCAATCTTAATCCCACCTGTTTTTTCGAGCTAGTCATTCTTGACTGGTGTAAAGTGTTAAGATTTTCGAGCTATTTGTCCATAATTTATGATAGTTCAATCTTAAATAATTATTAGAATATCTAATTACTATCTGCTCCATCCACTTCTATTCGTGACTACAACTTGCACACAATAGAATTCTGATTCAACTATATACAAAATTATTCAATCAAGTAGATTAGATTAGATTTCATCGGAGGCGGAGGGATTCCTCCAAGCACCGCGACCAGTGCTAAATATAAATATATTAAATATTGTGCTATACCTTATAGATCTTTCTCCAGTTTCAACCTAGAGGTCCTCACTCAGCTTTATTTCTCTTAGGAATTTATCTAGTTGGTGTAGGTCTATTTTTGCAATGGTACTATGGTCCAGAAAGTCAGACACTTGTGGCGCTGAGTTGCGACTGCCTCACAGCAACGCAGAATGTGTTCAGAGGTTTCTGCCTGCAGTTGGCAGAACCTGCAATATTCTTTTAAGATGATCTTTCAAGCACGAATGACCCGTGAGTATTCCGGTTATTACCCGTACTTTGTTTCTTTCGAACTTTAGAAGCTGTTTGCTTCTTTTAGTTGAGTGGTTCGGTATGAGTCTTTTGGCCTGTCTAAGTCTGGGCAGTGTGGCCCAGTGTTGGCATTTCTTGTGTTCCTCCCATACCCTTATGCTCTTCTTAATAGAGCAGGTTGAGATTCCACAGAACGGCTCTGGTCCAGTCGGGCGGACGGCGGCTCCGTCTCTTGCAAGTTGCTCTGCTATTTCGTTGCACTCTATGCCCTCGGGCACCCAGTGCAAGAGGACTCTGTTGTTGGTACTAAGGATACATCATTTTTCTTGACATTCCCACATCAGTTTTGAGTTTACCGTGTGTGCAGTCAAGGCTTTTATCGCTGCCTGACTATCTGTGAGAATGACTATGTTCTTATTTGAGTAACCTCTTTCGATGATTATTTCAATGGACGTGGATATAGCATGGACCTCCGTCTGGAAAACAGTGGGATATTCACCGAGGGATTCCGTCATTCTGGCGCATGGTCCGCATATGCCAGCTCCGGTGCCTTCAGTCGTCTTAGATCCATCGGTATACCATACAATGCTATCCGGTCCGAACTGCGGTGGGTCCCTTGCCCAGTTCTCTCTGTCGCAGACTATGGAATTGAAAGGGATTTCGAAGCGATATCTCTTTGTCATATGATCCACAGGCATGTCTAGCATTCAATCGAGTAAAAACTTGGTAAGGTTCTTTAAGGTTACACAGGAGTTTTAGCGTGAAAAGTTGGAATTGTTTTCATGTCTCTTGAATGGCATATGCTAGAAAGTTTAAACTTGGTGGGTATGAGATGCCATAAAAAAGTAATTTAGCTTAGAAAAATTTCATATATCCATTGCCGGATAGAGGCGGGGGAAATTGGTCAGTAAATATGGAGTGCTAATATTTTCACGAATTTCATCATATCTCTTAGGCCTGTCGAGACATCAAATTAGTTTCACTTCTGCAGTCTCTTCATATAAGCGCCTAGAATTCGTTTTCCACATTTTTTTGTTACTCAACCCCTAAAAGTGTAAAGTAGTTGAGTACGGTTTCACGATTTCCGACTTATCTCTCAGATTTCACGAGATATCGAATTCGCTTTTATTTATATGCGAATTAACTATAGGCGCGTATAAAATGATGCACGCTTGACGAATGTCGGCATACCTTTTAGATCTTATAAGATGTCGAAGTCACTTCAAAAACTTCTATAAGCTTTACATAAGATCTTTCAAAAATTCATTTCTGGATTTCACGGTATTCAACCCCTAAGTGGGTCTAAAATCATTGTATTCGTTTTTACGAATTCCGTCATATCTCTTAGGTCTGATAAGATATCGAATTAAAATCAGTTTCTGTCGATATTTCACCCACATTACTTATTGAAATTTGAAAAATACAATAAATAAAAAGAAATCTGCCAAAAGTCTGGGCGCAACTTTATGATTTTTTGGCAGAACTGCCAATTTTGACACAATTATTTTGTCTTTTCGGCTTATATGATACTTTTTATATTAATGCTATTCGTTGAAGTTACAAATGAAAGTTATAAAGAATTAGATTCTTCACAAAAAAGAATTGTATGAAACTTTCGCAAAACGCACGATTATACGAGTAGAGATATAGAAAAAATAACTTTTACACCCTTCCTTTCAAGATGGCATTCGAATGGGGGAAATTGTTATGCTGAAAACTTGATTTACATCACTCTAATCATCAAAATAATAATTTTCTGAATGATTACGTTAATAGAATATGCCCAGTCAAGGAAGGCTGTATGAGATTTTGGAACCAAAAATATGAAAAGCTCTCAATTAGAAACGCCCTAATTATAAAATTTTTTTTTAAATTCAATTTGTACGTAAGTGAAAAATTTTTGGCAACTCTCTGCTTCATCACAAACATTAATATTCACATTGATTGAACTGTTGAGTTTGTTGGTCTGCCTTCGTGTTATTGAGGTTGAATTTTCGATTAGTAACTTGTCTGATGCAATTTGAATTGCAATCATAGGTTGTCATGCGTTAGTAAACGTCTGCATTCGATGCCGTCATATGTTGATTGACAATCTGACATAGCTCTTTTCACACTGAAATCCCACATCTAACACCAATTTTTACAAGCTAAGAATCTGCCAAGTACAAAGATGAAGGGTCAAATTTTCAAAATGTGCGAAAATAACATTTAATTGATTATTGTACTGAAATGGTGAATGTATTCGCATCAAACACGACACACTGACGACCGATTATTTTTTGCTAATTGAAGTCAGACAATAAATCCAACACTCCAGTTCATTTTAAAGGAGGTAGTCCAAATTTAAAAGTACAAATCCATGAAATACTCAATGGATATACGTGATAACGTACAGATCGATCAGTAGGTGGTCCGATTATAAAGAGTGTCCCGATTAGCAGATTTCACTGTGACTCCACTACCCATTTCTTCTTTTGTTCAGTTTTTTTATCGAAATATTTCAAGTATTATATAGAACAAATATAAAATATGGAAGCTTCCTTGATTGTCTTTTCATCTATTCTTTCGATGATCAGTCCTGTCAGCCGTCATGATGTTAATCTCCGAAAAGAATTCCCCAAAGAGGAATCTAAATACGGACATAATGTATAAATGTGTAAATCCACCAACTAATGTGATAAGGATTACGATGGATGAAACTCTGACTAAATTATGCATCTTAAAAATAGGAATATCTCTAACAAAATACCTTAAACCAGACCAATGAATCCTTTATTCCATCAGTAAATCGATTCAGAATACGGCATGCGACTAGGATAAACGAATTTGCATACAGCTTAAAGTATGAAAAGGACGATGGAAAGTTTTCGTCCACCTATTCCAACTAGGACATCATCTGAACACAACACAATCCTCTTTCGATATACGTTTCTGATAAAATTGTCCAATACCGAAATGCTTTCCACCCGCTCCATGTAAAACTGAAGCTCCTTCATATCAAATGCGATCAATTTTCCCAGGAAGTGATTACCAGGACGTCCTCTAGGATATGTTGCGAGTCGAATACAAACGAATCGAAAAACATGTTAGGTTTTTGCCGATAACCCCATTGATCGATTACTCAGAACATATCTTAACTCTTTGGTTTCCTGAATTTTTTATCAACAGATTTAACGTCAGGCTCTGGATATTTGAAAAGCAAAAAAAATCCTCGAACGCAGAATACCTTTTAGCATCTAATGGAGCAAACTCGTTGCTACATATGCTAGTCATACGACGAAAAATGGGCTTACTCCCAGTAAATTCCGACGCTCGTGCGATTCATATGTGTCACGTTAGGGAGAACTCCAACCAGGTTGTTCCAGATAATGAAAGCGTCTGCGAACGGGAAACAGGATGCAGGATCATTGGTGTTATTATTCTGATAAAATCGATGAAAAAGTCAATTTAGCGTAGAAGACTAGCTGAATTTGATGGAAATTTAATCAGAATGGAGATAGACATGATAGGCTTAAGAATATACGAGAAATTGATTAATTACTACAAAACAAATTATACCATTAAGCGACTGGTTTGGTATTAAACGCTTTTTTTAAGTTTCCTTCTGAACTTTGACATACAGGTGTCGCAATAACAATTCTGAACTTTGACATACAGATGTCGCTATAACAATTCCGAACTTTGACATAATGCTGTCGCAATAACAGTTTGATGGATTAATTGTTCAATGAATTTGATTTTGGTTTCCTACTCCTTTTAATGATTAGAATCATCCACCTTCTGTAAGATAATAGTCAGTGGCAGTGAAGAGTGAACCTTCCATTTTCTGTGATTATTTTAATGATTAGTGCTGCCACCTGAACGTGAAAAAATGAAATATGTAGTTTCGGCGCCAATTGAACAGAGTGGAATACGGTTTTTTCTTTCGAGCGTATTCTTTGAGTCGTATATGCCAACCTGGGTTGGTATTATTGATCAAATCCCAATAAACTCAAAATTTATTTAAATAATTCTAATTCATAGGACCTTTAAAATGTTATTAGGCTTTGAGAGAAATGTTGGATGGAAAGAGCATTGCGTGTGAAGGTATTAATGATATGTAGATGTATTGTACATTTTTCACATCAAGTGTGGAAATACCATTAGATGAAGATGAACCTTCCCTTCCCAGGACCGATAGAACAATAAATAATAATTGAATTAGGGCCGATAAACTAATAAATTCCTAATTTGATAAATCACAAAAGGACAGCTTGATTTAGAAAAACAAAATTTCACCATGTAAATACTAGCAAACAAGCTGAGTAGAACACGTTTCACTCGATCGCTGCAAGCTAGGAACCTCAAATCTGGCATACTCTAATTGTCCAAAAACTTGCAGTAAAAGTACGACAAAAATCTTTCTTATCGTTTGCGTAACCTCTATACCAAAGAAAAAATCTACCAACGGTCTGGGCGCAACTCTATTATTTTTTAGGTAGAAGTCCGGAACTCGTTTAATTCTGAGAATTCTGTAGGTTACTATGTGACCGAAAACCTAAAAAAAAATCAGTAAGCGGTTAGAATAGGGACGCGCTAGAATAATTACGCAGCTGCCACATATCATAATATATGAATTACGTAATTGGGTCATACTCCGCGACGCGGTCAAAGTCGTAGTCGTAGTATAATAGAGTCGTAGTATTATATCAGATGACGAAGTTTTTTGGTGATTTGGTTTTGGGCCATTACGTGAAATCGGAAATGTGTTTGTAGGCGATTATATAACAAGTCTGTGGAAGTGAAAACGAATCTGATATCTCATCAATCCTAAGAAATATGTCGAAAGCCTTACGTCATCTTGGAGTTGAATATCTAAAAATACTGAAATCAACGTTTTGTAGGAAGCCTTCGGAAGTAAAAATGAATTCGATATCTCATCAGAACTGAGAAATATAAAGGAATATCTGAAAACATATGCAACCCCCTTGCACCCTCTTTGGGGTTAAATATCCAAAAATCCTTAAATTACTTTTTAGATATATGGTATATAAAAAAGCCTGAGGAAGTGAAAACCAATCCGATCTTATCACTCCTAAGAGATATGGCGAAATTTGTGAAAACGTGTTCAACCCGTTAGGGGTTGAAAGAGGAAAAACAATAAAATGGGTTTTAGGTGATTATTAAACAAGGCCGTGGAAGTGAAAAGTTATTCGATATCTAAGCAGACCTGAGGGATACGGCTTAATTCGTGAAAATGTATGCAACCCCTTTACACCACCTTGAGGGTCGAATTTCAAAAAATCCTGAAAACGCTTTCTAGGTATTTATATGAAGAATCCATGGAATAAAAATTATTTCAATATTTGAGAAGACCTAATAGATATGACGAAAATCGTGAAAATATGTGCATTCCATTTTCACTGATTATTTTTTTTGCCCCCTTCCGAACGCCAATGGATATTTTAATCAATATTACTTTTCTAGTTGATTTATATATGGTATCCATACCAAGTTTCAACTTTGTAGCATAAGCCGTTCTATAGTTAGGAAAAACACCCCCACCAACGTACCATACTACCCCTATATAAAATTATATTTTTCCAACATGCTACTACTATGGATCTACCTAAATACCAAGTTTCAGCTTTATATCGTTATAGGTTCTCGAAATATAAACATCAGAACTTTCTCCTTTTCACCTTCCTTTACCCTCATCCTCTACACCCTCAACCCCAAAATTCCTGATAGGGTTCTATTAGGCCTACTTCTGGTAAAAATTTTAAGCATCCATCTTACACTGTTCTTGAGATATGAGACGTGATTTTTTAGAAAAATTCTTTCCCCTCCACTTTCATGCTCCACCGCCCCCTTAAAAAATTTTACTTTCAGCAAAGTCTATTTCTCAACCTTTATACAGAAACCGAATTTTATTTTTCTAGTGCAATTGATTCGTGAGATATCATAATCTAAAGTTTTTCATCCCCCACCTCCGCACGCCACTGCCCCCACTCAAAAATTTGTTTTCGATCTATTCTTTTAGATACCTACCGATGTTCGTTAAGTTTTTATTTCGTGACATTAACAGTTTAGGAGATATAGATTTTAGAATGTCCCGATCTCGGCTTTTGAGCGTTTCGGACGCATTATTATTCCCCCACTCCCACATCCCTTCACCCATATCAGCAATTTTTTTGCAAATGGGTTCACTATCGCATTAATTTATTATTAAAATAATAAAGTAAAATCATACATTTATCTTTTTATTTATAAATTTACACACTATAATTTTTGCACAAAAAACAAAAAGCTGTGCAACTTTATAAAAAAACCCTTAAGCTATTTCGACGGCCATATGAACAAAGTACTCCTTCGACCAGCTACCATACAAAAGTTCTCAAAAAATTAAAAAAAAATCAAAACAAATTTGGAGAATTTGCGTTGAGCTATATCCCTAAATGCGAATGCGTTGAGCTATATCCCTAAAATTTTACATGATTCAGTTAAGGCACAAAGGTATTTGGGTAGTAATGAGTACAAATATTTAAATGTGTATTGAGACTGTTCAGACAAGCGGGATGAATTGTTATAAAGCGCTCAAAAAACTGAGGGTCCGTTTTTACACCGTTTTATTTTTAAGGTAAGTTTATCGCACCAGCATAGTTAGTTCAGAAGTTATCTTCTTTTAACTGAAACCATTTCATCACTTGGGCAATCCTTTTTTTTTGAATATAGTGTAGACTGTTCATTGGTTCTAGTACCTATATTTTTTAAACTAACAACTGAAATTTATTGAATCGAGAGTCGTTTACTGATTTTAACTAATATTAAATTCGAAAAATTGCATTATTTAAATCTGGACTGTAAAATAAAAAGTATTTTGTTTGTTGAAAATTAAGTTGTTTTTTATTCCCAGTCGAAAATTTCTGTATAACTAAAATTGAAATACAGATAAAAAATTATAAGAGGTAAGGTGAGATTATTATATATTAAGAAGACTTCCCGAAAACAATTTTTTCATTAAATTTCTCATCCTCGAAATATTTTACGGAAAGGGTTTGTTTTTTTTCCCTTAGTTGCATTTTGCAGAGAAAAAGGAATTGCTCAACTACTGAAAAGTGAACATAACTCCGAAAGTGCTGAAGGTAGAGTAATAAATGAACCATCGTATGAAAGGTGGTGAAATAAGCTTATCTAATTTCGGAAAAAAAATAGGTCAAGGGTTCCGTTTTTCAGTTGAATGTCAGTAAACAAATTATTTTTTTATGGAATGTAATAAAAATGGCTACTCATATAAGTCGAACTACTTCTCTCATATCCCGACTTGGTTTAGCGCCTTTGCCTTTTTCAAAATTTTCTGATGAGACGAAGTGTCAAATTCGCTTTGCGTTTTTGACAAGAACTAGAACGTATTACTGAAGCCAAAAGATTCATTGTATTGAAGCTACTCCTTTACAGTTAAAGAAAAGATCTCAAGTTAAGGATCCCCGAAGAATGTTCAAATTCGAATAAATGAGTTTGATTGGTTTCTCATTCTGCATGTCAGTTTCTTCAATTTCAAAGAACACATTTACCAACTTATCGTCAGTCTGTATGTAACTGTGCACTTATAGACAGAGTTAAATTTTGTAATATTTTTAAATACTGTTTTTTTTCTTAATAAAAGCTTAAAACATAAACTAAACACGCCATTACCTAACAGATGGCGTTAAACACAAAAATATGTTCCTATCGCGACAATTCACTGATTTGTCTTTCAGATTCCTGACATTTGTGTAATCGAAGATCACAGATTTAAATAGGGCTTGAAATGTATCTGCAACTTATTATATTATTTTACTTTATTTTGAAATGTTTGAGGGAAAAAAATCAAATGTACATTGCTCTATCTACTATTAAACAGATGGCGCTGAAACAAAAATTATTTTTCCTATCGCCAAATTCGCAGATTTGTCGCAATTTTCATGTGAAAATAAGTTTATTGAGCGACAATAGCTCACAGATGTGGCAAGCGGTTCGAAGGATCTTGGTAGTCCGACTTTCCGATTCGATGAATATTGATTGATAATTATTTGCGATCTACTGAGGTACTAACATTCCTGTACTAATTATTCCAGTGCGAATTAATGAACGAGAACGGTTGATCTCACGCTCTAAAACATCCTGAAAATACTGATAGCAAAAAACACTATCCAATTTTCGTTTCATTTTATAGCGCACTACTCGTACATCGAATGCATTGTTTCATCCCCAAATTTCGCTAAAACAACAGGTTGAATATTTCCATCAATACGAAAGCCTGAGTGGCATTTCCTCACAGGATTAAACGACCGGACTCTATCCAACATTGCGACTAGGTAGGGTAGTTTTTCCACACTGTTGCCACTTGTACGTGTAGTGTGGAGTGAACTTGCACAACTCATAAAAAGTTGGAACGTTTCGCTTAAATTGGCACAAGTTTAATGCATAAATTGCTACGTTAATGGGAAAAACTTGAAGATAGCAATCTATTATAAATATCCTTGAAAATGGAATTTATGGACATTATAAAAAGTGCACACTCCTGTTGAGCAAACATTTGGTATGAAACGGGAATGCGTGTGGGCATCAAGGGTATCTGGAATGATACAACGTTGGCATTTAACTTCGTACTTGACATTTTGTTGTAGTGAAGCTTGGGGGTGAAAAACCAGAAACTTTCGAAAAGTTAACTAGCAACTGCTCTGTACATGACAGGCCTTTAAGTTCTTGCCATGAATTCCATCCGAACACAATACAAACCCCAACAAAGCGCCACCTACGCGCTAGAAGAAATGTGTCCTGATTTTGCCCAGCAGTAGTTTATCGAAAAGTTCCACCTATCCTAAAGAAGGAGAAAATTTAATATCCTTCGAATCTTCCGATCACCTCTTCCAAGATAGTCCGAACGTTCGAACCGAACAATATGCTAACGAATTGCTCGTTGTGCAAAGGATAATTAGAACAGCACTTCGAAATGAGGGAAAAGTTCTTCGGCACTAGTCTCACGTCCTTGTAGATGTAATGCCGGCGTGGATACGATAAAGCGACCTGAAAATTTGATTACGTGAAAGTCCTGCAAACTTCTTCCTAAAAGTTCCTCGTCGTTCAGGTGGTGGTGATGATAATCCACGGCATGAGTGCTTACTTAACAGGACATAGGATATAGTTGACACCATATTAAAGGTGCACCTCTTCACGGTCCATTTACCTTTAGTTAAGGTGTGCCATCTTGCCACCCACATAACATCACTCTCTGAATTTTCTTTTCGCATTAATTTCTGTTGAGTGTTTACTCGTGTAACAGACAAACTTGCGAGTTATTTTTGGTGCAGGATTTTCCTCTTCGTCTTTTTTTTCATAATATGTGAAGGATATCCGTTTATGAGAAAAAATGAAGAAAGAACCATCAACCGCAGGTCAAATTACATTCATATTTTTTGCTCTTTGAAAATGCTAGGCTCGTAAAAATACTTTTAATGGCACTTTGCAGCGCAGAAGTGAAGTAGAAAAAAAATGAATATGATTAAAATAAATAAAGGTGAAGCTTACTAGCTTTGTAGTTTTTATGACTATGCAATTTATTTTTTCAGAATAAAAGTCAACTTACCACAAGTTAATCATTTGCTGTTTTGTCGGTGTGCATTGAAGAATTACGGAAATTGTAGCAAATCTGCAAAAGAAAGGGAGCATTTTAATTGAACTTCCTGAAAAAAGGACCCTCTAATCTATTTTTTAACCATCGACCATTGGCCGGTTTTTCTGTCTGCCTGTCCGTCTGTCTGTTTGTCCGTTTGTCCGTTTATCCTTTTCTCCGTTTGTCCATCTATCCCTCTGTTCGCCCGTCTTTCTCTCTATCCGTTTATCCGTCTATTCGTCTGTCCGTCTGTCCATCTGTCCGTCTAACTATCTGTTTGTATGTCTGTCCCCCTGCCCATCTGCACATCTGTCCGTCTTTCCGTCTGTCTGTCTGTCTGTCTGTTTGTCCGTTTGTCAGTTTGTCCGTTTCGCCGTTTGTCCGTTGCCTGTCCATCTGTCCGTCTATCCTGCTGTCCGTAAGTCCGCCTGTCCGTTAGTCCGACTATCTGTCTGTCGATCTGTCTGTCTGTCCATTTTTTCGTCTGCAAGTCTGCCCGTAAGTCGGTCTTTTTTTAACAAAATTAGTCGGAATCATTTGATTGACAAAGATACATCGCACATAGACGGTGATTTCACCCAATTCAAACGACATAATCTCCTTTCAAAAGTAATTACAGGGCTAGTTTTCTTAGATTTTCACCTAATAATATAAAGAGCAAATTATTTCTTGGAAAATTACACTAATTTGTTCCTAAAAAAAACCTTAAATTGCTCTCTTACTCTCATTACTGAAGGAATTGAGTTAAGGGCATACTCATTACAGAAAATCGATTCACTATACGGTATCCTATCCGAAGTATGTACACTTCATGTACATTAAGGAGAAAAACGTTCCATAATTTGTAACTATGATTATTATGATTATTATTTTAATTACTTAAGCTTCGTACGAGTACGTCCTTACCGGTATGAATTTTGTATTTAACGAATTACATTCGTGAATTACTTGCATGCAACATTGAATAAATCGATAAGGTACCGACAAAAACGCTTAAGTATCAACCACTTAAAAAAGTCTTAAACAGTCTGCGCGCTACTTTTAGTTTTTAAGTATAAGTCCGGAACGCGGTAAACATTGAGATGCGATGCAGGCTATTATGCGACTGACATCCTAAAAAAAATATATTTCAAGTAACCTGCACATTATTCTTTAGGTTGAAAGTTCCATAGTAACCTTCCCCGCATCTCAGTATTACATCCGTTCCAAAAAACCAACAAACTTGCGCCCAGACTGTCGGCAAATATTTTATTTGTTAAATATAGTATTGTAGCGGGGAGTTATCAACAAATTCTGGAATCGATTTCTAGGAATTTATTTTTGTATAGAATGTTTTTTAAAGTAAATAAAATTCAATATCTTATAAGACCTAAGAGATATGTCAGAATTCGTGAAAACATACAGAACTACTTTTTATCTCTTCCTTAGTGAAAGAATATCAAAAAATCTAGAAAACTGAATATCGAAAAATCCAAAAAATCTGCCAACAGTCTGGGCGCAACTTTATTATTTTATAGGTTTCTACACAACGTGTTTAATGCTGAGATGCGGTATAGGTTACTAACCTAAAAAATAACTTCCAAATAGCCTCCTGGATATTCCTTAGGTTGTCAGTCGCATAGTAACCTACATCGCATCTCAACATTAAACACGTTTCGGACTTCTAACCATAAAACAGTAAAGTTGCGCCCAGACTGTTGGCAGATTTTTTTATTTATCAATAGAATATTCCATAGGAGTAAAAGCGAATTCGATCACATTAAACCTAAGAGATTTTCGGAATCAGTGAAAACTTGAACAATAGCCCCAGGGGGTTTAATAGGAAAAAATACTTAAATCTAAAGCGCTCCCCTCTCCTCCCCCCTCATACCCCTACCCATCATAAAAGATATCAGTCGGAGGGGTTCACCCAGTCTACCCACCATAGAAATTTCATCTAAATATCTCAAGGGGTTTATGAGCTACGCGCCTTCAAGCGATTTTACGTACGGTGTACGGCGTCTACGGCGGACAGACGGACATTTTCTTTTGCTTTTTGCTTTTTGGAGTTTACTAGTTCTAAAACGTGAAAATAAAAAAAAAATTTTTTTTTAAATTTCTGGTCGATCACAATACTTTATTATTAAAAAATAATAATGTAAAAATATCCGGCAAAGAGTGTTTATATAAAGAGCCCGCAGAAGAAAAATAAACTCCACACCTCGATAGACCTAACAGATATGACGAAATTCGTGAAAATGTAAGCAAAGGGGTTTATTTTCACGAACAACTTCTTAGCCCGACCTCCGTACACTATTATAGGTCTGATTTTTTTTTATTAAATTGCTTTTGTACAACAAACCAAGTTTCAACTTCTAGCATAAGCTGATCTTGATATAGAGAACACCCCCCACCCACGTAACTTGTTACCACTATAAAAAATTGCATTTTTCTAGGATGCCCCAATTTTTGGTTTTCATCTTTTGCACCCAAAATAACTCCTTACTCCTGCAACAATTTCAAGATCATATCTGAGATGATGGACATGATTTTCTTAAAAAATTCTTCTCCTTCCCACTCCGGGCTCCACTGCTCCCGTCAATAATTTTACATTTAGCATACACCATGTACACCAACCAAATTGGTTCTGAAGATATCGTAGTCCATACAGTTCTTCAATACACCCCCCCACATACGCCTGCTCCCTCCCCACCCGTACCACACCTCCATCATTCAATATGGCATCTTCTAAGGGGGTTCACCAAAATATTCAATTAAATACCTCAATAGATTTGTGAGATACGAGCCTTAAACATGTTCGCGTACGGCGTATACGGCGGACAGACGGACTTTTTCTGGGATATGCAATCCCCGAAAAGTGAAAATCCAAAAATTTCACCGTAACTGACTTCTCTTCCCTTTCTGTGGTATCCATCTAAAAAGTATGCCGCCTCCTGGGGATCAACACAGTCTGCAAACAGCAAAACTTTTCTCATCAAAAATTTGAAAATTTTCTTTATTCAAAAAATTAAGAATTTCCAATTCAGTAATGTAATGTCCACTAATAATAATGTTTCGCCAGTCCTCCCTCGAACGTGATTACCATAATCAAAAATAATTTGTTTAGACTATCAGCCTATAACACTAATTTATCATCAGCTGTTTTTGGAATCCCTGAGATTTTTATTCAAGCCCAACTAGATCGTGCCTTGACCAAAAAAGAGTTACTTCCATAAAATTGAAAAATTTAAGCATCCGCCTCACTAGTCATGCAAGAAATCTAGAAACTTCGATGGAAGCATTTCAAATATTAAACCCGAGAAGAAGAGCGGTATCCATATAAATGTCCATGAAAAATTAAAGCATCTCCGTAGTGTAAAAAAACTAGTTTACTTTAATGTAAGCATTTCAAACTGTAGAAGAAAATTTTTAAGGACTATTCTTTCAATAGGAAAAAGTCCATGTTTTCAGTTGCTGCCGTCATACAAGTCATTAAATTAATGGGTTAAAATTATTAAGCGATAACTGAACAAAAGGAATTAATTTTTGGCTCAGTCGAACCGCAAATTAATTTCTGAGTTGCTCCCATTTGAATGTTGTTGAAAAATTGGGAATCCAGTTTAATGACAGCGCTATGACACGAAAATAGATTGACCTATCCACTTGAAATTCAAATTATTTGTCTCAGTCCCTTCATATCGGTGATATAAATGTCCTTAAAAAATGGGTGCTGTACTTGCTTAAATTTTATGTGATTGCTTTTAGACTAAAAGCGAAGGTGAGTAAAATCCCTCAACAATTTGAATATCCTGATTTCAGTACATTTTAAGGTTCGAGGGAACTTCGTCCTTTTTTTCCGTTAAGAAAAACATCATTTTAGTAGATCTTTTCGGCGCAGAATATACTCTGTTACCTGAGGTATTACCATAAAAAACACGTCAAACTTCGTGTTGCTGTACTGTTTTTAACGTCTCCTGGATTCCCCCTCAACAGACACCCGACTCCTTTTTCGAAAAAAAAGGAGGAAAAGCAAACGTTACAGAAATCCTTAAGAATAGCTCGCAAGTCAGAACATTGTAGGACGGGGTTGTTTACTTATATTTGCTGTATTTTTATTTTCACTTGAAAAAACAGTGTAAGTACCAGTGAAGTTGGAACAGCTATTACCTCATCAAACATACCTTCGAGCCCTCTATTGTCGACTAGCTAATCCCATTCGACCTTTAAACTTGAATAAATCGGTTCGAGCGTCTTAGCTTTAATCTAGCAACAGTCATGGGGATTTGGGTTTGTTTTGCTTTTATTGTTCGCGATACGAGATTCGAAGGAGGACGACTGAAGACGTTTGAAATTGGTTGCGGTAGGAGATTCTGATAATCCACGCTAATAGCTGACAACATTAAGTTTTATGCAAATTATACTGTCATCATTTCGTGACGATCCTTTTTGTTTTCATGCTCCGTATACTCGTCGATCCTGGAGCTCCTTTTGAAAACCCCCCCGAAGATGGATTATCATGGCTCCGAGAAGAATGTCCTGGCGGCATGAATGATACTGATGCTTCCGAAGCGAGGTGCTATGTTACAGTGACAAACTGTCACTTAGCATCGTATATTGCCATCAAATGTCACAGGCAGGCACTTGGAAAACCTTCGAAAATTGTATAGTCTTGGCTGGTGGCGTCAATACAAGCACAAGGACGCAAGGAGATGGGAAAAGTTGTTTACAAGTTTATGATTTTATGGCTCATTGAATAGTATTTAAGATGGTTGGAAGTTCGAGAAGGATTTGGGATGGGAAATAGATTACCAACCAGCCATTCACAAAAACGGAAATTTAAACTTTACTTCAACTTGGCACTACTTAGGGACCGAGTGATAGGAAAGTGGAGGATACTGCTACGAGGAGGTAGTGTCTACGATGAGGGTTTTCTTACAGTTAACATATTTTTTAATGCAATGACTTTCTTAAATGATGGCTGCTTGAAATCCTGCAACACTTTCAACTGTCTTCCAAATCAATCTTACATTTTGTCAAAGGATTAAAAAACTTTTTCGCTCTGGAACTACCAGCTGAAATGTTTCTAAAGCATAGAAGGGAACCTCAAGAGTTTTATACCTAATTATGTTTTGTTCATTTTTATTCGATTGAACTGTGCCTTTCACTGCTTTGACAATCATTAGAACGTCAGCGAACAAGACGAAATCGACGTCCTATAAGGAATAACAGTCGAGCCAAGAGAGAGCCTTGAGGTACACCCGATGTTATTTGGAAAGGAAGTGACTGTCCTGAATTTTCCTCTGTAAGGGTAACGTATTTGAGCCAAAGGTTGGCAGCAAGACCCTTTTCCAATCTTCGTCATGATGAAACCAATAGCTAGGTTCCTGTTCCTGGTTACTTTTACGTAACCGTCATCACTGTTATCGTGCAGTACCTGGACCAGGAGACATGACATTGTCTCGAATGGTAGGGTTGTCCGAGGAGGAGGAGGGAGCAGCCCGAGAGGAGTCCGCCCTGACGTTGGATTGAGTGGAGGACGACTCATCGTCTACCTTAAGGCGATATGAAAACAATAATGGTGCGTTTACACTCACCCCATCAGGCCATTGCAAACCGGTTTTCGTCGGCTGTGTTCTTTGCTGTGTTGAAAGCAATTTACACTCAAAATGCCTCTGCGGCGCAACATGCCTATGAGTGCGAATCGACAGAAATACGATGAGCTGCGAATTGTGTGCTGCCATAGTTCATTGTATGTGTGTACACATATGGAAGCGTGCGTCGGAGAAAAGTTGAAGAATGTTAGACTCTTGCGACTCCACAAGCCATCTGATTGGGTGATTTTTTGGTGGGGATAGAGGCTCGCCTCAAACGCTGAGTGTAAATGCACCATAAAGGTTTCAACAAAATTTTTGTTCAAGTTCAAGTTTTTTCAAATAAACTTCAGGTGGATGTGTTGATGCCTCGCACAGCTTCTCTTTAGTCATACCGCCTCACATAGGCGTATTTTGCCAATCTAGGCGGACAAAAGTGAACTTATAAAAACTCAAAGTAGGTAGAAAAAAGTATTTTATTATTTAAGTTAAATAAACATAGAACTTAAGTCAACCCCTCCCAACCTTTTATCGGCTGCGCTTGATGCCGTGGGTTTAGTCTGAACTTGATCCTAGCGACAAGTGCACGTATTTTTCTTTGCTTCCTAAGTATAACCGTTGCAGTTAAAAAGTATACATTTTATATTCAGTGTTACTCTTCAAAAATACAGTAATGGATTTTGAACAACCAGGTAAGAACACATACTTTTAAAGTAGTTATTGTTTTTTTTGTAAATCGAATAGTAATATTTTGGCTGTTTGAAAAAAGGCTCTACAGTTTTTGAATTTTAAACAACATTTTAGCGAATTGAAAGGTTTTTGTTGTACTTCTGGGCCCGTCCCGGTTATTATTTTTATTGTGATTGGAAGATGGAAGTCTGTACAATATAACCATTATCAAATTAACCGCGCTTTCTCGACTTACGGGTCAACAAATATGGTAGTAAAAACAAAGCAGATATTAGATCAAACATACTGCAGTCACGATCGGCTGCAAGCCAATCGTATAATACTCTAGATGAATACTGAACTCCGATTTATATTGTAGTTGGGGATAAAGTAGAATTACGTGTGTGCATGTTGTATGTCCTTTATTAAGGACTCCCATTAGATTGCTACTCAAAACTAAAAGACAATATTCAGTGTTTAACTTCATACCTTGAACTGGTTAAGTCATCGAAAAAAAATGTCCTGACTTTCACATGGGAGGTGCAGGAAGGATTCACTCGATTTCTTACATATTTATCCTTTTCCTTGGAACCATTCAAAAATTAATGTGTACAAAATTTCAAATTCGTAGCTTCAAGCGTTCAAAAGTTATCGAAAAATATTGTTGAACACGTGTCTTAAGGATATTTTGTATGGCAGCTACCAGAAGGAGTAAAAGGATTTTGCTGACTAGTAAACTCGAACTTCGTTTTCATTCAAAACTAATTTGTACAAAATTCCGAGTTCATAGCTAAAAGATTACTTGAGTTATATTAAGTCCCGTAAATTAATTGAAGACGTTTTGACTGGATATTTGTATGGCAGCTACACGAAGGACTAGTAGGATTTTCTTCATAATCATACATTTAGCTCCAACTATTGGAAAAATAACACATACAAAATTTCAAAGACGTAGCTTAAACCCTTCTGAAGTTATCGACCAATATTCATGAACACGTGTTTTAAGGACATTTTGTATGGGAGCTACCAGAAGGAGTAAAAGGATTTCGCTCACTAGTAAACTCGAACTTTCTTTTTACTCAAAACTAATTTGTACAAAATTCCGAATTCGTAGCTAAAAGATTACTTGAGTTATAGTGAGTTTCGTGAATTAAGTGAATATATTTTGGCAGGATATTTGTATGGCAGCTACACGAAGGACTAATAGGATTTTCTTCATAATCATATATTCAACTCCAACTATTGAAAAAATGACACATACAAAATTTTAATGTCGTAGCTTAAACCCTTCTGAAGTTATCGACCAATATTCATGAAGACGTGTTTTAAGGACATTTTGTATGGCAGCTACCCGAAGAAGTAGGACGATTTTGCCCGTTAACGAACTTAGCCTTACAAATTCAACCAAACATCCAGATTCAAAATTTCATGATCCTAGGTGAAGGCGTTCTTGAGTTATCGTGTTCACGGACAGACGGACGGACGGACGGACGGACGTCAGGCGGATTTGAGGTTTTTGGCCACAAATAAACAAAATATAATATATAACTTTTTTTCGTCCGAGGCTTGGTTCTATGCGCTACAAACTTTTGGGCTGGATTAAACTTATAATACTTTATATGATTTCATCTAGAGTATAAAAATGTAGATGGTGTTAACATGGTATTTCTTCCGTTTCAGAGTTATTCGGTGAGTCAGGAGTAAGAGTAGTGACACGTAGATCGCTGTACGATAAAATGCAAGAGCAGAACTAACCCAGTTTTAAAGAAAAGTTAAAATATTTGGAAAGTTATCTTTTGTCTTGCGAAGACTACTCTTATGACCAAATACACCACTTGAAGCAAAAGTTTTCCTATATGAATTCAAACAGAGGTGGAAGAAATCATCAAATTTTATTATCAAAATCAGTGCTCCGTTCGAGAAACGTTCCGCGATATCGTATGGTTCTAGTATTGTTATCATATGGTTATCTCGCAGCATGTGTACAGGCCACCGAGATCGTGCGATTTAATGCCTTCAAACTTATTTTTTTGGGGCTATCTTAAATCGCAGATCGGTGCGTATAATTCGCAAACAATTGATGACCTTTAAGTCAACATAACGAACGCCATCCAGCAAATTCAGTCAGATTTATGCGGCAAAGTCGTCGAAAATTGGACCTCTCGAATACGTGACACCAAGCAAAGCCGGCGCAGACATATGAACGACGTTATATTCCATACTTAATGCCACAAAATATTCTTTCAAATAAAAAAAAATTAGTGGATATCTCATACAGAACTTGTTTTATTTACATTTAAAAATCGGAAAATCAAATTGAGACACCCTATAGATGTTTATTATTTATTTATGAGGTAGGTACGTTCTTCTTCTTCACTTTATTTGTTTCTGCATATTTTATTTTCATTACATTTTATTTTTTTTTTAATTTTGAACAACAATTTATTTATATTTATTTTACTTTATTATTTTAATAATAAAGTGTTATCGATTTTTAAAAAAAAAAAATTGCTACCCTGAAAATTTTTTTTTCCACGTTTCATGACTAATACTATAGACACCAAAAAAGCAAAACTTCACTCCGTCTGTACGCCGTCCGCGCAAAACGTTTGAGGGCTTATAGCTCTAAAACCTTTTGAGATATTAAGTTGATTTTTTTTTCATTGGTAGACTTAGCTGACCCCTTTAAGTGGTCACCTTTTCAGTGGTAGGGGTGTGAGGAGGGAGGAGGGTGGTGCGTTTTAGACGGAAAATTTTGGTTCCTAGATCACAGTAACCGCTTACGCTAGGAGTCTGAAACTTATAATTTATATAGAGCTTCGATAGTAGACCCATTTGCAAAAAAATTATCGATATGGGTGAAGGTGTGTAGGAGTGTGGGGAATAATAATGCGCCCGAAACGCTCGAAAGCCGAGATTGAGACATTCTAAAATACATATCTTCTAAACAGTTATTGACACGAAATTAAAACTTAATGAACATCTGTAGGTATACTAGGAGAATAGATCGAAAACAGATTTTTGAGGGAGCAGTGGCGTACGGAGGTGAGGGGTAAAAAAATTTAAATTAAGATATCTCAAGAACCAATTGCACTAGTTTCTGTATAAAGGTTGACAAATAAAGTTTGATGAAAGTAAAATTTCTTAAGGGGACAGTGGAGCATGGAAGTGGAGGGGATAAGAATTTTTTTTAAAAATCACGTCTCATATGTCAAGAACAGTGTAAGATAGATGCTTAGAATTTTGACCAGAAATAGGCCTAATAGACAACTACCAAAAAAAAAATATTTTGTTGATGAGGGTGTAGAAGGTTAGGGTGGGGTAGGGTGAAAAGGAAAAAGTTTTAATTTTTATATCTCGAGAACCTATAATTCTGAAAAGCTGAAACTTGGTATTTAGATAGAACTATAGTAGTAACATGTTGGAAAAACATAATTTGTTATAGGGGTAGTATGGTACGAGGGTGTTTTTCCTAACTATAGAACGCCTTATGCTAGAAAGTTGAAACTCGGTATGTATATGTAAATCAACTAGAAAAGTATATTGATTAAAAAAAATTCAAATATCCATTGGAGTTTGGAAGGGGGACAAAAAATATTATCAGTGAAAATGGAGTGCATATATTTTTACGATTTTCGTCATATCTATTAGGGCTTTCCAAATATTGAATTCATTTTTATTGTACGGATTCTTCATATAAATACCTAGAAAGTGTTTTCAGGATTTTTTGAAATTCGACCCCCAAGGTGGTGTAAAGGGGTTGTATACATTTTCACGATTTTGGCCGTATCCCTCAAGTCTGATTAGATATCGAATAACTCTTCACTTCCACGGGCTTGTTTAATAATCACCTAGAACTCATTTTCAAGTTTTTCTCTTTTTCAACCCCTAAGAGGGTATAAACGGGTTGAACACGGACTGATAAGGCATCGGATTGGTTTTCACTTCCTCGGGCTTTCTTAATATATATCTAAAAACCTATTTCAGGATTTTTGGATATTCAACCCGAAAGTGGGTGCAAGGGGGTTCATATGTTTTCACAAATTCTTACATATTTCTTAGTTCTTATGAAGCTCCCTACATAATCGTCAAAAAGTTGATTTCAGGTTGTTTGTTATTCAACTCCAATAGGACCTAAGGTTTTCGACATATTTCTTAGGATTGATGAGTTATCAGATTGGTTTTCACTTCCACAGACTTTTTATATAATCGCCTACAAATGCATTTCCGATTTCATGTAATGCCCCAAAACCAAATCACGAAAAACCTCCTAATCACGTAACAACTGATATTATACTACGACTTAGACCTCGTCCCGGAGTATGACCCAATTATGTAATTCAAATGTTACATGTGGCAGCGGCGTAAGTATTCTAGCGCAACCCCATTCTAACTGCTTCCCGAACTTTTTTTTAGGTTTTCAGTCACATAGTAACCTACACCGCATCTCAGAATTAAACTCGTTCCGAACTTCTACCCAAAAAATAATAAAGTTGCGCCCAGACTGTTGGCAGATTTTTTGTAGATCATCGCATCGTACCTGAGGACTTTCTTTTTTTTTAGGTCATCATATTGTACCTAAGGACCTCATCACTGAACTTGAAGTTCGTTATTTTAGTTCAATAAGTTCGCGAACTACTTCGTTCTTTAGTTCTTTCTAGTTCGCGGCTGAACTCTCGCGAACTAGTGAACTAAAAGAACGAACTAGTTCGCGAGGGTTCGCGAGGGTTCGCGAATTAGAAATGATCGCTCCTTTCAGTGAACTAAAATGCGCAAGCCTAGTTTACACTCCTTTACTCGATGAAGTAGTTTCAGATTTAATATTCCGAATTCTACTTGGTTTCCGCACCATATAGCGTTAGCTGTGTAGGGAACGGAAATATCCTTCACAAAATTTGTTTCGAAGAACGCACTCAAGCTGCTGGCAAACTTTTTACATTTACAATGAATCGTCTCTAAAAAAAACTTAAACTTGAACTCTAAATTTTTCAACTTTCTAACTTCACGCATTTTTAAGGTATCGTATAATCGGTCATAAGATTTATGTGAACTTATCACTAGAATCACAAATTACATCAAAATTATCGAAGCACAATTTAAACTTCTCAATTCAATCAGTTTTTGAGATATACTTTTGTCGGACTGAAGGAAGGAGATTTTTTTAAGGACACTTGAATGGTAGGCACTGGTCTGATACTTGTTTTCGGCAATTTTTGTTTTTTGATATGAAGGAAAATTGGGAAATCATTAGAGGTATACAAAATTTCAGATTGCCATCTTAAGTTCTCGTCCTCCAGGATTTTGTTCATAATGTATTAAATCCAAAAAATTTATTTCAGGCTTTAATTCAAATAACAATGTCACCTACGTTGCAGAGATCGGCAGAACGGGATGGCGTTTAAACTGACTATTAAATTTGTTTAAATTATTTGAGAGAAGGATCACAAACCTTGTAGATGAAGGTGTTGGATACTTTCCTACGACCACCCAGCGCGTTTAATTCAAATTTATATTGAAAATTCCCAGTATTCCTTTGATCAGATATTAGCGCCCCCATTAATAAATAGCACCACCATAACACATGAAAAGCAGATTATTTGTGAACATTACTCCTAAAAAATGGAATTGCTATAAAACATAACTCCATTCTGGGAATTTAACGTTTCGTAATAAATTTTCGATTTATTAACGCTTATCTACTTTTGAGCCTTTCAAAAAGTTTATTGCATCGTGCAAATGTTCATAAAAATGAATTCGTGAAAAGAAAAACGACAAGGACGTTCTCCTACCACATGTACGACACTTGTGTTTTATTAATGTCCCGAAATTTATAAGGAACGAAAACAGTAACTCCCACGACTCTTGTAGCCCTGGTACTACAAATGTCATAATACACTCGTCCTTTTTTCAAGGGATTTGTGGTATAATGACTTCGAAATCCTCCGTAGGATGAAAATAACTTTGGACCATTAATTGTGGTAGAGTCGAAACAACCGGGGCAAAAACAAATCCATACAAAACATAAATTTTAGATAGGATTTGAGGATTTATGTCCTTGTGAGTACGCTCGCTTGACAGTGATATACTGATTTTCTTAGGGGATAGAAAATCGAAATGCCGAAAAAAAATCGATAAGGATTTATCAACAGGTTCAATTGGTAGGAAGGCTTAACTCACAGCAAAACAAGGAGCAAAAGGGTGTATTTGTACGGTTTTGGATTAAGGGTTTGTTTCAATCTCGATGAAATATGATCGAAATTCTTGAGTATGATGAAAGCTTGGATTACAAAATCCTAAGTTTCGAAAGAAATTTAAGAACTCTTTTGTTTTCGGCAAAGTGACTTAACAAGTAGAAGTACTAAGTTTCACTGAATTTTTAACAATTTTATCGGGGTTGGAAGTTTCCCATTATGTCCTAGAAGGGCCTTGATCTGATTTTAAAAGTTCCTGTATAATTATCGCCGAAACCAAGATCAAATGACGTCTTGCACGAACTGAATGATAATAAATTTTATTGCGCATAAAGTACACACACCAAGGGTGCATTTACTACACCGTAATTAAGGGTTGATGTTAGTAGTACTATAAAGTAGATACCGTTCTGTAGGAGAGCTCGAAGGACCTTGCGGTGGTAAGGTATGATATAATAGTCGTGTTTTTCTACCATATCAGGCTTTTGATTAAGACTTAATGTGTGAAAACTGTAATCTGAAAAGGAGACCTTCTGATTTAATTTTTTCTTCATTCAAATTTTGACATACAGATGGCGCTGTTACATCACCACCAATTCACGGGCATTAAAACTAACATAAACGTAACGACGTAAACAGTCAAATGCTGTGAAGCAAATTTTAAAGTGCAAATCCGTATGCTGTAAACTTCTAAGCTATGGAAGTTGTGAAATTCCATTTAGTTCATTAGCATACAGTTGGCTTTGGTAAGAACAATGCAAGCTTGCGGTCAGTAAAATGTCAACGAAGTAATATCACTTTATGAGCAGGAATACTAACCGTGCCATTCACAACATTTTGAGATTAACTCAATCGTTTTTTTTATAATCAAACGCAGTGGAAGTGAAAAAATACAGGTAACGGTTAAAACAACTTCCATACTCATGCCAACATCAGTGTTCATTGCGTGGCTTCTAAAACTCCTAACCAGAAAATGCAGAGTGTAAGGAGTATCATTCGATGTTTTTAGGATTCAAACAGAACACCGACTTCGATCGCGAACTGCGCAGCACAGTCTTAGGTTAGGTTAGGTTAGGATAGGTTGAGAAGGGTGGGCTGAAGCATTGTGCCACAGTCCATCACCAGAGATCACTGCGGATCCATTGTGGTCCCCTCGTATAAAACCGGGCTCTAGACTACTGATTCTAAATATTGCTCTTCCTTATGAAGAGAGTAGTTCTCCATAGAGGAATCATCGCAAGTTCTGATAGATCGGTTAAGGAGAATTTCTCCAAGTAAAGATGCCTGGTGCGTGCCAGACTTTCACATTCACACACTAGATACTCCAGTGTCGGTTCAACATTCTCATCACCACAGCGACACAGATCAGCCATAGGTATTCCCAGTCTTTCTCCATGCCTTCCAAAGGGACAGTGTCCCGTTAGGACCCCTATAAGTTGTCTGCAAATGACCCTGCTCAGAGATAAAATGAAGCTAGAGTTCCTCTTATCAAGTTTTGGCCAGCAGATTCTTGCTTGCCGGCAACCCAAGAGATTCACCCAGGCTTCCTCCATTTGTCTGAGCGCTTCAATATCAATCATTCTCTTTAAACATTCAATGGGACATAGAACCGATTCGTCGGCCAGCTCTATGTTCATCTCCGACCCCCTTATGGCGAGCTCGTCTGCCTTTTCATTTCCAGGGAAGTCACTGTGACCAGGAATCCAACTAATTTTCAGGTTGTTATTCATACCCACCATCTGCAATATTCTTTTACATTCTTCCACAAATCTGGATTTAGTAATGTGCGCCTCAACAGCCTTGATGGCAACTTGGCTGTCAACATAAATAGTTATTGTACCATTCGCGCACTGTTTTCGCACAATTATTTCAGCTGCTTTTGTCAGTGCAAAAATCTCGGTGTGAAACACGCTCGAGCTATCCGGTAGCCTAAACGATTCCATAATGTCAAGGTCGCAAAAGTACACTCCCGCGCCCGTTTCGCTTTCCGTCTTGGAGCCATCAGTGGACTATCCTTGGGTTGAGGCACCAGGTTTTCCAAACCGTTTTCTGACAAGCGTAGTAAGCATTCGATGCCTTCTTGATCCTGTCGTCAATCGTGAGTTTCCAGTTCAACCTAGGATGAAGTTAGATTCCGAAGTACTTCACACTAAGGGAGAGCGGGATGGTAATGCCATTCAAGCGTGGGAGCCTGAATTCTCGGTCTTTTTTCCTCGTAAAGAGGATAAGGTCGGTTTTCTCCGGACAGTCTTAAAAATTACTCAATTACTTCAGGAACTTCCACCAAGTTTCAACTTTCTAGGAAAACTGTTTGTTGGGTTACGCAATCATCTTCTACTTTGTCTTGTTCTCCAAACGTCCACCTACAAATATATTTTTCTACAATACAATAATCACTAACTCAATTCGTGTACAAATTATCAACTTTCTAGAATTAGAGAGAAAATCTTGCTTCCCGATCGTCACACTTCCATCGCCTACAATTTCAACCGGAATCCTTTTATTAAGATTTTTTTGGCACATATGGAAGGAGTTTAAAGATATATAGTCTGCTTCTTGAGAAACAATCGCCTGTCTCCATACTGGTGGGTAATTACCCTTTTCAAAACCAAAACCAAAACAATTTCTACTATTCCTGTAATTCCGTATATTCCACCAATCCGAAAAAATTCCAATTTCTAATCAAATGTGGCTTGCATTCAGGTTCAATATAAATATTTTGCTCACTTCTTCCAGCATGTATAGGTAGCTTCTTCAAATCTGGCTCGACGGCTCAAAAAATGTTCGATTCTTTTAAAAAAAAACTGGTCTGGGCGA
This sequence comes from Beris morrisii, assembly GCA_951812415.1. Classification (NCBI taxonomy): domain Eukaryota; kingdom Metazoa; phylum Arthropoda; class Insecta; order Diptera; family Stratiomyidae; genus Beris; species Beris morrisii. The sequence continues at coordinate 53,735,772 of OX638311.1, read as the reverse complement.
AACTTTATTATTTTCGGGTCAAAGTTCGGCAGCGTTCAAAGTCGGAGCATATCATCAGTAGTTTCGAGATTATGACGTTTCTTGGAAAGTTAATTTTGTTCTTAAAATAAAAATATTTAAAATAGAGATTTTTAGCCGATTAAACATTAAAAAGCCCGTGTAGACTATTAGAATTTCGGTATATTATGTACACTAAAAGCCCATAGAAGTAAAAACGAATTTGCTGCCTTATCAGAATTAAGAGATATGTCGAATTGTTAAAACGTATACAAACCCATTACTTCCACCTGGGGTTTGAATTTCGAAAAAATTGAGAAACAGGTTTTTAGACCATTTCATAAGAAGCAACTTGATATCTCATGAGACAAGAGGGATTTTGAAAAATTTGTGAAAACATAAGCAAACCATTCACACCCCTTGGTTTTTGAAATTCAAAAAATCGGGAAATTGGTTTTTAGGTCATAATATCAAATGCCGTAATATTGAATATCCAAAAATTGAGAAATGAGTTTGTAGGCGATTATATAAAAAGTATGTGGAAGTGAAAAGCGATCTAATATCTCATCAAACCTAAGAAATATGTCGAGGCTTTGAAAAGCATACAACCTCCCCCCCCCCCTTACCGCTTTACGCATTTGGATTGAATATCTAAAAATACTGAAATTGACTTTTTAGAAACCTTCGGAAGTAAAAATGAATTCGAAATATCATCAGATATACAACCTCCTTAGACCCACTTGGGGGTTGAATATCCAAAAATCTTGAAAGGAGGTAATAGATAAATATGAAGACAACACGAGAAAGTAAAAACCAATTCAATTTCTTATCACTTCTAAAAGATATGACGGAATTCGCGAAAGCGTGTTCAGCCATTTATACCCTCTTAGGGGCTGAAAAGGGAAAAAACTTAAAAACGAGTTTTAGGTGATTATTACGCAAGCCCATGAAAGTGAAAAGTTAGTCGAAATCTAATTAGACCTGAGGGATATGGCAGAATTCGTGAAAAAGTAAACACCTCCTTAGGGGTCGAATTTCAAAAAATTCTGAAAAAAGCTTTCTAGGTATTTACATGAAGAAGTCGCACAATAAAAATTAATTCAATATTTGGGAAAAGCTAATAGATATGACGAAAACCGTGAAAATATGTGCATTCCATTTTCACTGATCATTTTTTTTGCCCCCTTTCGAACGCCAATGGATATTTGAAATTTTTTTTTATCTAAATTACTTTTCTAGTTGATTTACATAGAGATACCAAGTTTCAACTTTGTAACATAAGCCGTTCTATAGATAGGAAAAACACCCCCACCCTCGTACAATAAAACCCCTATAAAAAATTATGTTTTTCTAACATGGTACTAATATAGCTCTATCTAAATACCAATCATTATAGGTTCTCGAGATATAAAAATTGGAACCTTTTTCTTTTCACCCTCACCCTCTACACCCACACCCTCAAAATTTTTTCTGGTTGGAGTCTATTAGGCCTACTTCTGCTAAAAATTTAAAGTATCTACCTTACACTGTTCTTGAGATATGAGACGTGATTTTTTAGAAAAATTCGTATCCCTCCACTTTCATGCTCCACCGCACCCTTCAAAAATTTTACTTTCAGCAAACTTCATTTGTCAACCTTTATACAGAAACCGAATTTTATTTTTCTAGTGCAATTGGTTCGTGAGATATCGTAATCTAAATTTTTCACCCCCCACCCCCTGTACGACACTGTCCCCACTCAAAAATTTGTTTTCGATCTATTCTCCTAGTATACCTATAAATATTCATCAAGTTTCAATTTTGTGACATTACCCGTTTAGGAGATATGGATTTTAGAAAGTGTCGACCTCGGCTTTTTTGCGTTTCGGACGCATTATTTATTCCCCCACTCCCACACCCCTTCACCCATATTGACCATTTTTATGCAAATGGGTCCACTATCAAAGCTCTATATAAATTCCAAGTTTCAGCTTCCTAGCATAAGCTGCTGCTGAGATCTAAAAACCAAAATTGTCCGTCTAAAACGCATCCCCCTCACAACCCCACTCCACAGAATTTGGTCACGTCAAGGGGGCCTACCCAGTCTATTCATAAAATAAATTTTAATTTAATATCTCATTGGGACCTACGAGCCTTCAAACGATTTTGTGTACGGCGGACAGACAGACTGAAATTTTTTTTTGCTTTTTTGTGTCTGCTAGTCATGAAACGTGAAAAAAATGCAGGGTAGCAAATTTTTTTTTTTAAAAAATCGATCACAATACTCTATTATTAGAAAATAATAAAGTAAAAAGACTTAACTAATTTTTCTTTTTTCTGCAAGAATTAATTTGTGACATGAATGGCGTGTTTAAAATCCGGCTCGACGTCTCAAAAAATGTTCGATTCTTTTTCAAAAATAAAGACTTACTTAACTAATTTTTCTTCAATAATTTAATTGAAACATGAAAAGCCTTTTTGCATATGGATATTACATGCTGCGGTCTTGACAGACTGATCTGGATTTGGCACTGACAAAACAGACATCCGAATCGGATATTGATTTAGAATCTAAGTGTCCATTCCAAAACGTGAAGATCCTAAATTTTAGGTAAGAAATTAAAAAATGTTCGGTCAAAAAACTTTAGATGTCAAAATAATTAAAAACCTTAAACTTTAACTAAACAATTTTTCCATCCATGCCAACAAGAAGAACAACTGAACAAGAAACTAAGGTAATCAAAATTTAAAGGGGATTACGCTTTCAGTATTTATTTTTCCAGCTTTCTTGCGGAAAAGGAAAACTAATTAAAGAGATTTAAGGAATTTCAGGAAAACAATCATTCGTAAGTTGGTAAATAACAGAACGGAGCAACGGACTAGGATTATGCTTTACTCGGAAGTCCTTCGTCGCACATTCTTTCTCACAACGCAGTGCATGCCGTAGTTTGTAGAGAGATGACCTATTTTTGTTTTGTAAGAAACCGAATTAAGGATACGTATTTCTTGCTGGAAAAAATAATTGGTAATTACAACTATTTTTTCCCATTTTCTACATCCCCCCTCCTATTTGATCGACAAAAGCACAACAGTCAACCCATTAAAAATAAAACTGTCAGCCTAATTAATACCTTGTTTCGTTCATCTCCTTTTCAAAAGGAGATTAACTTGTCTGTGCTAATCGACTAAAATCTTTAGTAATCCCACGTCCAATGACACGAAGCGACATTCAACAAATAAAATCCTGAAATGGAAATGCTTCGTAGTGTCATGCAACAATGATTCGTACGTACCATATCCTGGGAAAAACCCAAAAAAAAGAAAGAAAACTTTCTAAGGAAAACGATTCCGTGTATTTATCGAGCGAACCTTTGGGAATCCCCGGAGAAGGACTCGACAACAACACAACAATCTCGAGAAAAATCAATTTCAACCTTAACACTTGGCTTTGGTCTGACTGAAAAGGATATGAAAGAAGAGAAAGAACCCAGAGAAAATCGGAAGTGTTATCTGCAGGACCTTTCTCATTCTTGAGTCGCCCAGCAAAACAGACAAATGCAACGGGTGATACAATGAGAAGTCAGGAAGAAGACATGGAGGATTGCTTTTCCATCTCGTTGAGAATTTCATTATTCTGTCAGCAAAATGAAAAAGGAGATCAAATCCTGTAAAATACATAAAAAAGTTCCCATCAGAATACAACTGGAACGCAACGAGGAAAGCGAATGAAAATCGTAAAAAGGATTTCGCACATGACAGAACAAGGAGGAGGATCCTTACCTGATTTCTGCAACGAACCGTTCCAAGGATGTGTTGCTTCTACCACTTTCACTTATTAAAAGTGTGCTCTTCTTCTTTCTTCCGCTTTTCGAAGCAATAGCACTGAAACTTTTCCCGGATCGCTTTTCTTTTTCCAGATTGGGCCTTCTTTCGTTGACACCGCGAAATGTCAAGAGTACACCCAAGACCGCAAACGGAAAAAAAACAAAAACCCACGGCCCCCGCACAACGACGAAGAACCTTCACTGGGTCGTGCGTTAAAACCACTGTTGTACGCACCAACAAAATTAAATTTTCGCGTTAACACATTTCCCCGCGTTGAAAAAAAAAAAAATTTTTTTTCCTCACATCAACACGACGACACCGTGCGTTCCTTTCAAGGAGTTTCCGTTCGCGTTGATTTTCGCAACTAAAAAGCAAAAACCTTTTTTTTTCCGAATTTTCCGATATCACAGAATTCGGGCGAAAAAAAAAAACTTCGAATCAATTTTGACGCTCGAGCGTGACGTGAAAACACCACTTCGGGAATTGTTTCTTAATCGCGACCAGAAATGAAGACGATTTGAATCCTAACCGGCGCCATTTTCTATTTTAGTCCTCGGCTAGCAGCGGAAAGAACATGAAAAGGACGACGACGACAGAATGTGGATGAGGTTGGCGCGTCACAGAGTGCCATGTACAGGAGCAAAAGGAAATCCTATCTGCTACTCCAACGTGAAAAGCGTATTGGTGAAAACGCTTTTCTTTTTTTGTGGGGGCTTAATGAATGGATGAAAAGTCCTAACAAACACGGATGCGACGACGGATACGAATAGGGAGTATGTTGGTTGTTGTCGTGGTGAAATGCATCCCTTGACGGTTAAGGGGAGCTGTAAAAAAGTGGTGGCTTTCCCCACTATGACAAGCTTTCATTCAAAGTTTGGACGATTAAAGGTGAACACCAACGTGCAATTACCCCTACTTACTGGTAGGGTGAACTTTATTGAGGACGTGAGCAGAACACTTCTTTAATACTGAGGGGCAACATAAGGGTATGTAATTTAGGGTTGCCATTATCTGTATTTTATTTTGAGTTATTTCCAAGCTCTCAGGTGTCTCTAAGGAACCATATGGAGGCCAATAATTTACCGAATAAGGATACCACTTATGCATGAAGTTTATTTTAAAGTTCATTCGATAGTTCAGGTATTAATTTATCGCATACCTACCTCTAAATTGGAAAAAGGGAACCGATTATTTGTGCTACTTTTCCAGACTTTGGAAAAAACTGATAACGAAACCACTGGAAACAAAAATAAAAGCAAATATTTATAATCAAAAATGGCTTTATTGTTTTTCAAAATATTCTCCGTGAAGATCAACACACTTTTGAATTTTTTCAACATTTCTTTGCACCAATCGACACGAGCTTTTTTTTTGAGCGATTGTCAAATTATGCGGTATCCAATGCGTACAAATCTTTTTGGCAGCCAAATGTTCATGCAATATTGAATGTATGTGAGTGGAACTAATACCCAGGAATGCTTCAATCTCACGGTATGTCACATGACGATCTTGCAATATCAGTTCACGCACAGCATCGATGTTTTCTGGCACAACTGTCGATTTTGGACGACCTTCACGAAATTCGTCCTGTAGCGAAGTGCGATCACAATTGAATTCAGAAAACCAGCGAAACACGGTGGCTCGAGAAACACCAAAAGTCAAAGCGAGTTGATCGGCACACTGCTGTTGGTTTAATCTACGTCGAAAGTCATAGAAAATCATCGCACGAAAATGTTCACGATTTAATTTCATTTTTCGACCAAGATGAATATTTCAAGTATCTGTAAACAACACAAATAGCACTCGTATGACTACACGTTCTGAGTACGTTCACCACTAAAAATGTCAAACAATGTCAGATTTGACGTATTCACATCAGTGTTGCCATATCTCAAAACTTAAGTAGCAACCTACGTACAATGATCCTTAAGTTTATTAAAAATCCTCAGGCCATGGTTTCGCGTTTTTCTCCATATGTTCTACGTTTTCCGTGATCAATGAAGAGGACAATTGTAGCTAGCACCCTGTTTAATTGAGGACCTTGAAGGCACCCAAACTTTTCCCTAAGCAGGTTCCACTCCTTTAACGATCGATTCCTTAATCCTTGCTTTCAACTATTTCACCTTGTCGAAGTATAGATTTGGGAGCCTCTCCTTCACAAGAATTAAGCATAAATGTTGGAAGGCTCCTTCGTCTTCTTGACGAAATTCTCATCTGTCATCATCAATGGCGCGACAGCCCAAATCGGGCTCTGTCTCCTGAAGTCGTCGTCTCCAATCATCTCGATCCAAAGACCGCGTCCTCCAATTTTTTTTCACGTTTCATAATTAGTAGACATGAAAAAGGCAAAAAAAATGTCAGTCCGTCTGTCCGCCGTACGCCGTACGCAAAATCGTTTGAAGGCTCGTATCTCCCAAACGGTTTGAGATATCAAATTGAATTTTTTTTTATGAATATACTGGGTAGGCCCCTTGAAGTGACCAAATTCTGAGGGTGGTGGTGTGAGGGGGAGGAGGGGGAAGTGTTTTAGACGGAAAATTTTGGTTTTTAGATCTCAGCAACTGCTTACTAGGAAGCTGAAACTTGGAATTTATATATTTATAAAAATTGTCAATATTGGTGAAGGGGTGTGGAAGTGGGGGAAAACAATGCGTCCGAAACGCAAAAAAACCGAGATCGACACATTCTAAAATCCATATCTCCTAAACGGTTTAGCATGGAAGTGGTGGGGATACGAATTTTTCTACAAAAATCACGTCATATAACTCAATAACCGTGTCAGAGAGTTGCTTAAAATTTTTACCAGAAGTAGGCCTAATAGACTCCTAGTAGGCTAAAAAATTTTGAAGGTGATGGTGGGGGAGGGTAAAAAGGAAAAGATTCCGATTTTTATAGCTCGAGAACCCATAATGATATAAAGCTGAAACTTGGTATTTAGATAGAGCTATTATAGTAGTAGCATGTTGGAAAAATATAATTTTTTATAGTGGTAGTATGGTACGGGGGGAGGGGGGGGTGTTTTGCCAATCTATGAAACGGCTTATGCTAGAAAGTTGAAGCTCGGTATGTTTAAATCAACTAGAAAAGTAATTTAGATTAAAAAAAAATCAAATATCCATTGACGTTCGGAAGGGGGGCGACACAAATTATCAGTGAAAATGGAATGCATATATTTTCACGGTTTTCGTCATATCTATTAGGTCTTTTCAAATATTAAATTTATTTTTATTCCACGGATTCTTCATATAAATACCTACAAAGCGTTTTCAGAATTTTTTGAAATTCGACCCCTAAGGAGGTGGAAAGGGGGTTGTATACTTTTTTATGAATTTTGCCATATCTCTCAGGTCTGATCAGATATCGAATATCTTTTCACGTTCAAGGGCTTGCGTAGTAATTGCCTAAAACCAGTTTTTATGTTTTTTCCCTTTTCAGCCCCTAAGAGGGTATAATAGGGTTGAACAAGTTTTCACGAATTCCTTCATATCTTTTAGATGTTTATAAGAAATTGAATTGGTTTTTACTTTCTCGCGTTATCTTCATATTTATCTATTAACTCCTTTCTGGATTTTCGGATATTCAACCCCCAAGTGGGTGTGAGGAGGTTGCATATCTGATGATATATCGAATTCATTTTTTCTTCCTAAGGTTTCCTATATAAGCGCCAAAAAGTCAATTTCAGTATTTTTAGATGTTCAATCCTAAGGGGTGTATGTGTGTTGTAAGCTTTTCAAAGCTTCGACATATTTCTTAGGTTTGATGAGATATTAGATCTCTTTTCACTTCCACATACTTTTTATATAATCGCCTACAAACCCATTTCTCAATTTTTCGATATTCAACCCCCAAGGGTTTGCATATGTTTTCACTATTTTTGACATCCCTTAGTTCTGATGAGATATAAAATTGGTTATTACGGCACTTGATGTAATGACCTAAAAACCGATTTCACGATTTTCCGAATTTCAAAAACCAAGGGGGTGTGAAGGGTTTGCTTACGTTTTCACAAATTTTACAAGATCCCTCGTGTCTCATGAGATATTAAGTTGCTTGTCTAAAAACCTGTTTCACAATTTTTTAGAAATCCAAACCTCAAGTGGAAGTAATGGCTTTATATACGTTTTAACAATTCTAATAAGGCAGCAAATTCGCTTTTAATTCTATGGGCTTTTAGTGTACATAATATACCGAAATTTCTAATGTCTACACGGCCGTTTTCAATGTGTAATCGGCTAAAAATCTCTATTTTAAATAATTTTTTTTTTAAGAACAAAACTGACTTTCCAAGAAACCTCATAATTTCGAAACAACTGATGATATACTCCGACTTTGACCGCTCCCGAAAATAATAATGTTTCGACCTGGCTATTGGCAGATTTTTTAAGATGCACTGCAGTTTACGCAGCTTGATGAACGTTGAAGCTTCAGGTGCCTTGAAGAGTTGATACAGCTCATGGTTGTATCTTATTCGCCAGCCCGTTCCTTCCTTCACAGGTCCCAAAATTCTTCGGAGGACTTTCTTTCAAATACGTTAACTACATTTTCGGAAGTTTGCGTTAATGTTCCCGTCTCGCTGCCATAACAGACAGCACAGGTCAGCACTTTCTTGGATTTCATTATTGGAAGTACCGAATAATACGTTTTATTTGCTAGCATGATCCGTCATATGAAGTTGTCCACACTCTCCAAATTATACTCCGTATAAGTTCGTATAAAAAAGTAAGAAGCCGGAAAAGGTAGAAGAGCCGTTCTGGTTCCAGGCTTATGAGGTCTTCTCATCTTGACTAGATCTCGGTCTTGTTGCGTATGGGGCCCTAGAAGGAGTTACTAAGGCTTGAAAAATGGTTTGAGCATCTGAAAAAAGTGTCCTAACTCCAACTACTTCCGAATCGGTGGCTAAAATGTGAACTTTAGCGACATGCTTGCTAGAGCCGCGGTCCGAATTACTCTCACGGTACTTACATCACTGACAGTGCTTACGTTCGGTCCGAATTGTCGGTACGCTTATGTCACTTTCAATTCGGACCCATCGTGAGCACACAGTGTACTCACAGTGTCCATGCTCGAAAATCGAAACCGTGAGCAGTGTGAGCGTGCCATGCAAATTGTATGCTTTGTGAGCGCAATTCGGACCGATTGTAAGCGCGCGTGCATAAAGCGTAATTCGGACAGCAGTCTAGGTTTCGGACCAGGGAACGTCATTCACATGTTAGTCCATATCATAGAGATATAAACACTGGAGACGACAAGACACCGTTTTTGTATGAAGCACTTTGAAGAATTTTAAAGCAAAATTTAACGTTTTTGTATAGCGCTTTTGATGCCAGGTGACAGTGAAATGCAAGTAGTAGCCAAGTATTCAAATGTTTGGCGCTTTTTATGTTCAAGACCGGAGTATAACATAAATGTAAGTAAGATGCTAATAGAAGCATAGTGTTTATTGCCGGTCCTTTGCTTCAAAACAGTCGGTGCTCGTCATCTCCAGTACATATACATATATCTATGGTCCATATACCATATCCTGTACAACAAAAATTTCATGCTGACTTAAGCCTCAGTTACAATGGCTCTGATCCGATCCGACAACCTCGGAGGAGGAAACTTTCTAGGCACAATGATTCCATTCCGATATACGTCAAAGTGATACTGTCGAGGTGTAATTTTGATTTTCAGTTAGGTAAGAGAGATGGTGAAATTCAATAATTTACCTCTTACCGTCGGAACGGATAGAAGTTGACAGTTAGTCAACCTTAACCCCCCCCCCCCCCCGTTTTGTATCTCGGCTATTCGTTCCATTGATTGTGACTAGTCGTTCCGAAATTCTCTTTAGATGTGTCGGATGGAGAAACTTAGCCCTGTCCTTTTTCCAGATCGGATCGGATCGTAGCCATTGTAACTGAGGCCTTACCCACTCGGCCACGTCTCACTCGGAGGCCGAAAGACACTACCCACCAATTCGACAAGATGATATGCGTCTGCTAGCCAACTTAACCTATGCCACGGTGTCCTTGGCCTGCGAGAGAGGAATCAGAAGAGCGCGAGCTTATAAAACGAGAAGATCCATTTTACATACATAAATGGTTATTCAATAGGTACATATCAATTTTTTTGTTTTAATACAAACGCACCCTTAAACTTTTTTGCTGATCTGTCAATGTCAAAACGTCAGTCAAGGTTTACATTTTTATCATGGTGAAGTTCACGAACGAGCAACGTTTAGAAATTATCTCAATTATTCTGTGTTTTATTTAAATACAAAATTGTTATGTCCCCTATGTAACCCTAGGGTTATTCAATAGGCTAAATCGATTTTAAACGAATTGTGTTTTACTTGGAATCCCGGTAAGCCCTAGCTGGCATCAGTATATCCAACGTTTTAAAATTTATTTAAATAAAAGTAACACATTCGATTTACTATGCATTATTTTTTGGATATTTCGTAACATAAATCCTGGACGAAAGGGCTCAATTTTGTGACAAGAAAACCCAACGCAGTTTCAAACTTCCTTTCCAGTGAAAGTTTTTCATCTGTCATCTGTATTAAGGCCTAGTTTCGCTTTGATAAGCCTTAGCCAAGCCAGCGTTCTGTCTCAGTCAGAAAGTAGTGCGGTGGCCTTTACAAACTGATCAGTCACCGAAAAATACACCAATAAATTTTAATACATTATAACGATTTTATTTCTTTAATGGGTTAAACCAATTATAAATTCTTTATAATTTTTATAAATTCCAAACTTCGTTATTTTCTCATTTTTTTGTGAACCGTTGAAGAACGAAATCACAAACCAGAACCAAATAAATAATTGCTGTTTGATTAACGATAGTGAAATTTTTCACACACATTAATTACGTGTAAGCATAAAATTAAATACGTTTGGGTTATCAAATCGAAAACACCATTCAATAATTAAAAACAATTTTTAAAATCAATCATAATGACATTTTGAATGTTTTAGATTTCAATCAAAAATTTTTTGGCTGCATAAATTGTTTGTAAAAGACTGGACAGGTGAAATCTGAGATTGCGAGTAAAACGATAAGCCAATCAGTAACTGAATTAAAAATATTTTCTTTAACAATAATGAAAAGATAAGATATTAGCTGTATGGAAGGATTAGTCTGTTTGGTTTTCCGTTTCTTGAATTTATTTCAGGATTTTCCGATTTTCAACCGAGAGTCCTGGTTGTGCTTTAGGTTGTCAGTCGCATAGTAAACTACACCGCATTAAGCGCGTTCCGGACTTCTACCCAAAAACTATGAAACTAGCGCCCCAACTATAGCCAGATTTAATAGGTCATGTATTGAACTTTGTAAGGACATGAAAGATTCATCACAATCATTAGTTTGTCCAGCGACCAGCTCTATTAATTCCAACAGCCTTACTGCATTGAAATATGGGACAAATGTAATTGTCTTAATCTATTTTTCACGACACAATGGTCGCTTATTGACTTTCTTTGTAGACCTATTTATAGTTAAGCTAGTTGTCGATCGTAGTCTGCTGCAAGGACCTTCTTAGAATAGCTTCGAATGCATGTGAATATTGCAGTGGCTATTTATTGCGACTCGTTTGTAGCGAATGAAAGAGTTGCATGTTATTGCAGTAATTTAATAGCAAGGAGTAAAGTGATTTTCCACTTCTCTTCTGGGTCTCAGGGCAGTAACAAACTTCTTCTGAGGTACTGTTATTGCATGAACCTACCATTCTGCCCAGTATGCGAATTTTCGTAACGTTTTGCTATCAGGTGAGATATATACAACGCTCCAAGTTTCAACTTTTCAGCATAATTCACTTTTAGAAGATTTTCCTTCGAATACATCTAACTCTCTAGATGAAGCTGTGGGTTTGTGCTGGACATAGTGCTTCTAAGTGCGAACAAGAACTATGCGATGCTTTGGCGAGAATTTAAACCCTTAAGCCAAATGTGATCGTTATCGTAATTGATTCCTTACAACATAACTTTGAAACAGTATACATATTGTTACATGCACACCCTTGCAACCCGATTTACCAAATCGATTTTAAAATCGTAGATTCCAGAGAGACGCACAGCCGTCCAATAACCAATTAGAACAACGTATTAAGCTTTCCATTTTTCGCGTATATTCCGCACACAACATCGAATGTACTAGAGATATCGCGAAGCACGGCGTTGAACCTGTTTAAAACTGCAGCATAAGCTCGCATACTAGACCAGGCCCTGATAAAGCGAAATCCGAGTAAATTTCATTCCTACGATTGCACAATTTGTATACTAATGAGTGCGAATAGCGAGCAAAAGTAAAAGCATTGCCAAGTGTAATAATCGAATTAAGTAGTTTGGGCAGTACTGAAATTAATTAACCGATTTGAATTAAAAAATTCCTTTGTTATGCAAATGGAATTGTTTTTGCAAGTCCGTTCGAAAATAGTACTATAAAGGTGAACCCCGAAAATGTAAGCTTCACTTCCAAGGCAAGAAGTACGGAATAGTAAGTAACACGCATTCCTCTGAAGAATTAGAGACAAACAATATTATCCGTATTAAACTCAGCGTTACTTAGAACCAAGTCCAGTTAAAAATTTCACGTCGCATACCTTCATTTTAATTACTCATGTTCATCTCCAGTCGGGATTACGTGCAGTGGGACTTATAGACTACTTCTTTAAGGCGTGGATAGTCCCACCTTAAATTTTTTAGATACTAAACTAGACAACGTACAGTTCACTAAATTTAAAGAATAACAAATCTACGCCCAGTCAGGAACAATTTATTGCTATTAGTTCATTTTGTCATTATTATTACAAATTACAAAAAATAGCGAAATATGTGCTCAAGTTTCGATGACTTGTTTATTTCCTCCACACGTTTCTACTCTTTACTTACTTGACGATGTATGCAAGATTGGAAAGAACTAGACGAACGACATCAAAAGGAGTTGTTCTCAATGTTAGGTTACAGAAAGCCTGACGAAACCAACCTTACAACATCATTAGTGAAACGCAAACAACACGTTTCTATACGTGACTCGAATTCCTTTCATCCTCCGGGCTGCTGAAATACTTGAGAATTTGAGAACCTACTACTTCACCGTATTGTAGAAAAGGTTACAAAATGTGTAATTTGACCGAAATAAGTATTTCGGGCATAACTTATTGTTGATAAAGTGAAATGGCCAAGTGTTGCCGGAAACTTAGGAATGATGGCTCCAATTACTCCAATGAAGACATGGAAGGGCCACTTGGGCTCACAAAACCTTTTCATTCGCGAATCATTCGAAAGTTAATCAATAAAGCGAATTAACTCTTCAAAGACGAAATTGACTCAAAATTGACTCTTCAGCTGTATGAAATTCTTATCCATTTACGAATCTTAATTGGGTTGGGATTAAAAACCTACTCACTTTGACCAAAATGAGTGAGTATATACCCAGATAGAAAAAAACTGATGTTTAACTAATTCGACCGAAATACTAAATCTCGTATAAATTTCTTAACAAAAACCATCCAAGAAAGACTAATTGCGAATCGCAACTCTAAATGGAAATCAATGCTAACTAATCTGGATAAGGGTTCCTAAACTGTATGGAAATTAAGCAAATGGTGTAATCGAAGACAAGCCAGTGTAATTCCACCTCTGGTCACCGAAAAAAACAATAAGGTTTTTAGCGACGTAGAAAAAACCAATCTGATTGCAGATAACTTCCACGCTGCACATCGGATCTCCGAACACATGGGCAATTTTATTAATGACACATCTATCACTAATATCATTCGATCTATCCCGCTAATCGTCGACCTGCCTCAGAGTGCACTATGCAAACCGCGTGAAATTCTTAATATTCTAAGAAGACTAAAGAACAACAAGGCACCCGGAAAGGAATAAGCTTCCAAATATCCTTCTTAAGAAACTACCGAGAACTTGTATTATAATCTTAAACTTTATCTTCAATGCCTGCCTCAAAATTAGCTACTTCCCTTCATCCTGGAAGCATGCAGTAGTTGTACCAATTGGAAAGGCCGGGAAAGACCACACATCCCAAACATTTAAGACCAATCAGTTTGCTTCCAGCTCTTAGTAAGGTGTTTGAGTGGGTGATCGCCCACCGCGTTGAAGACTTCCTCGAAAGCTTCACAATATTACCTCACTTTCAATTTGGTTTCAGACGCGGACATTCATTCCACTGATCACCAACTTTTGAGAGTTGCTAAATACATAAAAAAATCATTTCAAGAAAAAGAATCGGTAGGCATGGGGACGTTTGACATTGAAAAAGCTTTCGACAGCGTCTGGCATGAAGGTCTTTTGTTCAAATTAATGAATGTTTCTTTTCCTATATATTTAGTAAAGGTAATTCAGTCATTCCTATCAGATAGAACTTTTGCTGTCAGAATAAACTCCGGCCTCTCTAATGACCAACGCATACCTGCTGGAGTTTCCCAGGGCTCCTGCCTAAGCCCGATATTTTATAACATCTATACGGCAGATATGTATAACCATAAGGCTACAGCAGTACAATAAATTCAAGGCAGGAGACCTTGTCGGTCACCTTAAAATTCTACAGGAATTTAATCAGAAGGACCTAACCGACTCAGTAAACGATAACATGCCAAAGGTATATGATTTTGAGAAACCATATATGGTTACTCTGGGAGATCGTGTATCATGGCAATCTGGTCTACCAGATTTTGGGGAAGGTGCTTCAGTCTGGTACACGGACGGCTGTAAGACCTATAGTGGAACTGGAGCGGGCGTATTTGGACCCAATTGTAAAATATGGACGGCAATGGGACAAACCGCCACTGTGTTTCAGGCTGAGGTACATGCCACAGAGCTGTGCGCAGGTAAACTTCTACTGAATAAACCAAAAGGCGCTACAGTTATTATCCTATCTGACAGCCAAGCGGCACTGCTAGCGCTGAAATCTTTTTGTTTCCGTTCTAGGCTTGTGTGGGACTGTTATACTCTTCTTAAAGAGCTGGCACATCATAATAGTCTAACCCTGATGTGGGTGCCAGGACATGAGGGTATTCCGGGTAATGAATCGGCTGACCAACTAGCTAAGCGGGGAGCCAACTCACCAATGATTGGCCCGGAACCATTCTGTGGAGTAGGTAAAGGCTTCATTAAGGATGGTATTTTAAAGTGGGTAAATCTTCAGGTGGAAGATTATTGGACTTAGACAGTCAAAGAAATTCCTGACCTTCTCAAATAGGAGAGCGTCGGAATTCCTTTCCTTAAGCAGGTATAACGCACGGGTCATAATGGAATATTTTTCCGGACATTATTTCCTTAATTATCACCTTAAGATCATCGGTAAAGTATCACTAGATACATGTCGATTCTGTGATATCACATCTGAAACCACGGCACACATTCTGTGTGATTGTGATTCAGTGGCCAGATCAAGAAGGCAGATTCTCGGTGGATTTACTCTCACCTGTGAAGACCTGTCGAAGACTCCCCTGAGTAAAATCATCTCCTTTCTCAAAGGAATCGATATGGCCTAGGGAGTGGTTAAGAGCCAGGAACAAAAGACCTCTTAGGTCGTAGTTCGAGAAGTAGTGAGGCTTCTTTAGGCTCTACCAGTTTAAATAATAATACCGAGCCATCCACAATGCGAACTAGCAATCTTCGCAGACGATACATGTCTTCAAGTTAGTGATAAAGATCCAGATCGAGGCTTACTTGGAACTACTTTATCAATACTACCACCGCTGGAGGATAAAAATCAACCCGACCAAAACGGATGCCATATTTTTCACAAAGAAAAGAAAGTTGTCAAATTTACCAAAACCAGTTCACTCAGCTGTAAAAGAGTACCTGTGTTAAAATCGGGGTAATAATCACGGACGAGCGTGTGGCTGACCACTTCACCTCCTAGTGTTCCGTTGGTCTAGTAATGAAGTAACTCTAGCATTACTTCAAGGCCTAGGCCCAATTTGGGCTGTTGTGCCATTTATTATTATTATTAAAATATTCCCTGGTCCACTACTATCACCTACCTCGGGGTGATAATGGACAAAAAACTCACGTTCAGTTACCATATTGAAAATACCTGCTTCAAAATTTCGAAATCCATTTATGCACTCTACCCGCTTATAAACAGAAAATCGCAGCTATCCACTGAAAATAAAATGTTAATTTTCAAACAAGTCCTTCAGCCCAGATTATCATACGGCTCTGCAATCTGGAGTCAGTGTTCCAACACGAGTAAAAAGAAACTACAGATCTCCCAAAACAAATGCCTGAAAATGATTCTTAATAAACCCTTCTACTTCTCGACGAAAAGGCTCCACGAAATTAGTAACGTACGTACAGTTCAGAAACTGCCAACAACCGATTTTTATCTTTTACGCAGATATCAAATGAGTGACAATCCGCTAATTCGCTCTCTACTCTAACAATATAGACTAGTACACATCTCCATACAAAATCATTTATCAAATATCGTTGATACTATAGATATATTAAATCTTTCGCTTTTATTTACCACTCGCCTCTTCTTTTCCTAAAGGAAAAGTTGTATTATAAGTTAAGTTAGATTAATAATTAGTTTTAGTTAAAAAGTAAGTTTAATTACGCCTTGGATTAATTAGTAAATACCTCAAAACTTTTAATAATGTCAGCCGCTGCTTACAATTAAGGAATATAGTTGTTAAGATTTGATTATCTGTTCTCTAAAATTAAGTAGTTCTGTGTTTATATAATACAAAAAGACCGTTACAATAAACTTGAATTTTAATTTTAGTTTGAACGCTCTTCAGGCACTTTCTACTGCGGATTGATATCCCTCCCACCCAAAGCCACTTTTTTGAAACACTCTATGAATTAAATGAAGCTTTAATATCTATAATAAGGTATATTCCGATGTTAGCTTAAATTATTCAAGTACTTACTAAAGATACATTGGTTGATGTTCGTGTAACATGCGAAGGATTTTTTTTCCGGAAAGGTTATAATTCTTTCCAATCGACTCATTCATAAAATATGGAAAAAAACTTTTTAAGGTCCTGACTTCCTTTCATAGTCAACAACCACTGGTTCTGTAAAAAAGATAAGAATTATGAGTAGAACACAAGTGTTCCAAGTTATGCGAAACTTACAAATTTGCTTTTATTTTCTGCTACTATCAAGAGCTGTTCTACATTGTCCAGGGACTCTTGATCAGCAATCGGTAATTGAAAAGGCAGACTTATTGAATCCTTTTCTTCTCGACAACCTTTTGCTTATAACGCTTTGGTGAGCCAGAATTTTCTCCATGAAATGATAAAATGATTTCACGGATTTAACTTTCACTATCCGATTGGGAGTCAATTTGTTCGCTACAACTATCGAAATATTTACTGCTAAGACAGGCTTCATTACGTCTTTCAGGTTGAAATACAATTTCTGTTTTGGACTCTAAAAAATTAACGTCTTGTATTTCCTTTTGGACAAGTCTTCTAAAATGACGCCTGCTCACCCCCGCTAATCTTTGTGATTATTAATTTTGGACATTCTTAAAACACACAATTCACACAACAAGCGACAATACGTACTTATTAGAATAAAACATTTAGCTATAAAATGGTAAACTCACCTGATTTATCACTGTACTGCCTTCACGTTTCACGATTATAACCACACAGAACAAAACAGACGCCGCGACTTTATTAAACTGTATTATTGCATTGAAGACGAAAAACAAGTGATTTTAACGTAAGAATCAAACAAAAATTAGCTTTCCATCATCTTCCACTTACTACGAAATCATGCCTTCTGAAATATTTCATGGAATCGAAAGCGTTAGGGGAATCCCTATAACCGCAATTCTTAGAAACTCTATGTTAGAATAGAGACATCAGTTCATTATCAGTTTTTGGAATCATAAAATTGGAATCGTTTTGAATCAATAAAAATGATGTCAGTAGATCTACTTTAAAACTAATTCTAAATTGATTTGAAGAACGGAAGTTTCATTGGACATAAACTTGGCCAATCAAAACTTATGCATGTTAAAAATCAGTGAAAAATCAGTTTTAATTAGTGATTGGAACTCGTACATTTTAAGTCCTCCTCGAAAACAGTTTTGATTCCTTGGTATGGTTTTCCATCAATTTTTTCCACGGTGCAAAAATGAAGGGAAAGTTATTATAGAAAGACTGATTCTAATTTCTACCTGGATAGTCTCTTGAAAGTCCTTAAATTGAGAGAGAAAGATAAAGAAATCAAAATCAAGACAAATAGAGCGAACTTTCTGATTCCACCGCTCCACAATTTTGACCCCCACTGCGTCATTGGGCCAACTTTCAACCCTCACTGCCTCATTGGGCCAACTTACAACCCTCACTGCCTCATTGAACCAACTTTTCTGAATAAATGGAAAAAAATTCGAAAGTCATTAAATTGTGCGAGAAACACGAAAAAAAATCAAGACAAATAGAGCGAATTTTCCGGTTCTACCATTGCCTCATTATGCCAACTTGCAACCCCCACTGCTGCATTGTGCCAACTTTTGATCCCCACTGCCACATTGGGTCAACTTTCGACCTCACTGTCTCAACTCTCTCTTATGAATAAATGCAAAAACTCGAAAGTCCTTAAATTGAGCAAGAAACACGAAAAAGAACAAGACAAATATAGTAGAGCGAATTTTCTGGTTCTACCGCTCCATAACTTGCGAGCCCAACTGCTTCATTGTGCCAACTTTCGCCCCCACTGTCTTATAGGGCCAACTTTCAACCCTCACTGCCTCATTGGGCCAACTTTCTAAATAAATGCAAAAAACTCGAGCAGTCGAGCAATCAAGCAGCAAGACAAATAAAGCGAATTTTCCGCTTCTACCACTCCTCAATTTTGACCCACACTGCCACATTGGGCCAACTTTCGGCTCCCACTGCATGCTTATTGGAGGTACTCGAGGCTTTGGTAGATTTTACTGACTAAAAAGTACAACCCTTTTTTTAACCGTGAATTATTCGTGAAATATTGCGAATTCCAAACTAAACGGATTCTCGAGATACAATGGATTCTTGATAATAAATACACAAATTTTTTAGGGACTTTTGTATGGAGTCCACACCAAAGACCGGTTGGATTTTCTTCATATTCATTCTTTTACTATTAAACAAATTTAAAGTTGAGAGTCTGAAGCGTTCTGAAGTTATCGGTCAATATTTGCCATACCGTATTTTTAGAGCTACCTAATTGGGCATTTTGTATGGAAGCTAAATGACTGGGCACGCAATTTAAACATCTTAGGTCAATTCGGTCTTTAGTTATCGGTCGTTCGAACAGATGGAACAGATGCAATATTGAAGAAAAATCCATGAAAAACCCTTTCTCAACAAGAATATCCCCCTCAGTTCAATTTTAGAATTCCAATCGCAAACTCAATTCATTACGGCTTAAAAGTTTCATCTAGGTCATCAAAAAAAAGGGAGAAATTTCGTGTAAAGTTAAGAATTTCCACACGACTTGAAATCAAATTTCCAATCGAAGGACATTCAAATTCTGAAGTGTTCACCCAAAATATATACAACAGCAAAAAAAGAAGGCGAACAAGTATTCCTTGAAAATCGAGTGAAAGTTCCTTGGCACTCTCCCTATACCCAGAACTTATACTTTCGTTCGAAAGTAATACAATTAAGGAAAATTTTCTTCACATTCCGCCCGAATTGTTGCCATAACTTTTACCAAGGACTTGTCTGAATGACCTCAAAATGTTGTAACTCTTGGCAAAAGAAATTGAACGCAATGAACGGTGTATAGGCTGCGAGGTCATTCCGGACCATTAACACACCCTTTACAGGATCATTCCCGGAAAATTGACGATTATTTTATTTCGTACTTAGAAAAGGCTGTTATGCTTGCATCCTGGACGTATAAATCAAATTTATATTCAAATATTCATAAGAAGAAATAAAATTATCCTACACCACCTACACGTCCATTTCGTAGCTACGTACCTTTACTCCTGAAGGCCACAGGACGAAAATAATCGAATTCACTTAGGAAAAGTCCTCTTGTTAGTTTGTCCAATTTTTTGAAAGACTTTATTAAATTACTTCTTCTTGAGCGTACAATTCCTGAAAGCATAATCAGATCCGGATTTTCTTTCGTCTGGTCACGGTTCAGAGTGAACTGAAAACTTTTTCTTTAAAGTTATGCGATAAATTTTCTTTTATTCGCCCACATTTGTTTTTCTGCAACGTTTCATTTCCAATCATCATCTTATTGGATACCGTACAGAGTGATTACTTTTGAAGTTTATTTTTATCTGAATGTGGAAAAGTAAAGAAAACTCTTTAAGTAAAGAAAGTTATGGAAAATAAAATGTGAAATGAGCTGTATGTTGCTTTATTCAGTATTGTTAAGACCTTTCGGATCTGTCTAGAAAGCTCGATTTTATTTAACTATTCCTTTAATGATTTATTATTATTTATTTAATTCTTATTTATTACCTATTTATTATTTATTTAATTTTTATTTATTACCTATTTATTTCTTATTTATTTCTTATTTATTTCTTATTTATTTCTTATTTATTTCTTATTTTTTTATTATTTATTTATTATTTATTTATTATTTATTTATTATTTATTATTTATTTATTATTTATTTATTATTTATTTATTATTTATTTATTATTTATTTATTATTTAATTATTATTTATTTATTTATTATTTATTTATTATTTATTTATTATTTATTTATTATTTATTTATTATTTATTTATTATTTATTTATTATTTATTTATTATTTATTTATTATTTATTTATTATTTATTTATTATTTATTTATTATTTATTTATTATTTATTTATTATTTATTTATTATTTATTTATTATTTATTTATTATTTATTTATTATTTATTTATTATTTATTTATTATTTATTTATTATTTATTTATTATTTATTTATTATTTATTTATTATTTATTTATTATTTATTTATTATTTATTTATTATTTATTTATTATTTATTTATTATTTATTTATTATTTATTTATTATTTATTTATTATTTATTTATTATGTATTTATTATTTATTTATTATTTATTTATTATTTATTTATTATTTATTTATTATTTATTTATTATTTATTTATTATTTATTTATTATTTATTTATTATTTATTTATTATTTATTTATTATTTATTATTTATTTATTATTTATTTATTATTTATTTATTATTTATTTATTATTTATTTATTATTTATTTACTATTTATTTCTTATTTATTTATTGTTTATTTATAGCCTAATGGACTGCTACGAGCAGGTGGGATATGAGTGCCGTGAGTCAGAAAGAGTGAAATGCAAAATATTATGTTTTTTTTATCTCGAGAGCCGCTGACTGTTTCACGCTAGGTCAATTCCTACGAATCGTTTTCAACATTCAACCCCCGAAGGGTTGAATATTTTGTCCACGAATTTTGCCATATCTTTTATTTCTTCTGAAGAGATGTTCAATTGACTTTTATTTAGAATATTCAAAAATTCATTACCACGTGGTGACGAAAACGGGGTTTAATATCTTTCAAGTTTTTCCAATTTTCAACCCCCGGGATCATGAAAAGGGGTTTAATGTGTAAACAGAAATGTCATTCTACATAGGAACGACAAGCTATCGCATTGGTTTCTACTTCGCAATTTCTTGAAGTCCCCAAAATAAGGGGAAATTTCTTAAGGCATTTTACAATATTCAACCCCCAGGAGTATAAAAAGGGGTTTAACATATAATCAGAAAAGCAATTCCACTCGGGGTGGACTGCATTGGTTTTTACTACAACCGGCTCTTTGCATGATTATATCCTAAAGGAGGCAAAAAGGGGTTCAACACATTTGTACTGATTACGATACTATTTCAAAGGCCTGAATTGATTTTTCCTTCTACGGGCCACTTATATACCATAACCGGTTCCAAAGGTGTAAAAAAGGTAGTATGGGCCTGGTACATGTCCTGTCTTCAAAGACTTGTTAAACTTCTTTCAGATTTTGTGAAAAGGTGTGTTACTTCTAGATTAATTTACGCCCGTTTACGCACAACGTAACTAGGATGACACAAGCATAGTAAATTCTTCTGTACTCCAATTTTAGACACGTCCCAAACTTTGGCGCGAAAAATAATTAAAATTTTATTTTGATTATATTTGAAAATAGTAGAATTTAGCCTACCGAGAATGTCTTCAAGTTTTTAACGAGTATGGAATTGTTTTATGGTAAAGCTGCCACAGAAGCTAAATTTGAAAAATTTCGTTTGTTTTTTTTTGAATCAGAGGAGTCTCTTGTAAGACCAACACACGAATATGTCTTGTCTTGACTGAGAAACACCATTTAAAATGCTGTGTTGAACTAATTATATTGAACGCGACGCATGAAGCAATGCGACGCGATGAAAGCTAAACAGATATAGGGATATCACACCGTTTCGCGCACTACGCGCGCGTCGCTTCGATATTCAATTTTCTGATTTCGTTGCGCGCGTAAACTGATGTAGAAAGAACAAAAAACCCAGGGCAATACGTTCGCATTCTTCGAACATATTTGGTATTTGTGAATATTTTTTGACAATTGTAGCAAGCAATTCAACGCCCTTGCTATACTATGTCGCGATGAGGCGTGAGACGCGATTGTGGCATCGCGCACATTGCCATCGCTATAATTCAACATTAAGTCAGAATTGAATCATATCATATCATAAACACCTCAGAGCTGGTGGTATTACCGAGGATTCCTCCGTATGTGCGTTCCAGAAGCAAAATTGAAATCCACGAATTATAACAAGCCAAAGTGCGCCATACTGAATTCTTGTTAAGCTGCATACACTGAAGTTCAACTTATATTTAACCAATTTGGTTGCTCCCTAGGATGTTAATTCTAATCGTATGTTGCACACACTAAATAATGAAATATTTTTTGAATGCAACTAGGAGAGATGGACCAAATCTGCATCAAATTATGTCTGTTTATCAAAGATTAACGAAAAACTTCCGCAACGGATTTCAAGTCAATGTACTAATAAAATGTGAACATATTGACCATATTTTTGTTTATAACGTGGATCGAAAGACACACGGACAGTGGATACTACACACCCACTGTAGGCTACAATGAAGTCATTTAACTTGTCCTTCGCAATTAAATCATGTCGATTAAAAAACGGAAATTATGCCCTTTTTGGTTTACCAATAATGTTCTTGGACATTAAGTACTTCTGAATGAAAATAAAGTCTAAGTGCAAAAGTGGCAAGGTGTTTATTTCGTAGCACCTGATTGTAAGGAGGCAGGTTTGGAGAAGTTTAAGCCTTGCCCTCCTCCAAGATTACCCTCTCTTTTTTCTAGAAAATGCCGAACTACACTGTTCCGGAAACTTGTACAATAACGAGAAAAATTAGCCCTATTTCATTATCCGAACATAAATTTGCCGACATTGTAACAAACGACTTTCCCTTCAGTTTAATAAGAAAATCGATGTAGTTACCCAAATCTCTGTACCACAACCCATACGAAATCTTCAAAAACCTCGAACCCATTCCAACCAATAATAAATTTGAACTACCTAATTGGGCATTTAGTAAATCATCCCCCTATTTCATATCTTCTCCAAATTTTACCGTTCCTTTTGCCTCCGAGAATGAAAAAAAAACTACCCTCGAATTTTCCGCCGAAAAACGATTTACAGTCGAATCGATTTTTTTCATTTCATTGAGGAAAAACTGTCCGGAGTTACCTACGTAGTATTCGGAACATGCAAGACTCTTGCACGTACCATCATCCACCACAAAGGGTTGAAAAGCTTCCGTTGGTGAAATTCACTTGTGGTGATGGTGAAAATCACACGTTCGAGCAACAGATTCTGGTCATGCGTTCTTCCACAAAAAGTAGCTCCATTCCTCCAAAATTAAGTTTCAAGCTTACCGGAAAAAGAGGGTTAGTATGGGTTTTTTGTGCCACCCACGTGAAATTATCACCAACCACACTGTGTATGAATTTTACAACATAGAACCACCAACATTGCTCTCGACCTACGAAAAAGTCAACCCTTTTTCATGTCTAGAACGAAAATTGAAGCGGTGGTAGGTCAAAGGACTTCTTTTGTCGAAAACTTGTTTACTATATTATAAGGGTGGCTTTTTTAGTTGGCGTCGGGAAGCCAATATATCATAAGATGGGGGGCGGGGAAGGGAAGGATGAGGATTTACAAAAAAAAAAACTCAAGGAATAATAATGGTGGTGGTAATGTTTCTGTAAGAGTTGACCTGTTAAGTTCTTGACTGCACCCTGCTCTATCGCTTAGTCACCCTGGTGGATGATTTTTATAGTGAGAATGGTGGGATTACTCAACATGTATTTTGAGCATTTTACCTTTGAACATAGATACGTACATAAGATTCCGAGAGATTCCGGTGTAAGTAACTACCGAACCTGCCAACGGATGAGCGGCTGAGTGCAGATAAGTTTTAACATACTAATTTTCATTATAATTAGACAGTATCGCGTAGATCTAAGCCACGGACAAAAAAAGTTCATCTGTCGGTCTGTCCGTCTGTCTGTCTGTCCGTTTGTCCATCTGTCCACTTGTCCATCTGTCCATCTGTTCGTCTATTCGTCTGTCCGTCTGTCTGTCTGTCCGGCTGTCCGTCTGTCCGTCTGTCCGTCTGTCCGTCTGTCCGTCTGTCCGTCTGTCCGTCTGTCCGTCTGTCCGTCTGTCCGTCTGTCCGTCTGTCCGTCTGTCCGTCTGTCCGTCTGTCCGTCTGTCCGTCTGTCCGTCTGTCCGTCTGTCCGTCTGTCCGTCCGTCCGTCTGTCCGTCTGTCCGTCTGTCCATCTGTCCGTCTGTCCGTCTATCCGTCTGTCCGTCTGTCCGTCTGTCCGTCTGTCCGTCTGTCCGTCTGTCCGTCTGTCCGTCTGTCCGTCTGTCCGTCTGTCCGTCTGTCCGTCTATCCGTCTGTCCGTCTGTTCGTCCGTCCGTCTGTCCGTCTGTCCGTCTGTCCGTCTATTCGTCTGTCCGTCAGTCTGTCTGTCTGTCCATTTGCCCGTCTGTCCATCTATTCTGTTTAAAAGGGTTAAGAAAAAGAGTAGGAGATAGGGCAGAGCTCTAAGGAAAGTCCGAATTAGTGATATCTGGAGATGACACCAAGTGGAGCTCACAGTCACTGTATCGCGATGACTTGAGGGTGTATTCTGGAGGCTATCTTTCTGCTGCATAACCCTGCATATCCTTGAGCCTCAGTGCCCAATATTTAGCTCATTCTTATCTTCCGATTAGCTACTACCCTAAGATTGCACCTTTGTACCAACCACGAACTTAGAGTTCTGGTATGGCTCTTGATTTATTTTAAGAAAACGGAAACTTTTGATAGTAAGGACTTTGATTGAAAGGGAATTAAGGGTATTGATGGACTCTTCCTTTGTCAACAAAAAAGTAGTTTCTTGAATTTCGAAGAAATCAAAAAGAATGTCTTGAACCAGTGAATTCAATCCATTCCAGAAATTCGAAATAGATACAATTGAGCGTTTTTTTAATTCAAAAAACCTTTCGGAACCATTTTTAAGATTACCAGAAGGAAGGTATGATAACGAGTGCCATAATACATACCGTTAAGCGATTTCCACATAAATAGATGTGCCTGTAGCTCCGATAGATTTGGAACAAAAGACTCCTTTTTTCGTTTTTTAATCGGAAAAACAGGAAAAATCCTTTTTTATAGTACAGTGAAAAGCCGATAGTAAAGGCCTGGAAATATTATCGACATCGCTACAAAAAAAGCCTGAATCCTTTTTTCCTGTTGTTGTTTCTGTGTGTTTTCGTAAAGCAACACCATCTTTTGACCCATATGATCCCTAAAGCGGGGACAGATAAAACTATATGTTTGCGACACGTGTTCCACATATGATAATTCTATCATATCCTTACACAGCGTATATACGAGTTCAGATAAAGATTCACGCATTAAAACCATTGTTATATCCTTCGTAAGGTTCAAAAATAGAAGGATCTCTCCGCAGAGAGGCGTTCGTAGCACAAACGAAATTAGAAAAAAATACGATAAAGGAAAATTTATTCCATTCTGAATACAAGGAGCAAATGAATCCCTGCCGTCGCCATACATGTCCTTACAGATGATGGCTTCATATAAGTAGCTGTTTTCTTCTTACTGAATTCTGTGAATGACTTTCTGCTCCCGCTATGAAATAGCTTGCGCCATTAGCATTTTATTAATGGCTTAATGGCCGTAATTTTCCCTGTTATACCGCCGTTCTTTTGCCAGCTCCTTCAGGACGAAAATGAAAGAAGTATAAAATCAAATCGTGAAAAATTTATGACATCCGTTCGAAGGATGATGCGTTACAGATTTATGAAGGAAAATCTTGCGAAAGCGATGTTCCTCGAACTACGCTATTTTTGGATTAATAAACTGGGTCGTGAAGTCATAAGATTGTTCAGAAATATAATTTGAAATTATTGGCTATCTATAAATGATTGGCATCGCCTTTTAGTTAAGTCAACGTCCCCTTGAATTTTACTGGATTTATTCAATTTTCACTCGTGAAAATAAAATTAAATCGGTAATGTTCCAAAAGTAACATCCACAACCAATTTCTACTCCTATCACTAGGTCTAAAAGATTTGAAGAAAATTTATAGCGCCCAGTATGTCCCTGTCATCCCAGGAACTGGAAGTGGGTAATCCAGTCAATGCTTCTGCAGGTTTCTTGATACCCAGTTTCCTAGCTCTTTAACAACCTCCATTCCTCGAAAGCCCACTCGAACTCTTTAATTTCCCATAACTTTTAGTGGTGGGACGATAGGCTAAACAACTATCCCCGGAAAATCAAAGGTGTTTTGAAACTTCGATAGGTAATTTTACATGGCGTACAGACAAGATGATAATCCTAAAAAAATTAAAACTGCTAACAGTCTATCAGTCAGTCGTAACTTTATTACTTTTTAATGGAAGTTTGGGGGGGCCTTTAAAGATAAGTTTCGGAGCAAGGGTGACATGTGGCCAAAATTGATTTTTCGGCGTTTGCTTAGAGAGCCTGTAAATGTAAAAGCCAATTCGATATCTCGCCGGATCTTGGAAATATAGTAAACCGCTTTGTGATGCTTCAATCAGGTCAATAAAATACTAAAATTGTTTTTTTCGGCGTAGTATAAAAGGTCCGAGAAATTAAAAACCATGAGAATTCTTTAAAACTTGAACAACCCCTTTAAATATTGAATATTGAAAAGTCAAGAAACCGATTTCTAGTTAGTTATATCAAGAACGCCTGGAAGTAAAATACCAATTGAACATCTCTCCAAACCCAAGAGATATGATGAAATTCGTGGAAATGTATGCAAGTTTTAGTTTTAGGCGATTATACAAAAAGCCCGAGGAACTAAGAAGGAATTCGCTATCCCATCCTACCTAAAAAGCATGTCGGTATTAGTTAAACTGTTTGAAACCCTGTTGATACAAGTGCTTCTTCTTGTAACATCTGTGTATTCAATTTTTGGGTTTACTTCTAGGTTTTGTATTGTTCGCAAAATTCTTCTAATTCTTCTTCTACCAAAAAAATAATAAAGTTGCACCCAGACTGTTGGCAGATTTTTGATTTATTTCTTTATTTTTGTTTCCCGATTTCGCTAAATTAGGGTAAAATATCGACAAAGCGACCTAAGGGTTGAATTTCGAAAAATTATGAAACAGATTTTTAGGCTATCTAAGTGATATATCGGAATTTGAAAAAACATACGTTTTACACCCTCTTAGGGGTGGAATTATGCAAAATCCCCAAAATTGTTTTTAGATCATTATATATAAAGACCATAGAAGTAAAAGCGAATTCAATTTCATTAAACCTAAAAGATTTCTCGGAATTCGTGAAAAATTGAACAATACTAATACTCCTAGGGGGTTGAATATCAAAGACAGCTTGAATCGGTAGTTCACCGAATACATTTAAAGCATTTATAAGTGAAAGCAGATTCGATATCTCATTACACCTAAGAAATATACCGAAATTCGTGAAAATATCCACAGCCACTTTACATCTTCGGGGTTGGAAAATTTTAAAAATGATTCTAAGCGCTTATATAAAGAACCCACTGAATTGAAATTAATTTGATAACTCGACATGCCTAAAAAATAAAACGAAATTCGTGAAAATGTGGAAAAAAACCTTTTCAGCAATATTTTTTCTACTCCATCTTTGCATTCCAATGAAAATCTGAACTTTTTTACGCTTTAATTTCTCCTTTTGTACATTTAAATATATGTACTAAGTTTCAATTTTCTAGCATAAGCCGTTTTTGCAATACCAAAACTACGTTTTCATTTTCTGGTACAATTGGTTCGAAAGAAATTGTAATCCATGGTTTTTTACCCCCACACCCCACCTCCTCCCTCAACAATTTTAGTCGTTCTCTAGGCTCTTAGGACAACCACAACGTTTCAACCTTCTGACATCAACCGTTCAAGAGAAATGGATTTTAGAATGTTTCAATCCCAGCTTTCGAGTGTTTCGGACGCATTGTTTTTTCCCCACTCCCACAATCCTCAATCTATATGGACCATTTTTTTTACTCGGTCCACTATCATAGTTCTCCAATTGTTCCAAGTTGCAGTCTCCTAGCATAAGTGTTTCTTGCGATCTAGAATCGAAAATTTTTCGTCTCACACCCCAACCCACCAAAAAGTACCTCTCGTAGGGGTTTACAAAAAATTCAGTAAAATTCATAATAAGCTTTGTGTAAGGCAAATAAAATAAATCAGTAAACAAAAATTTGGCGATTAGACTATCTCTGACACTGATAACATTTGCTAGCGAAAAACGTCAAATATTTGACATAGTGGCATATAGTGGCATAAAGCTTGTCTTATAGATTGTAGATGGTGGAGGACGGTCTAAAAATCTCGATTCACAGCGGCCTCAGTGGTCCTATTGTGTCTTACATTGTATTCCATGCTGTCAAATATTTGACTGAAAGAAATACAATAATTTTAGTCCAATTTTGTTCGTCAATAAAGTTCTTATGTATTGCAAATAAAATAAAGTGGCAAATACAAATGTCGTGAATACACTATCTAATGTCCAGCAAGATTAGTCAAATATTTTACATAGTGACATGTAGTTTATAGCCTGTATTACACTGTATGTCATGCTGTCAAATTTTTGACTAAATAAATTTGACGAAAATATTAGTCAAATTTTTTTCCGTCAAAAAAGGTCAGAAAAAATTGTGACAAACATTTGGCGATTAGGTACACTATCTGACTGCTTTTGCCAGTGACATATAGCGTAATGAAGGCGTAATAAGGCTTCAATGTGCATCACGTATCTTATATTCTATACACAACAATTTTTTTAATGCCTCCCTAGTATATACAGTTGAACTAAATAAAGGACTCGCTTTTAATGGACCGTATGCACGGTCCCAACTCAAGAGCTTAAGTATAAATAACTTCGGATAAAATGTACAGTGGACTAATACTGATGGTCCAATCGAGTCCATTAAAACCGAGGTCTATTGTATCAGGTAAGTTTCAACTTTTTACCATAATCCGTACTTGAGATATCAAATTAACACAGTGCCCTAATGAAAAGTTCACCAAAAGTCGTCAAAACTTTACAATCTTGTTCATTGATAAGTCCTCTTATCAATGAACAAGATTGTATGATGGATCAAGTGCGCGATGTCACCCAAAACAGACTTTTTTAGGGTTAAGCTATGGTTGGCTGAATTAACTTCAATTCATAGAGGAAGTAAAGAAAGTGTCCTTTAAAGGGGCCGACGACTCTACACCAGAAATCAGTCCACCCATATAATTTAGATGCAATAATAGAACAGGCTTCAACACCTTTCTCCATTACCAGAAATCGTTTCCGATCCTAATTACTAAAGTTATTGGGGCAATTACAAAAGAATGAGAAACAAAATACCGTCCAGTACCCACGGACGCAATTTAGATCATTGTCCCTGCACACCTTTCACAATTCAAACACGCAATATTTCCATAAACAGTACGTGGTACTCGTTAACCTGTGTCCATTTTAATGGAATATTGTAAGCCTCAAGTGGTGGTACATTTACTACTCTGGTCAGTACGTTGGGTAGTACCTCCAGTACTCCGACGGATGGACTTTGGACACAAATGTTTAAACAGATTTTATTGTTGCTCATACTCGTACGTTGATACCTCGTAGCTATGAATCCTATTGAATTTTAAAATCAATTAATTCAGAGCGCCACGTAAATTGCATTCAATTAAACGAACAATAGCATGTTGTAGTCGCTTTGTAAAGCAAATCTTTTGCATACCTTTTTTATGATACCCGGCCAGAATTTTTCTGTCGGCATTGTGTTAAGTCAGAAGTCAGCAATGTTCCCTCTGCGGAAATTGTACATCAATTGAAAGTCAATAGTCTGGTGATGACAAGTCAATTTACTCAAGGATCCAAGCTAAGAAGCAGGCAGCCCTTTTTCCGTTTTCTTTTATGCGAAGTCATGAAGGAATGAAGGCTAAGTGAAAGGATCTAATTTCGAATAAGAGGTTCATTTATAGGAAATTAACTGTCTTTTTTAAGTATGAAGCTATTTGTTTAAAAAGTATCTTATTACTCGGGAGCTCGGGGGTGTTAACAGGTAAAATAGTCGGTGAGTTATCTAGTTAACTGACTGATAGTTAAAAAATAAAATGGTAAAATATTGACCAAAATACAAACTTCGGTCTTGCTTAAATCCCAAATACATACTGTTACATGCTACTCTGACAACCCGCACAGCTCGATCAGTATCCAGTGAGAAAAAAACAATCACCCAATACCTAACTGAAAAGCGAAGAAAAATATCCGGTTGGCCACCTTGCCCAATACCCAAATACCCAATAAGAAAGGCGTGAAAAAATCTGCAAACTTCTGCATAGTTCAAAATTCTTCTCGAACTCTTTTCCCCTTCTCGGTTGTTTTTAACATTTCCCGACCACCAGAACCAGAAAATGTGCGAGAAAGCTCTTGATTCAACACATGCAGTATATAAGCACGGCAAAGTTTGCAGCCAAACACAGTTTTTACTACAGTGAAGCGAGATGACGATCAGTTTCTTCCCAGAAAGTATTTGTAATGCGGTTTGGATTGGTAGCAGCAAACGAGCAGTAATCAAGTAGTGTATACAATCAGGAAGACAGTAGTGCAATTATTAGTGCGATTATTGAATGCGAATAATAAAACGTTATTATTTTTATCGATTTTAAACGAATTGTGTTTTACTTGAAATCCCGGCGAATATCCGCAACAATATGTTTCTATATTTGACTTTTAAGAGTTCAGGTCCATGACGAATCAGATAACCAGTCAATATACATGGTAGTTAACAATAAGAGGAACATACAAGAAAACAAACTGGTGAACAAACTACATAGTTCACAAGTTAATAAACTGTAAAAAAAATAGAGAAATTATACAAAAGTTTTGCATGTTCAGACAGTAGATTTTAACAAACAGCCATGATTTTTTTTAGTAAAAATATCTTATTTTTGAAAATTTCAGATTTATGTTCTTATGGGTATGATTGAGAAAAATGCACAATGTTTCAAACCCTTGAACTGAAAACTATTATACCAAAAAAAATTTTAGTTACCCGAATCTGTGGTGCCAAGTTCGCGTTTCCAAATCCAAATCTGTAATAAAAAGAGCTAAATTTAGTAAAAATTATTTAGGAACGGAAAAGTAGTAAATAATTAAAAGAAAAAATTATATTCACAAAAATAACGCTTTTTTCTGTGCAATTTTACACATTTCATCTACCGAATACGCAAGATAACAGATGTGTTCTCTTGCGCCCTTATCCATCCAGTGCAGTGCAGATTTATTACAGGAGAAAACAATAATAAAGTTTATATTGCGAGCAGAGTAGCCACACTACGGCTACTCTGTACTGAGTACCCGTGTGGTGTGGCTACTCTGCACCAGATAAAATTAATGAATATTTTTCTCCATTATCAGCTGATTGTGATGCGAATGAAATTTATTCATTGCGTGGATTGTAGTGTTGGCGGCACACACTTTCAAATTAGGCTTGCGCATTTTAGTTCACCATAGTGAGTGATCATTTCCGATTCCCGATCCATCGCGAACTAGTTCGTTCTTTTAGTTCACTAGTTCGCGGGAGTTCAGTGATGAGAAAGGTAGTGAAGTTTGGAACGACTCGTAGTCGTCATTGTGGTAGAAAATTCACGGGAGTTCAGTGATGAGAAAGGCAGTGAAGTTTGGACCGTAGTCGGCATTGTGGTAGAAACTAGAAAGTGAAGAGCAAAAAAAAGGTCGTCTGGTAGAAGAATGTGATAAGCAAAAAAAAGGTCCTCTGGTAAAATGCGATGAGCAAAAAAAAATGTCGTCAGTGTAGAAGTATACTGTAGCACTGACTTTCCAAACGGGAATGAAACGAACTAGGAGCAGGACTGACTGCGAACTAGTTCGTTCATTTCAGTTCTGGGAACGCTCTTCTGAACTATTTCGTTCGCGAACTACACAAGCCTATTTCAAATATCAGCGAATCATATTATGGTAAATGGTATCTGCAGCAGTAAAAATTGTCGTTTAAATAATTTCATCACCGTTGGATGAAAGATACTTGGAACATGTAAAAAAAAAGCTCTTGGCTATTGTTTTCTATAAGGAGCTAGTCGACTTATATCTGTTTCTAATAAATTTCATTTTGACTCTTGGTCTTTTATCTATAGGTCTATTGCTTTAGAAGCTATCTTTATTTAACGAAAGCCATTTCGTCACTTGTGCAACTCTTTTTTATAATAGAGTGTAACTAAAACCCATAATTTATTAAACTACCAACAAATAGTTACTAAATCAACACTGTTTGCCATGAACTAAGTGCAAAACATCTTTTTTCACTTGTTAAAAATTAAAGTTTATTTACTCACACTGAGGAAGAGTGCCTGCTGGCGCAATTTTTGGATCACATCCCCTCTATTTCGTGTTTCCAGAGACAGAATGTTTTTCTGATTGTTGCTTTTCCGTCCGAATTACACTTTAAGAAAAAAAAAGAATTACTAAATTACAAAAATGGTTCAGAACTTCGAAAGTTGTTAAGGTAAACAACAGCAAGTAACAAATTCACCTGATATGAGAGGTGGTAAAATAGATTTTCATAATATATAAGAAAAATAATAAGGTTAACAATCCTGTTTTTTAGTTAAATGATTGTGAACAAAAATTTATTCTCTTAAATATTGTAAAAACGGTTCTAAATCGCCTATCCCGTACGCAAAAGAATAAATAAGAGAGTTCTTAAAAGCTTGAAGTATTTTCTTGGAATGGTCAAAAAAGGATTTAAGTAACATTACCGATTCATAAGTTATTGATATTAAAAGAACAAACGTCCGAAAATGCTTAGAAACAATATAGCTCGAAAACGGTTATACGATAGTATGGCTATTTTACTCAGTTTCTCCTCACGCTCCTAATTTTATAATAATACACCGGCTGGCACAGCATTCGCAGACTAGTGCGCTTAGCCAGAGCAGAGCAGAGTTAGAGCACTAATTTTTTAAGGACATTTGTTTGGAACCTATTCGAAGGAGTGATTGGTTTTCAAGATCTCATTCTGGTGTGAAAAAAATAACATTGGGGTGCTTAGCTAAACTCTTAGCTAAATAGATGTAATGGATGTTGTTCTCAGGACCTTGTGTAGCACCTTTTCGAAGTAGTGGAGAGATTTCGAATTCAAAATTTAAATTACCAATCTAAACGTGTTCTCAAGTGTTTGTGCACTCGAACAGATGGAAGAATAGATAGCTCTTTTCAGATTCAGGCCCAATTCGGTTGGAATATCAACAGATTTAATTTTGAATAAAATAACAAAGTCAACAAACTACTCGAGAGTGCAATCAAATTGGATAAGATCACTGGATTTTCCTGAACAAATGTCAGTAACTTTAACTGATGTCTTCTACTTATTCAGAATTAGACTTATTTTTGTAAGACACAGACGTTATCAGTGACACAATCCGGCACGAGCTCTATCGTGGCTAGGATCACGAAAACAACTATTCTATGCGATTCGAGATAAGATAGCTGATGGCATGAGCAGCTTTTTAGCATATAAGGCATGCATTAGGTGGACATCAGCAGTATTCACTTGTTCCATACTAGAAACCACAAATCAACATGAACTTCTCCGCTATTATCCTTTTGGTCGCCTTGGCCGTCCTTCTTATTATTGGACAACAAGGTGTCTTTGCTGAAACCTTCTGGCAAGGAGTTGTAAGTATCCAGTCGCCTAGAAAATTTAAGGTGCCTGATCCTAAATTCCAGTTCTTTCTGTAAATAATTTCAGGATCAAGTTGGACATCAAGTTCTCCATGATGCGGATGAGATTGCACCAGTTGTAGGAGCTGTAGCTGGAGTTATTGGCGTGCTTTCATAAATCACTAAGGAATTTAGCGATCTTGAATTTATGGCTACTAATACATGTTGCTAGTTTTGAATTTTGATTGAATAAAGAAAAATAAAATAATTGGAAAAAAAAGTTTATTGTTTTTCTACTATAAAAGATGAGCTGAACCTTGAAATTCACCTAGCGAACAATTTGGTGTTTTCCCATAGGTAAATTGAAGCTAATTTTTGAACGTAAGATAATTGAATTTCCAGTGATGAATATTTCACGCACGTGCAAAAGTGTATATAAACGTTTCACGTACAAGCTAACTAGATGTTTTATTTACGATCCACCAAGGTGATTCATTTGTGAGTAACAAAATGGTATGCTCAATGAATCACCTTAGAATCGTAAGTGATCTAATGTGTGCAGTGTGCACGTATATCTCGCCACAGATGAATCGTTCGTAAAACACTTGCATTCTATTCTATTAGTTTTCTGGGTATACATATTGTTGCGAGCTAGGGGTTCGCCGGGATTTCAAGTAAAACACAATTCGGTTAAAATAAAAATAAGTGATAATTTCTTTATCCGCACTTTTAATTCACAGAATTATAATCGCACAATAATTCGCACTATATGGCAGTACCGCCCGCTTCTATATCGCTCGACTCGTTCACTTTCGTTCTCTCTCAATACGGTCGCGTATACGCGATGGCTGTCGCAGTCGACGTAATCAAAATTACTGTGTCTTCGCTGAGAGCTTCACCTGCTTATATACTAGGCGGTTGCAGTCTAGGATGTACTTGAATGTCCACCGGTGATGTGGATGTTTCTCGAAGGCTTTAGAGCTTTCGATTTTGATCTTCGATTTCGTTCAGTGGTGTATGCAAAGGGTTCTAGTATATTGGAGAGCATTCGAAAAGAAGGGAGATACAATCGTGTTGTTTCGCCTTATCTTCAGCTAGGTTTCTGATTGGGTTATTTTGCAACTAGGTATTCTGTTGTTGTTGTTGTTGTTTTCATTATGTGAAACAATCGAGTTGCACGGTTGCGCGGTTGCCAGGTTTACATGTAACAATATGAAGACCACAAGGGAAAAGCTCGATAAGTCCATTTTTTTCCTTTTTGATGCCAGCTGTTGGCTAATATCATAAACTATACTCTAGCAAACATAAACAAGGTAAAAATCTATCTAGTCCATAGTCATTGCGTATTAAAAATTACACATGCAGGGGAAGAACCTGGTTAGTCCAAGAAGTCAAGGGAAAAATCTGTTAAGTCCATGCAGCGCTGCTGTCTTTTTTTAAGAACAACTTCTACACATCTTTAAGTTTTTCTTTAACTTTTTAAACAAACATTTTATAGCTTTTTCTACTTTTAAATAATTTTACTTTAACAATGCTTTTTTTTACCGTTTTTGTTATAGTTAATTTTATAATAAAAGTGATTTTTTAGCAATTGTGTAGAATATTAAAACTTCTGAATATACTGGAAGTTAAAAAAATATAATTTATGTAATGAAATATAATATGAACATAATTTTGCTGAAAATCAGGAATAAATTGTATTTTATGTAGACAACATTATTATGACTTCATTCAGTTTCGCGTTGACTAATTATTTTGAAAAGGTCGATAGGTGAGGAAGAAACAGGGGAAAACCTGACAAGTCCATATATTTTTTGGAGCTGAGTAATAAAAACTCAACTGAGTCATGTGGGGGGCTGATTTTTTTGTTTATTTTTAACAAAAACAATCAAGGACCCTTTTGTGAAACCTTTAGTAAAAAAAAACAAAAAAAAAGTTTGAAGTTTAAATTTGCTCTCCTGTAAAATTACCAAAATGTGACTTATCGTGTTTTTCCCCTGTTGTCTTCACATCCATTTAAATAAATTGCAGGTAAATCGCTAATTAGTCACCTGTAAAATCACTTGCGATTCTTATCACGGAGAATTAATTCAAAGAAATTAGTTTGTATCGAATTTGCTAGACTGATAAGTTAACAGAGATAAGTTTGGGAACAAATTAGTTCACCATATATTAAAGTTAAGTATAGCAAACATATGGTGTTTCACTTAAATATATTCACTTAATGCGTACTTCCTTCGTTCCTTCCAACCAAACCAAACTTTTTTTATTTATATTGTGAGATTATTTTGTTTTTGACTGAAATTTCAAAAAATTTGCTATCCTAAAAGATCCCAAAAAAATTAGTCTGCCGTACGCAAACGTCTTGAGCATCCTACAACTAAAAACACCCTGAAGATATGTTCGTCTAATTTTCCTAAAATATACACTGACTGACACTCTTATCAAATGTGAATAATTTGAGGTTGAGATGTTAGGAGGGAGTTGGGAAAGGGATCCGCTTATGCTAAAAGGTTGAAACTTGGAACTTCTATAGAGCTATAATAGTGGAGACATTTGTACATAAAAGTCGCCGCGATGGGTTCAAGAGTGCGAGAATGGGGCGCGAGGGTGCAAAGCAATATATTCCAGTTGTCTTAAAATATTTATATCAAAAAGTGAACTACGCAAAATAAAAATCTGAGGAGTACTGTCTGAGCTCAACTTTATTTAAAAAAGCACGTTCCGGGCTTCTACCCAAAGAGATAAAGTTCCCGCCGCACTGTTGGCATATTTTTTGTTTATTTATTAATTTTTTTCAATTTGATTAAAAACGTAAATAAAATATCGACATACCCCTTGGCGGGAAAATATCAAAAAAAATTGAAACTGATGTCTAGGTTATTATAGGAAAAGTAGCGTAACAAACAACTGGATATCTCATTGCACCTAAGAAATATGACGGAATTCGTAAAAACGTACACAATGACTTTACACCCCCTTAGGGGTTAGATATCAAAAAATCTGGAAAACCGTTTCCGGGCTTTTATACAAAGAGCTCGCAGAAGTAAAATTAATTCTATTTCTCGACAGACCTAAAAAATATGACGAAATTCGTGAAAATTTATAACCACTCTTTTCACGGACATTTTTAGTCCGTTCGCAAATCTAATTCTTTTTAATTTACTGAAATTAAGTTTCAATTCTCTAGCATAAGCCGTATCTGAGATACAAAATACAACCTCCCGCACCCACCTCAGCGGGATTGTAAGCTATGAGCCTGCAAACGGGTTTGCGTACAGCGTATACGGCGAACAGACGGACATTTTTTTTATTTGCTTTTTTCAGGTCTACTATGTGAAAATACAAAATTGAAGGGTAGAAAATGTTTTTTTAAATTTCAGGTCGATCAAAATACGTTACTATTAAAAAACGATAATAAAAAAACATACTGCAGTCACGATCGGCTGCAAGCCAATCGTATAATACTCTAGATGAATACTCTAGATGAATACTGAAATACTGAATATTGTAGTTGGAAAAGTGGAATTACGTGTGTGCATGTTGTATGTCCTTTCTTAAGGACTCCCATTAGATTGCTACTCAAAACTAAAAGACAATATTCAGTGTTTAATTTCTTATCTTGAACTGGTGGTCATCGAAAAAAAAGTCCCTTTTGAAAGACTTTCACATGGGAGGTGCAGGAAGGACTCACTCGATTTCTTACATATTTATCCTTTTCCTTGGAACCATTTAAAAATGAACGTGTACGAAATTTCAAATTCGTAGCTTGAAGCGTTCAAAAGTTATCGAAAAATATTGTTGAACACGTGTCTTAAGGACATTTTGTATGCCAGCTACCAGAAGGAGTAGGACAATTTTGCCCGTTAACGAACTTAGCCTTACAAATTCAACCAAACACCCAGATTCAAAATTTCAATATCCTAGGTGAAGGCGTTCTTGAGTTGTCGTGTTCACGGACAGACGGACGGACGGACGGACGAACGTTAAGCGGATTTCAGGTTTTTGGCCACAAATAAACAAAAAATAATATATAACTTTTTTTCGTCCGAGGCTTGGTTCTATGCGTTACAAACTTTTGGGCTGGATTAAACTTATAATACTCTATATGATTTCATCTAGAGTATAAAAAGTAAAAGCAACAAGAAAAATTGTCCATCTGTCCACCCGTCGAAGTGAAAACCATTTCGACAGCTAAAAGATATGGCAGAATTCATAAAGACCTATACACCCCCTTTAAACTCCCTATGGGGCGGAATATGTAAACTTTTTGAAATCAATTTCTGGGCGTTTCTATAAAGCGACTGTAAAACTCTTTCGATATCTCGAACAACAGACCTAAGTGATATGACGAAATTCGTTAAAATTATGGGTTCCTACTTAAATTAAATGTTCAGCGAAACGAAACGAAATCAAAAGTATCACTTTGAACAATTGTATTTATTGAATTATTTTCAATTTAATAACCCCAGAGAAGAAATTGATTAGAATAAGCCGGCCACAGCAACTCCAGCCTCAACAATTGGAGCAATCTCATCAGCATCGTGAATGACTTGTTTACCGACATCGCCCTGAAATTAATTACAGAAAAACAAGTTATTAAATTACCTTCTTCAATTAGGAGGACTAAACAGCTCCTTAAGATGCCGAGAGTACTTACAACTTCGTGCCAGAAACTTTTAGCGAAGACTTCTTGTTGTCCAATAAAAAGGAGGACAGCCATCGCGACCAAAAGGATAATAGTGGAGACGTTCATGTTGATTTGTAGTTTGTAGTAGTACTAACAATGGGCAGTTGCTTCACGGTTTATATAGTGAACTGGAAACCTCGGTCATTCTTTATCTAATCTTTTCCATTATTGTTATAATTATGTAAAAAATGATGTACGCATTTCCAAAATAATCGACTAGTCTATCATTTTAATCGCAATTATCGAACACAATTCGTGCAGCTATTAAAATTGATTAGAATCTGAAACATTCTAATTGACATTATGATTGAATTTAAACATCTTTTGGATTGAATATACAAAACTGTTTTTATCTCGTCCAAGACGAATTTGATTGAACAATGACTGAGGTTTTTTTTTGTCTATTTTTAAAATTGCTCAACTTTGTTTTTATTGATTTCTGGGAAACAGTTTTGTACCCATACAGCCGTATGGCACTGCAAAAACAATTGTTTTTAATCAATAACTCTTTTCTTGTGTAGTTATAAATAAGTAACAGATTTCATCTTTGAAGCATAAACTGCTGCTGATATAAAAAGAAACACCAGTATAAAATTAACTTGATGAAAAAAAGATGTTTTCTTTTCCATTGCCCTCCCTAATTCATAATCCCTCAAACCCAAACACTTCATGCTAAAACCAAAAAGCTTCACCCAGAAAATTAGGCAAGGGTGATGTTAGAGGGGCTACTGAACCCTCTATAATAATAATGTCTAAAACGCTCTCACCCTCCCAAAAGATACTAGTCGTAGGAGTTTACCCAATCTACCAACATAAAAATTTCAACTTAATACCTCAACGGGTTTGGGAGCTACGTGCCTTCAAACGATTTTGCGTACGGCGTATACGGTGGACAGACGTACATTTTTTTTTTGCTTTTTTGGTGTTTACTA
Source organism: Beris morrisii (assembly GCA_951812415.1). Lineage (NCBI taxonomy): Eukaryota > Metazoa > Arthropoda > Insecta > Diptera > Stratiomyidae > Beris > Beris morrisii. The sequence goes on along the minus strand of OX638311.1, from coordinate 53,696,128 downwards.
GTCCTAAAACGTGTAAATACAAAATTTCAGGGTAGCAAATTTTTTTGAAATTTCAGGTCGAACACAATACTTTATTATTAAAAAATAATAAAGTAAAAGTGTAACTTTTCGATCAATAGTACTCAACAATATTACAATTTACCATCAAATTATTGTCACTTTTTCTGGTTCCATAGGTCACTGGTTAAAATCCGAATCGACGGACGAAAAATGTTCGATCTTTTACAAACAAAGATTTTATTGATTTTTGGCGATAATTCAATTATTGCACGCCCAAGCCAAATTTTTTAACAATCATTCCAAAAGTTAGGCTTTAGAAGGTGCATAATGAAGTATCTACTGTCAGCTACAAAAAATTATTTAAAAACCCCTACGAAAGCTACGAACCTAATATGTCCATCGTTTTGTAAAAAAAATTAATGAATAGGAATAGGAAATAATTAAGACAATTAATTTTTTTAATTTATTATTCGTTATGCACATGAATATTTGCAGGTTTGGTTACACGCATAGCTAAATTGAGGAAATTACACCACAATTTCCTCTCAGATACTCCTCCAGAACTACACCTTTAGGCCTCACTTATCAACGGTCGGATTTCACTAACAATTTAATATCGCCTTTCACAACCTCCTTAAACTAGAAAAGATGTAAATAAATTTCTAATGTACATACTCTTTGATTAATAGCACCAGTAGCGCAATTTTATTATTCTCAGAATAATAAACCATAAATCTTAACGTAGGTACTATGCGTGTCAGACCATATCCTAGACATTATAAAAAAAGATTTTGTCCTGTGGAATTGTTTTTTTTTCTCCTCTGCATTTTTCTGTTGCCTTAAATTTTCCTCTTATGAATTATTCAAAAGGAGCTGAAAACAGCAGATTAGAACACATGTCGCTTGTGGCTTAGTGTTGATCACATTAATTTCAATATTTTCTATTACCTGGCGAAATAACGCAGAACAAACACCATCTCAGAAAAAAAAATCCAAGGACGATTTTAGGATGATGTGAAATTCAGATTTTAGTCGTTATCACGTGAGTATCTCTGCTGAACGTTTTATTCTGACGGGTGGAGACATTACCTGGAGGACATTAAGAATTGTTTATCTCAATTGAAGGTGAAAGGTGTTAGGCGGGTTTTTCTTAGAAAATCGCAAGGGGTAGGTGTGATGTTCCTGTAAAAAAAAAGAATTAAAAGAGTCCATTTTTGAACGAAAGAGCGTAGCCAATCCTTCCTGTAAGCCTATCCGGTTGAACACGAAAGTGCAGAATTTCGTACATTTTGTATAGTTATGAAAACCATTCCAATCTTACTAGCTAAACCCTTTTCTCATTTCACCGTCTAAACAGCCAACCACAAAATTTAACGACATTTGTGTGGGAGCTATCAGGCGATTTGGTGAAATTTTATGCTAACAACCTGAACAAACCACAATACTGTAAGGTTTCGAGTGAAAACTTCGATCGAACAAAGGGTCAGCCAAATTGTTTCAAATCGAATATTTCGAAGAGACCAAGATCAAATTTGGAATTGGAAGAAGAGGTATTAGTTAAAGGTAAGGTCTCGTTCTGACGCTCTGCCCAAACTGTAAAAAATTATGGCAGCAAATTTGTTATTTGGGATATATGTAAAATACCTAAAATGAATGTGCAGAATTTTTTTTTAAATCTCAAATAGGGTGAAAAAAAAGGTAAAATACATTTTTTACGTGCATATAAACGCCTAAACAAATTTTCGCGGTTTTTCCCATTAGCCCAATGAGATATCGTTTAGATCTTACTTTATTATTTTAGATAATACTGCGATCAATTAAAACACAAAACTTTGCTACCCTGAATTTTTTTCACGTTCTAGGACTAATAGACTTCAAAAAACCAAAAACAAAAATGGTCTGCCTGATCGCTGTATACAAACGTGTTTGCTAGCTTCCAAACCTTTTAGCAAAGTTTAAATTCTTTTAGTAGGTAGATTGGATGGACCCCATTAAGGGGACACTTTTCTGAATTATGGTGTGAGCGACGATTACGGAGCATTTTAAACTAAAAATTTTGCTTCCTATACCTCATTAGCGTATATTGTAAATTGTTGCTAAAAAAGGGATGCATATATTTTACGAATTTCGTCATATCTCTTAGGTCTTTTGAGATATCAAATTAATATTACTTTCATGAACTCCTCTGATAGAAGGAAGATTCAACCACCAAGAGGGTGTGAACGGGTTCTATACGGTTTCACGAATTCCGATATATCTCTTAGGTCTAATGAGATATCATGATTTTTGCTTCTACAGGCTTTTTATATATTTGCGTCGAAACAAATTTCAAAATATTTTTGACATCCAATCCCTAAGTGAGTGTAAGGCGGTTGTATACGTTTTCACTAATTTTGCCATATCTCTTATACTTGATTAGATATCAAATTCATTTTTGCTTCCATGGCCTAGTAATCAATTTTAGAAAAAGAAGTTGCATACATTGTCACGAATTTCACCGTATCTATTGAGTCTGATGAGATACTGGAATGATCCGCCTTCGTAGAAACCAGGCATACACCCAGTAACTACTTTTGTAAAGCACCTTGCATACTTCGAAACAAATCACTCAACTCGGGTCCGTGTAAGCGTTTAAATTTACAAGGGCAACACGGGAATAAACCGAAGTCGTTTGCGGAACAGATGAAACCTCCTGTGATGCACCCCCTCCGGTAGGGGCTGCATAAATGATAACGCGTTAACTCGGGAACGCGTTATACAAAGGCAGCTTACGAATTGGCCAAAGTCTTTACACCGAAATCCGGAATCGACAAATATCTTTTCGGTCCGAACACCACCTAAACAACCTCCCTGCGTGCATTTGGACAGTATCACCAAGCAAATAATTTATTAGAAGGACTTTTTTAGAGAGCTGCCTTCGAGCAGCTTGAGCGAATTTTAGTACCATGGATGGAACTACCTATTAATAAAAATAAAAATTGCTTCTAAATCACAGAAATGGCTTAAGGTGGAATAATAGTGAACGCGACGCGAGCGCGTTAAGCAATGCGATGCGATGACAGCTGATTAGTGTGTGCAGCCAGTTGCAGTGATATCGCATCGCTCTCATCATTTTCTAATTTCAACACTTGTAGGTCATTGCGCGCATCGCTTTCACTGTATTTCCACCTTTGCACTGACAAGTTGAAACCAGGCATGTTAGATCATTAAGTGGTAAAGCCATTTGTTAAGAATTTAAAAAAAACTAAATTGGGCTTATCTTTAATTTTATGAAACTAAGAAAATAAAAACAAAAAAAAGGAAGGCACTGGTTTTTTTCAGTGGTCACGCATTGTCTACTTGAGTAACCACTGACCAATGGCTCTCAATAGGCAGCCCCGCAGGCGAAGAGAGACTCGTGAATTCGTAGCTTTGAGTTTTTTCGAGACTGTCCGAACCTGGCTAGAGAGTACCATGTATAGTAGTTTACCCACAAGATTCTATTTTATACAACTGTATACTGGTTGGTTGCTTCTAACTTGGACAGAAGTGTCAAGAAATTTCGCTAATGTTGACCATACCCTCTATCACAGGCTCGCGAGAAAACTTGGACCTTAATGAAAAGTTGCTGGAAACCAGTGATGTAGACTTTATATTCCAGCTTGCTTAATTTTTCTTTCTACTCTATATTTTCTACATTCAACTAATTTTTATTTTAGACGGAAAGTTTTGGTTTCTAGATCTCAGCAACCGCTTATGCTACGAAGCTGAAACTTGGAATTTATATAGAGCTTTGATAGTGGAGCCATTTGCAAAAAAATTGCCGATATGGGTGAAGAGGTGAAGGACAGGGGGTGAAAATAATGCGTCCGAGACGCTCGAAAGCAGAGATTGAGACATTCTAAAATCCATATCTCCCAAACTGTTAATGTCACGAAATTAAAACTTAATGAACTTCTGTAGGTATACTAGGAGAATAGATCGGAAACAAATTTTTGAGTTGGGGCAATGGCGTCCGATGGGGGGGGGGGGGGGGGTGAAAAACTTTAGATTACGATATCTCACGAACCAATTGCACTAGAAAAATAAAATTCGGTTCCTGTATTAAGGTTGACAAATAAAGTTTGCTGAAAGTAACATTTTTTAAGGGGGCGGTGGAGCATGGAAGTGGAGGGGATAAGAATTTTTCTAAAAAATCACGGTTCATATCTCAAGAACAGTGTAAGATAGATGTTTAGAATTTTTACCAGAAGTAGACCGAATAGACCCCTATCAGACGAAAAAAGTTTGGGGGTGGGGGTGTGGAGGGTAAGGCTGGGGGAGGGTGAAAAAGAAAAAGTTCAGATTTTTATATAACCTATAATGATACAAAACTGAAACAAGGTATTTGAATAGATCTATAGTAATAGCATGTTGGAAAAATATAATTTTTTATAGGGGTACTATGGTATGGGAGGGGGGGGGGCGGTGTTTTTCCTGTCTATAGAACGTCTTATGCCATAAAGTTGAAACTCGGTATGTATATGTAAATCAACTAGAAAAGTAATTTAAATAAAAAAAAATTTCAAATATCCATTGGCGTTCGGAAGGGGGTGCGAACAAAATTATCAGTGAAAATGGAATGAATATATTTTCACGATTTTCGTCATATCTATTAGGTCTTCCCAAATATTGAATTCATTTTTATTCTACGGCTTCTTCATATAAATACCTAGAAAGTGTTTTCGGGCTTTTTTGAAATTCGACCCCTAAGATGGTGTAAAGGGGTTGTATACTTTTTCACGAATTCTGCCTTATCCTCCAGGTCTGATCGATATCGAATATCTTTTCACTTTCATGGGCTTGCGCAATAATCGCCTAAAACTTTTGTTTTTTTTCAGCCCCTAAGAGGGTATAAAAGGGTTGAACATGTTTTCGCGAATTTCGTCATATCTTTTAGAAGTGATAAGAAATTGAATTGGTTCCTACTTTCTCGTGCTGTCTTCATATTTATCTATTAACTCCTTTCAGGATTTTTGGATATTCAACCCCCAAGTGGGTGCACGGAGGTTGCATATGTTTTCACAGATTCCTACATATTGCTTAGATCTGATGATATATCGAATTGGTTTTTACTTCCTAAGGTTTGCTAAGCGCCAAAAAGTCAATTCCAGTATTTTTAGATATTCAATCCTAAGGGATGTAAGGGGGTAGTATGCTTTTCAAAGCTTCGACATATTTCCTAAGTTTGATGAGATATTAGAACGCTTTTCACTTCCACAGACTTTTTATATAGGTAATCGCCTACAAACCCATTTCTCAATTTTTCGATATTCAACCCCCCAAGGGTTTGCTTACGTTTTCACAAATTTTTCAAGATCCCTCGTGTCTCATGAGATATCAAGTTGCTTCTTATGAAATAGTCTAAAAACCTGTTTCACAATTTTTTCGAAATTCAAACCCCAAGTGGAAGTAATGGGTTTGTATACGTTTTAACAATTCGTCATATCTCTTAATTATGATAAAGCAGCAAATTCGCTTTTACTTCCATGGGCTTTTAGTGTACATAATATACAGAAATTCGAATAGTCTTCGAATAGTCGGGCTTTTCCAATGTTTAATCGGCTAAAAATCTCTATATTTAATATTTTAATTTTAAGGGCTCATATACCCCTGAACGCGCTGAAAACCGAGTAAATTTGAAAAATTATTATAAAGGTTATATGGTGAAAAAAAATTGAATTATTGAGTTCACATATCTTATTAACTATTTAACTATAAAAAAAAAAAATTTTTTTTTTTTTTAATATTAACATTGTGTTTTACGGGTTTAAATGGACTACTTATAAAAACCATGGCGCCTCCTGGTCGGCATCATAACTTCACCAAAAATAATTCAATTTGCAAAAATAAAAAAGAATCTTGTAGAATAATGTAGTAGTTATAGTCTCACGGAGGGAATTTTTTTTTTTTTCAAAAATAAATAAGTTACAGTATTTCGAACTTTAGTAATCAGTTTTTTAAAAAAAAATTTGCGTTTAATAATTTATAAAAAAATTTCCAAGCAAAAAATTAAAAAAACCTCTCGATAGACTATAGAGAAAATAGTTATCAAGATTATAAAAAAAAAAAAGTTGAAAAATATTAAAAATTGACTGAGTTATCGTGCCGACCATGTCTAAAAACATAGTATCGAGTAAAATGCGTTTAAAGTTTTTGGTAGGTACAACGTGAACTTACGACTAGTCTCCCATTTCAGCTTCCTACTGTACACCTTCTTCCTCTTGTATCTTCGTGTTTTTCACAGATGGTCCTATAAATGACCTTGTTTTCTAAGAAACCCGGCTTTTGCGAACAAAATAAATGCGAAACGCTGCTGTTAAGAGTGGCGCGGCAATTAGCCAGGAAGCCGTTCAAAACCGATGTCTGGTGACATTTATTGCTATAACTTTGTAATGGAGTGGAATTTTCTAAATTCTAATTTTTTTTTTAATTCTTAAAAGTATAAAAAATAAAAATCTGCAAAAAAAAAAAAAATCCATTTTTTGAAAATTTCAGGGGTATATGAGCCCTTAAGAACAAAATCAATTTTCTAAGAAATCTATTAATCTCGAAACAACTCATGATATTCTCCGACTTTGACCGCTTCCGAACTTCGACCCGAAAAATAATAAAGTTTCGCCCAGACCATTGGCAGATTTTTTAAAACTAATTTACGGTCAAAAATGCTCGCCTTTCCCATATCCTGCGTAAGGACATGGTATGCTGAATATGCAAAAAACCGTAGAGTTGAAATCGTTTGCAATTTGTTTACTCTCTTAATCAAAACTTTATTCTGTCCAAGAGGACTCATGTAGAGATTTTTTTTCTGTATAGACGAAAGTACAATTTAGTGGTCTCTAGAACATTCCATCGTCCAGTTTAGACTGATTATTCTTTTCTTTTTTTTAAGGAAGTAGGTAGTAATTTGATGGAGAGAGCACTCAACAAACTACGACATTGGCCCGATAACAGCGATTTAAAGGTCCACCCTTTTAAAACTGTATTGGCCCTTTTCACGAAGAAATACAAACTTTCAGATTACGAGTATGTGTTACCGAAGATGGAAAGCGACGAGCTTCATTTTTCTAACAGCGCTAAATATCTCGAGGTTGTTCCAAATAAGAAACTCACATGTAAACAGTATCTGGACGCATTTTACGCATGCGAGATGTTCGGATACAGGTTCCAGTCATAATAAGACCAATCTTAACTTATGGCGCGATAGTATAGTGTGAAGAGATTAGAAAGACCTCGTATCTAGTGCATGGACTGGGGCCACAAGCACCCTCAGAACCACACCGACGGCACCACTGCAAGCTAAACTCCTTCTGATGTCAATAGACATGTACATCAAAAGCATAGCTGCAAAAGGTGATCTTAGACTCAAAGAGCTAGGTCACTGGAAAACTAAACCTGCTGGCCACAGTACCATACTCAACGACTTCTTGGAGTGCGATATCAATAGGAAGGCGGGACTACAATATACCAGAAATAGGTTTCGGAAAACATTCTGTTAAAATCCAAAACAGAGACGACTGGAATGAAGATTGGCACCTAGATAATAGAATCACTAGGAGTTTCACCGATGGTTCGAAAATAATTTCTGGTACAGGTACAGGCGCGGGGGTATTCACACAGGAACTCGAGATTCACGAGTCCCATGGCAGTGCGTTCCAAGCAGAAATCTTCGCGATACTTCAGGCTTACAAAATTATTGAAACAAAGAAAGAAATCACTATTTGCGTTGACAGTCAAACGGCCTTCAAGACCCTTAGTTCGAACACAACACCATCCTTACTAGTTAGGCGATGTCGTGGTATTCTTAACTTTATCGGCATACAGCACAATATTACCCTCTGCTAGGTGTGACAATACAGGTGAATAAGGTAGCTGATGAACATGGTCGAGCTGCAGCCTAAAGGTATGCGTCCACTAGGGCCGCATCGCAAAAATTCGCTTGAGATACATTGTTATGGAAGTGCGTCCACTGAACGAGACTCGCGACGGAACGAAGTACGTAAAATTCTCGCCCGCCTCTAGTGGACGCCTGCCTTAAAGGTACGCGTCCACTAGGGCGGACGGGCCGGGCCGCATTGCAAAAATCCGCTTGCCATACATTACAAAAAACTTTACGAAGCGCGATGGATTTTGCTGGCGGATCGCTTTGCGAGCGGATTTCTGCTCGAGCAGAATGCGCCCCGGCTCGTCCCATCACAGTGGACACAGCGAAACAGATGGGGTCGGCATTTTCCGTCTCCCATGATCCGTCCCAAGTGGACGCAGAAACAAAAATCCGTCCCGCACCGTTGCGATGCGGCCCGCCTCTAGTGAACGCGTACCTTAACTTCACTAGTGGAACACCACCAGTGAATTCCTAAAAGTGTTCAAACCTAACTACATGCTCAATATCAAGAACTCTGTCCCGAATGTGATTACGAGAAAAGCAAGTTTGTCTTGAGCCCGAGCAGGAAAGATGCTAGGACATTATTCGGAGTGTTCACAGGGCACTGATTGATCGGTTGAGGCTGCGTTTCCATCTCCTCCGTTTAGCCTCGCCGACTACATTCTACATACATAAAAAAACTAGCTCTGTGACGCGCCGAGGCAATCGTCGGGAGTTGACTCAACTTCAACTTTTTTGGCGAGAGGCGATACTAATGTGCCTTCGATAGTGGTTGGTTGAATCCAAACTACGTACCTATGGTGACGGAAAAAATACTTTATTATTAAAAAATAATAAAGTAATTTAAAAGTCAAAAAAAAACGACGAGCGGCTAATTATCGAGGTTGAAAAAAAGCCGATATTGTTTGACTGCTCCCAAAATCTATACCGGAATAAAGGATATCGGAAAACATTCGCACTAAAGGAATTTTTAGCAAATTTCGTCTCCTTAAAAATTCCCGATGTGTTAATGCTCTCATTTTAGCGTTCAGTGTTTTCCGTTCATAGATAGAAATAACTGACTGATCACGTTTTAGCGTCGCGTCTACAGTTTCGCCGCAGATAGAAACGACAATGTCAAAAGTGTGATGGGACACAAGTGTCGGCAACGCTAAACAGCGGAGATGGAAACGCACCCTGACACGCTAGACGACTGGGTGCCGAGGCAAATGATCTTTGTCGTAGCTATGGTGCCCAAAAGTGGAAGAGTCAAACCTACACGTGTGCCCGGCTCTATCAGGACCAAGAAGACAGAAATTCGGCACATATTTCCTCGAGGACCTTGATGATATCGATAATGGGAAGCTATGTAACATAGCAAACTTTATAAAATCCTCAAAATGGTTCCACGAGTAATCGTACTCTAATGGGGGGCACAACGATCGAACACAACATCCAAGTGAAGGTGGATGATAGCATCACCCCCCCCCCCCCCACATACCAAACCATATTACTGTCAATATACGCCCTGGAAAGAGTTCAACCAAAATATAAGGGTGGTTCGAAAATCTTCTCTCAAAATTACAAAAAAAACCGCATTTATATTTTTAATTTGTTTTTTTTTCGGATTTTTTATTTTTCTTTTTTTAAATCTTTTCATCATCATCCTATCAGCTTTAAATTCTCCAACATTAAATACAAGTAAAAATTAAAATTTTCTTATTTATTTTTCTCCACTAAAAGTTGTTACTTGATGTGGTTTTTTTTTCCGGCTATTGATTCTTCGAAAATTCTCATAATCACACATCGTGTTATAATTTTATACTCTTCTCATTTTATTGTATATTCTCCGCGAGTTGGCATTATAGTAATGCCAACTTTATTTTAATATATTTATTTTTTTTCAATTTGATTTTGTTAAACTACAAAAATTTTAAAACAGAAAAAAGCGTTAACTTACAACAAGTTCATAATATAATAATAATAGTACTTATTAAAGTGATAATAGAAGACAAAATATATTTTTTTGTTTTATTGTATATTTTAAAAACAAAGCTAAGAAAAAATTGTTCGTGTAATAATATAATTAAAGTTAGAGGGGAACGATAAATATAATTAAATTAGTTCGACGATTGTTTTACAATTGCAAAATGACTGTTAATGTGTTCATGTGGTTACCTTTGAGGTTGTTTTTTCCGTTTGCAACAAGTCTGTTTCGAACAAACGACTCTCTACGCCATTTCGAACATTTTTTCCGAATTGTCTCAATTCATGCAGTGAAATTTAATTAAATTAATTTTTCGTGTTCGATTTGGAGTAAAGCGTGATAAAAAAAAAAGTTTGCAATTGGTAAACTTCCGTTCTATTTAGTTTTGTTCAAAAATTAAATTTCTTCGTAATAACTGTAGTAAGTAATCGATAAAATAAAATGTTTGAAAATTGACCGCCATCGAATAATAACCACAAAATTGAATTATATTTGTTTTTATTGTATTCTAAAAAAAATCTGTTCAATTTGAAAACTGCCCAAGTGTTCACAATTTATTTCCAAAAACAAAAGAGTTTGTTGATTTTACTAAATATTTTTTTATTCAGTGTAACATTGCGGAGAAACTATTTTTTTTTTGCGGAAAGTGGGTCCTGGTTGTATTTGCTACTCAAAAAAAGAAGAACAAAACAATATTTTTTGCTTGTTAAGTATGTTTTATGATTCTTAGTTTTCACGCAGCTTTAGTTACCATTTTCTGGTGGTTATTAAATTTTTACATTTTATTTTATTATCATAATATATCTTTCGCTATTTTGGTTTCAATTATTTTATTAAATTCTCTTTATTTAGATTCATTCGTAAACGAAATTAGTTTTATAAGGGTTTTGTTGTGTTTTCTGTTTTTTTTTATAACAAAGAAGAAACTTTAATTATTTATTATTATTTTTGTTTTTTGTATTTTTTTTTTGTAATTATTTATATTATTAACGTTTTTGTCGAAATTTACTCAAAAGTTTTTGTTATTGATATCAATCTGTGTAGTCCCACCAATCCTTTTCGTATCCTTCGTGAACATGGTCTAGTAGAACTTTGCGTCGTTTTTCGCAGTACCTGTGAAGGAGAAAACCACATTGTGTAATTTTATGATTAAAGAATTTGATTCCTGTATTAAGCAGAAAGCATTTTTTGGGAGAAAAACTGAATTGGAACAAGGTGAACCTTTCGATCCGGCGATAAATTAATAACAGAAGTCTTACTTGAAAATTCCACAAAAATCCAAGCAATTATAAAGGTCGAGTTCAATTACTTTATTATTTTAATAACTACATAGTAGGGTTGTCCGAGAAGTACCCAGAAAAAAAATTTAGAAAAAAAATCAACATAGTCTCCTTTGAGGTCGGAACACTTTTCCCAGCGATGTTGGATAGCTTCGATACCCTCTTTATAGTGAGAACTATCGAACTTCTCAAAATAACCGTCAATCGCATACCTCACCTCTTCTCTGTTGGCAAATCTTTTACCACTGAGACATTTTTTTAAGTTTGAAAAGAGAGAATGTCCCGAGTGGGTTAAATCCGGCGAATAGAATGAATAGAGTAATTTTGGCAATCGCTGTCACTGTCTTGATGAAACAACACTTTCTTTCCAAATGTGACCGTTTTTCCTTAATTTCATCACTCAATCGCTGCAATAAGTTCGCATAATACTCGCCGTTAATTGTTTTGCCTTTAGAGCCAATTGGAGAGATCTAAACGAATTCTAATAGGGCATTTAATTGGAACCTGTGCTATACAGGGTGGGCCATCTAGTGGTTTCTTTTTAAATCATAAGTTATTTTGACACTGAAAGCTGTTTCCCGCTCGAAATCTTGACAGAAAGTCAGTATCATACCTCCGCGGAACGAAATGAGTCGCTTTACGCTTGAACAACGTTGGGAAATATTAAAAACTTATTTCCAAAGTGAGTGCTGTGTGGCCCAAACAGTGCGTTTTTTGAAATGAAGTTTTGGCCGAAATGAAGCACCCACCGCGCCTGCTGTACGCAAGTTTGTGCAAAAAGTTCGTGAGACTGGCATGCTAGTTGACAACACTCATGGTTCCCGTCGTCGTACGTGGCTGCTGTAGCCAAAAGTGTGAGACTCACTCCACGAACATCAACTCGCCGTCGATCTCAACAGCTCAACATTTCACGCACTAGCCTGAGGAGAATTCTGCACGAAGATCTCGGATTATTCGCTTACAAGGTCCAATTGACTCAGCAATTGAAGGCGCACGACCATCCGCTTCGTTATCGCTTCGTAATTTGGGCCTTAGAGCAGCTTGAATTGGACAACGATTTTGGGCGAAAAATCATCTTTTCTGACGAGGCGCATTTTCATCTCGGCGGCTACGTTAACAAACAAAATTGCCGCATCTGGGGCTCGGAAAACCCGCACGTTATTGTCGAGAAGCCAATGCATCCACAGAGAGTGACAGTTTGGTGCGGATTGTGGAGTGGTGGCATCATTGGACCATTTTTCTTCGAAAATAAGGCTGGGAACAACGTTTCGGTCAACGGTGAACGTTACAGAGTCATGTTATCCGACTTTTTTTTTACTGAAATTGAAGACATGGATTAGGACGACCTCTGGTTCATGCAGGATGGCGCGCCATGCCACACAGCCCATGCCACAATCGATCTTTTACGCACCAAATTCCCAAATCTTGGCGATGTCAATTGGCCGCCTCGGAGCTGCGATTTGACCCCTTTGGATTTTTTTTGTCGGGAACCTTGAAGGACCGATGTTATGCCAACAATCCAGAAACGATTCAAGCACTTAAGGCCAATATCATCCAAGCAATCCGTGAGCTACAGCCCGAAACCATCAACAAGGTCTTGGAAAATTGGAGTGACATAATGCGCTACTGCGCAGCCACTTGAACGAAGTTGTGTTCCATCATTATTGGGAATGTTTACTCTTACTAATAAAGCCATAATACATGGAAAAAAAATTAATTTTGTTCATTTTATTGCATTTTTAAAAAGAAACTTGTATTTGGTCCACCCTGTAGTAATGATAGAAATGTAGTAGGTCGAGTTTACTACCTAGTAGAGTAGTAAAACCGGAAAAAAAAGATCTACTACAATTTTAGCAAATACACATCACAGCTAGCAACTGTTTGGTATTTCGTGGAAGTAAAGACACGTAATATTCTCCAAACAACAAATCCAAAACGGTCAAAAACGAGATAATAGCTATGTTAGGAGAAAAAGTCCGAAGAAATTATATTGCAAATCTTCCAAACGCAACTTATTCGATTACATTAGATTCTACTCCCGACATTAGCCACATTAAACAAATGACAGTAATTTTTTCGTTTCGTAGTTATTAAGCCTGAAGGAGTGGAGATTAAAGAACACATCATAGGTTTCATACCAGTCGAAAAATTCCTCGAAAATATGCGTGGCTAAAGTTATGACAATGAAGGGCAGCATACTGGAGTACAGAAAAAAATTTGAAACATAAATGCGTTTTATGTTCAGGTGCAGTTTCATCCTGCAATTTTTGAGTATCCTATTTATTTTCTGTGGAAGTTTCTACACCCTTTTTCTTTGCTTTCACACATCGATGGTCCATTTTCACATGACCAACCCAACTCTGAAGCCCCTAAGTAGGACTCCGTGTGAGAGCCGTATTAATACTATCAACCCATTTCGATATTATCATACATTGAGTACATTTTTGACGCTGTATTTGAAGAGATGCAAGATACAATCCCAGATGCATCACTCGACTCTATTTTTTCTGTACTACTCGACTATCGGAAAAGTAAGCCGAATTGTGAAACGACAGACTGTCCCAACTTTTAAACCAGATCTGCATATTGAGATTCGTACAAACTCGACAGGAAGAAACTCCCTCATCTTTTTTCTGTGTTCATGGACAACTCAGTAAGGTAAAAAAAAAGATTGGTTGGTTGGTTGGTTTACGTGGTGGCCCGTCTGCCGAAAACAGGGCGTTAATTAGCACAGGAAGCGCTATTTTGATACCATAACTCGTTTAACCTGGTCGTTGAGGGCTGATGAAGTAGATACATAGTTTTACAAAGACCTGGGGCTTGAATGGATTATCATATCCATCCAGAGCTGTTCAAGAAGGTAATCAGTTCTCCAATCTTCGAGATCTCATCAAGGTTATTGAAGAATGGTATGCCCAGTGCGCGAATTCTGGCTCTAGCTAGGGCGGGACACTCGCAAAGAAGGTGGATAACAGATTCCCTCTTATTTGCATCCCCACATCTGCGGCAATTTACGTTAAAGGGAATACCCAGTCTGGCCGCGTGGTCGCCGATCGGCCAGTGACCCGTGCTGCCTGCAGTGACTCTGGAGACGTCCAGACGGCTCCTCCTCAGGAGTTCATCTGTTCTGCTCCGGCAGTAGGATGGCCATATCTTCCAAGATATGACGCAGTTGGTCAATCCTCTCCACCTGGAATTCGCGTTTTTGAGAAAGTGGGTGGATATTTAGCGCTTAACAGTCACTAGCGGGACCTGAACGGATTCTACCGGAGAGCCCTGAAGAGCAGAACGTTGCCTAGCTAATTCGTCTGCCCGCTCGTTACCCTCTATCTCGCTGTGGCCTGCGACCCAAAGCAGAGTAACTTTGACTTGACTTCCTAAGTGGGCTAGCTCCTCTCGGCACTGTTCGACGAGTTTAGAGGAGGTGGTAGCCGAATCTAAGGCCTCGATTGCGGCTTGGCTGTCAGAGAGGATTACAACATTTCGCTTTGGCGTAGCATCTTGCTGCAAAGTCGACAGGCCTCCCGGATCCCCAGTAACCGCCTGGAAAACGCTGGCGTAGTCCGGTAAGTGGTAAGACCTTGCGATATAGTGTGTGTCTGAGAAAACTCCCGCTCCGACACCACAGTTCATCTTTGAACCGTCAGTGTATTATATGACTGTGTCGAATTCAAGTATAACTGAACCATTCTTTCATTCCGCCCTGGTTGGAAAACCCACAGTGAAATCCTTCTTGAAGGTCAGTCTCGGGATAATGGAGTCGGTCGGCGATTTAACTACTTCCGCTGGTAAGGATTCTAGAATGTTACTGCGACCGTAAGGTTTGCCATACCAGCACCCAGATTCCTTGAGTCTGACAGCGCTACATGACACAGTACTTCTGATATGTAAGTCAATAGGTAATAAATACAACAATACGTTCAAAGCATCCGCCGGACATGACCTCATTGCACCTGTAGTTCCGACGGCTGCAGTTCTCTGAACTTTGCTGAGTTTGTTTATGTTGTAAATCTTCCTCAACGCTGGCCACCAGGCTAGCGATCCGTAGGTAAGAATTGGACGTATTACGGCTGTGTACAACGACAGAACTATTCTTGGTTTAAGTCCCCACTTTTTGCCGAAGGTTCGTTTGCAGGCGTAAAAGGCGATACGTGCTTTCTCCACCCGTTGTTCTATATTTAACTTCCAGCTGAGCTTCGTATCGAGCACAACACCAAGATACTTCGCACTAGATGATAATGGTAGTTGATGGCGGTTTAGGCGAGGGTGGTCAAAGTCCGGTATTTTGGTTTTAATGGTGAAGAGCATCAGTTCCGTTTTGTCCGGATTTACACCCAGGCCGCAGCTAGCAGCCCACGTTTTTACCTTACCCAGCGCACCTTTCATGATTTCACTGATCACTGAAGGAAACATCCCTGATACCACACTCGCATACGCCACCATCCTAACCCCTTCCCTCTCCAGCTTTACTAAGATCTTGTTCATGACCATTCACCAGAGTAGGGGCGAGATAGCACCCTGGGGTGTTCCACTGCACACAGATTTTTTCGAATGGCTGTTCCCTAAGCTCGAGTGGATAATTCTTGTACTCAAAATGGATACTATCCAATCGCTGAAACATTCCTCGACACCGAACTCGATGAGAGATTCTTGAATGGCCTCAGTATGAACGTTATTAAACGCACCTTTAATGTCTAGAAAGGCAGCTAGGGTATACTGTTTGTAATGCATTGTGTATTCAATTGTTCGCACAACCTCATGCAGAACAGTCTCTGTGGATCTTCCCTTGAGGTATGCATGCTGGGATTTTGAGAACGGAGATCTATCCAGGAGCTGTCGCAAATGGATGTCTAAAATACGCTCTAGTGTTTTCAGTATGAAAGAGGTTAAAAAAAAAAGATTACGGAGCCCGAAAAAATGCCTACTATCGGAAAATTAACCACAATTTGATGTGAAACGGATCTGCAAAGTCAGATCACGGCATCCATGTACTCACCCGACATTTTTTTTTTTTCAAAAAAAGCTCCGGTTCCTTTTTCTGCGTTCACGGACAGAAAAGAACATTACAAGCCCCAAAAAAAAACACGAACAACCAGAACAGTAAGCGGAATTCTATGACTTCTACAGACTGGTCCTGCAAATTTAGATTAAGAGATTCATGGAGTGCTTAGTACCCACCCGACCGGAAATTTATAAAAAAAAGAAGCTCAGTTTTTGTTTCTGCGTTTATGAGCAGCTCAGTTGGAAAAAAAAAATTACGGACCCAAAAAAAAAATTCCAAACTATCGGAAAACTACGCGGAAAAGGATTTGAAATGGCTGCACCTTGGACACTCTGCAGTGAGTGTCCAGGCAGAGCACGAAACCGAATCGAAAACGACTTCGACTTACCTATATTTGTCCTGTACTTTTTGTTTAATATCAGCTAAATTTTCCGATGTTATATCACGTTCGAGATATTCGGACAATTTTTCCGTAGCAGTTTCTAAATCTTTTTGGTTATCCTCAAATATCAACGATTGATTATTTTTCTTGAGATAGTAAGCAAACACGTACGTACACATAAGCGTTTGTCGACATTGGCAAAGTATGTCCACAGCCTTTTTAAGAAATTGAACCTGAAAAATACAACGGAATTTAAGTAACTTTGCTGTAAGTTTAAGGCTGACTCGATGCTTCTACCTCAATCCACGACATATTATGTTGTTGCATCTCTTCCATTTTATGTTTGACCGAGGCGTACAATTTACTTTCAAACTTTAATGATTGCATATGATTCATATAGCGATTATAATAATGTAAATATCTGCAAAGATTTAAAAATAAAATTCAATTAGATTTGACCCAGAGTCAGAAACGACAAATCAAAACCGCATACCTCGATAGCGACGATCGTAATTTTTCCTGGGCATCTCGAGCTGCCCGTGCCTCATCTTCGTCGTATCGATTACAATTGTACCACGACGAACCGTGCGGTTCCCACGATCCGAGGCACACCCAACAGAAATCGTGTTTGCAATTTTGATTTTTACACACCATATGATTGCAGCCGCCGTCCTTCTCGATCGTAACATTACATTTCGGACATTCTTTCGTATTTGCCGCAATCCAATTTGATGTTTCCGAATCGTCATCACATTTTTTCAGCCATTTCTTAAGCAAACGACACTGTACCGGATCGTGCCAATTCTCGCCGCAATCAAAACAAAAGTTATGACCGCATTTGCATGCAACTGGACGGGCATCAACGTACGATACTTTAATGGCATAGGTGCAATCGGCCGATGGACACCAACGTAGTAATCTATTGCACTGTGTCGGGAATGAAGGAAATTAAATCAAATATTTAAGAGCGATAGACGCACAAAACTGACCTCTACAAAACTGTTTGTAATCAAATGTTGATATTTGACTTTAACTTTAGTATCGGGTACAAGTTTCGTAACCGTCACATCATCAACTAAAATATCACAGCCGTGTGCTGCGCAAGAAATTGATTGGCCAACTCCTTCCTCCATGATTTTCGTCGTTAGATATTCTCCCCAGCATTGAGTACAGAATCTATGGCCACATTCCAATCCTGTCATCTTCTAAAAAGTTTAAAAGTACAAAATTCAGCATTTAAACACAAAAAATCATCCCATTGCTACTTACGTTCGATGGAGAACGTGAAAAACATATCTCACAAATTTCTTCTGTTGCAGACTTTAAAACCTAAAAAAAATTTGAACCAAGAATAAAAGCAGACATACATACAAAAAACAAAAAAAATACTTACCTTTGGTATATTAATCGTGTTGGGCTTATTGAAAGGATTAATAACGTGCGCTTCGCGAAAGAATTTCTCCTCGTTACCGTCGAAATATCTTTCCATTAGTTTTTCCTTGTCCCATTTGAAGTGATTTAATAATATCCTTGTTACTGTTCTAGGTAGCTGCAATTGAGAAAGCGCAAAAACAACATTAAATTCATAACAATAGTGAGAAAAGCCGCTAAGAAAACTATTGATTAAATCGCGTCAGTTAATGGCACAGCAAATTCGAGTTTAATGTGTCGACCCAGTTCGTTAGATGGCAATAAAACGCTTAAAATCGTTTTATTTTTAGATTGACTCGATAATAAAAAAAAATTTACCATCGATTGCTGATATCGATTCCCCTAAACGATGAACAATGGAAAAAATAGCAAACAAGATGACTGATCGGTTTAAAATTGTCGAATTTGCCCATTCTGGAGTTCTTATCTTTAGAAGGCACATAGACATGGACAGGTGATTGAGATAATTCGAATTCGACTTCTTTGTGACGCGACTAAATCTTAAGTTTGGTTTCTTCAACGAGAGTTGACGCACCCACGAAAACAGACAGCTCATCCCGATGAACGGACGATCACACTACTTCTTATGAATTACGCCCAATGATATGTCCGGGATTCGATCACTTGATTCGATCACGAGCTACTGTCTCGCACGTTATTCTTCGTAGGACTAGCGCAACGATACGATCATTAAATTCCACGGAATCACTTCCGCTCTCTGGCAGATGGGTGCCGCATTTGCTCTCAGTTTACAACAAACTCGATCGACTGATCGTTTCGAAGAAGTGTTTGGCGTTGATCAGCCGCGATAAGGAGGACGTTTTTGCGCCGTTTCGTAATCGTGGTCGAAACATGGATCCATCATTAGATGGATCTGAAATGGTTTAGATTAGATCTGAAATGGTATGCAATCCAAGCTGTAAAAACCCCTCTTGATTCCGTCCAGAAAACGCTTGATAAGAAGACAAAGGAGCTGACCAATTGCAGAAGGTTTAACCAAAGGACGCATGGAAACCTCTAGGCAGCGATGGGCGGTAATACATACGAACTAGTTCAGTAGAGCGTTCCCAGAACTAAAATGAACGAACTAGTTCGCAGTCAGTCCCGCTCCTAGTTCGTTTGTATTCATTCATTGCCGTTTGTAAGTCAGTGGTACAATATACTTGTACACTGATGATCTTTTTTTTTAGGTCATCACATTGTACCAGACGACTTTTATGTTTTGGTCATCACATTCTACCAGAGGATCTTTTTCTTTTTTTTTGGTCATCACATTCTACCACAATGTCGACTACGAGTCGTTCAAAACTTCACTGCCTTTTGTCATCACGTTCTTTTAGTTCACTAGTTCGCAGGAGTTCAGCCGTGAACTAGTGAACTAAAAGAACGAACGAGGGATCGGGAATCGGAAATGATCGCTCACTATGGTGAACTAAAATTCGCAAGCCTAATAAGGAGACAGTGATCTATCTAGGCGTTCCGTATGACAAGAAGGTAGAGACACCTATTTTATAAGTCTCCCCACAACAAGTAACCTATTCAGAACCATGGCAGCTACTTCTTCTCCGGCATCAAGACCATACCAGAAAGACGCGTAGATGAACTAGCCAAATTCATTCGCAGGTCCGACTTGCTATTTTCCGCTGTATTATCACTACGATAACTCACTAAATGGGACTTGCTTGATCACGGGTGTGGTATTACAACCGAATGGTTTAAGGCCCGTTCCTACGATGTTCAGTTACGTTCTAACTGGAACTTTAACTGACAGATTTTCATACAAAACTTCCAGTTAAATTTCCGGTTAGAGTTTAACTGAAGATCGTAATAATGGCCCTATGTGAGTCGATCAATAGTTTAGATTACTGCCACTCTAACCTAACAAAACCACTCGTTCACAAGACACAATCTTAGGCTTCGGTCGCGTGAAGTCTCCTTTAATTTTTGTTTTTGACCTGATCCATTCTACCAGATTTGGCCTAAACCTAAAATATGTAGTCCGGTCAGATTAGAGAAAAAAATGGAGGTGTTGCCAGGCGCATCAAAACTGTATTTTTCCTGATTGTTTACCCCTTTCAAAATACAAATTTTACTGGACTATTGATTTTACGTTCGTTCGAACAAAAACTAGATTCTGCCATCGGTTAGGATGGGCTCGTCCTAGCAATGAGCGCTTACAACCAGTGAATAATGCGATGAAATTGTGGTCTTTTGCAAAAAACCCGCAAAGATTGGAGCTTCTATTGGGGATGAACTTTATTGTGGATGGGAAGAGAAGAGAAACGAAAACGACAACTGAGACTAGGAACCTGGAACTTTGTAGATCCATAGCCACATGGGAGAGGAGCATTCAAAAAATATATTTGTGGAAGGAGATAGTGGCGTAGACAAGAAGCTAAATCGAAAAATGGATGCATTTGACACGTATAAAAAAACGCAAACAATTTGCGTGTAGGCAAGAGTTGGCTGTACACGTGAGACATGTTCTGACGTATGGGCGCTAGTGTGGTGGAAAGACATGGTAAAAAAGGATTTCCAATGGAAACCTGGTGTGTTGCAAGGGACTGCTTATGTAATAATCACGAGATCCCTGTGGTAAACGTAAACAGCAGCACTGCATGCATTTATTATCGCTTGAAATCTTCATGAAGACTGCAAACACTGCAGACTGTTAGAGCGTGGGCACGAGGACACAGTTCCATTGCCAGTGAATTTCTAGAGGGCTCAATATCTGTACGGACAATATGATCCTAGAGTCATCCAGGCAGAGGAGATTACCAAAGGAACGGGGTATTACGTGAGGGTGAAGTTTCCGTTCAAAAAAAATACGGCACTGGCGCTGGCATCTTCCCTCAGCAGCAGATTCTAGGGGAGTCGTTCAAGCTACCGGATGCGTACAGTGCTATTTTTGCTATGGTACTGTGGTCCACAAAGTGTTCTCCCAGACACTTGTGGCGCTGAGTTGCGACTGCCTCACAGCAACACAGAATGTGTTCAGAGGTGTCTGCCTGCAGTTGGCAGAACCTGCAAAGGTTATCAGTTATGATTCCTATTCTTTTAAGATGATCTTTTAAGCGCGAATGACCCGTGAGTATTCCGGTTATTACCCGTACATTGTTTCTATCAAACTGTTTGCTTCTTTTAGTTGAGTGATTCGGTATGAATCTTTTGGCCTGTCAAGTCTGGGCGGTGTGGCCCAGTGTTGGCATTTCTTGTGTTCCTCCCATACCCTTATGCTCTTCTTAATGGAGCAGGTTGAGATTCCACAGAACGGCTTTGGTCCAGTCGGGCGGACGGCGGCTCCGTCTCTTGCAAGTTGCTCTGCTATTTTGTTGCCCTCTATGCCCTCGGGCACCCAGTGCAAGAGGACTCTGTTGTTGGTACTAAGGATACATCATTTTTCTTGACATTCCCACATCAGTTTTGAGTTTACCGTGTGTGCAGTCAAGGCTTTTATCGCTGCCTGACTATCTGTGAGAATGACTATGTTCTTATTTGAGTAACCCCTTTCGAGGATTATTTCTATGAACGTGGATACAGCATGGACCTCCGTCTGGAAAACGGTGGGATATTCACCGATGGATTCCGTTATCCTGGCGCGGGGTCCGCATATGCCAGCTCCAGTGCCTTCAGTCGTCTTAGATCCATCGGTATACCACACTATGCTATCCCGTCCGAACTGCGCTGGGTCCCTTGCCCAGTTCTCTCTGTCGCAGACTGTGGAGTTGAAAGGGACATCTCTTTATCATATGGTCCACAGGCATGTCTAGCATTTTAATGCTGTTTCTAAGCCTGGCTAAGTTATTAGCCCCCCTTTTTACTTTAAATGGGTTGCCGTTTAATTGGTCTCTCATTGCGGATAACTTTTTACTTTAAATGGGTTGCCGTTTAATTGGTCTCTCATTGCGGATAATCTTGAGTCCGATTCGATATAGATGTGCAGCGGAGTCAGATCTAAAAGAACCTCCATAGCTGCCGTGGGGCAGGTTCTCATTGCTCCTGTCGTGTTAATACATGCCAACCTTTGGAGCTTGTCCAGTTTGTTCCTGGCGCTTACTAGTTTTGTTCTTTGCCACCATACTGATGCTCCGTATGCTATCATAGGTCTTACAATAGCTGTATAGGTCCATAAGGCTAGTTTGGGTTTCAAGCCCCAGGTTTTGCTTACGACTTGTCTACACAAGAGTAGAGCAGTAGTGGCTTTCTCTGATACTTTTTCTAGGTGCTTGTTTCATAGGAGTTTCTGATCCAGAATTACTCCTAGACATTTTACTTCTGTCGCGAGTTTGATTTCCGTCTCGTACATCATGAGCGATCTTATTTTGCTCAGGTCTCTCTTTCGTGAAAAAGGCACAATCGTGGTTTTGCCCGGATTAACCTGTAGGCCTTTCTCATGGCACCATATTTGTGTTTTACTTAGTGCATGGTGCATAAGGTCGCAGAGAGTTTCCTCAAACTTGCCTTAATCATGATTACTAAGTCGTCAGCATATCCTTGGACTGTAAGGCCGCTATGACTGAGCGAGCTCGGTAGGTCGTAGGTAGCCCAAGTGCTTACCTTACCCGGAGCTCCATCCATGATCTCACTGATCACGGAAGGGCATATTCCTGAGACCAAAATCACGAGATCGTCCGCATATGCAATCACTTTGATTCCCTCCCTGTCTAGTCTCACCAGAATTTTATTCATAACGAATAGCCAGAGTAGAGGTGAGATAACACCTCCCTGTGGTGTTCCTCTATGCACATGCTTGGTCAAGTTACTGTTTCCTAGCTTTGAATAATTCTGGTTCGTAGCATGGATATTATCCAATCGCTGAAGCTTTCGTCAACCCCCAGTTCGGTGAGGGATTCTTGGATAGCTTCAGTATGGACGTTGTTGAAGGCCCCTTCTATGTCCAGAAAGGCTGCTAGCGTGTATTGCTTGTTATTTATCGTATGCTCAATCGTGCGCACGACTTCGTGGAGAGCCGTCTCTGTGGATCTCCCCCCGAGGTAAGCATGCTGAGATTTGGATAGCGGTGACCTTTCCAGGGTCTGTCTCACATGTACCAGGTGTATAACCTTAAAACGACCGTTTTTTAGTCAGAAAAACACATGTTTTTTTCAAAAACAAAAACAAATTTATTCGAAGTACTCACCATCGCTAGCTACACATTTCTCCCATCTCTCGTGAAATTTGTGGATAATACCACGCCAAAAAAATTCCTTCTCTTTCGAAGCAAACCACTCATCAAGCCATTTTCGGACGTCTTCGTAAGAACCGAAGTGCTGCTCAGCAAGCGCGTGGCCCATCGACGAAAACAAGTGGTATTCAGAAGGGGCCAGGTCTAGTGAATTAGCAGGAGGGGGTTGAGTGTGTCCAAGTAGTTGCTGACCATTTTTGACGTGTGCGATGGTGCGTTGTCGTGAAGGAAAATCAGCTTGTCATGTCTCTGTTGATATTCCGGCGTTTTTTCACGCAGAGCACGGTGCAGTTTGATCAATTGTTGGTGGTAGCGGTGGGCATCGACAGTTTCACCAGGTTTTAAGAGCTCATAGTAGACGATACCTTGCTGATCCCACCAAACGCACAACATTGTCTACCGTCTGAAGCGATTTGGTCTTGCGGTAGATGTTGATGGTTGACCGGGATCAACCCACGATTTTCTGCGCTTTGGATTATCGAAATAAATCCACTTTTCATCGCCAGTCACAATCTGATGCAGAAACGACTTTCTTCTGTGTCTGGCGAGCAACAATTCGCATGTGTTTTAGCGTCGCTCCATCTGCCTATCGTTCAATATCTATCTATCTATCTAATCCTCTCTGACAGCCAAGCCGCAATCAAGACTTTAGATTCGGCTAACACCTCCTCTAAACTCGTCGAACAGTGTCGAGAAGAGCTAGCCCGCTTAGGAAGTCAAGTCAAAGTTACTCTGCTTTGGGTCCCAGGCCACAGCAAGATAGAGAGTAACGAGCGAGCAGACGAATTAGCTAGGCAAGGTTCTCCTCTTCAGGGCCTCTCGTAGAATCCGTTCAAGTCCCACTAGGGACTGTTCAGCGCCAAATATCCACCCACTTTCTCACAAACGCGAACTCCAGATGGAGAGGACTGACCAACTGCGTCATATCTAGGAAGATATGGCCATCCTACTCCCGGAGCAGAACAGACGAACTCCTGAGGAGGAGCCGTGTGGACGTCTCCAGAGTCACGGCAGTCAGCACGGGTCACTGGCCGATCGGCGACCACGCGGCCAGACTGGGTATTCCCTTCAACGTCAATTGCCGCAGTTGTGGGGATGCAAATAAGAGGGAAACTGTTATTCACCTTCTTTGCGAGTGTCCCGCCCTAGCTAGAGCCAGACTTCGCGCACTAGGCAAACCCTTCTTCAATAACCTCGATGAGATCTCGAAAAACAAGATAGGAGAACTGATTATCTTCTTGAACAGCTCTGGATGGATATGATAATCCATTCAAGCCCCAGGTCTCTGTAAAACTATATATATACTTCGTCAGCCCAGGTTAAACCAGTTGTGGTATCAAAACGGCGCTTCCTGTGCTAATTGGGCCCTGTTTTTCGGCAGACGGGCCACCACGTAAACCAACCATCCTTCAATTCATGCGGCACCCATTTTCCGATCTTTTGAACCTTATCCATGGCACGTAGACGCTTGGAAATGGCTGCTTGAGTAACATCCAATTGCTCGGCAAGCGTTTTTTGCGATTGGGTATCGTCCTCGTCCAAAAGAGCCTGCAATTGATCGTCCTCTACCTTCCTGGACCGATTTTCGCGCTTCTTGTCGCTCAGGTCAAAAATCGCCGCCTTTGAATCGACGAAACCAAGCCTTGCACGTTGATTCCGCTAAAACATTGTTACCATAGGCCTTCACAAGCATTTGATGCGATTCAGCAGCCGTGGAAGCAAAAAAGCAGAGCTTTCCGCATATGCTCTTTTTCTGGCAAAAAACTAGACATGATCAGCACAGGACAAACGTATGTTGAATGAAATTTTTGACAATGTGCACTGATTAATTAATGTTAACAACTAACCAACCCTTAAAAAAAAAAATGGCGTCCCTAGGTTGCTTACTACGCTCACTAGCGCCATCTATGTGTCAACGATCGTTTTAAGGTTATACACCTGGTATATCTATAATGCGCTCCCGTGTCTTCAGCACGAATGATGTTAGGCTAATGGGTCTAAAGCTGATTCAAAACAAGATGTTCAGGACTAGTACAACATTTCCCAAACTGGGCCGTCACGAGGTCCCTTGAGGTTAAACACCAGTCCAGCACAGAACTGAGCAGACCCTGGACAAATGCGATCCCTGCATTTTTTTTTTCAAACCGAAAACAGGACGTACGAGAAAAGAAATTTTGTGAACAATAAAGAGGTGAAGGCCATAATTTCCGACTCATTTTGGTACGTACCCTTAAGGCAGGCGTCCACTAGAGGCGGGCCGCATCGCAACGGTGCGGCGAGCATTTTTTTTTCTACGTACTTCGTTCCGTCGCGAGTGTCGTTCAGTGGACGCACTTCCATAACAATGTATGGCAGGCGGATTTTTGCGTTGCGGCCCGTCCGCCCTAGTGGACGCCTGCCTTTACAGAACTGCATTGTTTGCATCTGATCTGTACCATATGCAGCCCCTGTCCCCCCTCATTAGAAACTCGTCCACACTCTAAAGGTCGCAGATCTGTTGCGATCAACTGCGGAAAACGTTCGCTTTGTATCGCGACAATGCCCAGCTGAAATGCTTTCCAATGACCTTGGCCAACCAAATTTGTCGTATTTTCGCACACTTGAAGTGACCCGTGAAAAGAATCTGCTGCTGGCACGTTGTCAATGAAAGATAAAGCGCAATAAAGATGAGAATCGGGACAGGGATACGCGCTGCAGTGAACTTCTAGCGCTTCTGTTCCTGACCAGGAAAGTAGCGAAAGCAGCAACCAAATCGTACGATAATAAAAGAATCGCTGAAATGTGTAATCCTCACGAGATGTTTTTGTTATGATGACGACAAGATGACGGGGTGCTGGGTGGTGTCACGAAGAATTACGTGCGCCTGTCTACCTGCGCCGCAATGACCTCTTCTTCGGCGGATCAGCTGCTGAGCCATCAACGTGACAGCGACTGGTCCCAGCATCAATCTCGTTGCAATGAAACGAAAAGCGTAAAGAAAGCTGAGAAAAAAAAGGTTCTACTTACATTAACAACGCCGTTGACATCGCTGATACTGTCGACCATGTCCTGGACAATCTGGTCGGTGGTCAGGACCTCGTAGTGGTAGTCCTCGGGCTCCTGTTGTCGTTCGCGCGAATTACTAATGTCCACCTCCATCGCGAAATCGTCATCGCCGCTCGAAACGTTCCCCGAGTCGACGTTGTCGTTGTCGAAGGTGTCCTCATCCGAGTCCATTTTCGATCGGATGTTTTTCTATCTGTCGATTTTCCGCAGCACACAAACAGTTCAGGCACACACCGCGCGCTCTGCCCCTCGGGCAATGAGACTCTTCGCGGCGCACCGGACTACGAAGCTGACCTTGCCGAATTCAAAGCGGCCCAGCCGAAATGAATTTCGAATTTTCTGCTGCAAACACACAAGAGAAATCAGTGGCAAAAATCAAAAACCCCAAAACAAAACACCCTGCCGCAAAAAAAAAATCTACGTCTTTTCCGTAAAAAAAAAGAAGAAAATTGTTCGTCGTTCGCCCCGTGTCAGAAGGGTAAAATAAAAAAAAAAATTTACGAAAATTTCGTTGGTCGCGCGAGGCCCCACACACGGCGGAGTCACTCGGGGCGTTTTAATTTCGAGCGCGTTTCTTGTCCTGTCGCCAAACACTCGTCCCAAAACCGTCAAAATCCCGACCGAACGGATTTTTTCGCCAGAAAATCACAAAACTTTCGCGGAAAATTTCAATTTGCAAACGAAAAAACGGGAAAATAAAATTCGTAAGGTTTTTTTTTCTTTCTCGTCGTTGTCTTCTTCTTGTTCGCGCTGTTGGGCTGCTGCTGGTCGCACTGGCAAAGCGAGCGAGACGGAAACGAAAAACGACAGCGCGAGAAAAAATACACAACACACCACCAACACACTAAAACGCAACTGTCATACTCGCGACCAGTCGAGCAAAAAACGTCAATCGACTTGTGTACGGATAGGCGCGAGGTCCGAGATAAAATGCGTGTGTGTGCGCGCGCGCGCGCAACACCAACCCACGAGTGCGCCGCAACCGTAACTCACACCAGCGAGTTACGCTAATTTTGGCACGCACACAACGCCGTCAATTGCGTTTTCATATTTTGCTCGTTCGAATCGAAAACAAAAAGAAAAATAAAAACGAAAATTCACAGGAAATTTTTCGCACTGCACAAGATTTTTGCATTTCGCGTCGACATGTACGTTTCGTGCTGAATTTTGACGCGTTTGTGGAGCGGTTTTACACGATTTCACGACGACTGAACGAGACTTTTGACGTTTTCATGGACTGCACTTATTTTAGTTTTTTTTTCGAAACGTTCCGACTTCACGAAATGACAGCCAATGCAAAAGTGTGTGGTTCGAGGTCGTGTACGGATACGAACCTTCTGCCAGATTTTCAACGACTGCCGTGAATTTAGTCGATGCAGGAAAACATTATTTTGACGTTGCGTAGTGATGCGTTGCCGTTCGAAGATCAGCCGTTTTAGTACCGAAACGGGCGCGCCATTCGAGTTTGAATTCAAATTTGTCATTTAGTCTCAATAAATTTTTCTGAATCTGAATCTGAATTCAAATTTGCGCCTAGTTTTACACTACACAAAATTTGCTACTTACGTTCGTTACACCCACGCACTGAACAGCCTTCGATGGTGTGGTGTTCACCGCCCCAAGACTAAAACTTTGTCAATGAAATTCTTCTCCTCGCTCAACGTCTTACAATAATTTGTTGTTTCTAATTCAGCCAATTTTAGTTCTTGTTGTTTTCGAGTTTCAAGTTTGTTTTTTTTGGAATTTAGAATAATTTTTTTTCGTCGTTTTCCGTTTAAAAGAGAAAAAAAAATACACGGAAAATGGTCGTCTGCCCTCGTATGCACTTTAGTTTTCACAGTCTTTTTCTATTTGCTGGTTTGTTCGGCAGAAATGCGACTTTCTTGCCTGTTTTCTTGGAGGCATGACGTCTACGCATGTCAAATTTAGAATTAATTTTGAATGCGACCGGTTTACTTGGATTTGAGAACAAAAAATGATTTTTGAACGGATGGAGGGAGGGTGGCGGTTTTTTTTCGTATGCAGGTGTTTACATTTTAAATTCAATTAGCTCGTCTGATTTTAAACAGGTTTTTTATCACTTGTCCGAGACTTCTAAAATTTAACGCTCTTTTAATATTTGCCCGCAGTGTACAGCAAAGACACAAGCCGTGTTCTAAAATTTTCGGAATTCGAATTTCTTTAAGTTGAGTTATAGCGACATCTGTCCGTTCTATTGACCTATAATTGAAAACAAATTCAAATAATTGTAACAGCCACAAACAAATTGGAGGTTAATTTTGAATTCAATTTTAACGCAAAAATGAGTGAAAGCAAAACTGTCGACCGATTTCACAACCAGCTTTCGAACGGAATGTCGTTTAAACCAGTGTTGCGCCCAGCACCCTACCGGTGCCCAAATTCCATGTTTGGATTTACTCTCGATCACCAATTACCGGCAGGTCGGCGTGCAATTTGTTAACAGAATGAAAAAAGCACAAACAACCGCACAGTTTGCAGGTTGTAAACAAACGTGAAAAAACGTAAACAACTGCATTAGCTCGTTCTGTCGGAAACATGCTGGAAATTACACCTTACTGTGAACTTAGCACCCCACTTTTACCAAATTGAACAAAAAATATGGTTTTCGGGTGGAGCTTTGTTTGTACTTGATTGTACCGAAAATTATTTTGTTTCTACCTCAAAGGAAACGGAAAAAAAATGGGCCGTGTGAATTTAATGTCCATCAAGTTAGGCCCACCATTTTGGAAAAAAAAATATAATTTAGCAATTGTGCTGAATTGTGCTCAATTTGTGCCGTAAAAAGAAATTATTTTACTTCAGCCAATAAAAAGTTACGACCATGTACTAAAAATTATGTTAAGGGGGGCGATACATGTAAAATTTTCAAAAATTCGAGTTTCTTTTTTTTGCATAAATAGTTAACATCTAAAAAATATGTTTTTAAAGTTTCAGAATGAAATTCGCATTATTTATCGATTAAAAACTCATTTAAGTGGTCCGCCTCAACTTGACGCTCGAGCGCTATTGAGTCCGTACTGGAGCGCTCGACTCTCGCTACCTGCTTCTCGGATGTATGACCTTGGGGCCTTTTGTATTGAAGACCCGGGTAAGCATGTCAAGAAGAGCTGAGAAAAAAAAACGAGTACTATGAACGTACTGAAGGACTTCTGTATGAGCATCATAGAGTTTCTCTGTGTCAAAACTTTAAACGCGTTTTTCTCGAGACGGCCTTTTTTAAATTGGCGTGCAAGATAACTCAAAAAGTTCTCAACCGATTCTTATGGAACTTGGCACACGTTTTCTCTATAGTATAAGCTTCTAGTTGAACCTCAAAAATGCCAAAAAAAATTTCAAAATTTAGCGTTTTTGACCCAAAAACTGTCGAAAAAAGGGTCAAAAATCGTACTTTTTTTTATGGGGCGTGCTAATTCACGAATTTTTAGTTTTTTTTCTTTTTTTCTTGGTTCAACTAGAAGATACATGTTTAATAAACACACTCCATCCCATTTTTTTGATTTCAGATTGCTGTAACTGATGCTAAAAATCACGCCGATTGATGCCTTTCGCCGCGAGGGTCTCAGGAGATTGGTTACTACGGCGGCCATTTTGAAAAAAAAAATTAAATAAAATCAGATTATTGTATTTTAATATGTAATGAATAAACATGATCACTTTCAAAACGATTCATTTATTCCTTCTATTTTAAATAAGCCTCTGAAAAACGGTCTAAATTCAGGCGTTTACATGTATCCGCCCCCTTTAAGTTAGCCCCGAGATTTTCGAAAAAATGTAATTTAGCAATTGTGCTGAATTGTACTCAATTTGTGCCGTAAAAAGAAATTATTTCACTTTCATTGATACTTAATTATGAACAAAATACTAAAAATTGTGTTAAGTTAGCCCCGCCATTTTCGAAAAAATATAATTGAGCAATTGTGCTGAATTGTGCTCTATTTGTGCCGTAAAATAATTTATTTTAGTCGATAATTAGTTACGCCCATGTACTAAAAATTAAGTTAAATTAGCCGCGCCATTTTGGAAAAAAATATAATTGAGCAGTTCTGTTCAAAAAAATAAAATGAAATATAGTATTTCAGTTTTTAATTATGCTACATTATGCCGTAAAAGTAAATAATTTTACTTTCGTTGATAATTAATTACGACCAACGTTATATTTTTGTAAAAACAACAATCAATCGCATTTCTGTATTTATTAAATCGAGTAAGGTAATCTTGTTATTTGCTTATGAAGATGCTGATGTATTATCTTACAACAAAGTCGAAGAGTATATTAAACACGATCATTCTTTCTAAAAAGGGTACATACGAGTGAAAGTTAATGTCTCCCGAAACACAGACCTTTTACTGTCGATTTACCTTTAGATAAACACTGATCTTGTTGATTCACGGACTATGACTACAAAGCGATTAGCTAGAATCGAACGAAAATTGTCTAAAATCCTCGAAATGAAAAATCAATATCAAACGAATATTTGCAACTGAATACCAAGTTTCAACTTTGTAGCGTAAGCCGTTCTATATATAGGAAAAACATCCCCCACCCCCGTACCATACTACACTTATAAAAAATTATATTTTTCCAATATGCTACTACTATAGCTCTATCTAGGTACCATGTTTCAGCTTTATATCATTATAGGTTTTCGAGATATAAAAATCGGAACTTTTTCCTTTTCACACTCCCCCACTCTAACTCTCTACACCCACACCCTCAACATTTTTTTTTTCTGCTAGGGGTCTATTATGCCTACTTCTGGTAAAAATTTTAAGGGGTTATGCCACTCTAGAGGCTGAAAAAATAGGTCTTTCTCGGGATTTTTTTTCAGAAAAACTACGAAATAAATCGAGATTACGAAAATGGATATTTATAATACATGTTATTGACTATCTACAGGAATTTTTTTTAAGCAATTAAATTCAAAATCGCGGCTGTGCAGCGTTTTTGCGGTGACGTCTCCGTTTTTTCCAGGGTCCATGGCCGGACACCTAGTGCCTGTAATTTTTGAATTATGATAAGCTAATAAATTTATTTCGATTACATATAACAACAGCCAGAGAAGTACGTAGGATTTTTTCGATATTTTGATTTTTAGCCAAATGGCGCACTTCTAAAGTGAAAAGTGTGAAATTTGCCTAAAAAATCGTCAGAAAATTGTTAATAACAAATGAACTATGCAATATAAAAAAAAATCTTACGTACTTCCATAGACAATATAGTTTTAAAGATATATTCAAAATTTCAAGTAAATCGGTTGAAAATTGTCCGAGTTATGTTTCCGGCCAGCTTGAAAAATGTAGTTTTGAGATAAACGCGTTTGAAATTTTGAGTAGTAGAAAATCATGAATAATTTCGCAGGCGGCCTTGTACTAAAATTCGAAAACCGAGTCCTTAGAGACTTTTTTCGGCCATAAACTTTTGGGACAGCATTTTTGAGGTCCTAACGAACAATTTAAAAAAAAAAAAAATCGATTTTTCGAAAACTCTAGAGTGGCATAACCCCTTAAGCATCTATCTTACACTGTTTTTGAGATATAAGACGTGATTTTTTAGAAAAATTCGTATCCCTTCCACTTTTATGATCTACCGGCACTCTACAAAATTTTACTTTGATCAAACTTCATTTGACAACCTTTGTATACAAACCGAATTTTATTTGTCTAGTGCAATTGGTTCGTGAGATATCGTAATCTAAAGTTTTTTAACCCCCACCACCGTACGCCACTGCCCCACTCAAACATTTGTTTCCGATCTATTCTCCTAGCATACCTACAGCTATTCGTTAAGTTTCAATTTTGTGACATTAACCGTTTAGGAGATATGGATTTTAAAATGTGTCGATCTCGGTTTTTTTGTGTTTCGGATGCATTATTTTTCCTCCCACGCCCACACCCCTTCACCCATATTGAAAATTTTTATGCAAATGGGTCCACTATCAAAGCTCTATATAATTTCCAATCTGTTGGCAGATTTTTTTTATTTACTTACGTATTTGTTTTTTCAATAGATGATTCAATAGAAGTGAAAGCGAATTCGATCTCATTAAACCTAACAAAAATTCGGAATTCGTCAAAACTTGAACAATGTCTTACTCTACTCTAGCTCTTACTACTAGCTCGAGATGTCTAAAAGATTTAACGAAATTCGTGAAAATATAGGTACTAAGTTTTAACTTGCTAGCATAAGCCGTTTCTCAGAAATGAAAAACCACCCCCACCCCCGTAGCTTGCTACCCTTATCAACAATTTTATTTTAATTTTTCTGGGATGTCTCTATAGTGGCTCTATACAGTTGTTAATTATTAGCTTTCTATCCTTTGCGGCTTTCGAGAAATTAAAATCAGAATTTTTTCATTTCCACCCCCCTCCCACCGTCACCCAGACAATTTTTTTGTCCGCTAAAGGTCTACTGGTCCTAACTCCTGTAAAATTTTCAAGATCATATCTGATACGGTTCTTGTGATATTCCCTCAAAAATTTTACATTCAGTGGACTCCACTGGTAATTCTATATACAGAAACCAAATTTTATCTACCTGGCACAATTGAGTCGTGAGATATTGTAATTCAAAGTTTTTCACCACCCACCCCCATACCTCACCACCCCCTTAAAATTGTTAACCCTTTTCCAATCTCCTAGTATCTCTTAAGACAGCTACAAATTTTCAGCCGTCTGGCATTAATCGTTCAGCAGATATGGATTTTAGAATGTTTCAATCCCAGCTTTAAAGCATTATTGACGCTTAAGGGGTAGTGTAAACGCACCATTAGACTCTTACGACTCCACGAGCCATCTGATTGTTTGATTTTATGGTGGGAAAAGAGGCGCGCCTCAAACGTTGAGTGTAAATCCACCATCAAAATGAGATACATGGATCAGCAACCCCCCCGGTAAAAATCAATAAATTTTTGATGTTAGCAATAAATTGTGGTGAAGAGTTCAACCGATTCTGCCCAAAAGTGGCTGCTCTCATTTCAGGGACCTTGTGATGGAAGTGTTTATTTTACTAACACCAAAACTTACAGTACAAAAGTGGCTACAAGAGAAAAAGTTAATTTCTGTGAATCTCAATGACCAAAATAGTTGCCCACTTTAAGCGCGCCC
The DNA here is from genome assembly GCA_951812415.1 of Beris morrisii. Taxonomy (NCBI): domain Eukaryota; kingdom Metazoa; phylum Arthropoda; class Insecta; order Diptera; family Stratiomyidae; genus Beris; species Beris morrisii. The sequence continues at coordinate 53,662,809 of OX638311.1, read as the reverse complement.
TTATCTATCGCCATATTTTTATTAGAAAAAAAATTCACACGCCCACGCGTGTATTTCCGAACATATTTTGGCTTTTACACCCGGAGTACATATTTTGGGTCGAAACACCTGCTAGGTGCTGGTGATTAGCTACGAGGTGTCTCTTCAACGAAACACCATTTTTTACTCACCCTAATTAAAAGGCTCCACCAAGAACCTCGGCATTCCAACGCAGCAAATCACGCCACAACTCCCAAGTCCACTATAACGACAAAAGCCCCAATCAGTTCCCAAGCGCCAAGTAATCAAATATGCCACCCAATTTCAGAAAACCCCCCACGCACCCCTCGGACACAAGATCAGAAAAAAAACGAAACCAACTCGGAAAAAAAGCCCCCGCATTTCCGGCGCTTCGTCATCACCCGCTCGTTTCTAAGGTCACTTCTTAGCGCTTTCGCAAGCATCGGCAGAGAGCTGCAAAACTTCAACTCCATGAGGAGGTGGTGGTGCGTGGTGGTGGTGGTCGAACTACAAATAAGGCAGTCTCTTGCCAGGCCCCATTTAATTCCCGAAACGACAGGTCGTGTCGGTTCTTTTTTTTTTGCTCTCGTCCAGTACATAGAAAATTTCTCTGACAAGCTATGTACGTGTCAGTTCCACAGAAAGCTGCTTAGTCAGCCCCCTTTGCCCCCCCCCCCCCCCCCCCCCCAAGTAACACTTCGGCACACGAGCAGTGGCGGCAGCTCGAACGAATTCGAAGAAAAATGGCACCCGAAACAAATACAGTCGCAGTGTTGCCCGCCGCGCTATATATGCACCGGGGCCACGCACACTCAGCCCGGCCTTATATACTTGAAATTGGGGCTCACAAATCCCCAACGGAAATTTATTGCCGCCGCATCTCACGCTTATGTACTTTTTCGCTACATTCTGCTTTTGCTCCACTTGCTCGGCCCCCTCACTCCCGCATTCGAAAGATTCTCTAAATCGCGGAAAATTTCCACTGCAACGGTCGCAGCCAGAGACAGAGCAGAGCAGCTTTAAAGTCACAGCGGGTGGGCGGTGCGTAACAGGGGAAGACGCGAGCAAAAGCTTTTACGGGTTGGTTTTTTTTTCGTGTGTCGTGCCGCTGGGAAAGTCAATTAGTAAAAAATAAAAGAAAAAAAATTTCGCGCCCTCCGCATTTAATCGGGGCCTTTGCAGAGCTTTTTTTTTGTTTGTCGCATGTGAACGCGACGCGTGACCTAGAAATTTGCGCGCTCAAAGCCGTTTTTGTGCGCGCTTTTTTTTCTGTTCGTTTTTGTTGTTGTTGTTGCTGGTATGGCATCGGTAGCGTAGCGCATGGCAACGATTGGTCAGACGGCGGGTCGGGCGGGCTGGGAATGTGACGCGGGAAAACATGCAAGAAACGCGGTTAAGGCTGTTTGTTGAAATTCTAGTCGAACCGAAGGCTAACGGTGGTTGCGATTTGACCGTTTCTTTTGATTTTTCGACTTCGTTGCCAGTTAGGTTTCTTTTCTTCTTAACTGGATTTTTTTCTTAACGTATCTCTTTTTGTCTTTTCTCTTTACCGAAAGATCTTTGCACTTTTTGCGTTTGTTTAGTTGAGATAATCGTTGGATTAACGCGATTTTCTTAGTCATTTTATTTACAGCGAAAGCGCAATCGAAAGTGGTTTTATTGCGGGAAGAAAGGGGGACACCCTGAATCACCTTTCCATAAGAGGAATTGCCAATTGGGGCACTGGGAACTACCACACAATTTCTATTGGGGTTTTTTGGATTACCCATTCTCATTTGCTAATTTTTTTTTATTTGCAGCCGCCGAAGGTCCAACCTCCGCTGAAATACGAGAAATGCATTACGAGAAGACTTCCAGAGACATAACCGGAACCGTAAGGGTAATGTGTTTTAAGGTACACCTTTTACATAACATACTTAGGAAGCATGGGCGCTATACAACATTTCGTAGGGAAGAGCAGAGGTATGGCTTGTAAGGGGACGTTGAGGTTTTGGGAGCTATTCTGTGACGAATAGAATGCAATATACATATGTATATGGAATTTGGTCAGACTAGAATCTCTATGCCTTTTACGCCGCAGCTATAAAATTCCAGCACACCTGAACATTAAGAAAATAAGAAACTTACAATGAAAAATTTTCGAGTTCGTTAGTGCAAGAAAAAGCAATACAAAGGTCCTTAAAAGACGTGGTTTCACTTATTTTACTACGCAATTGACCATACACTAGTCAAGAGTTAAAAAACTTTGCACAATATAAGAAGAATTCCCAAACGCACACAGAAAGGTAGAGCTCAGAGGGCCAACGACCGGTATGAAAATCGCGGAAAAAGTACGAGGAATCAGTTGACGCAGATTGCAGATCGCTTCTTAGATGCACAAATTGAAGGACGCGGGAGCTGAACCGAGATGACTTCAGACAATGTATCCTGCAGGGCCTGGCCCGATTTGAAGGGTCGCGCCATTGATGATGAATATAATCCCCAGTTAGTAGTAGGTGCAGCAACAAAACAGATAAAATTAACACATCACTCAAACCTTCTACCATATGAAAGTCTTTCAAAAAAATGGGTTGCTTCCCTTTTTTTCTTACAGATTTTTATTTGTTATACTTTTAAGATTTAAAAAACAAAATTTAGAATTTAGAAAAAAAAATTTAAGCAAATTCCAGTACGTTACAAAGTTATAGCAATAAGGGCCGTATTATTCACTTCGGGTTATTTATAACCTCTGGTTAATTCCAGTTTTTCCAGAGATTTGGTATTATTCACCTCTGGTTATCGTTTTTAACCGGTGATTCGCTGGTTTTGTAATCAGTGATTAAAGTTACCCAGGGAAAAATTTAACCGGTGAAAAAGTTCCAGTTTACTACGATACCCAGGGATTTAACCGGCGATTTGACAAATTTTGTATTATTCACGATTGAAGTTAAATCAAGATCTCATTTGTGGGATAATTGGAGTGATTCTGACGAAGAAGAAGACTGGAGCGTCGCCAATACAAAATGGCACAACGAATCAACATCGACATATGTGACGACAAAGACTGTTTCTGCCGATTCCAATTTACAAAGCCAACAAAATTTTTTTCCCTTTCACCGTTCTCTACCCTTACCCCTTATACACGCTCCCTGTAGTTTTCTGCTAGGGGTGTTTCAGGCCCAACTCCCGTCATTGGCGGATACAGGGAGGGGGCGGGGGGGCGGCCGCCCCCCCCCCCCCAAGAGCAATTCCGAATTTTCTAAGCATACATACCTACTTCAACCGTTCTCCGATTTTTTTTACTCCACTGCAATGTGGACTGTAATTAGCATTTACTGTAGTTCTGCGGTGCAATACAAAGCACAGAACAGAACCATGATGGTGGATTTACCATACACTCAACGTTTGAGGCGCGCCTCTATCTCCACCATAAAATCAACCAATCAGATGGCTCGTGATGTCGCAAGAGTCTAATATTCTTCAACTTTTTCTCCGACGCACGGTTTCATATGTGTACACACACACAATGAACTGTGGTACCACACAATTCGCAGCTCATCGTATCTCTGTCGTTTCGCACTTATAGGCAAGTTGCGCCACAAAGGCATGTTGGGTGTAAATTGCTTTCAACACAGCAAAGAACACAGCCGACGAAAACCGGTTTGCAATGGCCTTATAGGGGTAGAGGCTCGCCTCGAGGCGAGCCTCAAGGGTGAGTGTAAACGCACCATGATAAAAAGACTACAAGACAACATATTGCGTAGGTAATAGGGTCATTCCATCAAGAACCGCCAAGAATGACGAAATTTGTGACCTTACCATCTCCGATTCTTTTGAAAATTTTTGTACTTTAAGAACTAGTGAAAAAAATAATTGAAATTCAATTTTCTGTTTCTATCTCATTTTTTTTGTTAGTTATAGTATGTTAAAGTTTTCGCAAAAATGGTGTCCGAGTCCTCTTTGAAAATGAATATCTCTGGTAATTTTTATCCTGGAATAATAAAATATGGCTTATTTTAAAGGGGAAGGTTGTCGCAATAAAAATTATCCTTGAAATTTTTTTCAAGGATAATGATTTTGTCCTTTATCCCCGAATATCTCAAAACGGTTTTTTTCTTATTTTTTTATATTTTTAAGGTTATACTGTTTTTCAAAACATACCAAAAAAATTACTTGGGATCTCGATGGGATCGGGGTCAAAAAAATGGAAGAACATTTTGTGGTTCTCAATTATTTTATAGAAAAAGGGTCATTTAATCAAGAATCGCCAAAAGTGTGACCTTATCCTCGCCGATTCTTTTGAAAATTTGTGTACTCGAAGAATTAGTGAAAACAAAATATGATTTCAAGTTTTAGTTTCTATCTCATTTTTTTGTTAGTTATAGTATGTTAAAGATTTCCCAAAAAAGATGTCCGAGTCCTCTTTGAAAATTCATATCTCTGGTAATTTTTTTCCTTTAATAATAAAGTAGGGCTTATTTCAAAGATTGTTGTTGTTTTTGTTAGTTAAAAAATGAGATAGAAACAAAAACTTGAATTTCAATTAATTTTTTCACTAGTTCTTCAAGTACAAACATTTTCAAAAGAATCGGAAATGGTAAGGTCACAACTTTGGCGATTCATGATGGAATGACCCATAATAAGATGAAAACAATGTGATCCCGTTTTTGCTAAGTGCAGTCCATGTAGCTAAATTCACACAGAACTTGATCAAACATAACAGCCAAATCAAAAAAATTTCCGCCCCCCCCAACAGCAATGTCTGGATCCGCCACGACTCCCGTATTAATTGTAAAACAGTTCTAAAGATATGAGAAGTGATTTTTTATAAAAATTCTTATACCTTCCATGATCCATCGCCTCACTAAAAAAATATATTCAGTAAACTCCTATTGTCCATCTTTAAACAAAAGCCATTCATTTTTCTGGTTTAATTGGTTCGTGAGACATCGCAATGCAAGGTTTTTTACCACCCACCTACGCCGCTGACCACTCTCAAAAATTTATTTTCGACCTATTCGACCAGTTCCTAGTCTACAAGCAAGTATCAAGTTTCAAATTTGTGACATTAACCGTTCAGGAGATTTCAATTTTAGAATGTCTCGACCAAAGCTTTCAAGCGTTTCGGACACATTGTTTTTGTCCGAACTCCCGAACCCCTTCACTTATATAAAGATGTTTATTGCAAGTGGGTATACCTACAATATCATAGATCTATGTATGTAAGTTTCGAATTTGAGCTTCCTTGCGTAATTGGTTCCTGAAACATAAAAACCAAAGTTTTTCGTCTAAAACGACACCCACATCGCCGCTCACCCCTCTACCAGAAACTTTATCACTTGAAGGCGTCCACTCAATCTGCTCTACCAATAAACTTGATTAGCTCCAAGGGTTTGGGAGATGCAAGCCTTCAATTGACTGTACGCACTGTGAAATCCAATCACCCGGTAGCACACACTCAGAAAACTCTCGGAATTAAATGGGATGGTTCTCGTTGAACGTGTGAACTGTGCATCACACACATCGTTTGTACTGCTCCCAGATCCGCAACCATGAAAAAATTGCATCCAAAAATTCACATTTTTCCTGAAATTACAAATTTAAGGACCAAGTTTATAGGAAGAGACAAGGGGAAGAAGGTATACAGTACGAAGCTCGAATGTGTGACTAGCCGCAAGTTCACCTACCAGAAACTTTAAACGCGTTTTTCTCGAAACTATGTTTTTAGCCAGTGTCGGCATGATAAATCAGTCAATTTTCAATTTTTTTCAACTTTTTTTTTTAAATTTTGATCATTGTTTTCTCTATAGTGTGACGAGAGGTTTTTTTAATATTTTGGTTGGACAATTTTTTATAAATTTTTAAACGCAAATTTTTCTTGCTAAAGTTTGAAACTGATTGCTAAAGTTTGAAACACTTTAACTTCATTATTTTTGAAAGAAAAAAAATTCCCTCCGTCACACTATAACTACTACATTATTTTACAACATTCTTTTTATTTTTGCAAATTGAATTATTTTTGGTGAAGTTATGATGCCGACAAGGAGGCGCCATGGTATCAGTAGTCCATTTATACCCGTAAAAAATTATGTTCATATTAAAAAATAATTTCTTTTGTTATAGTTGAATAGTTTAAGATATGTGAACGCAACAATTTAAATTTTTTTTCACCATATAATCTTTATAATAATTTTTCAAATTTACTCGGTTTTCAGCGCTCAGGGTTATGTGAGCTCTTAATTAGACCAATTTGTGTTTATATTGTGCAGGGTATCCAAAATGTCCTTAAAACACGTAGTTACACTTCCTTACACAAGATCACAAGATCTTTCTTTCGGTTGGATGATTTTGATCAAACACTTCAAGCGCAGTTTGTTTGCTACCACTTTTTTCCAATGTTGAAGCCAATAAAGAAGCCCATTGCATAACCCTGTTTTACTAAGAGATTCACACCCTCACTGAGTCCTGATTTGTGAGTTCCTCCCTCATCAGAATTAAGCATACATCAGGTTCCTTCATTTTCTCCGAGCGGTTTAAACCTCTTGAAAGTGTACACCTTGGCTAAGTCCAGGTACATAAATCCTTTTCTTCTTATGGAGTAAACAAAGTCGGAGGTACGATTTCTTTCGAAAATCCCGCCTTGAATGGGTCAAGATTTTATGTGTGCAAAAACTATACTGAAAAACAACTGGACCGTTTTCAATGGATATTAAAACAGCAAACTTGTATCCAAAATTCATTTTTCGGACTTTGCAATACTTAACATGTACGTCAATTTTTACTAAAAAGTAATGTAGCTTAAATATTATAAGCGCACTTTGGCATTTTCTATCGATCCACAGAAGGAAGCCATGCTTCCTCATTCAAGGTAAAGATTTACTTCTATGTGCCATTAGATACTGCTTTATTACCTTACAGGTAATACTTCTTCTTTTAATTTACTATCATTGGAATGCTTCAGTAGCAAAAATGTCTACCTGAAAGACCGTGGGTGGGAATTCGGTCGCCCTTGTTTGAAAATATTTTTTGACGCCATCTCACCTATTGCCAAAAAATTTACATGAAAAATGAATTCGTCTTAATAGACTCATAGATTGCTTTCATTAGAACCTGTGCGACCTTTGGTCGTGTACCCAAGCTTATTTTCTAGATCGTGGGTGAGATTTGAATCTATTAACCCTGGATTAAAACTAGCATAATTATTTCATTTTGTTACATGCATGCCCTGTCAAAATTAATTGCTTAATAAGACAGTAATATAGAAAATTTCCCAAGGGATTGTTATTTAGATTTTGCGACGAGCGACATGTAGTATAAAAGAGCAGTAACGTGTGGTACCCCCAGTACGTGTGGTACTGCACTTTTATAGAATAGTTTACGATAGTAACTGCCTACTGAGATTTTCATTTATAACGATATATTATATATTTGTGAATGCAACTAAAAGCGAAGGTGTGTATCAAAACCGCAAATGTGCGGCCAAATCGGACCATGACCATATCTGGATGCAAAACAAACCCGAGAAAATGGACCATACCTTCAATTAGCAAGAAAATAGCCGGTATTTCTTCTATTATGTACTGAAAGAATATAATACATGGAATACTTCTAATATTATTACATTATGCCATTTCTGTGTTTATATCGATCCTATAAAAAAGAAATACTTTATAATTCGACCGGTCCAATTAATAAAGGTTCCTTGATAACAAAAAAATATTTGCCGTTGTCCGATTAAATTGTATTTTTTATACAGTATTTATAATTCATGTCTTGCTAGAAATTTATTTTGCATCTCTAATTATGTTACTGTCGGCTACATAAGAAGAGTAACCCTGAAAGAAAGGCGATTGCAGGTAGCTGTCGAGAACTACAAGAAGTTTTGTTGGAAGTTTTCAACAAAAACGGGCCTCTTTCTCACGATCGAGTTTAAAGCGAGTGTAACGTGTACGTACGCGCAGCGCAGCATTTTTTTGACCTGTATTGCGGAAAATTTGGTAAATCTGATGGTGAATTTACACCGTACGTGTTTTGCGCAACTTTACCCCAACCATAAACCAATCAAGCGATGAAAAAGTCCAAGAGTGCTCGACTTTCTCGAACGAAAAACCGGTTTGTAATATGGCTTGCGTGGGTAAAGTTGCGTCGAAACGCGGTTGGTATAAATCCAAGTCGCTGATTCTCCAGGAAGAGTCGAAAAATGGGAAGATTCTACTAGCAAGGATTTCCTCGGAGGTGTACCGTCGCGTTGAGGGTCAATGCATCAGTGGCGCTTTAGATTAAGCAGACTTGCATAGCGTCGGTAGTAAAGGAAAAATGTTCAAAAAAATTTTTATAAATTAAATTTTTGATATCCTAACGAAAATCAAACGTTTTTTTATTTGCTCTTCAATCTGTATTTGTAATTTTTGTGCTTTCGTCCCTCCAGTGTCGCGTAAATTTTTATTTTCCCTTTTTACTTACATATACTTTTATGCGAATCAGTGAAGAAAAGAAAAACTCACAACTAGAGATTGGCAGTTCACGAGTGAACTACTCTTAAAGAACACTTCATTGAAGTGAGTAAGTGAAGTAACTCAGTCATTTTGGTGAACTGCAGTTCAATTTGAAAAGTGAATAAAAAAAAATTAAAAACGAATGAAGAAATAATAAAGACTTACATAGTGAACTCCGTGTCCTTCAGAAACACGCACTGCAAAGACAGCACTTAATTCTTCACAGCGTAACAGCTCCTCTCTCTCAATGGTTTACCTTGTATCTATGTATCTACCATGAGTAAGTGACTAGTTACTACTGAACGGCCAGAAGAAAGAGAGGAAATGAACAGTTCAATTGAAGTATTTCACTGAACAAACTCTTTAAAGTGAATGACTATAGTTGTGGAGTACTTCTCTGTTTTGCCCATCTCTACTCACAACACTCCTCTGTGTTAACCCAGACAATGATCATTCACCTCTCTTATTTTAAAGGTCTCCAACGGTTTCCCAAACTTATATAAAAAAATAGAGAATCCATTGACCTCTCGCCAAGAAATCATAAAAAAGATAATTTTAGAAAAACCGTCTTGGCTTCCATAATTTTCTCGAAATGGCTTTAAGTCTACTCTCTTGACTTCGTCATCTGTCGTAAAACTAGGCAAGGTAAACCTAGACACTAACCAAAATTTATTTGGACAATGAATTCCTATGCTCGACGTCATAAACTGTTACAGCACGATGAAGACGTAGACGAAGCGCACTGTTGGAGCAGGTTCTCAAACTATAAGCAGTTGTTGTGATGGGAGTGATACTTTTGCTACTACTATATCCAACTACAGTAGCAAAGTAAGTAAAATTTTTACAACGAATGCCTATAAATGGAATAAATAAATATATTTTATAATAATATCTTTTGTTAGTAAAATACAGGTGCAAGTCCTCTCTCTAGAAGCGCGCTTGAATTGGAAGACCAAGATCCAGGTGGATCTTTTGCACTGCCGTGCGAAAGGGTTATTCAATAGGTACATAAAAATTTTGTATTTTAATACAAACGCACCTTTAAACTTTTTTGCTAGTTTGTCAATGTCAAAAAGTTAGTCAACGTTTACATTTTTATCATGGTGAAGTTAACAAACGAGCAACGTTTGGAAATATTTAAAATTTTCATTTTTTCTGTGTTTAATTTATATACGGAATTGCTATGTCCTATTGAATAGCCCTTAGCTATTTATATAAAAAATTTCAATAGGGACACAACAATTTTGTATTTAAATAAAACACAGAAAAATTGATATAATTTCCAAACGTTGCTCATTCATGAACTTCACCATGATAAAAATATAAACCTTGGCTGACGTTTTGGCATTGAAAGACCAGCAAAAAAGTTTCAGGGTGCGTTTGTATTCAAATATAAAATTGTTATGTACCTATTGAATAACCCTTTACGACAAACCGAAAACTCATTTAAAATAAACTATGTACTTTAATGGAAAATGTCAGAGTTGATTATTTTAAGACAATGCTGGGTAATGCGGGAAATAATGGGAAACTAGTTTGAAAAAATGGTGGCTCTAGTCTCGGATTTGACGACTTCACAATCGAATGTGGGTTAAAAGACTTTTTCTCGAAGACCGTTATAGACCTAATTAATCTTAACCTTTTGAATAGTGACTTATTTCCTTAATATCTATCGTTGGAAAAATAATGGAAATTGTTGCAAAGTAGAAATTAATGTTTTACTTTGAAACACATGAAATATTAAACGAAAATCATTTCGGTTTTCGTGCAGGACGCAGCACACTTGACGAAATAGCTCCATTAAATAAATTAATTAGCTCCTCGTTAGATAAAGGGAACAAATCGAATTAATTCCGCATGTAAAAATAATGATTATCGCATCTGGTATTAGCACTGGGTTAACTAGATCACCGGCTAGGGGATAGATGCCAATATTTTATAATTAATAATACACAGAGCAATAGAGAAACTTTCCATTACGATGTACTTTGGTGATACTTTCCCATTCTTCGCGGATGCTTCATAGGTAGCATGTATAGTATAGGTATAATGTACTACCTCATAGTTTGCAAAGACTTCTTATCAAAGATCTGCGATTCATAAAGATCCATGATCTGTAAAAATTTGCGATTCTATCATCCATCTTCAATCTTCAATCCTTAATCTTTAATCTCTAATATTTAATCTTTAATATTTATTGTTTAATATTTAATATTTAATCTTTAATATTTAATATTTACTCTTTAGCATTTAATATATAATCTTTAATCTTTAATCTCTAATATTTAATCTTTAATATTTAATCTTTAATCTTTAATATTTAATCTTTAATATTTAATATTTAATCTTTAATATATAATCTTTAATATTTAATATATAATCTTTAATCTTGAATCTTTTATCTTTAATATTTAATCTTTAATATTTAATAGTTAATGTTTAATCCTTAATCTTTAATCTTCCACCCACCATCTACCATCCACCAACCTCTATCCTCCATGTTCTATCCCCTATCCTCCATTTTCCATCCTCCATTTTCAATCTTTCATCCTCCATACTCCGTCCTCCATCTTTCATCCTACATCTTCAATCTTCAATCTTCATCTTTCATCTTTCATCTTTCATCTTTCATCTTTCATCTTTCATCTTTCATCTTTCATCTTTCATCTTTCATCTTTCATCTTTCATCTTTCATCTTTCATCTTTCATCTTTCATCTTTCATCTTTCATCTTTCATCTTTCATCTTTCATCTTTCATCTTTCATCTTTCATCTTTCATCTTTCATCTTTCATCTTTCATCTTTCATCTTTCATCTTTCATCTTTCATCTTTCATCTTTCATCTTTCATCTTTCATCTTTCATCTTTCATCTTTCATCTTTCATCTTTCATCTTTCATCTTTCATCTTTCATCTTTCATCTTTCATCTTTCATCTTTCATCTTTCATCTTTCATCTTTCATCTTTCATCTTTCATCTTTCATCTTTCATCTTTAATTTTTCATCTTTCATCTTTCATCTTTCATCTTTATTTTTCATTTTTCATCTTTCATCTTCATCTCACTAGCACACTTCAAAAACGCAATTTGATACAATGTTCAGAAGTACAAAAACAGGCGAACTAGTGCATAAACAGGCGATTTTTGTGAGGTTAAATTACAATTTCTAGTACAGAAACGACCGAATAAGACCATTCAACAAGCTGTCACTAAAGAGGCCAAGAATCTGTTTCGCCGTAAAAGATTGAGAGTAAAAACGAATTATCATAAAGTTGTCAGCAAAAGTGGGTTATATTTTGAACTGAAAGAAAACATAACAAAATCAACCACATGGAAACAATGTAATTTGTTCTGTTTCATTTTCTCCAAGTTCATTCTGTTGCATTTTTGCTCCAAGTTTATTCTGTTGCATTTTTACTCCAAGTTTATTCCGTTGCATTTTTGCCTTAAGTATATTCTGTTGCAGTTTTACTCCAAGTTTATTCTGTTGCATTTTTGCTCCAAGTTTATTTCGTTGCATTTTTGCTCCAAGTTTATTCTGCTGCATTTTTGCTCCAAGTTTATTCTGTTACATTTTTGCTCCAAGTTTATTCTGTTGCATTTTGCTCCAAGTTTATTCTGTTGCATTTTGCTCCAAGTTTATACTGTTGCATTTTTGCTCCAACTTTATTCTGTTGCATTTTTGCTCCAAGTTTATTCTGTTGCATTTTTGCTCCAAGTTTATTCTGTTGCATTTTTGCTCTAAGTTCATTCTGTTGCATTTTTGATATCAGTTATAATATTTTTTAGTTTTGTAAAAAAAAAATATTTTCGTTGTTATATTGATGCAAAATATAATTCAACTTTGCTTGCAGTTTTGCTACAATTCTTTTTAGTTCTAAGAGTTACATTCTTTTAAAAGGTCCGCATAGTTTTTAGTCAGGACTCCTTATATAACATATGCGTCCCTAAGCACATAGGCGAGTTAGGGCAAGCACATAATGCAATTAATACTTCAGAAGCTATTAGGAGAAAGTCTACGAACATAAAAATTATTTTGTTACAAATGTACATAACATGTGTCCGTACATGTCTAGTGTATGTAAAAAAAAATTAAACATATACAACAAAAACGTTACTCTATTTTCTATCCGAAACAAAAAAAAAACTGCTAGTAGCCTGCTGCGAAGTATATTGTAGCTGCGCGGGGGCACAACAACAAAACAGTATAAAATATCTAGGTACAACACGCGCGGCTACAAAACAGCAGAGCGCGCTATCTGCCTCTATCAGCACTTTAACCATATACGGGCGGGAAGGGATGATTTATGTGGAAATACGAATTATTCGGGGCCTGACATGAGACTACCGCTCTCGAATCTTCAACAGACCTTAAGCTCCCATCCACTTCTGCAATCTGCACACATAATCAAACCCCGATGAGTATGGGTGCGTTATATACAACGCTTGGTTGAGCATATGACTAGATAATGTGCTCGCTGTACATAAGGCTTATTGCTGTACATAGCTGTCTGTACATTTTGGAGGATTAACGATAATCGCGCCGTGACTTTGATTAGAATTCGATAGCACGAAAACAAAGTCGCTCGCTGTACTACGCCTCTCTTTCTCTCTTCTAATCTCCTATCTCACGATATATACATAAAATAATTTCATAATTTAATTTCATATATCCACTCTTTGTCTGTTCGTACGTCCCTTTCTCCCGGTCCCGGTTGTGATCCCGGATTAAATTAAGTTGGTTAGCCCTTTTGCTTATACATATCGTAAAAATTAAATATTAATGAGAAACTTTCTGTAGAGGGACCAAATGAAAGTAACTAAGCCACACCATGTACAACATACACACATCCGTGAGAAAAAAATTATTGGCATTATATATAACGGCGTGCTATACATGTGAGTATACATAGTTTAGACATAACACATGCAAACTTAATTGCTAACATGGCAGTATCAAAGGCGGCAATTTAATTTTTTTTTTTTTTGGAAAATTAGTTAGATTATCAGTAAAACTTCTCTACAACGAATTCGAGGAAAATGGGATAAAATCGATATACAGGGTGCCAAAAGGATACTTTCTAGACGTAGTCCCTTCTCTGCTCCGTTAAGGAGTTATAGCGATTACAAGGACGAAGGATGTTCTTCGTACTTTGCATCACTTTTTGACGGGTAACTTCTGAACCACTTATCGTAGAGTATTGATTTTGAACTTGATTGAAAGGATATTAATTCTTTTTTCCATACAGGTGTAAATTTTTTTTGTGAGTCATTATGTTGCGGAAATATTTTGAATCAAACAACACAGTTGCAGAAAGAATTAAGATTGTTTCTTCGATGCCTTGACAATGATCGTTCAATAAATTAATACTCAATGTATAAGAACAGCTCCAACTGGTCCAACGATTCGCTTGCAGGTCAATAATTTTGCTGAATTCGAGATTTGTGGAGATTCAACGAGCATACTGGAAGAGACAGACATAAACAAACATAAACGAAAAGGCAATCTGCCCAGTTGCAGCTTTTTAACCGCACTCTTCGGCAGATTTTGAAAGAGGATTTGCACCTCTTCACGCACAAAATCCAGCTAGTCCGAATCGTTAAACGAGATGAAAACTTTTGACAAATTTAATGGTGACCGAAGATGCGCATTTTCACTAGAGCGCTTTCGTAAATAAATAAAAGTCCAAATTGTGGCAAGAACAATATCGCCAAAATATTCAGCAATTGCTGATTTACATCGTCAGATTTCGGCAACTAGTTTTCAAAATCTCAAATAGCGTTTACATCGCCCTGTACAGATGGACATTAAGCAATTTCGCAGCTGATTGTTGTGTGAAAATATGTAATTTATTTTGTAAGATTGTACGATTTTGGCTAATGGCAACTGATCTCCATGAGCAGGAATCAAAAAATAAAATTATTGAATTCCAAAGTTTTATTCCGAGGAAGTAATTTCAAAATGTTATTCAAAGTACGTGACAGTGTTGAATGTGGGGAATTTTGAGCGTGGTGAAACATCAATTTCAAAGCCATCCAGGCCGGTTTCAATAAGTTTAGAGCTGGGCTTCCACAAAATTTGAAGAGATTTTCAAATCGCTCAAATGTACTAAATTTTGATAGAGTATTGTCAAAATTTCAAAATTTAGCAAAATACAATTCGAAATCTTGCAATGTAAACCCAATTCGTGTTACTGCTTACTGCGGCCATAGACTGGAGACGACAAGCCACCGGTTTTGTATAAAGCACTTTGAAGCCAAAAACACGGTGAAAAGTGGGACAAAACAGGGTCGTTATATCAAATTGTTGTTGTTTTAGCGTGTGCGTGAGTGAAACAAAACAGGATGTCAATTTGTTGTTGTTTTGCGTGGAAGTGAATGCGACGACGTTCGCCTTCAACTCAATCGCTGCTTGTCATCTCCAGTATATACACTGGTGGTCAAAATAATAAATACACGCCTGCGTTTTTTGGAAAACATCTATTTTTTCAGCTTTCAATACCTTGTAAGTTAAGCCAGTCTATTGAAACGATACGTTGAAATGTGTAGAACATATTAGTATGAAAAAAAGGGTCTTACCTGTTAAGGGTTTTTAATATATTCCGATTTGGATTCATTATCCTAATTATAGAGTGGACAAAATAATAAATACAGTATGAGAAATTGTATTGAAAAATTTAATTCTTTTCAAGAGAAGTTTTCAGTTTTATTTTTTTTATAATTTCAACTTAGTAATTTATTGCGTGACCCTTATTTTTAAGAATTTGTTTGCAACGAGCCGGCATCGAATCCACTAAACGTTCACAACTTTCTTTTGAAATCAGGTGCCACTCTCTTTTTACTGCAGTCCACAGTTCGAACTTATTTCTGGGTTTATGTACATAAACCTTATCCTTGACTTGCTTCCACAAGTTTTCAATAGGATTACAGTCCGGTGACTGCGCTGGCCAATCGAGAACCGACATTTTTTTGCGCCGCAACCACTCCTTTACTATTTTTGCAGTGTGCTTCGGATCATTATCGTGTTGAAATGTCCATTGAAGCGGCATGTCTTCCTCTGCAAATGGCAGCATTATGTCCTTTAGTATGTCCAAATAACTTTCTTTGGTCATAATCCCGTCAATCAACTGAATTGGGCCTACACCATACCAAGAAAATGCTGCCCACACCATTATGCTATATCCCCCATACTTAACGGTCTTTTTGGTATATTGTGGATCAAATGGTTTATTGGGAGGACGCCTAACATATTCTTTTCCATCCGATCCGAAGATGTTGAACTTGCACTCGTCACTCCAGCGAATATTTCGCCATTTTCTCGTGCCTTGTTCTCCGCTCCAATCTAAATGGGCCCTTGCAAAATTTAGTGGATTCCGTATGTTTTTTTTACTTAGGTGAGGCACTTTTCTTGGTGATCGGGCTGGTAAGTCTGCGTCCAATAATCTTCTACAAATTGTTCTAGCACTGACTTTAGCATTTGTTTCCCGCAAAATCACGACCGAAGACGCCAAAGGGTTCCTTTTAGAGACGCGCACAAT
The DNA here is from genome assembly GCA_951812415.1 of Beris morrisii. Taxonomy (NCBI): domain Eukaryota; kingdom Metazoa; phylum Arthropoda; class Insecta; order Diptera; family Stratiomyidae; genus Beris; species Beris morrisii. The sequence goes on along the minus strand of OX638311.1, from coordinate 53,646,800 downwards.
TTTTCGATCCAATGATGGAGTGGTTTTCAGTGGTTCGACTTATTTAAAAACACTGTATTTATTATTTTGTCCAATGTGAAAGTGGTCCTTTGATTATCAAATTCAAATTGACATGTCCGCATACAACATATGAACAGACTTGCTACTTAAAACAATGGCTTCCCAATCTAATGGTTCATTGCAGTTGATTACGTCACTTGAAAAGCATTGCCAGCTGAAAAAATAGATGTTTTACAAGAAACTTAGGGGTGTATTTATTATTTTGACCACCAGTGTATATTTCTATGACTGCGGTATAGCCGCCGAAAAGATTTACGATTCAAGTTTTCTCCAAAATGATCGAGCTGCAAGTCTTACAATAAATGTGGAGCGTTATAGGATAATGAATGCTCCAAAACTTTTTATTTCAACAATTATCAACAACGCCAAAGTATGATCCTAGCAAGATGATGAAGCAACCCATGGATCACGTGCAACAATGGAATTATTTCAAAATCGGATTTGAGATAGATATCACGGTTGCCGGATTTACGTTGCTGTACTTCCACATCATATACCCTACCAGGTCAAATCCTAGGCCTGTAGGAACAGCAAAAATTATTCGTACCGACTTACTTTGGGAAATAATATTTCGAATATCTTTCCCCATAGGTCGGAAGAGACCGAGAAGCGATGGTTTAGCGTGTTGTTGTGCCCTGTCTGCCTGCTCTTCCTCTGAACCGACCTTCCAAAAAAAATAAACAATTCCCGTCATAACCCATATAGAGATTCAGGGTCGGCAGGATATCACTCACGAGGGCCCACTAAAGCTTCTAGTCTAACATTTCATCCAAAATTCAAAATTCCTAAAATTATAAAAAAAAATATTTTTAATAAAATATTTATTGCATTCTTACTATTATTTTATATTCAGCCCCAGTCATTTTAATTACTTTTATTTATTTTATTTTTATTGGTTTTTTATTTATATACATATATATTTTAATTAAATCAATATTTTTAATTTTTTTTTTATTAATTTTTTTAAACTTTTAATATAATTTTAAAAATTAAATTTAATTTTAATTTCATTTTACTATTTATTCTTTTAAATTCGATTTATGGCCTTTAAGCCGAGACGCAACCAAACAAAAGACAGAAATCCCCTAGCCAGCCAGGTTGTTATTTTTCCTGTCTCTCTGTTGGCATCTCCACTTCATGGGTGCGTTCGATTGCCTTTCAAGTTATTGGAACACAATTGAACGCGCCGATGATGCCGCAAACACACGGCAACTCAACACCCTATAAACCGAATATTGATAAAACACAGAGAACACTTCTGAAAGTTGTCGCTGACAAAAAAATAACCAGCTGAACCAATTCTGTTTTTCAGTACCGAAGCAGTAAAAGTAACGATAATTTCTTCAGAAATTAGTACTGTGATAGACCAGGATCGTAATCTTGGCATTTGGTTCCTTATAATTTTATGCATTAGATATAATAATATTTAATTAAAACTAAAAGAAAATAAACAAGCGAATTAGCATTTTTTTCTATTTCTTTTTGTCCTGATTATTCCCACTGCAGAAAAAAGGTAAAACCTCATATACACTACTCTCGAATAATATTAAATTAAATTAATAAATAAACATAAACAGTGCTGTATAGCTTTGGTGGAAGAGCGCATCATTCTGAAGTCAAGTATTCAGGTGGCGTAACCTTAAAAACATGAGTTTCGTACGTATTTCCAGTTTTTTTTTACATTCAGAAAAAAACTATAAATAGGAAAGAAAAATATGTAAACAGGATAAATAAATTGTTATTACATTAACAAATCGCAATGGGCCAGTAAGGCGCCTAGTGAGTGCGGTGGTTCTAGCGCTGCGCACTTTCTTGAAACTAAACTAAACTACATTAACAAAAATATTTTCTTCTTAATAATTTCACCATTAATTCGATATCCTTGGAATACCGCATACATATATTGAGGTAGTATCTATTGTTCAGTACTAAAGACTTTTGTCAGTACTAGAGGAGGTTTGCATCTTTCAGTACTGGGAGAGAAATCAGTGCTGCTGGCATACCGGCGAGTGGCGTTGCGCTATGTGGACTAGGGATGGGAATCGATTGCTCAACAATCGATTGTTGCAAGATCGATTATTTTAAAAGGTTCTATTAAGATCAATCGATTAATTGATGCCTTATAATCAATTAATCGATTAATCGCGTAATTCGTAAGTCCCACGGTGTCGTATACGTATCCGTAGACTTTATATGTAGGTAGATTTGACTTGACATATCTAGGTTCATTATACGTTTAACATTGGGATTGTCGTACATAAAGCGTAAATGTATACAGAAAAGATATTAAATATAAATATTATATTTTATTATATAAATATAAATATTAATGTTTATATGAAGAATTTTTCTATCTTCTCCTCACTGTCTTACATGTGGAGCTAAATGTCCGTTAAATTTCGAAATAAGTTCATGGCTTTGATTATGAAATAACACGTTCTACATTTGCGGATGAATGTGGAGAGGTCAAGATATTAATTACTTAATTAATTAACATAATGTTACAAAATCATTCTGATCACCTATCTGAACACAGGAAAGATCTCGCCAAAACACTTCTATATCTTCTTCAACATTCGAATTATTGTTTGCAAATAGTTATTTAACAGTCTAAATTCATCATCGAGTTTTTGTAATTTATGGTCTTCAACAATAATGTCCTTTCAATGAATAGTTCTCACTAAAATGCTTTTCTTGTTGATTTTGGTATCTAGGTACAGTGAATTCCGTTGATATTTGACACAAGGGTCATTCCATCAAGAATCGCCAAAAATGACGAAATTTGTGACTTACCATCTCCGATTCTTTTGAACATTTTTGTACTTGAAGAACTAGTGAAAAAAATTATTGAAATTAAATTTTTTGTTTCTATCTCATTTTTTTGTTAATTATAGTATGTTAAAGTTTTCGCAAAAATGGTAAAATAATAAAACAGGCGGTATTTTAAAGGGGGAGGTTATCGCAATTTAAAAAAAATATGAATAAAAATTATCCTTGAAATCGTTTTTCAAGGATAACGATTTTGTTCTTTATCCTTGAATATCTCAAAACGCATATCTTTAATTTTTTTATATTTTGTAGGTTATACTGTTTTTCAACACATACCAAAAAATCGCGGTCAAAAAAAATCGAAGAACACAGAGGTTCTCAATTATTTTATAGAAAAAGGGTCATTCCATCAAGAATCGCCAAAAGCGTATATTTAATTATTTTTATTTTTTTATATTTTGTATATTATATTGTTTTTCAAAACATACCAAAAAATCAACTTGGGATCTCAATGGGATGGGGGTCAAAAAAATCTAATTAAATTATTAGAGAACTAAACTAGCCTTAATTGAGAACCACTGAATTTCTTCGATTTTTGTGATCCCTTGAGACAAAATCGTTATCCTTGAAAAGAAATTTGAAGGATAATTTTTATTCGGATTTTTTTTATATTGCGACAACCTTCCCCTTTAAAATAAGCCCTATTTTATTATAATAGTATTCTAGGATAAAAATTACCAGAGATATGAATTTTCAAAGAGGAATCGGACACCATTTTTGCGAAAACTTTAACGTACTATAACTAACAAAAAAAATAAGATAGAAACAAAAAAATTTAATATCAATTATTTTCTTCACTAGTTCTTCAAGTACAAAAATGTTCAAAAGAATCGGAGATGGTACGATCACACCTTCGGCGATTCTTGGTGGAATGACCCACAATATAATAGGATAAGTGCTTTCAATTTTACTGGAAAAGGGTTTTAGAATTTTGTTAGAAAGTAAGTATGTATAATAGTAAGTAAGTAAGGAGATAAGCATAAAAGTAAGTGGATGTACTTACTTTTAGCTAGAGTTCCGAATTTGAGACTGGAAGAAACAGCAGGAGTAAAAAAATTCCTATAATTTGGCATAGGCAACAATTTTCTCAACGAAGTTTTGCTTGCTGTGTTGTTATTACCAAACGTGTTTTGCTGGGTCTCTTCATGAATGCACAATTTTTTCCTATTGCAGCTAATTTCGTATCGAATCTTTTTACTGGTGACATTTGTTCGATTAATTAACGATTAATCAACATCACTCATATCGATTGATAAAATTGATTTTTTTAGAAAAAATAATCGATTAATCGAATCGAAATCGAACAACCCTAATGTGGACTCTTTTAGATGCGTACCTACGAATTAAATTTCACTGTACGGCCGAAAGGAATACTTATTTTTGGGTGGATCTGGTCATGGCCACTGTAGATGGGGTTCCTCCTGTAGATAAACAGAGGTATTGATTGCAATCTATGAACGCGAATGTATCCGCCGGGCGCTGATAGAGTTAAGACCATGATCCAATCAGTGCAGTGCTGCATGCAGTAGCATTGCCCACAAGCGATTTGCATGCTCCATGATCCAATCAATGCATTGGAGTAAATATTCTGTCATGAAGTAACTCAAATTTTGCTCGGTGTGCAAATTTTGTATAGCGCTGCCAGCCAACAGTCAAATAAAAAACGTACTAGACTAATCGAATTTGTCTGGGGGGGAAGAGCAGAAAATTGAATTTTAACAGATTCCGATCAGAGTAACATTGAATTTGAATTTGATGTGACATGTAGCGATGAATTGATTGGATTGTGGAAAAAATTTCACTGCCCCTCAATGCAGTAAGATCCTGGTATTTAGAATAATAAAGTAATTAAAAATATGTACTAGAACCATCAATTTGTTATTACTATTTGTACTCGTATTTGACTAATTGGTGGTACGACATCACGCCACATAAAATTTCAGTACAGATTTTTGTGATTTGAAATTCTTACTAGATGACTGGATTGATTTATATTTACAGCTAGAGTTAGTATAGCTTCGATACGCGTATATTCCCTATAAATTTCATGAGTCATGGTAGGCTTTGCTTATGCAGAATATAATGTAACAAACAAAAACACGAGAAAGAAAAAACAATGTACCAAGTATATAATGTGTAAGAGTTTGTAATGACTTCATGACTTAGTCATAAAACTTTATTCCAATGACTGGATAGATATAGAAGTAGTTTCTATAGTATATGCCCTTAAATTAAAGATAAACTTCATTACGACACTCCAACTTGTCACAGTTTACATCCCAATCTTACGTAATTTCCGCCTTCAGATAATTTGCATTGTTTCATCGCTGACGTTATTTGTAATTTTTAAATTAATGACTCATAAATTGTATACTTAATATTTATAATTTTATGAAAATGCAGCGAAAATTTTGTACGAAAACAAAACTTGACTGGTAAAATATTTGAATAATGTAAATTTCGTAATTAGCATTACAAAAATAAAAATATTCAGTTAATGAACAACAGAAAATAGATGCATGTTAATTTCTTAAGATTATATTATTATATTCTCTTCTTCATTTCAACGGTATCGCGAATTTGGTAAAGGAAATTTATTCAGATTATAATGACGAATGTAGCTTAATAGATTTTACATTTTTTGTCTATATTCAACTGTAGAATTTTATTGAAAGTAAATTAGATAAATGTACCCACCGTGCAGTACGATTCGCTGGCACATCGACTACAACTCGCTACATCGAAGAAATTCTTCGTCAACATTTTCGGCGAATTGCCTGAGAAAAATATTGTACCTCATCAGCGAATCGTAACGATAAATTGAAAACGAGTCGCTGATGAACATTACAAACGGTTGGCGGTTGAACATCGCAAACAAGTCACCAATGTAATATTATAATCGAATTGTAGTAATAAAGACCAGTTTGTCTTTCCCGCGTTATAAAAATATGTTCATTAACCTCCCTTTTTCGCATGTTTTTTTTTAACTTTAGTATTCACTTGACACTATTTGACTTAATTCATTTGTTAACTGATTCCATCCACGATTTTTAAGTAAATCATTAATTGGATTTAGTTCCTCTCATAATCCTGCAAAAATGTAATCTGCAAAACAATTTGCCTGAGCAAAATAGCGCAGCTCGTTAGCGAATCGTAACGATGAATTGAATACGAGTCAATGTTAAATTTCATAACCGATACGCTGAAGCACATTACAAGCGATTGACCGTTGAACATCGCAAACAAGTCGCCAATGTACATCGTAATCGAATCGAAGCAATGAACCTAAGTCGAGTTCATATACTATGTCTGCTTGCCGTGCGTAATAATTTAACTTTACAGTTAATTTGCCACTAGACTTGATACTGCTTACCTTAGTTCACTTCTTACCAACGAGTTTTAAGTAAATGATGAACTAGTTTTAGTTCTTATAATTTCCTGCAAACACGTAATTGTTCTTTTTCACACACAATATGTGCAAAAATTAGTAATAAAAACATAGCAGTCTTCTGGTGAAAAAAATCTTCGATCGGACGAACTGATTTTGAAGTGCTGCAATTTTTCGACTTTTCATCATCTCAACGAAGAAAGCGCGGTTCGTTTACAGCTCGACTTGGCGAAATTTTGCCACAATGTTTGGTGGGTAGCAATAAACTTGAAATTTGACTAGTTCCATTTGGTAGATTGGGGTGGATTGGAGCTATTCCGACCAAGGCTTTACTCTTTAGGCTTGAATATAAAAAAATTCAGAATTTTGTCTTCAAGGTGATAATGTGAACATTCCATGAAAGTTTAAATCAATTCGAACTCCAATGAAACCTAAGAGAAAATATATGCAACACACTTATACCCCTTAAGGGTTGAATGTCAAAAAAATTCTGAATTTGATTTTTAGGCGTTTATATAGAAATATCGAGGAAGTAAAAATCAATTCGTTATCTAATCAGACCTAAGAGATTTGTCAGAGTTTGTGAAAACGTAAGCAACACTTTTACGCCCCTTAGGGGTTGACTGTCAAAAAATCCTGAAAAAGGTTTCTGGCCTTTTATTTAAGGAGCTCGTAGAAGTTAAATTAACTCGATACCTCAGAAGCCTTAGGAGAGAAGGACGAAGTTCGTGAAAATATATGATCTACTTTTCACCACCAATTTTTGTTCACCCACATCCGAAAACCAATGCAAATTTTAATTTTTTTACGTCTAAATTTCTTTTTTTAGTAAATCTACATATTTGTACTAATTTTCAATTTTCTAGCTTCAGCCGTTCTTGATAGAAGAAACACTCCCACCCCCGTGCTACCACTATCAAAAATCATATTTTTAGCACATGGCACATTGAATTTTAGAATTTCTCAATCCCGACTCTCGAGCGTTTCGGACACATTGTCCCCTCCCCGATTTCCGTACATATTCTTTTTTTGTAAACTTTTGTTTCACTTTTGTAACTTTAAATTTCAAGTTTCAACTTCGTAGCATAAGCGTAGCATATGGAAATCATTTTTTTCTCTCTAAAACGCTACCCTATCTCCCTTCCTACACTCCCACCACCCAAAAATTGGTCTGTTAAAGAGTTCCACTCAATCTTCCCTTTAAAAATATTTGAAGTTAATAGTTCTTAATTTTCATCTAAAACGTTCCCCCCACCTCCACCCTCATACCTTAACCCAAAAAAAAGAGGTAAGATAAGAAGGTCCACCCAATGTATTCACTATAAAAAATGTTATAGTGTAAACAATTTTAATTGAATAGCTCAAAGGGCTACGAGCTTCCAAATGGGTTTGTGTACGCGAACGGCGGACAAACGGACAAATTTTTTTTTTGTTTTTTTGTGATCTTTTTAGGGGCTTTTAAAGGTGCTCTTACACGAGCAATTTTTCAAGCAATTGATTGCCCGACGACTATTGCCAAAACTAGTGGAGCGATTAATGGAGCAATACAGGGCAATATCATGCTAGTTGCGGCAATATTTCATAATTTTATTTTTTCAAAGATTGCTGTAAAGGTGCTGTTACACGAGCGATTAAAATTGCTCAATTTGCAGCAATATTCGTTAATTTTGAAGTCACGAAAATATGAAGAAACACACAGCAGCAGGCGATGTGGAACCAACTTTTCATCACCTCGTTGCTAAATTGTGTGTAAATTAACGAATATCTAGCAATTCGGCAATAAGGGCTTACACGAGCAATTCAGTCTATGAACAACACGAAAGCAAACTTGACAAACAAATCTAAAACTTCAAATAAAACTTGGAAATATTTGAATGCCAAGCTATTATAACACGAAACTTGGCAAATAAATGCAAAATTCAAACCAAAAGTTGACAATTGAATCACCAAACGAGGACAATTGCTCTGAATTTTCCAAGTCAGTGGAAATACAGCAACTATAGAGCGAGCAACATCAGCAATCTTTGAAAACATTGCCACATTGCCGAAATATTGCCGCAACTAGCATGATATTGCCCTGTATTGCTCCATTAATCATTCCACTAGTTTTGGCAATAGTCGTTGGGCAATTAATTGCTTGAAAAATTGCTCGTGAAAGAGCACCTTAAATAAATTGCCCATGTTCAGTATGCAGCTCCGCGTCCAACGGAAATTTTGACCACTTTTAATAGCACTGTAAAAAATTTTTGCCAAAAAATTTGGCACTCGAAATGTTCCACTTAATCCACCCTCTAAAAGAACATGAACCTTATGGTTCTAATTTTTCATTTAAAAACCGCTCAAAAAGAGGTAAACAACTTTGTTATATTCAAATAATAAAGTAATAAGTCCACCCAAACTATTCCTAAAAGATTATTAACTGATCAGCTCAAAGGGCTTCTGAGCTACGAGCTTCCAAATGGGATTGGGTTCGGCGACCAGCGGTCAGACGGACATATATTGTTTTTTTGTTTCTACCACTTTCAGTGGTAGCAAATAGTTTTTTTTAAAATTTTTAATTATTAAAATAATAAAGTAGAAATAAAATGCTTGCAACGTCTGAACTTCGGCACAGTACAGTAGCAAAAGAATTCGCTCGGTTCGATATTTTGTCACAATTCGTTGCGTTGATCTCGAAGCACCACCAAACAAATCCTGCAATTTTCTTTGAACAAAATTCTTAGGGTACGACAGTTTATGCTGCTTGAGCCAATTAAAAGACAGCGCAAAAAACCTGAATAAGGTAAGATAAAGCATTGTTTGCGTCTGAACCTAGGCCAAGGACCAAATATCTGACAAGATACCATTTGGTTAGGGGATGTCAGAATGTAATCCTTGGCTCGTCCTTTGCGTGTTTATAATGAAATGTTTTGTATGTTCAGGCCACGACAAACAAAGTGGCTCCTTCTAGTACATGTGTTATCCTTCCACAAAAGAGTTCATATATTTTCGTTTCTTTAAATAAAACCAAGGAGGAAATATGTAGGGCAAACCGGACTTTTATCTACACATGAACGGAAGCTAGCAGTACATACTGGGTCCTTTCTTACCTTCCTGCAGGTAAATAACGAGAAATTCAGCAATATCAGAAAGTGTAGCTACGTAGGTATAGATACTCGCATCGCCAATGAGAAAAGGCTCCAATATTCATAATAAAGGACGAGGAAGCTAGATGACGCACTATGTCCATGTCCTGCTGTTCACAGTATTGGCAACCTACTGCAAATTCGAAGATGCTATCGACAGATGATACGAGATTCTGCTATTGAAGGTACACGTGCATGGCTTGGAGCTATCTGTGCCATGTGGTTGGGCTGCGAGATGGGATGGATTAGTTTTCCAACATCCCTACCCACAGAGGATTATGATATGAGGTTCCTTCATGTCTATACTTCTCCGAGGCTTAGACCTCGTACTTATCCTGGGCTCACCGGTAGGTTTCTACTAACACATCGAGACGAAGAAGCCTTAAATATTACCACATCCCTATAGCAACAATCACCACCCTGCTGAAGTCTAGTCCTTCACATCTGATGGTACTTACTCGTGTAGCCACGCCGAGCTACCGGGTGGTCCAGAGCATATATGTACGGTTTGCTCTTGTTATCTTTGATGTTCATTACTTATAGCAACTAATCGGTATCTATACTGCCGAAAAAGGATATAAAGGACTTTACATAGGAAGTCCGATCGATAAACGATGGTAAATGTACATAAAACGGATTTTGATGTGCTTTCAATTCGTGGACGTGTGACCCGAATGGAGTTGGGAGGCAGCTTAGCTAGTCGATAACAGTGGCGGGTGCCAATTAATGAAAGGATGCGAAAGGATGTGCGATGAGGAGTTACAAATTTTGGGTGAGGGAGTATCTCGTGAAAAGATGAAGTTTGGTTTCTTCAAACTTAGTATCATTAGAAATTTTTTGAGTGCAGTGCAGTGCAGTGTAGCACGGAAGGGGACGGGGGCCTAACAATTTTTGTAGAAAATCGAGTCCCATTACTCAAAAATGGTTTGAGATAGGATCTAGGAAATTATATAGCAGGTAAGCCCAATGAATCCCTATCAGAGAGTGATGCAGGCGTTGCGGGGTACCTACTAAATATAAAAAATTGCATTGGTGTACGGAGGTATTTGTTAACTTTTTCAAAAAGTCGCCCAAATTACCTTTAAGTCATGTATTTTACCAGAAAGTATCTTAAATAACTTTTTGGTCATATTTGCAATAAAAAAGTTTCTCAAACAACTTCAAAACTATATTCATAACCAGGAAGAAGCCAAAATAACTTTATAGTCGTATTTACAACCAAAAAGTTGTGCCAATAACTTCTATGTATATCGCTAACCAAAACGTCGTTCTCGTGACTATGTTGTTGAATACTGGTTCTGTCTCGTGTTCGTTATCGTAGGACTCGAGGTATCAAAATCGCTTTATACCGCTAGGTGCTAATGTTGAATTCCTAGATGAACTTTCTACCTAGCGGATAGAGCTGGACAGGTACAGAGAAGATGAGGACTGTCTCCTCCTCCTTCTAATCCAGACAGCTTCTTCAATAGTCGTTTGAGAAGAGACCGAGTCTTTTAACATGCCGGCCTATAAGACAGTGTCCGGTCAGGATACCGACTGTGGTGCTGATACTTGCCATTTTTGAACCTTTTAGAGCGTTTCAGATACAGCTTCGGCCAGATCTGTGTGACATGTAGGACCCTCTCCCCATCTTGAGTTGGTTTTCTCAACCGAGTTCACCCCGATTCAGATGTTCTAGCATAATAAGGGTAGTAAGACGTCAGCCATACAGTTACCTGGAATATCCCTATGCCCTGGCACCCATCACAGATGAATATTGAACTGTTGCTATCTCCTTAAGAGATGATCGACATTCCACGGCGGTCTTTGATGTTGTCGAGGTCGATTCCAAGTATTTTTTTGCCACTTGGCTGCCTGTGAAAACACTAATATCCCTAGTATATATTACGGTATACCTCAGCCAGGACAAGGCCTCCTTGACCGCCATAAGATCCACCTGATAGACACTACAGCGACCCGTAAGGCGGAAAGATCTGTTAAGCATGTCAGAGAAAACACCTCCACCTACCCCGCCCTCAGTTTTGAAGCCATACGTACATATGTGGACGGACTCTTCCCTCCGTACTGAATCCATCTCCCATTCTAGACGGGCTGGGATAGTGACAACCAACTTCCAAATCTGGAATAATCGACCAAAAACTTTGATTTTTGGCATGAGATAGAATTCCTTGAAAGTTATCCAGTGTCAGATGGGATATTTTCACGAATTTCGTCAGATCTATTAGGTCTTCTGATAAATCGAGTCAAAGGCATAGAAACGATGTCAACCCCTAAGGGAAAATAAAGCGGTTCTATACGTTTCGACTAAATACTAATTAAAAGGATTACTTCTATGATGAGATGTAATTTGATGTACACATTCATGAAAGGCTTTACGATTATATAAGGTAACTAACCAAATTTGTGTGCTGCATAAATTTATCCTTTTCTTCAGAGAAATACAGTTCCAAGGATACGAGGCTAAACAAGGACATGTATGTAAATACAAATTTCTCACCACATGCAGTACCGCGCATATGTTGAACATATTTCGCCGTAATCTGACTTGTGTGTAAAATTAAATGTGACATAAACACATTAAATTTGATAAAATATCGTGTGAAGGAAAATTTGACCGTAGGTATACATTTCGAGACTGTCAACTTAAAGATAAGGTTACGCCACTTAAGTTTTAAACTGAAAAGTGATAGTCCTTCGTTGAATTAAAAAAAACATGGAGGATGGAGTGTCAAGGGTGTAGGGGTTCCTTTGATGATTGATTTCACCGTACATCTTTCAAATGAAAAAACCCATTTTTAACTAAAATATCTTTTTTCTGGAGCCATAGATTTGAAAAAGGTGTTTAATGCCGAATTAAAAAATATGAAAGGATTTTTTTGCAGGATAAGAAATTCAATAGGACATTTACGAAGACAGGATGGATGTGACATTGATAATTCAATAATGTGTCGACTGATTTCGAACAGCTTGATTGATAGTAGACTGTGCCGCGTTTTTATCAATTCTGGATTTTATCTTTTCTGTATTTTTGAATGTTTGGATTATGTTTTTCAGGATTTTTCAATAACTGGATTTTTATTCTGAATTTTAAAATTTCTCAATTTGAATGTTCTCGATTTTTAAATTTCTGCCTTTTTCAGATTTTCTGAATTTTATCCAGATAGATTAAAACCAGGGAGACAAAATCCACAAAATTAAAAAACCAAAATTTTTAAAAATCCATAAACACATAAAATAATTAAATAAAATAAAATCTAGAATGAACAAAATTTAGGAAAGATAAAATACAGGAAAGAACTAAAACAAATCCAGACAATTGGCAACCGCGATATACTTATGATTTTAGTATAGAAAAACTAAATTTCAAAAGACTGACGAACACACCAATGTTACCAATGCCAGCAGAAAAACAAACAAATATCCAAAAAGAACCGGTAACGAGTACAAAAACTTTGACAAAATATTGAAAGTCAAAATCCAGACTGAATAATTTGATTGTGGCACATTTTTGCTACACAGTAAAAAATTTTGTGTCCTTAAAGCAGTAAAATATTCCGCACTGGTGTAGTAAATTTACAAATTTTCATTAAATTTAACAAAATTGAAAGTATTTCTTAAAACTTTTTATTTTTGCACATTTAATTCATGAATTTACTAACTCGGAAGTAATATTGCAACACCGCATGAAATTTTCCACATTTAATGTGTAAAATTGATCATTGTGTATAAAATTACGCATTTTCCATGTAATTTTGATACTCCAAGCGTAGTAATTTGATTTTTGTGATATGTATTAAGTTGACCGCTTCGTTGTTTAATTCATTTGTTTCGTGGTTTTGTGTAAGGCGTGATTTAAAATTTAAAAATAAAATAATGTTTAGTGTGTGAAGTTTTTGGCTTTAAAACAAATAAATTAAATTTATATAATAAACATGTATAGAGCTTAATACTTTCTACCTATATCCGGCTTTTTCCCCAATTATCATGTGTTGATTGATCTCATAGAATTTTTCCAATTGTCGATTGCTGTGTCCTTTGCCCTTCAAAATATGTCTGGGAATTCATCTCCTGATCATTCGCTTGAAGTTTATTCATTTATATTATCAATAAATTAATAATAATAATAAACAAACATTAGCAAGTCACATTTTTGTAGTACATATTAATTTTTCCGCACAATTTGTAATTGTACGCATTGTAAAATTTTGCGTTTCCACACAGTAAATTTACACATTTTTAGCGATTGATTTCCACACTAATGTGTAAAATTCCGCATTAATAGTGATGTGTTTCAGCGTAAGTATAATAGTAAAAATCACAAGAATAGTAAAATTCTTTTACTGCGTAATTATGGATTTTATTTAATCTGTATTTCGTCTTTTTTGAATGTTTGAATTGTACCTTTCAGCACTTTTTAAATTTCTCAAATTTATTTTTCTCGATTTTAAAAACATTTTTGAAATTTTTTTAATTTGAAATTTCCAATTGGGTAACAAATTCAATACAGTCGAACTTCTATAACTCCAATTATCACGGTTCCCCATCAAAGTAATTGTTTCATAGAGAGTTCCACTAAAAAAATAATTAAACAGAGGGCTTAATCCAAATCCAAATGTTAATTCGAGATATAGAAAGTTTGACTTAAGGAGGTTTGACAGTATGTACAGATAGCGTATACTGTAAATTCGTATGAGATATTAACATTTCTTTCTAGCTCGTCATCCGTTCTCATTGATGTGAGCGATCTCCTATCGCGCATTGTATTTTAAATTCGAATGACCAAGAACGAGATGGCAAAACACTAACTTTCCTATGACAAGTGGTATAAAATAGATCATTAGACCGTAACGTGCGGTTTGGAACTCGAAAATTTATTTTTAACATCCTGAACAATGCGATCAAATCAAATTTCTCACGCCGTTTGGAGAGAGTGTTTAACTTTAAAGTAGTAAGGAGAAGATTATAATTAATTTCATCAACAGTTAGAGTACCCGCAGACTAGAGATTTTTAATCGGGCGATAGTTTAGTTGCACGGCTAATGGCTATGCAGCTATCAGGAAGCGTGCACACCGAACGTTTCGATTCGTCCAAACTAAATAGTTGAATATGCAAGACGAGTCCCTCTCGATCGGCCAGACCTTTATATACACAGCGGGTCATGGAAATGCGCACACGCACCAGATTAAAAATCACTTACAACCGGTTTTCTCTATGCATTCGGTCGTGTGTTGAGTATAACAAAGTATAATACCCAGAAATTAAATCGAGATTAACAGAAATCAGACAAAATTTTTATCTTGTCTGATTTCTGTCCGAAATTTAAAAATTTGAAAGACTAATTTAAAAACAAAATACCAAAAGATTAAATTCAGAAAAGATAACATCTCGAAATACCGAAATTTAAAAATCCCTATAGACAAAATTCAGAAATAATAAAATCCAAAATCGATGAAATTCGTGCGAACAGTTGAGTCAATCGAATGTCGCGGGTTTTGTCAGTAAAAATCGGGAATGAATAAAGTGCAATACTAAGAAATAGATGACTCCTCATGAACGCCTCAAATCTAATTTCATTTCGTACAAGAATGCATAATACGTCATCAATATGATTTAAGAAGAATTACAGAGACAAAAATATTTTTCTGTTTTACTTCTCATATTTAATGAAAATCTAAAAACTAAAAATATAAAAATAAAGACAGAACTAACTCTAAATATTTCAACAAGTGATGATAAACTAACGCCTTACTTATGTTAATTTAATAAAGTTGTAAAATTTTTAAAGAAAGAATTACAGCTTCATGTTTACTCACATATTTAATGTAACACCTAGTTAAAATTATTTTTTAAATTGTTACGAATGACAAGCATATGTACATGTATGTATTTTCCTTTCTCTGTACAACTTTTTACTTAAAAATAAAAACATAATAATAAAAGAACTGTACAGACAATACAATGTAAAAGAATTGAACTAGACACTTAAAGTGGTGGGTTTAAGAATAACAAATGTAAAAATTATTTGTGAGAGACATTGAGGAAATAAATTGAAACTTTTCACTTTTCATGTGATTTATCGGAAAAACGTTATAATTTTTTCACTTCTCTTCTGATTCATGCCGAGAACTTGCTCGGTTTGTTAAGCCTAATTCAATTTGCAGATATCTTGAACATTTCACGCTAATTTTAAGCATTATATTTTCCTTTTACTTTATTATTTTAATAATAAAGTATTGTTATCGATTTTTAAAAAAAAAAAAATTTGCTACCCTGAAAAATTTTTTTTACACGTTTCATGATTAGTAAACACCAAAAAAGCAAAAACAAATTTCAGTCTGTGCGCCGTCCGCCAAAATTGTTTGAGGGCTTATAGTTCTCAAACCCTATGAGATATTAAATTGAAATTTTTTTCCTGAATAGACTGGCACCTTGAAGTGACTACTTTTTGAGGGGTGGGAGTTTGAGGGGGGAGGTGAAGGAAGCGTTTTAGACTGAACATTTTGGTTTCTAGATCTCAGCAACTGCTTATGCTAGGAGACTGAAACTTGGAATTTATATAGAGCTTCGATAGTGGACCAATTTGCTGATATGGTTGAAGGAGTGTGGGAATGGGGGGAATAATAATGCTTTCGAAACGCTCGAAAGCCGAGATCGAGACATTCTAAAATTCATATCTCCTAAACGGTTATTGTCATAAAATTAAAACTTAATGAATATCTGTAGGTATACTAGGAGAATTTATTTTTTTTATTTATTTAATTGGGATCCGATATAAAATACGAGCCCCTCAAATTTTCGGCCAGGCCCATGGGGCATATGGCACTTCGATTACAATAGTGTACATTTTTAAATGATTAATTCATGTGCTTAAGCTATGAATAGTAATAGCTATAATAATAGTAATGTAATGTAGGATTGTAGAATGGTGCCAATATAAAATAATTAGGAGGCAATGTAATTCAAGAGTGAAAAGCAAGGTACGCTACATTAATAAGCAAGAATAATACAAAATAGAAATTAAAATTAAAGATAAGGAGAATATATCAGAAACAAATTTTTGAGTGGGGGCAGTGGCGTGCGGGGGTGGAGGGTAAAAAACTTTAGATTACGATATCTCACGAACCAATTGCACTAGAAAAATAAAATTTGGTTTCTGTATAAAGGTTGACAAACAAAGTTTGCTAAAAGTAAAATTTTTTAAGGGGGTTGTGGAGCATGGAAGTGGAGAGGATAAGAATTTTTTAAGAAATCACGCCGCATATCTTAAGAACAATGTAAGATAGATGCTTAGAATTTTTACCAGAAGTAGGCCTAATAGATGCCTAGCAGAAAAAAAAATGTGGTTGAGGGTGTAGAGGATGAGGGTAGGGGAGGATGAAAAGGAAAGAGTTCCGATTTTTCTATCTCAAGAACCTATAATGATAATAAAATAGTATGGTATGTACAGTATGGTAAAGGGGTGGGGGTGTTTTTCCTAGCTATAGAACGACTTATGCTAGAAAGTTGAAACTCGGTATGTATATGTAAATCAACTAGAGAAGTAATTCTGCTTAAAAAAAATTCAAATATCCATTGGCGTTTGGAAGGGGAGCAAAAAAGATTATCAGTGAAAATGGAGTACATATATTTTCATGATTTTCGTCATATCTATTAGCTCTTTCCAAATATTGAAATCATTTTTATTCTGCGGATTCTTCATATAAATACCTAGAAAGTATTTTCAGGATTTTTTGAAGTTCGACCTCCAAGGTGGTATAAAGGGGTTGTATACATTTTCACGAATTCAGCCGTATCCTTCCGGTCTGATTAGATATCGAATAACTTTTTACTTCCAAGAGCTTCTTTAATAATCACCTAAAACTTGTTTTCAAGTTTTTTTTTCAACCCCTAAGAGGGTATAGAGTCTGGGTGGCTTAGTGGCTAGAGCACATGCCTTCGGTGCACCTGGCAGCAGGTTAGAATCTGCTTGGCGACAAGTAATTTTCGAGAATGGGATTGGGTGCCGGACTACCAGTTCACTCAGCTGTAAATGAGTACCTGAGTTAAAATCGGGGTAATAATCACGGACGAGCGTGTGGCTGACCACTTCACCTCCTAGTATTCCGTTGGTCTAGTAATGAAGTAACTCTAGCATTACTTCAAGGCCTAGGCACAATTTGGGCTGTTGTGCCATTGATTATTATAAGAGGGTATAAACGGCTTGAACGCGTTTTCACGAAATTCGTCATATCTCTTAGGAGTGATAAGACATCGGATTGGTTTCAACTTCCTCGGGCTTTATTTACATATATCTAAAAACTAATTTCAGGATTTTTGGAAATTCAGCCCTAAAGTGGGTGCAAGGCGGTTGCATATGTTTTCACAAATTTATACATATTTCTTAGTTCCAATGAGATATCAAATTCATTTTTACTTCCTATGGCTTCCTAAATAATCGTAAAAAAGTTTATTTCAGTATTTTTAGATATTCAACTCCAAAAAGACGTAATAACAACTGATATTATACTACGACTTAGACTGCGTCCCGGAGTATGACCCAATTATGTAATTCATATCGCCGTGTCGGAAGAACAGTGACGCAACTGCAATTTTGCTGATTTTAGAGGAGGGCCAAAAACTATTTTGTGTTTTTGCTATTTTGCATAAAATCGTTCCCCGTTGTTTTAAAAGAACGTGCTATTGATCGAGGCTGTCTATAGAGACTATTAATAAGCTTGTATGGCTTGTAGGTAATTGTCAAAAATAACATTGTTCCTCCGAAAAAAATAAGAATTTTTTGCAGTTGCGTCACTGTTCTTCCGACACGGCGAATGTTATATGTGGGAGCGGCGTAAGTATTCTAGCGCGACCCCATTCCAACCGCTTCCCGACCTTTTTTTTAGGTTTTCAGTAACATAGTAACCTACACCGCATCTCAGAATTAAACGTGTTCCGAACTTCTACCCAAAAATAAAAAAGTTGCGCCCAGACTGTTGGCAGATTTTTTTTAGTTTTAGACAAAACCCAAAAAGTCCAGAGTTTTTTTTCCAAATTAATATATCCGGCGTATACGGTGGCCGCCGGTCGCGAACACGTTTGAAGCCTGGTAGGTCCCCTTAAGTTAATTTTGGGAGGGGTAAATTGAGTGGACCCTTTCAAGTGGTTCCGTTTTTGGGGAGTGAGGGGAGAAGTGTAGGAAGATGTTTAGGCGAAAAATTTTGATCGGGGAGTAAAACAATGCGTCTGAAATACTCGATGGAATCGATACATTCAAAAATTTATATCTCCTGACCGTTTTATGCGATTAGGTTGCTAATAGGTTACTGTTTGTAAACATACTAAGAGTGTATCTTAAAAATCAAATTTAAGGGGGGGGGGGAGGGTAGTATTGGCATGTGGGAGTAAAAATTTTGGATTACGATATCCTCCGACCAATTACGTGTTTAATACTGAGATGCGATGTAGGTCACTATGCGACTGATAACCTAAAAAATTACGTTCCAAATGGCCTCCTGTTTATTCTTTAGGTTATCAGTCGCATAGTGCCCAAGGAGCACAAAGTCTCAGTAAAGTATTGAAGTAGTCGTGACGACGTCCGTTCTACAACTATAAAGTCAACATACTTCGAGCAGTAGTAAATACGGAGTATTGACGTAATAGCGATTAGTTGGTATGTAGACATTACTAGCTACATTTTGAAGTCTTAACAACTTTTTTTACAACTCTTTACCGACCTTAGTTTGTATGTTACTTATACTGACCAATGTACAACGTATTAGCGACCCCTGACTTTCTCGTCCTATATCGAGTAATAGTGACTACATGATAACTGGATATATGATTTTAAAGTCATCGACGGTATTTAAAGTCGCAATAAAGTCGCAAAAACTCATTTTAATAGTTCATAGTCGCAATAATTATGCTTGAAATGTCAAACATGTCAGACTCTAGAGAACTTAGAATAAAGGTACGAAAGAAAGTTAAACACACAACGACATATTACAGAAAAATGAAAAATTATCATATTTAAATCATGTACGTCTGCATTCGGGTCAAGTAATAAATCCTGTATTAAAGCTACAAATCAAATTTATCAAATTTACGATTTAAGGAAATTGAACTTAATCGGCGCGGCCATGTAATTGCAATGAGAAAACAAAATGTAATCTAGCCACCTATACACTTACACTCCGTAATAAACTTAGACTTACAACGGGTTTAAATAAATGTCATTATTACTGATATACGACTGATATGGGAGTGAGAAGTCATAAGTCATATATTGCACGCATATTAGTTAATATCAAGTTAATGTTACTCAGCCTACGGTTATAAGTTACATATTAGTAGCAACTACAGTACGGACGTACAGTGTGAAGACACCATTTAATGTTCAATATTTGTTTTTATAATATTCAATTTATAAAAAAAAAACATTTTTATTAATGATTGAATATATCATTACAAGTAGAGAATAGATGAGATAGTTAAACCTTATACTATTAGAAGAAAACTTTATTTCAAATCTTTTAATTTAATCTAATTTTATATAAAAAGAGGAATTTTTTTTTTAATGATCAAGTTTTTAAGGCGCTAATTTTTTTGAGAAGTGTAAGTATTATGTTTACGATAAAGATCAATTTGTTTGAAAAATTGACCCATCGCATGAAATATAGATGATTTTTTATATTATACGTATTTATTTCGTTTGCTATATTTCATGTTCAATCATTGTGGCAACTTGAAATTCTCAACTATTAAAGCAATTGTGGATCGATACAATTATAATAATATTGAATATGTATACACGCATATTAAAAAATTCAAAAGTAACGAAAATTTCCTACACACTACACCAATGACAGAAAGACGTACTGAAAGTCGCAATCAGTGGTAGCAATGATTTATGTACACCGTCGGCAGGACGTCGTTTATGAGTTATATAAACCTGTATACAACCCGATATGACGTCGTGTCGACTTCCAAATTTTTCCCCACGTGGTCGCTAAAGGGTTGTCCGCACGTCATCAGTCACACATATTGGGTAATTATGACAGTCAGAAGTCATTACTTCAAGTCACGCCAACCGATAAATGTGGTAATAGCGACTATTTTGTGTTCCTTGGGTGACCTACACCGCATTGCTCCAGCTCTGTACATCAATACAATTTAGAGCTTTTTTTTTGCTTTAATTACTCCTGTAGTACTTCTACATATATTTCAACTTTCTAGCATACGCTGTTTTTGAGATATGAAAAACCACCCCCACCTCAGTACCTTGCTAACCCTATTAAACATTTTATTTTTCTAGGATACCTCTTCAATGACTCTATATACTCGTCAAGTTTTAGCTTTCTGTGCTTTGCGGTTTTCGAGAAATAAAGATCAGAATTCTTTTCGTTCCACCCGTTCCCACCGTCATCCTCTTCGCCAACACCACCTGCTAGAAGTCTTCTGGGCCTAACTCCTGTAAAACTTCTAAGATCATATCTGGTACGGTTCTTAAGATATAAAAATTAAATTTTTTGAAAAATGGTTATCCCCCCCACTTTCGTACTCCACCTCCCCTCTCAAAATTTTTACATTCAGTAGACTCCACTTATGATCTTATATAAGAAACCAAATTTCATCTTCCTGGTACAATTGGTTAGGAAGATATTGTAATCTAAAGTTTTTTACCCCCACAACTACAATTCACTTCCACTCTTAAAAGTTTTAGCTCTTGTCAACTCTCCTAGTATCCCTTAAGATAACTACAAAGTTTCACCCTTCTGAGATCAACGGTTTAGGAGATATGGATTTTAGAATGCTTCAATCCCAGCTTTCGAACGTTTCGGACCCATTGTTTTTCCCTCCACTCCCACACCCCTCAACCCTTATCAATCAATTTTTTTGCAAATAGGTCCACTATCATAGTACTACATAAGTTCCAAATTTCAGCTTCCTACCATAAGCAGTTCCTGACATCTAGAAACCAAAATTTTTCGTCTAAAATGCGCCCCCATCCTTCCCCCTTACACCCCCACCCATCAAAAAGATACCAATTTTGCGTACGGTGTACGGCGTCTACGGCGGACAGACGAAATTTTTTTTTTTTTTGCTTTTTTGGGGTCTACTAGTCCTAAAACGTGAAAATACAAAATTGCAGGGTAGCAATTTTTTGAGAAATTTCAGGTCGATAACAATACTTTATTATTAAAAAATAATAAAGTAAAATCACTCCTGACAACTGATAACTGAAGTTAATAATATTTGTTAATCATTGTTAATTTTTATTATTAACTTTGGTTATTGTTAATTTTTAAACGTGGCACGTGCGCAATACCGAATTGACCTTTTTACGCACCACTCTTTTGTGTGCTCGGATTGGCTGGAGAATCCCCTCTAAAGTGATCCATTAGTAATAGCTGGTGCTCACTTCAACTTGTTTACATTTAGTATAACCTCGTTAATACCCTAAAACATTCCAAAAATGTAAAAAAATGATCGGGTCCCTCCCAAAGTGTCCCTCTCTCAAAGTATCCCTCTCCCAAAGTCCCCCTCTTAAAGTTTCCAACCAACACAAATTGTGTTTGTGTCCCTCTTCCAAAGTCTCCTTAAAATCTCCAACGAACACACAAATTGTTTGTGTTGTAAAAAAATCTTTTCGGTACAACAAAAAGTCGTGATATAAAAAAAAAAACATTTTAAAAAATGTAAAAAAAAGTGTCGGGTCCAACTAAAAGGGATGATATTCACAGAGTCGGTTTTCTTTCTCTTTCTATTAATATTTCTACTTACGCTTGTATACAAATTTGTGATATTCATTTTCCCCAAGAAACTCGACAATCGCTCGTCGTATGGCAAAAAGATGATGTGCAAAGTTTACTTTTTGGTTGCTTTTAATCTGGAAAATTTGGGGGGTGATATTTCTCCGAGCGATTGTCGGGTTTCTTGGGAAAATGAATATCACAAATTTGTATACCTACAAGCGTAAGTGGAAATATTAATAGAAAGAGAAAGAAAACCGACTCTGTGAACAGGGACGTCATTTGTGGGGGGCATTTGCCCCCCCCTCCCTGAATTATGTATTTTTATAGATTATATATAACATATATATATTTATATATAAAAATATATACAAACATAACATCTTGCCCCCCCTAGAAAAAACTGAAATGACATCCCTGTCTGTGAATATCATCCCTTTTTGTTGGATCCGCACCTTTTTTTTATATTTTTTAAAATGTTTTTTATTTATTAGAGGTTATTACCGAAGCTATTGCTTCTGAAAAGTCTTACGGAAGCCTTATCGAAGTTAAGGGGGTCGGTGCACAAAATATGAAAAAAAATAGATTTTTTTTTTAATTATTATTCT
The DNA here is from genome assembly GCA_951812415.1 of Beris morrisii. Taxonomy (NCBI): domain Eukaryota; kingdom Metazoa; phylum Arthropoda; class Insecta; order Diptera; family Stratiomyidae; genus Beris; species Beris morrisii. The sequence goes on along the minus strand of OX638311.1, from coordinate 53,624,061 downwards.
ACACTCATTTCTGCACATCACCCAAAAAACCGTACCTCTTTCGGGTAATGGGAAGTGACTCAAATTTTACTCTGAAGGGGGGGAAGTCGAATATGTCACTGCATGTACTTGTTTGTTTTTAGGCTCTCCTGAAAAGTAGTGCTTTTTCAACTTTCGGTACACATTTCTCAGTAACCACACACAGTAGCGTCTTAATTTTTTTTTTCATTTTTTTGTGGTAATATTGACTAGCTTCATAGGTACATGAGCAAATTAAAATATCTCATGAAAAACTATCATTTTTTCAAATATGAAAGAAGAAAAACAGTAAACATTTTTATTCATTCCCTTTTTCTTAAATATCTCGACTTTTAGTGAAAATTTTTTAATTTACTCATGTGCTAAGCTTTTAAATACACTAAACAATAAGTGTACAAAATCTGACTGTTGTGAGTTAAGTGGAAGCTGAGATTCAGGTACAGAAACATAACGAGTTTCGCCATACAAAATGTATAGGAGCTAGAAATTTGCAACGACCCCCTTAAAAGTTCACATCCTGCGCTCAACAGTCTTACCGAAGTCTTATCAAAGTTATAGCCTCCGGAAAATCAAAATGCGTAGTTTGTTTGCTAGTTGGGTATGGACTTATACCTACACTTACTAGAAAAAGTCTGCGTTCACCTGCTGTTAATCAGTTTGTAACTTTAAAAAATCAAAAACAAACAAATATTTTCCCGATTTTGTTTCACATATTTATTAAGTATTTCTTACGTATTCGACACATGTAAGTTCATTTATTTTGCTTTTACAATTTTTGAGATAACGGCTATTTTCAGAAAAAATATACAAAAGCGAGGCAGAAAAGTCTGCGTTCACATGTAATAAAAATAATAAAATAGAAAATAGTAAAACATATTTAAATTAGTTAGTAACTGGTGGGGTATCCTCGGTTCTTTATTACCTCTTGAAGCCTTTGCGGCATCGAATTGACGAGCTTCGCTGTCTCTTCAGCATTTGTTTTCTCCCACTCCTCTGTGAAAACAGTTTTCAACATTTCCTTACTAGTTATTGAGTGTTGTCGAATTTTCTTCTCAAGCGAATCCCATAAGTGTTCGATGGGGTTTAGGTGTGGTGATTGTGGGGGTGTATGTAGCTGTTTTCGGGCATGATAAAGTAACCAGAGCCTCACTATCTCGGCTGTATGCTGCGGATCACAATCATGTTGGAAGCAAAAATCTGAACCTAAGCCGAGTTTAATGGTACTCTGCCTCAAATTATTTTTCAAAATGTTGAGATATCCAAATCTATCCATCGTCGATTCGATAAACTCCAACTTCCCAACGCCAGTACTCGCCATACACCTCCACACCATTACTCCACCACCACCATGTTTTACAGTGGGTAGGAGTTTTCTTTTTGGAGTGCTGTTCCATACTAACTTGCGTCCTTTTATGCCAAAAATGCAAAATTTACTTTCATCAAAAAATATTACATTCTTCCAAAACTCTATTAGCTCATTTATGTGCTGCTTGGCAAATGTAATGCGCTTTTGTCGGTTGACCGGTGAAATGTTCGGTTTCTTCCGAGCAACCCGTCCGTGGTATTCAGCCTTTTTGAGGATTTTTCTTGTAGTATCCGAACAAATATTTTTCTTGAATTTTTCTTTGATTTCAGTTGCTATTTGGAATGCAGTCAGCCGTGGATTTTTTTTTACTAGTGACACGATATGTCGTTTTTCCCCGCAGGACAACTTGGATGGACGACCGGAACGAGGTTTGGATGTGAGTTCTCATGTCGATTTGAAATTATTTATAACTCTTTGGACTGACGAATATTGTCTTCCCACTATTTTTGCTGTTTCTCTGTAGCTGTTCCCTTCTTTCCATAATATTATGATGATTTTTCTTTCACTCACACTAATTTCTTTCCTTTTATCTTCCATTGCGAAAAAAAAATTATTCACAACACAAACTCTGCAGGAAACTATTTAACCACTTGCCAGAATAGCTAGTAATGAATAATAAATGCAAAAAAACACTAGAAGAGTGTATTTGAAACGACTTATTCCGAGGAATTCCATAATTCATCAAGTGAACGCAGACTTTTTCTGCCTCGTTTTTGTATGTTTTTTCTGAAAAGAGCCGTTATCTCAAAAACAGTAAGAGCGAAATAAATGAACTTACATGTGTCGACTACTTAAGAAATACTTAATAAATATATGAAACCAAATCTGAAAAATATTTTTTTGTTTTTGATTTTTTAAAGTTACAAACTGATTGACAGCAGGTGAACGCAGACTTTTTCTAGCATGTCTATGTCCGTTGAAAATGTGTAGAAATTTCACGACTATTCGATGGTCACAGTTGGCTGGTGGGGAACCTTACTTACATTTCTACGGTGACGGTTTTCGTTCGTTGTCCCTTTCTTACACATGGAGCTCAATGGCTGTAGAAAATGCGTAGAATTTCGATTGGTTTTCTACAGGTACAATCTGCCTGTCGGGCACCTGGCTCGTGTCATTCACGCCTTTTCATTTAGTGTTTGCTTTGATTCTCCACAGATAGCAGCACTAAGTTGCTCTACCACCTGTGCACCATTGGCAGGGGACTGCACACTTTAAGGAGACTTTTCTCTCCATCAACTCAATATTTGACGAATTTTCCAACTTGTACTCCTCTGGTTATAAGCCCGTCAATTATTAAAACTATTAACTAATCACACATTTTACAATTTTTTTTTTTAATTATTAAATTCGTTTTAATCAGCCTCTTTCCAAGTTCTCTGCAAATTCTTTTCCACAGTGCAAACATTTAGTCCTGTTTCCCTACCACCTTCGCCCACTTCATACCCTTCTCTCAAGCACTAAAACCCTTCCGGAATTTCCACTCTCCAACCCCTATCACAACTCCACTACTTCAATTTTTCAACCGCAACAATTTCCCCTCATATCCGTTTTTCGTTACGGACAAGTGGGCTACTACGTTCTATGTATTGCACATGATTGCGTCACGCGCCAGGCCCCGATTAATTCCAGTAAAAACAAAAATAAACCGCTAAAGTTACAGCAACAACTCTGGCGTGTGAAACCAGTTTTCAAAACGAAAAAAAAAAAAAATAAAAAAAAATTAGAAACGTTTGTTATTCTTGGCCTTTTTATTTCGCTCGACGAAAACTTCCAAAGACGACGACAACGAAGAAAGAAAGAAACGACAAGCAAAGAACAGAGTCAGCGATTGACGAAAGGGAATGCGGCGCAGTTGCTATGCAAGAAGACCTTTAAAAAAAAAAAAAAATTTTTTTCGAAATTAGTTTAGACATTAGTTTCACCGCCCACCACGTTGCTGCTGCCCCCGCAACGCACATCAACATCCCACCGGCTATTCAAACTGTGAGTTGTTTTTGTTTATCTGTTTGTTGGGTTTTTTTTTCTTATTATTCTCCCTGCTGGCTGCTAGCTGCTCGCTGCAAACTGAGTAAATACCCTTGGGTTTTTGGGTTGGTTTGGGTCCGGGCGAGGGACCAGAGGGCGACAATAGGAGCAACAACAAAACAGCGGCATCAGCAGCAGCAGCAGCAAAAAAAAAACACGAAGAGACTTTGAAACGCGAGCGGAGCGGGTAAACGTGATTATCACTATCGTGACGAGGCCGGTAGTCTCTTGCCAGGCCCCAGTTAGCAACCCAGCCATTGTATGGCCCCACACAGCATGATGTTATTTATTTCTCTTTTTATGTTTTTTTTTTATCTCTCTATGTGATGTTTTGAGATATTGCTACGGCGCTTATTTACTCGTTTTTATTCTATTTACTTTTTATTATGTTTTAAAGTTGTATAGTCCCTGGCAATTCGACTCTCTTGTACAACGGATTGGTTATATCTTTTCATATGCTTTTGTTGTTGCTTTTTTGTGCTGTACATAATTTTTTTTTTTTTTTAGATAGCCACCTTATGTACGAAAGAGTCTTGAACTTTCGATATATAAAATCGCGCAAGATCTGCTCAAGAAAAATTTCGAAATGTGTGCTATTACTTTGCAATATATTTTTTTTTTGTTGTTATTTTTGGCGGATGCTAACAAGTGCAATTTTGCAAACATTTTTATTGTGGGCTGGCATATTTTGAATAGAAAAATAAAAGAGGGAAATCAAATTAAAATTAACAAAACAAAAAAAAAAGGAAATTAATGAAATCTATCGCGGTATTTACTGAATTCGCTGACACACTTTCTTGTGTTGGATTCTGCTTTTAATTAGCTCAGCGCAAAGATACGACGTTTTTTGCAACATCAATGAAATATTTTTTTTATACTCTAGATGAAATCTGAGCGTATTACAAGTTTCATCATTATGAATGGCGCGACAGCCCAAATTGAGCCCACAACAACGACAAGTTTAATTCAGCCCAAAAGTTAGTAACGTTTAGAACCAAGCCTCGGACGAAAAAATATTATTTTTTGTTTACTTGTCGCTAAAAACTCCAAATCCGCTTGACGTCCGTCCTTCCTTCCGTCCGTCTGTCTGTCCGTGTGCACTATAACTCAAGAACGCCTTAACCTAGAGTCTTGAAATTTTGAATCTGGGTGTTTGGTTGAATTTGTAATGCTGTTATGACACTGGCTATTTTTGCGGCTTTAAAGCGGCTTTAAAGCGGCTAGAAAATCCAAATGGAGAGGGATAGAGACTTTAACATACAATTTAGACATTGGTGTGACAGAGACAGTCCGAACAGCAAAACTATGAGTAACTGTCAAAAAAAAAAGCGACAACAAAGCGCATTCGAGCAGTGTTTCGCAACATTCTAGCAGTTAATCCAAGAAAGATCCACTGGCGGCTAGATTTTCCAGCCGCTACAGACTTGTTTTTGGCAGTTCGTTACGTATAAATTATGGAAAGTGCCATGTGATGTTATGAAACCAGAACCGGTATTTTTCTTAACAAACCAGTTGTTAATTTCGTTTACTAGATGCAGCTAGCGTCGGAAAGAGCGGTATCTCTTTCTTTTAATGTTGTTCGCCTTGTCGCACGATTGGCTATTATTGTACTTTTTTCTAGCGAGGAAAATAGCCAGTGTCATAACAGCATAAGGCTATGTTCGTTAACCCATTAGTGCACAAAGTTTATTAAGCACAATATCCGTTTAAACGGAGTTTGTGCAGTAATGGGTTAACGTGTAAAATCGTCCTACTCCTTCGGGTAGCTGCCATACAAAAAGTCCTTAAAACACGTGTTCAACTTCAGAACGGGTTAAGCTACGAGTTTGAAATTTTTTACGTGTTGATTTACCAATAGTTGGAGCTAAGGGTATAAATATGAAGAAAATCCCATTAGTCCTTCGTGCAGCTGCCATACAAAAATCCTGTAAAAATGTCTTCACTTAATTTACGGAACTCACTTAATCGTTTAGCCACGAATTCGGAATTTTGTAGAAATTAATTTTAAGTGAAAACGAAGTTTGGGTTTACTAGTCAGCGAAATATGGTAGCTTCCATACAAAAAATCCTTAAGACACGTTTTCAACAGTATTTTCCGATAACTTTTGAACGCTTCAAGCTAGGAATTTGAAATTTTGTACAAATTAATTTTTAAATGGTTTCAAGTAAAAGGATAAATATGCTAGAAATCGAGTGAGTCCTTCCTGCACCTTCAATGTGAAAATCCTTACAAAAGGAAAATTTTTTTCGGTGACTCACCTAGTTTCAGATAGGAAATTAAACACTGATGATATTGTCTTTTAGTTTCGAGTAGCAACCAAATAGGAGTCCTTAGTAAAGGACACACAACATGTGCACTCCTTGTCCTACTTTATCCCCAACTACAATAAAAATCGGAATTCAGTGTTTCATCTAGAGTATCATACGATTGATCTGTTTTATACTCTAGATGAAATCGTAGAGTAAGTTTAATCCAGCCCGAAAAGTTTGTAACGCATAACACTGAGGCTCGGACGAAAAAAAAGTTATACATTATTTTGTGGCCAAAAACCCAAATCCGTTTGCTGTCCGTCCGCCCGTTTAATCGATAACTCAAGAACCCGTTGACCTAGGAAGTTTAAATTTTGTCACAACCTGTGACAAATAAAAAAATCGATCAGCAGTCTGGGCGCATCTTTATTATTTTATGGGTAGAAGTCCGAAACGTGTTTAATGCTGATATGTGGTGCAGGTTGCTATGCAACTGACAACCTAAAAAATAACGTTCCAAATAACCTCCTGGTTATTCCTTAGGTTGTCAGTCCCATAGTCACCTACACCGCATCTCAGCATTAAACACGTTTCGGACTTCTACCCATAAAATAATAAAGTTGCGCCCAGACTGTTGGCCGATTTTTTTTTCAGTTTTAATTCCTCTAGTAACACATCTACATATGGGTACTAGGTTTCAACTTTCTAGCATAAGCCGTTTCTGATATATGAAAAAGCACCCCCAACCCCGTACCTTGATACCTCTATCAAAATTTATTTTTCTGCCATGTCTCTATAGTAGCTCTATACAGTTTTCAATGTTTAGCTTTCTATCCTTTGCGGCTTTCGAGAAATTAATATCAGAATTTTTTCATTTCCACCCCTTCCCACCATCACTCCCTACACCCAAACACTTAAAATTGTTTTCTCCGCTAGAGATCTACTGTTCCTAACTCCTGTAAAATTTTCAAGATCATATCTGATACGGTTCTTGAGATATAAAATTTAATTTGTTTAAAAATGACTGTTCCAAAACTCCTCCCTCAAAATTTTTACATTCAGTAGACTCCATTGGTAATTTTCTATACAGAAACCAAATTTTATCTTCCTGGCACAATTGAGTCGCAATATATTGTAATTCAAAGTTTTTCACCCCCCACCCCCATACCTCACCACCACCCTTAAACATGAACCCTTTCCTAATCTCCTAGTATCTCTTAAGACAACTACAAAGTTTCAGCCATCTGTCATCAATCGTTCAGGAGATATCGATTTTAGAATGTTTCAATCCCGGCTTTCAAGCGTTTTGGACGCATTGTTTTCGCCCCCACTCGCACACCCCTCGACCCCTATCTACCATTTTTTTGCAAATAGGTCCACTATCATAGTACTACATAAGTTGCAACTTTCAGCCTCCTAGCATAAGCGGTTTCTGAGATCTAGAAACCAAAATTTTTCATCTAAAACGCTTCCCCCTTCTCCCCCTTACACCCCCAACCCTCTAAAAGATACCCCCCGGAGGGGTTCACTCATTCTACCTACCATAAAAATTTCAACTTAATATCTCAAGGGGTTTGTGAGCTACGCACCTTCAACGGTTTTGCGTACGGCGTACGGCGTCTACGGCGGACAGACGGACATTTTTTTTTTGCTTTTTTGGGGTTTATTAGTCCTAAAACGTGAAAATACAAAATTTCAGGTCGATAACAATACTTTATTATTAAAAAATAATAAAGTAAAATTAAAAAAGTAAGGTAAAGTTCGCTAATAAGCGATGTCCTTCCACTCCTTCGAGTACCTTCCATACAAAAGTCCTTAAAACACGTATTCATGATTAATGGCTTTAATGCTTTGAGTTAAGAAGTTGAAATTTTGCGCACAACGTTTGAAATCGTTTCAAAAATGTATGCAAGTTACAAAATCCACTATAACTGAAGAACGTGCTAAAGCAGGAGGTAAAAATGTTACAGGAATTATTTTTTCGTTAAAACTGAGTTCATTAATTAGTAACATCTGTCAACTCCTTCGGATAGCTGTCATACAAAAGTCCTTAAAACACGAGTTGAAGAATATTGGCCGATAGCTTCAGAACGCTTTAAGCCAGAATTTTTAAATTTTGACCAATTCTATATTTCTATGGTGGTATTGGAAGAAAGTTCTTTGAGTCCTTTGTGTAGCTACCATACAATGATTCTTGGAAAATTAGTGCATTCAAATTTCGACACCTCGAGAAATCGTTGAGCTTGGAATTCTAAATTTTATAGGAATTAGTTCTGAGCTAAAAGTAGGATCGCTTTTGCTATTGGGCGAAATCCTGTCACTTCTTCGAGTAGCTCCAATACCAAAGTCCTTAAAAGACGTATCCACGATTGTTGGCCAATAAAGTTTCATGTTTTGTGCACATTAATTTTAATATGGTTCCAGTTAAAGTGATTAATATACTAGAAATCGAGTAAGTCCTACTTGCAGCGAAAGTCGATCGTAAGCATCCAAGGATAAATTTTTTATGACAGTGAGAAATATTTTTAACTATTGAAGATTTCTATTTGCACCCAAAGATTAATACAGCAGACCATGCCCGTCGAAAAGTTGTTAAAATTCTACGCATTTTCAACGGACAAACTTAAAATATGTAATACAATGTACAAAACTATAAGTCTGCGTATAAACGTTAGAAAAATTCATTGCACTTTCTACGCACATTCATCGTCATTTACAAGAAAGGAAAACCACATATGAAGCATCACCCATCGGCCAGAAGCTTGAAAACTTTCGTAGAGCATGCGTCAAAATGGCAGTGTATACGGATGTTAAATTTTTACAATGGAATTTTATTTGGGTTAGTTTGGGACGTTCATCCGGCGTTTGAAGGATGAATGACATTTTTATAGGAAGTTGAATTAAACCGAGTGTCGCTTATATTTAGAATATAAGGAGGCGAAATTTTATAGCAGGTTAAATCTATATTGTAGGCGTCAAATTTGACACAAATTTCGAATCATTTTCGATGTGCATTAGGCAGAAGTTAAACTAACATACTATAATAAAAAAACATTGCACACTCATAGAAATTATATAACTTTCCTATACGGAAACAACCTGCAAATTATTTTACGTATCAACACCTGAAATTTTATACGTAGAAGCGTCGAAAATATTCCATGTACAGGGTGGGCCATCTAGTGGTTTCTTTTTAAATCATAGGTTATTTTGACACTGAAAGCTGTTTCCCGCTCGAAATCTTGACAGAAAGTCAGTATCATACCTCCGCGGAACGAAATGAGTCGCTTTACGCTTGAACAACGTTGGGAAATATTGAAAACTTATTTCCAAAGTGAGTGCTTTGTGGCCCAAACAGTGCGTTTTTTGAAAAGAAGTTTTCGCCGAAATGAAGCACCCACCGCGCCTGCTGTACGCAAGTTTGTGCAAAAAGTTCGTGAGACTGGCATGCTAGTGGACAACACTCATGGCCCCCGTCGTCGTACGGTGCGCACAGACGAGAATGTGGCTGCTGTAGTCAAGAGTGTGAGACTCACTCCACGAACATCAACTTGCCGTCGATCTCACCAGCTCAAGATTTCACGCACTATCCTGAGGAGAATTCTGCACAAAGATCTCGGATTATTCGCTTACAAGGTCCAATTGACTCAGCAATTGAAGGCGCACGACCATCCGCTTCGTTATCGCTTCGCAATTTGGGCCTTAGAGCAGCTTGAATTGGACAACGATTTTGGGCGAAAAATCACCTTTTCTGACGAGGCGCATTTTCATTTCGGCGGCTACGTTAACAAACAAAATTGCCGCATCTGGGGCTCGGAAAACCCGCACGTTATTGTCGAGAAGCCAATGCATCCACAGAGAGTGACAGTTTGGTGCGGATTGTGGAGTGATGGCATCATTGGACCATTTTTCTTCGAAATTAAGGCTGGGAACAACGTTTCGGTCAACGGTGAACGTTACAGAGCCATGTTATCCGACTTTTTTTTTTACTGAAATTGAAGACATGGATTTGGACGACCTCTGGTTCATGCAGGATGGCGCGCCATGCCACACAACCCATGCCACAATCGATCTTTTACGCACCAAATTCCCAAATCTTGGCGATGTCAATTGGCCGCCTCGGAGCTGCGATTTGACCCCTTTGGATTTTTTTTGTCGGGAACCTTGAAGGACCGATGTTATGCCAACAATCCAGAAACGATTCAAGCACTTAAGGCCAATATCATCCAAGCAATCCGTGAGCTACAGCCCGAAACCATCAACAAGGTCTTGGAAAATTGGAGTCACAGAATGCGCTACTGCGCAGCCAGCCGAGGCAGCCACTTGAACGAAGTTGTGTTCCATCATTAATGGGAATGTTTACTCTTACTAATAAAGCCATAATACATGGAAAAAAATTTAATTTTGTTCATTTTATTGCATTTTTAAAAAGAAACTTGTATTTGGCCCACCCTGTACTCGTACATATATTGCTCGTACAAAGGAAACGTATAAACGTTATACCTACAACTCTTATATATGGTTCCCTTTGGATGTACGAGTATAATACAAAACTTTACGTGCTGGAAACTTATGCCATTCTTGACCAGTGGACGATTTGAGTTGGAAAGGGGGGAAGCGAAACATATCGGAGTTCCTAAGGAATTCCAGCAGAATTCATCTGTTAAGGGTGCCATTGTAGTATTTTACACGAAGGATCAAAACTATGTCGTAGAAGTTGAAGCCATGTGACGAATATTTATGCAACGCAGAAGAAAAGGATCTCTGTCGTTTTGCTGCAATTGTAGTAATTTTATCGCATTTTTCATTTGTTTATGGCAACAGGACTGAATACTATCAGAACTTAACTTTTGGAATTCATTTTTTGTTTACCAATTATAGGGCAATTTAAATCGCAATTGAATCAGTATTTTACCAGCTATATCTGAACGAAATCTGTTTTTCAGTACCGAAGCAGAACTGAAAAAAATTACGATTTTTCCGAATATTACACTGCGACTGAATCGTGACGGTATTCGTAACCTTTTGGACTTTTTCATAGTCGTATGCTGTAGATATTACACTAATTCATAGAAACTAAAAAAATATATAATTAAAAAACATGTACAGCTCTGGGCAGCATCAGTCGTAGAATACTGTCTTTAGAGGAATCCAGTTATTAATTGAAATTCTAGAAAATTTTATTATATATTTTTTGAGCTATGTTGTTTGAAAAAGTAGAACAGAAAACAACCAATATATAAAAGAAATGCTGTAGAAAAACACATAAAGAAAGTTTATTAAGATTTCGCTAATAATATAGTACTGAATTGGTAATAGGGGATAGTGGGGCAAAGTGGGTTAGCAAAGTAAAGTTAAAAAAAATTCTAGTTTGCAATAGCGCCATCTCTTAGCAAAATAAATTATAGATAAAACTTCATAAATTGACCACAATGCACTATAAACGAAATCCAGTTTAATAACAGTTTCTTGAATTTTTCTCATATTACGATTTTGGTACCGTCTGATATAAATATCAGTGTTTAATAATTGCATTAAAAAGAATTGTTAGCGAGTGACAATTGTTTTACAAAACAGTATCCTTGAGATCGGCGTACGGATTGTGAAACTTGAGAAGTAAGCTTTGATGATTATTTAGAAAAATATATAAATTTTTGCAGATGCTTTCTGTTTAGCGTTCATTCGGGGCAAAGTGAGCCCCGCGCCCATTTTACCTCATACCAATATAATTTTATTTGATGATTAAAAATAATAATTTTAGTATGGCTAGAAAATTCAACAAAAAATCAATGCAACAATCGTGGACTGAAGTTGCGATGAAAAATGCAATAGCTTCTGTTGTTGAAAAAAATGGACCTAAAGAAAGCCAGTAAATATTTTCGTGTTCCCAGGGCTACTCTTCAATGCAGAGTACACTCTTAACACACTTAATTTCGTTTGATTTATTAAAATCATATTGTTTATCTTAACTGATCCATTGCCATATTCTTTCGCTCCAGTTTTGGGTGAAATTACTATACCACTTGGAAGGGCTCACTTTACCCCAATAGTGGGACAAAGTGGGCACTTTGAGTAGACATCTTTTTTATCAGCAGCAATAATTTAACTTCCCGAATATATGACTAAGCTAATATCATAAGCTATCGATAATTGCGAGAAAAGGATTTTATAACTATTACCCATTTTACAGAATCTCGGTACAAACCAAAGGGTTTGCTTACTTTGCCCCACTTTCCACTACTGAAGGGGTATTTCGCATATGAGCTACCTAGGTGATTCACTGAAGATTCACCAACATGATTCACTTGCGAGTAATAAAACAGAACAATTAATGATTAACCGAAGAATTTCAAGGGAATTCACTTGTGAACATATACCCCACCTAAGTGAACCGTTGGTGATTCATTTGTGAGGCTTTTGGTTTGCCAAGTACGGAAGTAGATCATTCAAATTTGAAAAATTATTTGTTTATTACATTTAGTTTAAACTTTGGCGGTTTTTACGTAATTTGATATTTTCCTACATTCTTTTTAATTTGAAGCATAAAAATGCTTGTCAATTTGGTACAGAAAACAAGAAAATCGCCTGGTATTGGTACCTACATAGTTCAGTAGTGAATCAAATTTATTTTTTACTAAAAAAATAACTTATTGGAATTTTTTCCGGGAAAAAAATTTATCACGTTATTCCAGGAAAACCATTTACCACCTTTAAGCAATTATTAATTGTTAGTCATTTTACTACGCGAAGAAGATTTTGGAGTGATTCAAAAGCTAAGTCTTGGTAGATTTGTCGGTATTTTCCAAAATCATAAATTTTTCTGATTATGACATCATTTTTAAGGGAATGTTGTAAATTTCTTTGAAAGAAGAAAGTCTTAACAAACTTCAGTAAACACCTATGAAAATAAATTACCTAATACTAGTCCACATATCAATTTTTTTATGCTAATTCAGGTACGATCAACGTTTCTCACGGTCGCGCTAAATGATCCGACCTAATTCAAGTGAAGAATAGCCTCAATTCAGTGCCATTTATGGTAAAGCTGTGAAAGTCACAAGAAATATAAAATTCAAAATTGTGTTTATTTGTGGAAGTAGTAAGCGCCTATTAGAGTGGAAAAGTGTTAATTTTCCGACAATGTAGTTGCAAGAGAAGAGTGTCATTTTGAACTGATTAGAACTTTAGAACGTGATCAATGATCGTAACTTTGAAGTGAGAGGAAAATTATGACCGTTTATAGTATACTAATTAAATGGGTAATAAAAAAATCGAATAGTTAACGAAGTCAACTGTGTTATTTTATGAGAGCCACTTAAGAAAGTGAAATTTCGGGAATTATAAAGAGAGGGATTGAAGGCATTTAGAAGTAAATCTAAATTCAATTAAGTTGAGTTAAGACCGAAGCTGTTTTAAATTAGAACAACGAATGCGAAATATGTCGATTCGAAAGCTCTTGAAAATTTTCGATTAAAAAAAAAGAGACTGTTCGAAAAATAAATTAAATATTGCTCAGTTCAGTTCAGGAAGGGGCGCAGCGCTAAGAACCACTACGCTCACTATGCGCCATACGGGCCCATTGTGATCAGTGTTGCCAAGTATTTTTCTTGGTTGAGCACTAAAATATGAAATTTTGAGCGTTATTTTCAACTTAAAGGCACTAAAAATGTATTTTTTCATATCAATCGCACGAATATTCAAATAACGCGCAAGCTGTAAAACTAATTTTTGTCCGCTGAGACGAAATTTTGGGAACTAAATTTAACGCTGAAAACACTGAATTGGCACCACTTATTGTGATCCCTTCAAAACCTGGTGGATCGCTCATACGAGTACCACTCAAAAACACTCTAAATCCCTGCAGATCCCGACCAGTTCGTCATGCCCTATCGACCTCAAATCCATATTTTATCACCTATCAGACGAGGGTATATTTATTAGGCTTGCGCATTTTAGTTCATCCTAGTGAGCGATCATTTCCAATTCTCGATCCCTCGCGAACTAGTTCATTCTTTTAGTTCATGGTTCATTACTTCAGGGGAGTACAGTGATGAGTAGTCGTAGTTTGCAGACAGTAGATCCAATAGAAGATGATGAGCAAAAAAAAGGTCAGTAGATCTAGTAGAAGATGAGCAAAAAAAAGGACAGTAGATCTAGTAGAAGATGATGAGCGAAAAAAAGGTCACTAGATCTAGTAGAACATGATGAGAAAAAAAAATTACACTAGATCTAGTATAGTATATTGTCTCACAGAGTTTCGAACGGCAATGAAGAGCGAACTAGGAGCGGGACTCACTGCGAACTAGTTCGTTCATTTCAGTTATGGGAACGCTCTTCTGAACTAGTTCGCTCGCGAACTACACAAGACTAATATTTATTGCTCTACCTTCGGCACTTTTGAAGTTATCTTTCTTTAATACAAACTATTCCACTAATTGAGTAATTCTCTTTTTTTTAATAAAGTGAAACTAAATAGGAAACTTTCTGTGAAACATCTCATACACATTTCACTAATATTTTTCTGGTTCTGCTACTTAGATCACTTAACCTTTAAATTTTAGTCTCTGTAAACATCCCCCTTTCTAACAAGGCGTTGAAAGGTTATGCCCAGATAGGCCTTCCTCTCAGGAATACGTTCAGATCATGAACCTCTAGCGGCTTCTAGCTTTCTCCTTGCTTTTGCATAAGTTACGTCAAATTCTTTTGACAAGTTCCTTACTCGTATTACATAATAATCTGACCTCACCTCACATAATTTTATTTGTGTATTTAAATTTGAGCTATAACGAAATTTTCTAAAAGGCTATTAAACCAGATTTATACAAAATTATGTTTGGATTTAATATTAATTAAACACAATAAACGATCTCGAGTCAATAACTTTAAAGGTAAAGGTAAAAAAAACATAATTTAATAATTGCACTTTATTAAAAAAATCTGCCAATGGTCTGGGCGAAACTTTATTATTTTTCGGGAGCAGTCAAAGGCGGAGTATATCATCAGTAGTTTCGAGATTATGACGTTTCTTGGAAAGTTAATTTTGTTCTTAAAATAAAAATATTTAAAATAGAGATTTTTAGTCGATTAAACATTGGAAAAGCCCGAGTAGACTATTCGAATTTTGGTATATTATCTACACTAAAAGCACATAGAAGTAAAAGCGAATTTGTTGCCTTATCAGAATTAAGAGATATGACGAATTGTTAAAACGTATACCCATTACTTCCACTTTGGGTTTGAATTTCGAAAAATTGTGAAACAGGTCTTTATACGATTTCATAAGAAGCAACTCATGAGACACGAGGGATTTTGAAAAATTTGTGAAAATGTAAATTCGTTTTTAGGTCATAACATCAAATGCCGTAATAACCAATTTCATATCTCCTCAGAACTAAGTGATGGCAGAAATTGTGAAAACATATGCAAGCCCTTGGGGTTTGAATATCGAAAAATTGAGAAATAGGTTTGTAGGCGATTATATAAAAAGTCGGTGGAAGTGAAAAGCGATCTAATATCTCATGAAAGCTAAGCAATATGTCGAAGCTTTCAAAAGCATACAACCCCTTTACACCCCTTAGGATTGAATAACTAAAAAAACTGAAATTGACTTTGTAGCGCTTATATATGAAACCTTAGGAAGTAAAAATGAATTCGATATATCATCTGATCTAAGCAATATGTAGGAATCTGTGAAAACATATGTAACCTCCTTACATCCACTTGGGGGTTGAATATTCAAAAATCCTGAAAGGAGTTAATAGATAAATATGAAGTCAGAAGGAGAAAGTAAAATCCAATTCAATTTCTTATCACTTCTAAAAGAAAGGACGGAATTCGTGAAAACGTGTTCAACGCTTTTATACCCGCTTAGGGGCTTAAAAAGGAAAAAGCTACTTATAGACGAGTTTTAGGCGATTATTACACAAGCCCGTGAATGTGAAAAGTTAGTCGATATCTAATCAGACCAGGGTGATATGGCAGAATTCGTGAAAAAGTATACATCACCTTTACACCCCCTTAGGGACAGAATTTCAAAAAAATCCTGAAAACACTTTCTAGGTATTTATATGAAGAAGCCGTAGAATAAAAATGAATTCAATATTTAGAAAGAGCTAATAGATGTAGTACAAAAATCGTAAAAATATATGTATTCCATTTTCACTGCTCATTTTCTTCGCCCCCTTTCCAAATGCCAATGGATATTTGATTTTTTTTTTTATTTAAATAACTTTTCTAGTTATTTTACATATACGTACCGAGTTTCAACTTTGTGGCATGTGCCGTTCTATAGATAGGAAAAACACCCCCCACTCCCGTATCATACTACTACTACTTCCAACATGCTACTACTATAGCTCTGTCTAAATATCAAACTTCAACTTTATATCATTATAGGTACTCGAGATATAAAAATCAGAACCTTTTTCTTTTCACCCTCCCCCACTCTTACCCTCTACATATTCACCCCCAAATTTTGTTTTTAGCTAGGGGTATATTAGGCCTACTCTTGGAAAAAATGTTAAGCATCTATCTTATACTGTTCTTGAGATATGAGACGTGATTTTTTAGAAAAATTCGTATCCCCTCCACTTTCATGCTCCACCGCCCCCTTAAAAAATTGTACTTTTATCAGTCTTTATTTATCAACCTTTATACACAAACAGAATTTTATTTGTCTAGTGCAATTGGTTCGTGAGATATCGTAATCTAAAGTTTTTACCCGCCCACCCCTGTACGCCACTGTCCCAACAAAAAAATTTGTTTCCGATCTATTTTCCTAGTATACCTACAAATATTCATAAAGTTTTAATTTCGTGACATTAACAGTTTAGAAGATATGAATTTTAGAATGTGTCGATCTCGGCTTTCTTGCGTTTCGGACGCATTCTTTTTCCCCCCACTCCCACACCCCTTTACCCATATCGGCAATTGGGTCCACTATCGAAGCTCTATATAAGTTCTAAGTTTCAGCTTCCTAGCAAAAGCGGTTGTTGAGATCTAGAAACCAAAAAACGCTTCCCCCACTTCCCCCTCACACCACCATCCTTTAAAATATGGTCACTTCAAGGTGCCTACCCAGTCTCTTCATAAAAAAAAATTCAATTTAATACCTCAAAGGGTTTGGGAGCTACGAGCCTTCAAACGATTTTGCGCACACCGGTAGACGTACGACGTACGGCGGACAGACGGACTTAAATTTTTTTTTGCTTCTACTTTATTATTTTTTAATAATAACTTTATTATTTTTTAATAATAAAGTATTTTCGTATCTACTAGTCATGAAAAGTAAAAAAAAAATTTTGAGGGTAGCAAATTTTTTTTTTTTAAAATCGATAACAGTACTGTATTATTGAAATAATAAAGTAAAACAAAGAATTCCCCACATGATAAAATGGTCAGTTGAAAGAAAGATAACGTCTGAACTAATAACGTCGATAAACTTACCTCATAAATAAAGGTGAAACAATTTTATAAAAAAAAATTTTAATCAACGGTCCTGTTTTTTTTTAATAAATGGCAATGAATTAACATTTTTAATGTAAAATGTACCGTTCTCATAAAGTTTCCACACTTTTCCGATTTTCCTTTCTGTTTTCAAAAATAGATTTACCGGCGTCATTGAAACGTTTCGTTTTTCATGCAGAAATCATATGCTTTTTGAGTGAAACAATAATTGCCAAAATTTTGACGCTTCTTGGGAAATCCTGGATTGCTCTTGGCAGTGATCTCTATTAATAATGTAAACACTGTCTTATTGCAATTTGTTCTATGTCAAATCAAATCATATTATAGAACCACGCCCGTCTATACCTGAATAAATAAGAAAAACATACAGCAGTCACGATCGGCTGGAAGCCAATCGTATGATACTCTAGATGAAATACTGAACTTCGATTTATATTGTAGTTGGGGACAAAGTAGAATTACGTGTGTGCATGTTGTATGTCCTTTATTAAGGATTTCCATTTGATTGCTACTCAAACCTAAAAGACAATATTCAGTGTTTAATTTCATATCTTGAACTGGGTGAGTCACCGAAAGAAATTTTCTTTTTTGAAGGACTTTCACATGGGAGGTGCAGGAAGGACTCACTCGATTTCTTACATATTTATCATTTTCCTTGGAACCATTCAAAAATTAATGTGTACAAAATTTCAAATTCGTAGCTTGAAGCGTTCAAAAGTTATCGGAAAATATTGTTGAACACGTGTCTTAAGGATTTATTGTATGGAAGGTACCAGAAGGAGTAAAAGGATTTCGCTTACTAGTAAGCCTGAACTTCATTTTCACTCAAAACTAATTTGTACGAAATTCCGAATTCGTAGCTAAAAGATTACTTGAGTTATAGTGAGTTTCGTAAATTAAGTGAAGATATTTTGACAGGATATTTGTATGGCAGCTACACGAAGGACTAATAGGATTTTCTTCATAAGTATACATTTAGCTGCAACTATTGGGAAATTTACACATACAAAATTTCAAAGTCGTAGCTTAAACCCTTCCACACCAAGATTCTTGAACACGTGTTTTAAGGACATTTTGTATGGCAGCTACCCGAAGGAGTGGAACGATTTTGCCCGTTAACGAACTTAGCCTTACAAATTCAACCAAACATCCAGATTCAAAATTTCAAGATCCTAGTTGAAGGCGTTCTTGAGTTATCGTGCTAATGGACAGACGGACGGACGGACGTCAAGCGGATTTGAGGTTTTTGGCGACAAATAAACAAACTAGATGAAATACTGAACTCCGATTTATATTTTAGTTGGGAATATATCAAAAGAACGAGGAGTGCACATACAATTATCGTATGATCTTTTCTTTACAGATAGAAACTATTGTATAGTGGCTACTCGATGGATGGTTAAACGATTTCTTGAGTTATGGTGAGTTCCAAAAATTAAGTTGGGACATTTTTACAGAATTTTTGTATGGCAACTACATGAAGAACTTACGGGATATTTTTCATATTAATACCTTCAGCTGCGACTATTATAAAATCAACGTATACAAAATTTCAAAGTCGTAACTTAAAGCGTTCTAAAGTTATCGTTCAATATTGGTGAACACGTGTTTTAAGAACTTTTGTATGACAGCTACCCGAAGGAGTTGATGGATTGCGCTAATTAATGAACTCGGTCTTGCTTTTAATATAAAACTAATTCCTGTAAAATTTTGAATCCCTGCTTTAACTCGTACTAGAGTTATTGTGGATTCCGTAACTTGTATACATTTTTGAAGGACTTTTGTAGGCTGCTACACGAAGGACTCATTCGATTTGCATCATATTCGGAACTTTCGTTTCAAACATTGTAAACTTTAAGTATTCAAAATTTCAAGCTCCTAACTTGAAGCATTCGAGCACTAATTGTAAATACGTGTTTTAAGTACTCTTGTATGGGAGGTACCCGAAGGAGTGGAAGGATATCGCCCATTAACAAACTTTGCCTTACTTTTTCCATTTTACAGGTGGTGACCAAATTTCAACTTCCTAGGCCAACGCGTTCTTGAGTTATCGTGCAAACGGACGGACGGACAGCAAACGGATTTGGAGTTTTTGGCCACAACTAAACACAAAATACTATATAACTTTTTTTCGTCCGAGGCTCGGTTCTATGCATTACAAACTTTTCGGGCTGAATTAAACTTATAATACTCTATATGATTTCATCTATGTATAGTATTAAAAGCCGATCGTGAGTAAGAACAAATTTAATAGCTCATCTAAGACCGTTGTATATACAACATTTCTGGGATTGATTGTTTTTTGACACCACACCCAACTTAGGGGAATAGTTATGTCAAAACTCATTTAAATTTAATTATTTTCTTTGCTAATTAAAGTAATAATGCTGGACAATAAAACTGTTTAAGTAGAGCCAGAAATTTATTCACTTTTTTTTCTAACGAGGGTCACTTTATCGCATATAAAATGTTTAACTGTTACAAGTTTTTGCTTAGTGGTTGCAAAATGGTAAAACCTAAGTCATATGTATGCGGGTTTTGTACGTAATAATATGGTACACACAAAAATGAAATTAAAATTATATTTTAATAAAAGCGTGTTCTGAGAAAAATCAAAAAATTTTTGGGGTTAAGTAGCAAAAATTTGAATTTTGAATTAAATTTCTGAAAAGTCGATACAGATACAATTTCGATGGTTGCATTGCTGCGGTTGGGTATTATGAATAGGCACTGCGGTTGGGTATTATTAACAGGCACTGCGGTTGGGTATAATTAACAGGCACTGCGGTTGGGTATTATTAAGAGGCACTGCGTTTGGAGAATCCCCTTCGTTCAAGT
Source organism: Beris morrisii (assembly GCA_951812415.1). NCBI lineage: Eukaryota > Metazoa > Arthropoda > Insecta > Diptera > Stratiomyidae > Beris > Beris morrisii. The sequence continues at coordinate 53,604,098 of OX638311.1, read as the reverse complement.
TGTTCAATACAGTGGAATAGTCCTTCCATCGCCATAGCCAACCAAACAAAAATGCAGCAATATGCAAAGATAATAATTTGTTAAAAAAAATCATTCATCAAAAATAATCTCACCGGAATTATGTAGGTATTTCGCGATAGTGTTAAAATCCATAAAATTTCCGAAATTTTAATCATACAGCGCCGGCATAGACATTATTTTTTTTACGATTAAATTGACGGGCAGCTTTTCCGTAATTAAAACGGAAAAACATAATTAGCACTGTCCCCTCCCCATGTCCGAATGGTCAGTGGTTAAAAGCTTAAAATTTTCGCTAGACGTAGTAATTACCAAGCCGCTTCAGGTGCAATAAGAGACGATGTTGACGCTAGTCTGCGAAATTAATTGCAATTAGTCGAAAACGAGACCTTAGTTTTGCTCGAGGGATTGAAGGGAGGGAGGGAGAATTGAATAAAGCTCGGCTTTAATTTTTTGGCATTCCAATTAAAAGGAATATCACCTTATGTACGCGTACACTTAGCAGGTACAGGTACATATCGATACAACCGATGACGCAGCCGGAAAGTGTCGGATTTCTCTAGTTGCCTTTTTTTTATAGCCATTCAAAGTTGATTACTTTTGTACATTATGTACAAAATTCTACAGGGGAAGAATATTGTACGCGGGAAGGGAGGGGGTGGCGGTGGAAAATCCGTTCCTTGCGGGATCCTGCCGGCACGCAACCCCTCGTCCTTATTTGTACAAAAAAACATTTTAGCAGCCCGGCTCCCGGCAGCACGGAAAGCCAAAAATGTGAAATCTATCGGTTTGGTCGGTTCGATCTCCAGCTGTGTAAAAGTTGAAAGAGCGAATGTGTGCGGGCCCAGAACGTATACGTACACGCGACGCGTGTGTATGCGCGCAACCACACAAAGCGACGCGATAGTGTGAATGTGACTCACAGGTGAAGGAAATTCAGAACGATTTAATCGGGGCCTGACACGAGACTACCGGGGCCTTAGAGTAGCGCTCTTATGTACTCGGAAAAACCAAGGCAAGCCGGGACGGGCCGAGTGGTGTGGTAGGGTAGCGAAACCAACAACAAAATACACGGGGAGAGTTTTGAAGAAAAGTAAATAAGGCAATGAACGTTGGAGGAGGGAGCGAGAGAATGGGTCGCGCGCGGAACAGAGACCGAGCAATACGATGAACGAGGCAACGAAAAAAAAAAAAAACAAACCATGGGCAACCAACAACAACAAAACAATGCAGAGGCGACCACTTGGGGCTTTTTCTGATTTCTTGTACACACGCTGCCGCCGAGGGTAGAAGCGATCTCGCGCGACAGATGTACGCGGCACACCACTGCGCCAAGTTTAGTGTGAATTTTTCGGAAGAAAATTCCCAGGGAAAAAAAGGAAAATTACCGGAATTTCGGTGTTCCGTTGGGTTTGTCGTGTGTGCGATAATTTTTTTTTTCTATCGGCAACGCGTTTTACGAGCGGGATAAAAACGCGACGAGCAACGGTCGACGCGAAATTCGGATTGTTTTGCTCGTAATTAAAATCGAATCTTGTGCATT